>JAYESD010000005.1:180597985-181340976 GCA_036927565.1 Tuctoria greenei
ATGGAACACGCGTCTCGTGTGGTCCTCCATGCCTGGTTCCTCTACTTGGTACCTCAGCTTTAAGCAAAAAAATATTTAAGTGGAGTAGGGTATTACGCTCCACATCCAGTTGGTCTTAGAGAGTAAGTTATGCTCCATCGAAGCCCGCCGTTAACTTAAGTCAACTTTAGTGTTAGCTCGTCGTACGTTATGCCCAGTCTGGACCCGCCGTTATCTTACGTCGGCTTTAGGGTTAGCTGCTATAAATAGATCAGAGATGAAACCACTTCGTCGGGGTACGCCATCCACGCGCAGGTGCTTGCCATCCTCACCGTCGTCGTTCGCCTTCGTGCCCGTCTACACGCATACTTTACCTTACCACTAAATGGGCCTTGTCGGGCCTTGTCAAGCCGGTCCGAAGGCCATTTATGTATATATAGTACTTAAACACTCAAGCAATCAAAATTAAAATTGAAACCATAATTCAAAAAACTAAGCAATTCAAATAAACCTAAACATAACAATTATCCATTGTAATTCATCAATTTATCAACTCAATTCTAACATAAGCAATTCAATTCAATTAAATTAAAGCTAAACATAAGCAATTCAATTCTAACCATAATTCTAAGCATAACAAATAAGCATAAAAATTCATCAATTGTATTTCATCAATTTATCGATTTAATTCTAACATAAGCATAGTAAACATTATTCGCACTGCTTTGGTCTTTACATGAGGCAAATGCTCAGGTACACCATGAACCATGGAAGAACAATCTACCATGAACTACAGAATAAATATAATGTGCGCCAAAGGTCTTAAAAAAACTTCAACAAGACAGTTTTCTGTCAGGGAGAAACAAGTGACCATGCGAAGCCATGTAACCATACTGTGTATACATTTTAACCTTAAACCTTAAACCATGCATGATTCCCTATTGTTTATCTATATAATTTGTAGGAATGATTCCCTATTTTGCATATGGATTTTAAAATGAAAGCAAAAAAAAAGCCAAGCTCACCTCGGTGCCGGAGGCGTCGGGGGCGCAGCGGGGGCGCGGCGGTCTGGGGCCGGCGAGGCTGGGGGCGCGGCGGGCCGAGGCGGTGGGGGCACAGCGGGCTGAGGTCGGGGGCGCGGCGGACCGGGGGCAGTGAGGCCGGGTGCGGCGTGGGCGTGGCAGGCCGGCAGCGGGAGCGGGAGCGGGGGTGGCGGCGACGGGTTGGCAAAGAGGTGCGCGCGGGTAAGAAAGGGAAAAGAGAAGGTGTGCAGGGTAGGTTAAAATACTTAACTTACTTCGGCCTATGTAACTTACGTCGGCCAGTCTTCCAGCCGACGTAAGTTAATCCTTACTTACATCGGCATCTTTATTCACGTCGTCTAGTTGTCCAGGCCGACGTAAGTTTACATTTATTGCTGTCGGTCTTCTAACTCACGTCGGCCGCCGATGCAAGTTAGTTAACTTACGTCGGTTTTTTCTGTCCGACGTAAGTTACTTAATTTATGTCAGCCGACCGACGTAAATAAACTTAGCCAATGTAAGTTATAGCGTTTCCTGTAGTGCATACCTCTTCATTGTCGCTGTTGTTTTCTACCTCCTCCGTACTTGATATTGACTTGCCCGCCATGAAGCACAAGTTTACCAAATCATCTTCATCTTTATCACTTCCGATGTCCACATTGCTCGAGCAAAGTACATGGAGTGCAAAGATAAAACTATTCACCAATTGGCGTCCTGTAAAACCCTTCTTTTTGTTGTTGTTGTTTGCAGAGAAGTGTTTTGTCCATGTTTGCTTTTCATCACGGTAAGTTGTACCAGAATGGTTAGGGCAATCAGTGCGAAAATGTCTTGTCTTCCCACATTCGAAGCATCGTTGAGGTCCAACACTTCCTCTCCTTCTTGTTCTCACATTTTCCAATGCTTTTGAGAACCAAGTAGAGATGAGTGAATGTTCTTCCTCTGAAACTCTTCAATCTATTCAAGGGTTAAAGAGGACAACAAAGCAAGTGTTCCACAAGATGAAGATTGGCCGGAGCTAGGAATGTCCTGTTGAGAAACAAATGCAAGAGATTTGCTAGGGTTCTTACGTGAGATTATGTCAATTTCATGAGTTATCAATTGAGAATATAGAACATCTAAAGTAATTGTACTCGTGACAGTAGATTCACAAATAGATGTGACTTTCATCTCCCAAATTGACATGTCTAATGCACTTAGTAATTGCCTAGCATTTTCAGCATCTGAAAAATTAACATTGACACTACAAAAGTTCCTGAGAATTTTATTAAAGCGAGCAAAGAGGTCGTTGATGGACTCACTTGGTTGCATCTCCAAGCACATGTAGTCCTTTTTGAAAATGTCTTGCCTTACCTCGTTAATCGTGTTGGATTCTTCATGGTAATCACATGGAGCTTTGCAGACATCATACGCAGATCGGAGGTGAGCAACATGGTCGAAGTCGCTTTGAGTTAGTCCTTGTATGATCAAGTTTTGAGCCTTGTTGTTGTTGTCGACATCTCTCATATCTGTAGCTGTAACTTGATCGTTTGATGGCACTTTGTAAGGCTTGTACACCTTTTCCCATATTGGAAAGCCTTGCGCCTGCATGAAAGCCTTCATGTGTGCCTTCCAAACTTGAAAATCAATACCACTAAATGCACAAGGTTTGGCGGAGTATTTCTCCATGACGATTAGTCAAAACACATGCAAATATCAAATATTAAAGCACCGTGGCTCTGATACCAATTGTAGGATCAAAGATCACGTGAAAAGCTACCAGAGGGGGGTGCATGTTAGATTATAACTTTTTCAGCAGAAGCAACAAAAACCCGTCGGCTTAAAATTGTTCTGTTAAAGAAATCATGTGTGCAACTAATCTAAACGTGATCAATTGTAACAAACCAATATAGATTGTGGAGACCCAAGTATCGAAGACATCACAACAGGAATCAAGAAAATCAGTCGAGAAAAACTCAAGTTACGATCGAAAGATCGAACAGAGGTCAATCTGTTCTACCTAAGTAAAAACAGATCTGCAACACTGCAAAGAAACTCGTGTAGATCAGAAACCACAAATCCAATGACCGTGAAATTTTCACAGATGATATATAATCAAGTTTTAAAGAAAACTCAAAAAGAATCATATCAATTGGATCTGTAAAACTCGAGTTATGATAAAACCACCGAAGCAAGGTAGTGCACTGCAGAAACTCAACGAGAAAACATGTCTAAAACAAGTTAGACGAACAAGGCACAAAAGATCCTTTAAAATACGATTTTTATTCAATAGACAAAAAGTGGAACAGACCAAAATCTGTGCACCACGAGCTTTGGCCTCCCTTGCTTATATAACCAGCCATGAGGCCAACCCAAACCAAACTAGGACTCGTATCCTAGTCAGTTTCCATCGAAACTTTCCATAACTGCTCAAGACTCTTCTATACATAGATAGAAGCAATCTTAAGACATCAGAACACCTTAGCAACATATCCACATTTCTAAAAACAACTCAACTTTGTGACCCATATTAAATCTAACCAAAACAAACTCGAAACATTCCATAAACGAACCATAACCACCTCAGCCGCAACATGTGGCATACTCCAGCCGGTTGGACCTTTCAGACAAATTTTTTACATCCACTCCTCTTCATCACACCTTGGAACCATGTTGCCACGTTGATGAACTCCTTACACATGTGCAAACATCTTCCAAGAATGTCCACGATACCTTCATATGCATTGTTCTTGATTCAAACATGCTGCGCGACCTCGCGACCAACTCAACCAAACTTCCTCCCGAACTTGGTTGTTGAACCTCATCTTCAACCTAACATGTCTTGAACTCAAGAAACACTTGCACATGAATAAATAACCAATACTTCTGAGCACAAGTACTTGACTTGACTCACGCTAGTTCCGAAACCACAACACCTTACGTGAGCACCTCACATGAGCATGTTGGAAATCATAACAAAATGATATCAGCCATAACCACCAAAACACACCAAAAACTAGTAAAAAAATACTAATCAAACTATCTATAGATGTAACAAAAATTTGAAATATTGCAAGATAAAAGCAGAACAATTGCAATCAACCACTGAACCTTGAACCGGAGCTCACCAAAGCTAGCAGGATCTAGCGCTGGAGCTAACCAAAGCTAGTCGTACCTAGGGCAGAGCTTACCAAAGCTAGTCGAACCTAGTGCCAGAGCTATCCAAAACATCTCGGACCTAGCCAAAACAAGTCGGACCTTATGTCGGACCTTGCCAGAGCTACCCAAAATAAGTCGGACCTACTGTCGGACCTTGCAGGAGCTCGGACCTAGAGACGGACCTTGTTGAGACGGGTTTTTTGGTAGTATTCAAAACATTTATCGTCATAACCAATGTATTCAGCACACATAGGTCTCACAAATTCTACACATGGACCTCTTCGGTCCCATTGCTTTACATAAGCATTGGCGATAACAAATATGGTTTAGTAATTGTGGATGACTTTTCTCTCTTCACTTGGGTATTTTTTCTTGCATGGAGAAGGTGAAACACAAGGTGTCCTCAAGAGTTTATTGAGGAGGGCTCAAAATGAGTTCTCCTTGAGAACCAAGAAGACAAGAAGCGACACTGGCACCAAATTCAAGAACACTCAAGTTGAGGAGTACTTGGACGAGGAGGGCATGAAGCATGAATTTTTGGCACCCTACTCACCCATACAAAATGGAGTGGCCGAAAGGAAGAACCAAAATCTAACAGAGATGTAAAGAACCATGCTCGATGAGTACAAGAAATTCGATCGGTTTTGGGTGGAAGCGGTCAACACCGCTTGCCATGTCACATACTGTCTCTACCTCCATCGCCTATTAAAGAAGAGTCCATAGGAACTTCTAACGGGTAACAAACCAAATATCTCCTACTTTAGAGTCTTTGGCAGCAAATGTTACATTGTTAACAAGAAGACTCGAATTTCAAAGCGCTTCGAAATTCTATGAAGGTTTTTTGCTTGGCTATGATTCAAACACCTATAGTGTCTTCAACAAAACCTCTAGTTGTGTTGAAATGGCACGTGTTGTGGTATTTGATGAAACTAATGGCTCCCAAGTGGAGCAAGTGGATAAATGTGTGCTTGATGAGGAAGAGGCACCATGTATGGCATTGAGAAAGATGGCACTTGGAGACATACGACCACAAGAACAACAAGGCCCAAGTGACCCATCCCCATCACAAGAGGTGCCCCAAGCACAAGATCAAGCCCAAGATCCCCAAGATTAAGATCAGCATGATCAAAACAATGGACATCAAAATGGTGGCAATGATCGGGGTTCATTAGGACATCACTTCTATGGATACAAACAACATTCCATTGAACATACAAGATGCAATCAATAGAGTTCCCACACAACAATTAATTTCATACTTGAGATCGTTCTTATATGTTTCCTTATATGTTTTTGATAATATATTGCTACCTAATGATTTAATTGTGATTAGGATCCATGATGTGGTTCAAGGAGTACTTGGAAGAAGTCTTAGGGACATGGAGGACCAGAGAATATGTTCAAATTAGATGGAAACCGAGCCCAACTCAAAATCATGTCCAACTCGGAGTCTAGGAGCAGTTCGCACTAAAATGGAGCCCAGGACACATACGATCTCCGTTTTGGACATTCCAATGTCGAAACAAAATTGAGATCAAAATTTGTCAGGGTGCTGCGTCACCGCATTGGGCCATTGGGCCTTGTATCAAGTCTACATCTCTTATTTTTGTGTCTTAGGGTTACGTCACGACTCCAACACCCCCTTGGACGTCCTCCCACCTATATATACTCTATAGTAGCCATCATGAACAATTAGGTTTTGCTTAGATTAATAATATCGCCGTTCTACGGTTTGTGAAACCCCAACTTCGCGATTTCAGATCGTGTCTTCTATGTTCTTGCTTGTGTTCTCGGTTGCACTTGCAGGGATTAGCCTTCTTGGCGAGGTCAATCGTGTGCAACACGGTTGATAACCAACGGAGCAGTGGTGTATTGATTGCAGGGGTTTTTCGTGTTCTACTCAAGAGCCTCGGATCATCAACGTTGGGATCTCCATCAATCGAATTATCCATTACCATTCGGAAGATCGGGCCTAAACTTCCTTATCAATTGGTATCATATTTCCAGGTTGCCCATTAGGTAATTCATGTATCCATTACATTAGTTTTGTTTTTCACCTAGATTCCAAAAGAAAAGCCACAAAAAAACTTGAAGTTTAGTAGATCTGTTCATTACTTTGTCCAAACCACATTGAGCCTTTTGCAACTTTTATTTTTAGTTTGGTTTTGTTGAGTTTGTATCTGTGGTTGAGTCATATTGCTGGTTTAGAAAGTGTTTTGGTCTTATTTTGAGTTTTGCATTGTGGTTATTCATCCTTTTGAATCACAACATCACATCCAGATTAGAGTCATCTCTGTCCAGTTCAGTATTTTCATCACACTCGCTCATACAAACTCGGATTTTGGTAATCTTGTACTTTATGGAAAGTTTAAGAAGTTCTCTATAACTTTGGTATTCATCAGTTTCCCGTAAAATAGAGTTACCGTGGTCGAATTTGCATTTGATCTGAATCTGTTATTGGCCTAGAAATTCTGAATAGTCTGTATTTCGGGACAACATCTCCTATTGTTCTGATCCAAAATAGGTCTTCCATATACTGAAATTACATAGGAGGGGTAGATCTATAATATTACTGTTCAATGCTTTTAGATTTGGGGCCTAAAGATGCTTAATTGTCCTTAGAAGATTGAGCAGAAAATCAGTAATAGACCTACGAGATATCTTTGATTGCTTTGCATTGTGTTGTTCTATTGCAGCACATTCTGAAAAAAAAACAAAGAAGACATAAGAAAAAGTCAAGTGCAGAAAAAAGATACAAAAGCTGCACAAGAAAAGAAAAGAAAAGAAAAACAAAGAAAAATAAAAACGGAAGTGCTTGCATCCTTATGTCCTATAGTTTTGTTTCATGTCATGCTAGCTTGAACTACTAGGAACACATTTAGCCCAGAAATTTTGACAAGTACTTTGGACACTTATTCAACCTTACTATCTGATTCCATTGTTGCTAATCCTTGCTACATATAAAGTGCCATCCAAGCTTCACTTCCTCTTGAGAAGGACAGATACCTTTTACAATCATCTCATGCTTCATTGGTTCATCTCACCATCCACACTACTTGCTGTGTTGGTAAGAACACTTGTAAGAGCTTTGTAAGACGCTTGAGCGGGAGACATTGTCCTTCCAACTCTCATATTGCCACTACTCTTTGCAGTTTATAGGGATAACATTTTCCTGTTGTCTTTTTTTGTACAACTAACAATGGCAAGAAATAATGGTGATGGAATTTCAAATGCTGGGTTGCGTAACATGATGAACAATATGACGGAGGTGCTCATCAAAAATAATGCGGAGTTCCATAACCTGGTGGATAGAATGTTGGAGTTGCTAGACAAGAGGGAAGCACGAAGAAAGGTAAGATTGGCAAATTTGGATCACACACCAACCGAGACTTTACATGATCTTCAGGCTACCTACACTACTCATTCCACAAGAAACTATGCAAAAGAGGAGGTGTTGAACAACTCCTCTAAATTGTTTGATGAATCTGCCCATAATGCATCTAAACTTTCTACTGAAAATCAGAATAAAGGTAACAAAGATCACAAGACACTTGTTGAAGGTGATAAATTTTTAGATGTTCTGAATTTTCCTACCAATTATGCTATTGTCAAGGAGCAACTAGTGGAGTCGTTTATTGATACACCATTGCCACATGTTGATTTTCTTGCTGATGTTTGCACTAAGAAAGAACTGTGTGTTGATAATTCTATTATACCTATGTGAAAACAAGATAGTGAACTTTATGATTCTGTTTTGGATTCACCTACTTGTGCAGAAATTAATAATTTGATTCCCATTACTGCTGAAAATGAGGATATGAAATTGTTGTCTTCACTAAATACTTTGAGTTATATTGAAATTTACACTCTTTGTGATCGAGATACTCTAGAGAGAAGAATATTTTTGAAAACTAAATTACCTTTGTTGACAAGAAATACTTTTCATGCTATAGGCAAATATAAAAATAGTGGTATGTTTATGGTGCATAAAGTTTACATATGTTCAAATGTGCAATCTCCTTTTGTGCTACAACACCATGGCAAAGTAAATGAATGCACTAATGCTAATAATGCATTGTCAAGTTTTTCTAGTATTTTTTCCTTGCAGCGGGGTCAACAAATAAAAGAAAAGCATTGTTTCCTGCGGTTGTGCAATATGGACAATGCTCATACTAGCCCCAAAAGCATATTTTCTGGACATACGAGCAAGCTGAGGATGACTTGTCATAAAGAAGGGGGGAATGACGAGATCATGCACATTATCATTGCACCTACAAAGAAGCCACAATGTTTATTTGTTTGGGATCCTGGCTCAAGTGAATGTGCGCTCTTATTTGATGGACAAGATCAAGATGGTGCACTATATCATCCACCATCTTGGCCTCCTTTCATGCATACAAGAAGATTTAATGGCGTTGCACATTTGGACCAACACATGAGAGAAGATGATCTTGAGTCAAGGGCGACTCCAATTCAATAAGGGGAGGATGATGAGGACATCACTTCTATGGATACAAACAACATTCAACTGAACATACAAGGTGCAATCAATAGAGTTCACACATAACAATTAATTTCAGAGGTGAGCTCGTTCTTATATGTTTCCTTATATGTTTTTGAGAATAGATTGCTACCTAATGATTTAATTGTGATTATGATCTATGGAGAGGATCAAGGAGTACTTGGAGGAAGTCTTAGGGATGTGAAGGACCAGAGAATATGTTCAAAGAAGATGGAAACCAAGCCCAACTCAAAATCGTGTCCAACTCGGAGTCTAGGAGTAGTTCACACTAAAACGGATGCCCAGGATGCATACGATCTCCGTTTTGGACATTTTACATATGCACGGAAAGGGGAGAGGATAACCTGTAAAACCCTCATTTTCATGCATCATGCCCTACATACACTCATATACATGTTTAACATTAACCCACAATAAGTGGAACGAGTTTAAAATTGATTCGGAGCATTTAAAATTGATTTGGAGCAAAACCGCACTTAAAACGCAGGAAAGTGCGGACTAGTCTGATTTTACTGAGGACTAGTCCGATTTCTCTCTGACGAAAAATGGACTTGTCCGTTTTTGCTGCGGACTAGTCCGATTTTGCCTCTGGAAACCTTCGGACTTGTCCGATTTTGTGCGGACTAGTCCGATATCCCAAGAATCCTTGAAAAATTGCTATGTCCTTGGACTTTTCTAGACTAGTCCGGTGTTCTAGCGGACATGTCCGATTTCCTCTCTGTTAAAAGTCGGACTTGTCCGATTTTTGGCCAGACTTGTCCGATTTTCTCTCTGGACGACTTCGGACTAGTCCGGTCCTTTTTGGACTTGTCCGATATTTCACGACTCCGAGTTGATCTTTTGTTTTATGACTTGTTTCTTGGGTTTCATGTTAAGTGGGCCTAGGGACGTCGTGCCTAACCCTTTTAGAGCCCATGAGGGACTCTAAACCGGCATCTACTCATCCCAAACTCAAAATCCATCTAACACTAGCCTCCACCTCTATATAAACAACCCCACCCCTTGGTTTGAAATCTATTTGCCACTTTTCCACCCCACCCAAACCCTAGTTCGTGGAGAGGCACCATCAAGGAGGGAGGAGAAGATCCCAAGAAAGAATAAGAAGAGGAGGAAATGAAGGAGGATCGAGATCTCCACCAAGTTTTCGCTCTTCATCACCAATTCATCTCCAAGTTTATCACCAACCCTAGATCATCAAGATCCAAGTGTTACCTCCAAGTTTCTTGATTCATTGGAGTTCTAAACACCTGGTATACCTTCTATTCTCTTTTCCTTACGTGAACTCAACCCCTAATCTCCAAATTCATGTCGATCTAGGAAACCCTAATCTGCTGATCTCGTAGAGTGCGGACTTGTCCGGTCCCTAGTGGACTAGTCCGGTCTTCCTAGTTAAATTGCATCAAATTGATTCTAAAATTTGATCTAATCAACTCCAAACCTGTATAAACTTGATAAAAGCAATCAGAACTAGTTAGTTATCATTAAAAGCAATCTAGTAACAAGTTCTACCTTGCATTTGCATCAATCATGCATGTCATGTCATATTGAGTAATATTTGTGCACTCTTTGATTGTGTTTCTTGTCTTGTATGTTTATTGTGTGGATTAGACGGATTTGTGCTAGAGAGTGCCGCGGAGGATCTACAGCACCAAGAGTTTGAAGGCTTTGACCCTAATCAACCACAAGAGCAAGGCAAGTGTCCTTGAAGCATATTGATCCTGTTTTTAAAATAAATGTTTTGTTTGCAAAACTGCATGCTTGTGTCAATTTGATGGGAATCCTATGATAGGAAGTTTACTAGCGTTGTTTGACCACCCTTGTCACCTGGATTATATGGTAGAGAGTCAGGAAGGGCTTTTTACCTTTTGCTTCGCTTGATTAATTGGGATGGGAAAACAACACTACACATTTAATTATGTATTAATGATATTCTGGTTAATGTGAACTGGTTGATACGATATGGTACTGGGTGATCTAAGCAAGCCTGTTATGTGGATGTGTTGGATGATTTGGTGGTTGCTTGCTTTAGATCTAAGGACCGGTTCATGCGAGAATAAGCCAGGACTACAGTGCCACCATGAGGCCAAGTATGGGTGCGGCGTAGCTGATTAATTAGGGCTTTGCTAGTGCTGTTTGGACCATTGTGGATGCTCAGGGAAGGGGTAGTCAGATTGGGTTTGTTGATGATTGGTGGGGCTACCCTGGGATCCGAATGGCTCAAGAGGGGGCCCTTGGTTGAAGATGTGCTCTGCGGGAGACATCGCCACCGGTGAAACCTCAGTAGGGTCTAAATAGGCTAGTAATCCCTTTGTAAAGGCTATTTTGTGATCTCTTGGCCATACACCAAAGGAAGTGTAATTGGCATAAGAGAGGTTTCTTTAGTCGCCGATGGGTGATGAAATCACAAACACGTGGGTAAAGTGATACAACCTCTGTAGAGTGTTAAAACTATCATGATAGCCGTGCTCCCGGTGATGAGCACCTGGACAACTTCCATGATTAGAGGGTACTCGGTATTGGGATGGTAGTTTGGATGGTTATGGTCAGTATTATGGTTATGGATTAATTTCTGGTATAGAATATGGTTATTTGCAAATGGTGAAATCTGGAATTATGGATGAGGATGGTGAATTATGGACTAGTATTATGATTTTACTTATGATTATGATAAGTTTACCTCACATACATGTAATATATTGCTTTTCAAATGTTTTTATGTACTTTTCAGCACTTTGCCATTATTATTGTCCTCATTTTAATCAGCCACATGTCATACTTTCCACACTTGCTGAGTACGACATGTACTCACTCTTGCAATCCCCCCAACAGTTGCGGGTCAGGATTGAGAGTTTAATGGTGAGAGTGCGGAGTTCTAGGCCGTGTCTACCGTCAGCTTGCCTGTGGTGTTATTGGAGCTGCGCTATCCCTTATGCTTAGTTTGCTTAGTCGCTTAAATAGTTTATTTCCGCTGCATTAGTTGAACTTGTCATTAATATTCATTATATCTTGTATTCGAGGATAATATGGTTTGTGTAATAAAATTTGGTTAATTAATCTTGTCTTGTGGTAATTTTCTGTATACTCTTCTGTGAATGCACTCGTGTATGTGTGTTGAACATCCTGGGCACACATATGCGTTAGCTTGGTTCTTTTTTCGGAACCGGGTGTCACAGATTGGTATCAGAGCTAGGTTGACCGTAGGATGCAGCCTAGATATAATGGACACTTTAGAGCACATAGGAGCACATAGGAATCAAGGTGTTCTTGCTTGGTGTGCTGGTTGCTATATATTGATTGCTTGTGTGCTTAATAGAGGATTTTGGGATGCTTTAGCATTGCCATGTCCACCTAGGCTAGTGTAGCTAGCTGTTTAGTTTCATATCCCTTGATGCATATAGTTGGGGACGTTTTCTAATTTTTACCTATTGCTTTTCTTCAAATGGTGAGGACTCGCAACCAGAGGGATGGCAATGATGAGGAGGAAAGCAATAGAGTTCCTCAGAACGACATTGGACAAGGATCTACTCAGGGAGCTATCAACATTGAGCAGCTTTTTGCTATGCAAAACCAGCTCATGCAGACCATGATACAAACAATGGGACAGTTGCAGGCTGGCAATATCAACAATCAGCCCCACATGCCTCCACTGCCACCCCCACCACCTCATAACCGTTTGGGAGAGTTTGGGAACTAGGACACCGACCTTTGCTCAAGCTGTCGACCCTATGGATGGGGATGATTGGCTCATGTCCGTGGAGAAGAAGCTAGCTATTGTCCAATGCAGTGACCGGGAGAAGGTCTTGTTTGCTTCTCATCAACTAGTTGGAGCAGCTACGGATTGGTGGGATTCTTATTACAATGCTCATGAGAAACAAGAGGGAATTACCTGGGCAGAATTCAAGGAGAGTTTTCGTTCCCATTATGTGCCGGAAGGTGTTATGATTTTGAAGAGGCAAGAATTTGAGAACTTAAGGCAAGGGAGATCAAGCGAGAGTGAATATCTCAATAAGTTCACTCAACTCTCAAGGTATGCGCCTGACGATGTTAGTCGGGGCAGTCGAAAGAAATACTTGTTCATGAGAGGCCTCAACAATGAAATTCAAGTGCAATTGCTCAATTGTGACTATGCAAATTTTCAGAACCTTGTGGACAAAGCAATCATGGTTGAAAACAAGATTCGTGAGATGGAGGAAGACAACAAGAGGAAGGCGCCATATCAAGGAAAGCAACAAGGAAGTAACGTGCGCCCTTGCTTTGCTCTGCCCAATGCGCCTTATTACAGCTCTTCTACTCCTGCTCAACGCCCTGGTTATGCACCACGCCCAACTCAGTTTGTGCAGTAGCGCCCTGTCAAGCAAGCACCTAGGCCTCAAATGCCTTATGCGCCTCGTGCTAATTTTCCTTCTGCAAGTGTTCAAAACCAAGCTCGTACCAATAATTCTGGTGGAGTTAAGAAGTGTTATACTTGTGGAGAAGCTGGACACTTTGCACATCAATGTCCTAAGTCAGGCCTAGGTTAAGAAAGCAATGCACCGAGGCAAAACCCAAGTCCCAATGGAGGACAACCACAAGGGAACCGTTGACAGCAGAATTTTGCTCGTGGCAATGTGAACCATGTCTCTACGGAGGATGCTCATTAAGCGGATGACGTGGTCATTGGTATGTTTCTCGCCAGCTCCAACCCCGCGACTATGTTATTTGATTCTGGAGCATCGCATTCATTCATTGCATCAAAGTATGTTGCTAAGTATAGTTTGCCTATCTATCATATGAAGTTTACTCTATTGGTTATGTCTCCTGGAAGAGAGATGAGGACAAATATAGTATGTCCAAAAGTAAGCCTTAGAATAAGGGGGGTAGACTGCTCCGCCAACCTCATTGTTTTGGATTCTCAAGGATTGGACATTATACTTGGTATGGACTGGTTGAGGAAGCACAATGGAGTTATTGAGTGTGCAACGAAGACGTTGAAGTTGACCAATGAGGAAGGAATCACCGTAGAATTTGAAGCATCTCAAACCATACCGAAGCAATTGGAGCTGAATCATATGGATGGTGCCGCAATTGAGGAGATTCCGGTGGTGTATGAATTTTTGGATGTTTTTCCGGACGAGTTGCCAGGTATGCCACCTGATCAAGACATTGAGTTTGTTAATTATTTAATACCTGGAACTGCACCTATAGCTAAGAGGCTGTATAGGATGCCTCCTTTGGAATTAGCGGAGCTCAAGAAGAAAATTCAAGAGCAACTAGAGAAGGGTTTTATTCGCCCTAGCTCTTCGCCTTGGGGAGCGCCCGTTCTATTTGTGGACAAGAAGGATGGATCCCAAAGGATGTGTGTAGATTACTGAGCTCTCAACGAGGTAACAATAAAGAACAAGTACACCTTGCCACGCATAGAAGACTTGTTTGATCAGATGAAGGGTGCTTGTGTCTTCTCTAAGATTGATTTGAGGTCGGGATACTTTCAAATCAAGATTAGACCATCAGACATACCCAAGACAGCTTTTAGGACACGGTATGGATCTTATGAGTACACTGTGATGTCTTTTGGATTGACAAATGTGTCTGCCTACTTTATGTACCTCATGAATAAAGTCTTCATGGAGTACTTGGACAAGTTCGTTGTGGTGTTCATTGGTGACATTATGATCTACTCGAAGGATGAGAAGGAACATGAGGAACACTTGAGGCTTACGTTGCAGAAATTGAGGGAGCATCAATTGTATGCCAAGTTCAACAAGTGTCAGTTTTGGTTGAGGGAGGTGTCGTTTTTGGGTCATATCATCTCAGGAGGAGGAGTATCGGTTGACCCTGGAAAAGTGAGAGACGTGTTGAAGTGGGAACCGCCGCAAAATGTAAAGGAAGTAAGGAGTTTCCTTGGGATGGCTGGATATTACCGTGGGTTCATCAAGGACTTTTCCCAGATAGCCAAGCCCATGACGGAGTTTCTAACGAAGGGAAAGGCTTTCCAATGGACTCAAGCTTGTAAAAATTGTTTTGAGGAGTTGAAGAAGAGGTTGACAACAGCTCCAGTTTTGGTATTGCCGGATGTAAGCAAGAGTTTTGATATTTATTGCGACACATCGAGACAAGGGCTTGGATGTGTATTGATGCAAGAAGGTCAAGTGGTCGCCTATGCATCAAGACAATTGAAGAAACATGAGCAAAATTACCCCACGCACGATTTGGAACTCGCGACCATGGTACACGCATTGAAGATTTGGAGGCACTATATCCTTGGAAAAAGGTGTGAAATTTATACGGATCATAAGAGTTTGAAGTATATTTTCACACAAACGGATCTGAACTTGAGGCAACGGAGATGGTTGGAGCTCATCAAAGATTATGATTTGGGGATCAACTATCATCCGGGAAAAGCCAATGTAGTGGATGATGCTTTGAGTAGAAAAGGAGTAAGTCATCAACTCACAATTCGAGAATTGTCATTCGAGTTATGTAAGGAGTTTGAACGGTTGAACCTCAGGTTTGTAAATGAGATGGAGATGATGGAGTTAAATCCGACCTTGGAGCAAGAAATTCGAGAGGCATAAACCACGGATGAGGAGATCAAGGAAATCAAGGAAAGGACCGAGGAAGGGAGAGAATTTAGATTTGATGAAGACGAACATGGTACCCTATGGCTTGGAAAAAGGATTGTTGTGCCTAATGTAAAGCATATTCAGGAGACAATATTAAAGGAGGCACACGACTCGCCATACTCGATTCACCCCGGTTGTACAAAGATGTACAAAGACATGAAGGCTTGCTATTGGTGGGATAGCATGAAAAAGGACATAGCTGAATATGTGGCATTGTGTGATGTGTGTCAACGAGTCAAGGCAGAACATCAAAGGCCAGCTGGATTATTGAAACCATGGAAGATCTCGGAATGGAAGTGGGAAGGAATCGGAATGGACATCATAGTCTGGTTACGACGTACTCAGTCCGGATATGACTCAATTTTGGTAATTGTGGATCGCTTAGCCAAGTCAGCTCATTTTATCCGTGTGAAGACCAAATATACAGCTGCATAATTGGTCGAAATATACATGGAGCACATTGTGTGTCGACATGGAGTCCTTAAGAAGATAGTCTCGGATAGAGGTTCTCAATTTACCTCCAGATTTTGGCCAAAACTGCATGAAGCCTTGGGAACGAGGTTGAATTTTAGTTCAGCATATCATCCTCAAACGGATGGACAAACCGAGAGGACCAACCATATTTTGGAGGACATGTTAAGAGCTTGCGCTTTAAAGCATGGGAAAAGTTGGGACAAAAGCTTACCATACGCGGAATACAACAATAGTTACCAAGCAAGTTTGAAGATGTCACCATATGAAGCGCTTTATGGGAGGAAGTGTAGGACACCTTTGTTCTGGAATGAGGCAGGAGAAACTCAAGTATTTGGTCCGGATGTGTTGCAAGAAGCCGAAAAGCAAGTACAAATAATTCGTGAAAACTTGAGGGCTGCCAAATCAAGGCAAAAAGGCTATGCAGACAATAGAAGAAGGAAACTAGCCTTCGAAGTGGGAGATTTTGTTTACCTCAAGGTGTCACCAATGAGAGGTTATAAGAGGTTTAACATAAGAGGAAAGCTAGCACATCGTTATATTGGACCATTCAAGATTTTGGACAAAAGAGGAGAAGTAGCGTATAAGTTGGAGATGCCAGCTCACCTTTCGGATGTCCATGATGTCTTTCATGTTTCCCAGCTCAAGAAGTGTTTGAGAGTACTAAAGAACAAGTGCCAATAGAAGAATTGGAACTAGAGGAAGATTTGACTTATGCTGAACAACCGGTCAAAATCTTGGAAACCAAGGAGAGGGTCACAAGGAACAAGGTTATTAGCTGGTGTAAAGTTTAATGGAAGCACCACACAGAAAAAGAAGCGACGTGAGAATTGGAGGATGATCTCAAGAAGGAATTTCCCTATCTTTTCTCTTCGCGTTGAATCTCGAGGGCGAGATTCATTTTAAGGGGGGTAGGTTTGTAACACCCTCATTTTCATGCATCATGCCCTACATACACTCATATACATGTTTAACATTAACCCACAACAAGAGGACGAGTTTAAAATTGATTCGGAGCATTTAAAATTGATTTGGAGCAAAACCGCACTTAAAACACAGGAAAGTGCGGACTAGTCCGATTTTACTGAGGACTAGTCCAATTTCTCTTTGACTAAAAACGGACTTGTCCGTTTTTGCTGCGGACTAGTCCGATTTTGCCTCTGGAAACCTTCGGACTTGTCCGATTTTGTGCGGACTAGTCTGATATCCCAAGAATCCTTGAAAAATTGCTAAGTCCTTGGACTTTTCTGGACTAGTCCGGTGTTCCAGCGGACTTGTCCGATTTCCTCTCTGTTAAAAGTCACACTTGTCCAATTATTGGCCAGACTTGTCCGATTTTCTCTCTGGACGACTTCAGACTAGTCCGGTCCTTTCTGAACTTGTCTTATATTTCGCGACTCAGTGTTGATATTTTGTTTTATGACTTGTTTCTTGGGTTTCACATTAAGTGGGCCTAGGGACGTCGTGCCTAACCCTTTTAGATCCCATGAGGGACTTTAATTCGGCCTCTACTCATCCCAAACTCGAAATCCATCTAACCCTAGCCTCCACCTCTATATAAACAAGCCCACCCCTTGGTTTGACATCTATTTGCCACTTTTCCACCCCACCCAAACCCTAGTTCATGGAGAGCCACCATCAAGGAGGGAGGAGAAGATCCCAAGCAAGAAGAAGAAGAGCAGGAAACGAAGGAGGATCGAGATCTCCACCAAGTTTTCGTTCTTCATAACCAATTCATCTCCAAGTTCATCACCAACCCTAGATCATCAAGATCCAAGTGTTACCTCCAAGTTTCTTGATTCATTGGAGTTCTCAACACCTGGTATACCTTCTATTCTCTTTTACTTACGTGAACTCAACCACAAATCTCCAAATTCACGTCGATCTAGGAAACCCTAATCTGCTGATCTCGCAGAGTGCAGACTTGTCCAGTCCCTAGCGGACTAGTCCGATCTTCCTTGTTAAATTGCATCAAATTGATTCTAAAATTTGATCTAATCAACTCCAAACCTGTATAAACTTGTTAAAAGCTATTATAACTAGTTAGTTATCATTAAAAGCAATCTAGTAACAAGTTCTACCTTGCATTTGCATCAATCATGCATGTCATGTCATATTGAGTAATATTTGTGCACTCTTTGATTGTGTTTCTTGTCGTGTATGTTTATTGTGTGGATTAGACGGATTTGTGCTAGAGAGTGCCGCGGAGGATCTACAGCACCAAGAGTTTGAAGGCTTTGATCCTAATCAACCGCAAGAGCAAGGCAAGTGTCCTTGAAGCATATTGATCCTGTTTTTAAAATAAATGTTTTGTTTGCAAAACTGCATGCTTATGTCAATTTGATGGGAATCCTATGATAGGAAGTTTACTAGCGTTGTTTGACCACCCTTGTCACCTGGATTATATGGTAGAGAGTTGGGAAGGGCTTTTTACCTTTTGCTTCGCTTGATTAATTGGGATGGGAAAACAACACTACACATTTAATTATGTATGAATGATATTCTGGTTTATGTGAACTGGTCGATACGATATGGTAATGGGTGATCTAAGAAAGCTTGGTATGTGGATGGGTTGGATGATATGGTGGTTGCTTGCTTTAGATCTAAGGACCGGTTCATGCGAGAATAAGCCAGGACTACAGTGCCACCACGAGGCCAAGTATGGGTGCGGCGTAGCTGATTAATTAGGGCTTTGCTAGTGCTGTTTGGACCATTGTGGAAGCTCAGGGAAGGGGTAGTCGGATTGGGTTTGTTGATGATTGGTGGGGCTACCCTGGGATCCGAATGGCTCAAGAGGGGGCCCTTGGTTGAAGATGTGCTCTGCGGGAGACATCGCCACCGGTGAAACCTCATTGGAGACTAAATAGGCTAGTAATCCGTTTGTAAAGGCTATTTTGTGATCTCTTGGCCATACACCAAAGGAAGTGTAATTGGCATAAGAGAGGTTTCTTTAGTCACCGACGGGTGATGAAATCACAAACACATGGGTAAAGTAGTACAACCTCTGGAGAGTGTTAAAACTATCATGATAGCCGTGCTCCCGGTTATGAGCACCTGGACAACTTCCATGATTAGAGGGTACTCGGTATTGGGATGGTATTTGGGATGGTTATGGTCAGTATTATGGTTATGGATTAATTTCTGGTATTGAATATGGTTATTGGCAAATGGTGAAATCTCGAATTATGGATGAGGATGGTGAATTATGGACTGGTATTATGATATTACTTATGATTATGATGGATTTACTTCACATACATGTAATATATTGCTTTTCAAATGTTTTTATGTACTTATCAGCACTTTGCCATTATTATTGTCCTCATTTGAATTAGCCACATGTCATACTTTCCACACTTGCTGAGTACGACATGTACCCACTCCTGCAATCCCCCTCAACAGTTGCAGGTCAGGATTGAGAGTTTAATGGTGAGAGTGCGGAGTTCTAGGCCGTGTCTACCGTCAGCTTGCCTGTGGTGTTATTGGAGCTGCACTATCCCTTATGCTTAGTTTGCTTAGTCGCTTAAATATTTTATTTCCGCTGCATTAGTTGAACTTGTCATTAATATTCATTAGAGCTTGTATTCAAGGATAATATGGTTTGTGTAATAAAATTTGGTTAATTAATCTTGTCTTGTGGTAATTTTCTGTATACTCTTTTGTGAATGCACTCGTGTATGTGTGTTGAACATCCTGGGGACACATATGCGTTAGCTTGGTTCTTTTTTCAGAACCGGGCGTCACATAACCTTTCCAATGCACTGGTCCCATGTCGAAATTCCTAAGGAGTCGATGGGAATCGTCGAAACAAAACTGAGTTGAGAATCTGCCAGGGTGTTGCGTCACCGCGTTGGGCCATTGGGCCTTGTATCAAGTCTACATCTCCTATTTTCGTGTCTTAGGGTTAAGTCATGACTCCAACACGCTCTTGGACATCCTCCCTTCTATATACACTCCATAGTAGCCGCTATGAACAATTGGGTTTTGCTTAGATTAATAATATCACCGTTCTACGGTTTGTGGAACCCCAACTTTGCGATTTTAGATCGTGTCTTCTACGTTCTTGCTTGTGTTCTTGGTTGCACTTGTAGGGATTAGTCTTCTTGGCAAGATAAATCTTGTGCACCACGGTTGATAACCAATAGAGCAGTGGTGTAGTGATTGCAGGGGTTTTTCGTGTTCTACACGAGAGCCTCGGATCATCAACGTTGAGATCTCCATCAATCGACTTATCCATTACCATTCGGAACATCGGGCCTAAACTTCCTTATCAGAGGTGGAGACAATAAAAATGTGGGAGATGAAGAAGGTTACCCAAGACCTAGTGTACCTCACCCATCCCGTTGACAACATACTTGGAGATATCTCCAAGGGGGTAATGACCCACTCTCATATGGCTATTTTTTGTGCTCACTATTTCATTGTGTCTTCTTTGGAGCCATTTAAGGTTGAATATGCACTACGAGATGTGGATTGGGTGATGACCACGCAAGAGGAGTTCAATAACTTCAAGAGGAACAAAGTGTGGGAGCTCGTGAAAAGACCTAAATGCCAACGTGGAAGGCACCAAGTGGGTCTTCTGCAACAAGCAAGATGAGCATGGCGTGGTGACAAGAAACAAAGATAGACTTGTGGCCAAGGGGTACTCACAAGTTGAAGGTTTGGATTTTGATGAAACTTTCACTCCCGTAGCTAGGATTGAATATGTTCTCATATTATTGGCCTATGCTACTCACGGCAATTTCAAGTTGTATCAAATGGATGTGAAACGCGCTTTCCTAATCTTCTCGATCAAGGAGGAGGTCTATGTGGAGCAACCACCCAGCTTTGAGGACGATAAGTGGCCTAAACATGTTTTGAAGCATCATGAGGCTCTCTACGGACTCAAACAATCTCCTAGAGATTGGTAATAGCGTCTTAGAGACATTCTCATTAACAATGGTTTAGGATAGGAAATGCTGATTATACACTGTTGAAGTGTTGCTACGACACTTCCCCTAGTATTACGAAAGCATAGTTCGCGGAGGTTAGTATTCAGTTGGGGCGCCCGTAAGATTATGAATGAGATGGTGACACAAGGGATTTTTACGTGGTTCTGGCCGCCTGAGCGTAATATCCTACTGCACGGGGTGGTTGTTGATTGTATGAGAGTGTATGCGCTTGAATAGGCTTAGATTGGACTCCCATTCTACAGTGTGGCGCAACCCTTATATATGCCAAGGGCTAGCCGTTATAAGGATTGCGTGGCCCGACATGTGGCCCTAGCGGTACTAAATCGCCTAATACATGATCTACATGTATTATGTATGATTAATAGTGTGATAACGCTCCTTAATAGCAGCATTACCGGTACTAAAGGTCATCTGAACGTGTGTCATTAATGCTGAATTAATGACACATTAATTAGGTCTTGTAATGGCTGTTTTAATAGCCTCTTGAATGTTCGCGCTGTTGGAGATCCTGTAGTCGTTGTTGGCGAAGCTCCGGAGGTACAACACATGACAACTCTGAAGCTTCCCTCTGCAGGGAGGTAGGTCCAGAGCCACACGACACGTGGCGGCACCAAATCATCCCTCTACTGAGGGTTAGGTCCGGGGTTTCTAGACACATGACAGGACCAGAGCTTCCCTGTGAAGGGAGGTAGTCCCAGTCCCGCTGGACACGTGGTAGTACCGGAGCTACCCAAACAAGGGATGCGGGCCCAATGCTGTCGGACATGTGTTGCCTTCGGTGATCTTCAACTCGGACGTAGGAACTCTTTGGCTTTTCTTGCAGTATCGTGGGGTACCTAGGACACAGGGTACCGATAGTGGCCCCCAGGTCCAACTCTGGGAGAAATCCTCTGGGTGAAGTTTTTCTACCAAAGGTTGGGCCATCTTCGATTCCCGCATTGTGGCTTCAAAGCTTCTTGATGGGCAGTTGAGCCGACAGCAAAGAGTTACGCTGCCGCCTTGTGGCCCTTTTTCACTCGGTGCATGGGATCCTGGCGTGCGGATCTCACGCAATTGAAGGTTGTCGGTTCCCAATACAAAAAACGTATCAGTTCCGAGCGTAATCTTTGTAGCCCTGTCAGGCAGCCGACCTCGGGATTCCAACTTCTCATCATGACAATGGTTCGCTTGGGGTAACATTTTAAACAAAGTGAACCTGGGCCCCCATGTCATCGATGAGGTCATCTATGATTCGGGTTTGGAGATAGTTTCCATCCAAGCGTTGCGGAGGATTACTTAAGAAGGAAAGCTTGCACGGTTAGAGGGATCATTACGCCTTCATTCGAACTTGCACTCAAAACCTCTTCACCTTTGCTTAACCTTTCCAAATTTTTCTCCGCATTGCCGCGATGGAGTTGGATCTTCCCCGTAGCAAGATCAAGAAGCATGAATATTTGGCGAGGGTTCGGACCTACATGGGGTTGTCCAGCGCCTCCTTCGAAAACTCGATTCGCTTCTGCAAGCTTCCCTTCAAGAAGGAACGCGTCGCGAAAATCGACTAGTTCTCGGCTTACGCCATGGTGGGGTTGATCCCGCCTTTTTCAAGTTTCCTCTTTATGTATCTGGACTTCTACCGGCTCCAGCTTCATCACCTCGACCCTCACTCATTATTGCTTGTGGCGACCTTCGTCCACTTCTGCAAGATGTGGGTGAGCGTGCCACTTCTGGACCTTCTTCACGGTCCACACTACTGGGAAGGGGACTGAGTTGATTGGCTTCTACTACTTCGTGAAGCACAAGAAATTTCCCTTCAAGTACTTGAAGACCTTCCCCTTTGGGAAGTGGGACAACTGGAAGAAGGACAGGGTGGTCATAATGTTGGATCATCACGACAGGCTGGAGTTGCCTACAAGCCTCCCCAACATCGATACCGACGCCTCAAATGCAGCTTCGGAGTTGTTCGAAGCATACAAGCCCATCCTGACAAGGATCCAACAATGCGTGGAGGGTGGAGTGACCCATCATATGGTCTTCGAAAACTTCCTGGAGAACAGGTGGGCTCCGCTGAAGACGAGGGAGTGGCTCGCATGGGCCTTCAACAGTGAGATGGATCACAACCGGATAGAAGCCAATTTTCAAACCAACTTGGACGACGAAGCTTTGAAGCTCCATCTCCAGAATCTTCAAAACAGAGCCATCACCCGCGACGCTTTGGCCCCGCTGGAAGCTTTCCTCCCTTTAAACATTGTTCCTTAGTTCAGGAGGGAGCTTTGAAAAGGAATGCTGGAGCGGGATGACCTCGACTTGGCGAAGAGGTGTGTGACCGTCGGGGTTTCTATTCCTGGAGCTTCAGAAAGGGTAGCTCCCACTACTCCAAGCCAGAAGGTTGATGATTTTGACAAGGGCAAGGGCAAGGGCATGGAGCCGACCGAATCTTCCAGTACGAAGAGGAAGTTGAAACATGCTGATGGGAGCTGCCTCGGGTCGGCTCCATCTCCAGCAGCCTCTTCTCCCCGGCCGAGCAGTACTTCGGCGGCCATGCCTTCTTCGCTGCCAGCATCCACGAGGGGTGCTAGCTCCAGCAAGTCGACCTTGACTCCAGCGTCAGCTGCGGGCTCTAGGTCCAGAGCTCCTTCACGGATGAGGGAGGTTCTGGATGAGGTGACTCCAACCGCTGCGACAAGCTCCCGACCGAAGTCCAGGGTCTCTTCTTCACCAGG
The DNA here is from genome assembly GCA_036927565.1 of Tuctoria greenei. NCBI lineage: Eukaryota > Viridiplantae > Streptophyta > Magnoliopsida > Poales > Poaceae > Tuctoria > Tuctoria greenei. The sequence continues at coordinate 180,621,368 of JAYESD010000005.1, forward strand.
TCCGGTGGGCTCTGACTCCGAACCCCAGAAAAAGAAGTTTTGCAATGACTAGAGTGGAAGATTCCCTAGGTAGGCATTGTTCTCTCAACTTGAGATGCTATTTTTATCTTTTCCATGTTTTGAGTTTTTTGATCTTTTGCTTCCAGGGTGTCGAAGAAGAACACTAAAGCTCCAACCTCTACTGCAGCAACTGGGGCAGTGCAAACAGAGGCTCCTGCTTCAACCCCTGTGCCCCCTCAAGTGGTGGCAGAAGACATGACAACTCTGGCGCCAGCTGTCGTGGATCTGGATCCAGTGACGACGCCAGAAGATCCTGTGGTAGCGTCGGACCACGGGGGAGAGGCTCATGAAGAAGCATCGGCTATTTCTGAGCTGGCAGCTGAAGTTCTAGCATCGGAGTCAGAGATGAAAGAAGCTCCGGCACCTGAACTGGAGGTAACCAAAGCTCCGGCTCCTGAGCCGGAAGTAGTTGAAGCTCCAGCACCAGAGCCGAATGTAGTTGAAGTCCCAGCACCTGAGCCAAATGTGGAGGGGGCTCTGGATGAAGCTACTGCATCAGCCCCTGGAGGTGATTACTCTGGAGGTGTCTATGTCGGAGCCGCAGCACCCAGAGGCGGCAGTTGTAGGTCCTCCACCCACCGAGCCAACAATCAAAGATCTGGTAGTGGGACTTTCCTCATCAGCTCCGAGTGCAGTGGAGATGGAGGAGCTGGCATCGATTGGTCCAGCTGACGTTGAGTTGCTGGAGAGGGAGCTCGCAGCATGGGGCTGAATGTGGCCTAGAGGGGGGTGAATAGGCTTTGAAATTTTCCTGCACACTTAATTAAACTGTCAAAAACTTGATTGACCGAACTTGTCCGATTGTGTGGGCGGACTAGTCCGATGTGCCTGGTGTATGCCAATTTGATTAAGTATCTAAACAGGATTTAAATTCTTTTAAGCAGCAGAAATGTAAACAACAGATAAGATTACTTCAAATTACAATCTATGTCGTGAAATTGTACGTGAAAAACCATTGTCAATTCCAGTTATGATATTGATCAACTATGTGCCCTAATAAATATGCAAAAGTAAGGAAGCACACGAGATACCGATTTTTACCGAGGTTCGATCTCACTAATGAGATCTACTACTCGTTGAGGGAGCCCACACAGAGCCGGGTCTCTTCAAACCCTTTCCCTCTTCAAGTCACCACACAAGGCCGACTTGAATCCACTATCACGGGCAATCATCGAGTTTATGGGGGCAACCTCACACGTTGAGGGATCCCACAAAAAGTACAATTAAAAGATGATCAAATACACTCGAAAAGATTACAAGAGAGAGTACGAGTGTTAAGAGATCAAACCCCAAGAGATCACAAACTGTAGACGACGATCTCCCAATCCAAAATCTAAGTGTTCAATTGGTTTTCACCTTTTGGGACTTTAGATGCGTGGGGAGATGTGTTTTTGGGCTATAGGGACAGGTGGCGGCATTAGGGTTTATGATTATGATAGTAGGAATCGAAAGCTTAATTGTGGGTGTGGATCTCCTATTTATAGGGTTTCCAAAAAGTTACCGTTAGAAATCCTGATAACCGGACTAGTCCGTACTGGGTACTGAACTTGTCCGGTGTGCTGTGTAGAAGAAGGTCTGGAATGCAGCACACTAGAAATCCTAATTATGTGAGGTATAACGGATTAATCCGGTGTATGTCCAGACTTGTCCTGTGCCAGTGTAATTCAACTACGTAGAGTTGAATGGACTAGTCCGATCCAAGAACGGACTTGTCCGGTGCTACGTGTAATTGGACTCCAGAGAGTTCAATGGACTAGTCTTATCCCATGGACAGACTTGTCTGGAGGGCACTAAACAAGATTTACAGAGACTTGAACGGACTAGTCCAGTCCATGATCGGACTAGTCCGGTGCACTGTGTTATTGGATTCCATAAAGGTTAATGGACTAGTCGGTCCGTAGACGGACTAGTCTGATGCATATTGTATCTGAACAACAAAGAGATAAACGGACTAGTCCGGTCCATGAACGGACTAGTCCGGTGCTCAGTGAGTTTTTAGGTGATTTTATGCCCTTACACCTACGCAAAGAATTGAGCTCTTGGGATGTGTCTCTCACACACATCCTATCCATTTAAATCTACTTTGCCCTTCAATTGATAGCTGGGCTTTTCTCTTTTGTACATCACTTCATTTTCACCTTTTTGAGTGCACCAAACTATCTCATTTTGCTTATCCTGCAGTCATCTCAATAAATTCATTAGGATCTCATTTGCTTGTCATCAATCGTCCAAAACCCACTAGGGATTGCCTAGATACACTGTCAATCTCACCCTTTTTTGTGATTGATGACAACCAATTGAGATTTCACAATTAAGAGTAACAATTTGATTCTCATAAAGTGTTCATATATGAGAATAATGAATAATCACAAAAGCTTCTCACATATATGCACTCTTTATGGTGGGGTGCCTAACATGTGTGTGGTCAACAAATGTGATGGGCAATATATAAGTAGTTGACAATCATTGCAATAATCATCACATTAACATTAACTAAGCATCACACATTGAAATAAATTACAATAGATTGAAAATGAGTACATGTCCTTGATCACTGGTCCGTAACGGTTTATCCTAGACAACTAGCATCAATCTCTCCCCCTTTCGCATCAAGGCACCAAAAAGGGAATATTTTAGTGGAATCACTCATCGTCACAGCGTCTCTCACTCTCAGCCTCTCTTCATCTTCTTCTTCATCTTCAGGTGCTTGAGGAGGAGGAGAGAGAATGCAAAGGATGTTATGCAAGGTTGAAGATGAGCTCCTGGCGGCGGACTAGGGTTAACCCCAATGAAACCGGACTAGTACGGTAGACCCCGGACAAGTCCGATGCAACGGACAAGGTCCAGACTAGTCTGTATCAACGGACTAGTCCGGTGCTAACCCCGGACAGGTCTGGTGTCAGCAGGACAGATCTGAGCTGAAACAGCTGGATTTTGGTTGTTTGATCTAATAGTGATCTAAGGGACATTATTTCAAAAATAATCTTGATGAACATGACCAGTAAGCACCCAACAATCATACAATGGCCGTAATTCAACAAGATTTGCTCATTTAAATATTTTTCTAGTGAAAATCGAGAAAAGGGGGAAATTTTGGTAAAAATGAGTAAACTTTGAAATCACAATCAGATGTGCAGTGTTTCAAGCCACATTTCAAGAGTCAAGTATATTTAGCTCTTTTCTCAACTCACAAAACCTTTTCTCATCTAATGGCTTGGTGAAAATATCTAGAAGTTGTTTTCCAGTCCTAACATGTGAAATTTCAATATCAACTTTTAACGAATGATCTCTTTGGAAATGGTGACAAATATCTATGTGCTTAGTTCTTGAATGCTGTACTGGGTTGTGTGCAATTTTTATAGCACTCTCATTATCATAGGAGTGGAATATGGTTCAGATTGTAACCATAGTCCCTTAGAGTTTCTTGCATCCAAAGTAGTTGTGCGCGACAACTACCGGCTGCAACATACTCTGCTTTGGCTGTGGAAAGAGCAATGGACTTTTGCTTTTTAGATGACAATGAAACTAGGGATGTGCCTAGAAATTGACAGGTCCCCGACGTGCTCTTTCTATCTACTTTACATCCTGCCGGCATCGGAATAACCTATCAAGTTAAACTTGGATCCTTTGGGATACCAAAGACCCAAGTTGGGTGTGTACACAAGGTACCTTAAGATTCTTTTTACAGCTATTAAGTGGCACTCTTTAGGTGCGGCTTGAAACCTTGCACATATGCATACACTAAGCATAATATTTGGCCTAGATGCACATAAATAGAGTAATGAGCCAATCATAGACCGATATACCTTTTAATCCACATTTGGACCATCTTCATTAAGGTGGAGATGTTCGTTAGTCGCCGTGGGTGTCTTGATGGGCTTGGCCTTGTCCATATTGAACTTCTTGAGGATGTCCTGCGTGTACTTGGTTTGACTTATAAACGTACCTTCTCTTAATTGCTTCACTTGGAATCCCAAGAAGATCTTCAATTCGCCCATCATTGACATCTTGAACCTATCTTTCATAATTTTGCTAAACTCTTCACAAAATGATTTATTAGTAGATCCAAAGATACTATTGTCAACATAGATTTGACATACAAATAGATGATCATCAAAGTGTTTTGTGTACAGTATATAATCTGCTTTTCCTATTTTAAAGCCATTTTGAGTCCGAAAATCTCTAAGACACTCATACCAAGCTCGAGGAGCTTGTTTGAGGCCATAGAGAGCCTTACGCAATTTATAGACATGGTTGAGGTACTCTTGATCTTGAAATCTTGGTGGCTGCTCCACGTATACTTCCTCCTTGATCGGACCGTTGAGGAAGGCACTTTTGACATTCATTTCATACAACTTGAAATTATGGTGAGTAGCATATGCCAATAAAATATGAATGAACTCAAGTCTATCTACGGGAGCGAAAGTTTCATCGAAGTCCAAACCTTTGACTTGTGAGTAACCTTTAGCCACAAGTCTTGATTTATTTCTCGTTACCACTCCATGTTCATCTTGTTTGTATCGAAAGACCCATTTGATTCCAACGATGTTCGCCTTTGGTCTATCCACAAGTTACCACACTTCATTTCTCTTGAAGTTGTTCAACTCCTCTTGCATTGCCATCACCCAATCTGGATCTTTTAAGGCTTCTTCTACTCTGTATGGTTCCAGAAAAGATACAAAAGAGTAATATTCACAAAAATTTGCAATGCGAGATCTAGTAGTTACTCCCTTAGCAATATCTCCAATGATGTTGTTGACGGGATGATCTCTTTGCACACTCTGATGTACTCTTGGGTGAGGGACTTGTGAAGTTGCTAGCTCTTCATTGTCTTCATGGTCATCGTCTCCCCCTAAATCATTGCTTCTGTGTTTATATGGATATTCTTGATCTTCCTAATTTTGATCATGTGCATGAGCTCCCCCTTGATCATTGTTTTCTTGTTGAGGTTCATCTTGTGCACTTGAGTCTTGTGGTTGCTCTTGAGGTAGAATATCACCAAGTGCCATTGTTCTCAACGGTTCACATGGGTGTTCTTCTTGATCTACCACACACTTATCAACTTGCTCCACTTGGGAGCCATTAGTCTCATCAAACACTACGTCACGTGCTACTTCAACAAGGCCAGGGGCTTTGTTAAAGGCACGATAGGTGTAGGCATTTGAATCATAACCGAGCAAGAACCCTTCATCAGATTTCGATGTGAACTTTGAAGTCCTCGGTTTCTTGTTCAGAATAAAACACTTATAACCAAAAACTTTAAACTATGAAACATTTGGCTTGTTACCGGTAAGAAGCTCATATGGCGTTTTCTTCAAGAGTCAGTGAAGATACAATCGATTTGAGGCGTGACATGCGGTGTTCACTGCTTCAGCCCAAAACCGGTCCGATGTGTTGTATTAATCCAACATTGTCCTCGCCATTTCAATTAGCGTTCTGTTTTTCCTTTCGGCCACCCCGTTTTTTTAGGGGAGTAGGGTGCCGAAAACTCATGCTTTATCCCTTCCTCATCAAGGTATTCCTCAACATGTGTATTTTTGAATTCTATCCCGTTGTCACTTATAATATTCTTCACAGTTGATGAGAATTTGTTTTGATCTCTTTTCAGGAACTTCTTGAGGATTCCATGAGTTTCTGATATATCATACAAGAAAAATACTCAGGTGAATCTTGAAAAATCATCAACAATAACTAAACCGTATCTATTACCGCTGATGCTTACGTAAGCAAATTGACCAAAAATATCCATGTGAAGAAGTTCCAGAGATCTTATAGTAGTCATCACATTCTTAGCAGGGTGCGGCGCTCCAACTTGTTTTCCTTCCTGGCAAGCACTGCCCGACCTGTCTTTCTCAAATACAACATCCATTAGACCTCAGATTTGACCACCTTTTAGAAGTTTCTGCAGATTTCTCATCCCAACATGGGCTAGCCGTCTATGCCACAGTCATCCCATGTTAGTTTTAGGAACCAAGCAAGTGTTGAGTTCGGCTTTATCCTTGTTAAAGTCAACAAGATAAAGCTTTCCCTTCAACATTACCTTGAATGCAATCGAGCCATCACTTCTTCTAAAAACGGTCACACCCTCATTAGTGAATAAACAGTTATAACCTTTGTCACATAGCTGAGATATTGACAGCAGGTTATAATATAAAGAATCTACATGTAAAACATTCGAGAGAGTATGTTGAGAAGAGATTTCAGTTTTACCGCTACCAAGGACCTTTTCTTTGCTGTTGTCTCCAAAGTATATCCCCTCACTTTGATCTGCGTTGTGCTCATACTCCACGAACATATTCCTCTTTCCGGTCATGTGATTGGTGCATTTGCTGTCTAGCACCCATTTTGCTCCACCGGACGAGTAGGCCTACAAAACAGAATCATTCCTTGGTTTTAGGTACCCAAGCTTGCTTGGGTCCTCTCAGGTTAGTTACAAGAGTCTTGGGCACCCACACACAAGTTTTTGAATTCTTGTGGCGTGGTGCTGCATATTTGGCAAACACATTTCCAACTTTGTCTTTCATAAGAACATAGGAAGCATCAAAGGTACAAAACAATATTTGCAAGTCAAATTCATGCGATTTTTCCTTAACAAAAGTGATTGTCCTCTTAGCATGGACATTAGTGGACATGTGTTTGTTCTTGTCAAACCCAAGACCATCTTTGACGTTAGGAGGTCTAGTGACCATATAGGAACTACGTGCATATTTGACCTTATCCTTGTCAAAGATGCCACTTTGGGAAGGATGTGTCGCATGAGAAGTAGAAGAATCAGGTTTGACAACATTTTTCTTAATAGAACATGTGCAAGTTGCAATAGTTGTTGAACTTACACCTTTGGATGGTGAGCTTTTGGAGGAAGCAGAGTCACATTGCTTGAGCGACTCAACTTGCACCTCAAGAATCTTGTTAACTTTTGACAAGTTAGCAAGTTCATCATTGATTGCAACGTGTGAGTCTTCTAGCTTTGAGTAAGTTTCCTTACTCAAGGCTAGCTCAAGCTCAAGTGACTTGTTCTTCTCTCTTTCGAGCTCAACGAGTTTCTCAACCTCTTGATATCTCTTCCTTTCATGGATGAGCATACCTTCTCAAAGATTTCATCCGACAACATTTTCATTTTCTTTATTGCAATTTTACTTAATCCCCTAAAAATCTCCTCATTTTCACTAGAGCTATGAAAATCATCAATAGAGGAACTTAGTGAAGGAGGAGTAAGTCGAACCTTTTTCTTGCCCGCTTTGGCCACAAGGCAAGTGTGATTGTGTGTGTCCCGTCTTCCCATGTTTGGGAAGAGTGTAGATCTCTTGGTGGGTGTCTTGATGACAATGGTGGCCATCTCCTCTTCTTCATCAGAGGAGGACTCTATGACACCCGGTTCCGAAAATGAACCAATCGTAAAGAATATGTGTGCCCAGGATGTTCAACACACATACCCAAGTGATTCACAATCGATAAACAGATTATAACCATGTCTAGAATAATAATACTAATAATAGTACCTTATTACAAACAAAATAGTCTCGATTATAAGCTCTTACAAAACTGTAGCGGAAAAACTAAACACTAAAGACTTTAACTCCACAGGCAAGTTTGACGTAACATGCGCGCCTAGTACTCCTTAAAATCCTCCTGGTACTCCACCTGGTGGCCTGCGTCTGGATTTGGTGTGGGAATAAGCAAGTGTGGGAAAGTATGACATGTAGCTTGAACGAGGCACGGTAGATAAATAGGCTAATTGCATAAAAGTATGTTCAAAACAGTTCAAAAATGCGATTATATCATTATTAAGTGAGGTCCTTCCCAAATAACCCAAATAATCATCAATTCAAACTTAAATAACCAACTTCTGTAATAATAATCCATATTCAACTCATAACTGCTAATTTATCTCAATTTCATAAATTCCACGTACCAAAGCCAATTAATTAACCGATACCATTTCCCATTTCAATTTCAGCCGTTAAACCAAGTTAAAGTCCAAATTCTAATCATGTGAGAGTCCAGGTTGCTCGTGATCGGGAGCACGACAATCATGATAGTTTTAGACACACTCTGCAGATGTTGTACCACTTCACCCACAAGTTCATGATTTCGTCACCTTCCGATGACTAAGGAATCTCAATTATGCCATCTCACACTTCCTTAGGTGTGTGGCCAAGAGATCACAAAGTAGCCTTTACAAAGTGATTACTAGCCTATTTAGACCCCACGGAGGTTTCACCGGTGGTGATGTCTCCAACTGATCACATCTAACCAAGGGCCCCCTCGTAAGCCATTCGGATCCCAGGGTAGTCCCACCATGACTACAAACCCAATCCGACTACCCCTTCCCCGAGGTTTCTTAATGGTCCAAACAGCACTGGTAATTCACTAATTAGTCAGCTAAGCCGCACTCATACTTGGCCTTGTGGTGGCTCTGTAAATCCTGGATGGTCGCTCCACGAACTGGTCCTTAGATCTAAAGCAAGCAAACCTCCAAAACAGTCTAACCCATTCCACATAACCATCTTGCTTAGATCCCTAGGCACCATGTTGCTAAAGGGTTATTATTACCAATTCTCATCATTACCATGTTCAATAGTTCACATTTAAGCCATTTGATTGTTTCCTGACCCAATTTAGGTATAGTGATGCAAAAGTGTAAAATACCCTTCCTGACTCTCTACATAGTGTTCAAGCGATATTGGTGGTCTTACAAAACTAGTAAACTCCTACAATTGGGTTTTCCCATCATATTGACACAAGCATGTAATTTTGCAAACAAAACCTTTAAAACAGGATCAATATGGTCAAGGACACTTGCCTTGCTCCTAAGCTTGATTTGGATCAATGGTTTCGTAGCTCTGGTTCTGTAGGTCCTCGAAACCACTCTATATGGCAATTCCTCCAATTCCGAGCGACAAACATGCAAAACACATAGTTCAATCAATTAATGCTCATATAGTACTCAATATTCCATGATATGCATGATTAATGCAATTGTGAGGTAAAACTTCTTAATGAGTTGCTATTGATGTTTACTAACTAGTTCTAATAGTTTGCAACAAGTTTGAACAAGTTTGGAATTAATTTGAGTTGATTTGGAATTAATTCAGCATAATTCAAATTCAGAGGTCGGACAAGTCCGGTTTCAGGGGCCGGACTAGTCCGCCCTGGACAGACTGCAAATTAGGGATCTCTTGATATGCAAGAATTGGGGTTGAGTTTAAGTAGAAACATGGATGTAGAGGGCGTACCACGTGTTTAGAGAACCAAAGATCAAATTTTTGGTGTGAGGCTAGGATCTTGGCAATTATGGCTTGATGGAGATGAGTTGATGAAGAACATGAATTGAAGAATGTTAATTGTTGAAGAATCGATGGAGATTGATCTTTACTAGCCCTTCTTCGAGTTTCTCTATTCCTCCCTACTTCTGGACTTGATCATGATGACGGCACAATGCAAAAGTGGCAGCAAGGGTTTTCAACTTGGTGGAGGGGTGGGGGGGTATTGGGTTGTTTATATAGGGTGGGGAGGTTAGAGTTTTGGGGTGGATTCCAAGTGGAATTCGGTGGGGGACGAGTAAGGGCTGAGGTGGGTCCCAATTGGGCTCCTCTGGGGTTGGGCATGAAGTCTATGGGCCCAAATTTGGCAATTACCCGGAAACAAATCGTGGAGAATTAAAAGAATCTGCGTTGGTTTCCGAAGGCCGGACTAGTCCGCATGGGGAACTGGACAAGTCCGTTGTAGAATAGAGATAAAATTGGACAAATCCGGTTTAAATGGTCAGACAAGTCCGAGGTGACTAGAACAGATTTGAATTTAGACATACTCGGACTAGTGCGCTCGAAATCGGACAAGTCCAGAAGAACATCAGAACTAAAAATGGACTAATCCGTGCATTGTGCCGGGTAAGTCCGGGTTCTGAAGAATCTGAATTTTTGGAAAGGAAATAGGGACTCTGAACTAGTCCGACACAAGGCTGGACAAGTCCGTACCCTGCAGACTGAAACTTCCAGATTAAGCCTAATTCATTTTAATCTTGTTTATTTTTACATGGCTTAATGTTAAACATGTATGAGGATGTATGCAATGCATTATGCATGAAAATGAGGGTGTTACAAACCTACCTCCCTTAAAATGATTCTCGCCCTCGAGATTCAACGCAAAAGGAAAAAAGATAGAGAAATTCCTTCTTGAGATCATCTTCTCGCTCCCAAGTTGCTTCCGATTCTTTATGATGTTTCCATTGCACTTTATACCATCGAATCACCCTGTTCCTTGTGACCCTCTCCTTGGTGTCCAAAATTTTGACAGGTTGCTCAACATAAGTCAAATCCTCCTCAAGCTCCAATTCTTCCATCGGTACTTGCTCCTTCGGAACCCTCAAGCACTTCATAAGTTGAGAAACATGAAACACATCATGAACCTCGGAAAGATGTGCTGGCATCTCCAACTTATAGGATACTTCTCCCCATGACTACAAAATCTTGAACGGTCCAATATAGCGGGGTGCCAAATTTCCTTTGACATTAAAATGCTTGTGACCTCGCATAGGTGACACTTTGAGGTATACGAAGTCTCCCAACTCAAAAGATAGGCTTCTTCGTCTATTATCTGCATAACCCTTCTGTCTTGACTGCGTGACTCTCATGTTTTTGCAGATAGTTTGAACTTGCTTTTCGGCTTCCTGGATCACATCAGGTCAAAATACTTGAGTCTCCCCTGTCTCCTTCCAAAACAAGGGTGTTCTACACCTTCTCCCATACAATGCTTCATATGGCGACATCTTCAAGCTTGCTTGATAACCGTTGTTGTAGGAGAATTCAGCATATGGCAGACTTTTGTTCTAGCTTCCTCGATACTTTAGTGCACAGGCTCTCGGCATATCCTCCAGTATCTAATTTGTCCTCTCGGTCAATCCATCCGTCTGAGGGTGATATGCGGAACTGAAATTCAACTGAGTTCCCATTGATCCATGCAGCTTCTACCAGAACCTCTATCAGATACTATTTTCTTAGGCACTCCGTGTAAACACACTATTCTTCCCATATACAGTTATGCCAACTTAGCTCCACTGTATGTAGTCTTGACAGGAATGAAATGCGCTGATTTGGTCAATCGATCCACAATAACCCATATTGAGTTATAACCTGCTGAAGTGCGAGGCAAACCAACTATGAAATCCATACCAACTTCTTCCCACTTCCATTCTGGAATCTTCAATGGTTGTAATAATCCAACTGGCCTTTGATATTCAACCTTGACTCATTGACATACATCACATAGTGCAACATATTCAGCTATGTCCCTTTTCATACCATCCCACTAGTAACACGTCCTCAGATCCTTGTACATCTTTGTGCAACTGGGATGGATAGAGTAAAGTGAGTCATGTGCCTCCTTTAATATCAATTCTTCAAGACGCTTCTCATTGGGCACAACAATCCATTTTCGAAGCCACAGAGTACCTTGGTCATCCTCATCAAGTCTGAATTCTCTCCCCTCTTGGGTTCGTTCTTTGATTTCCTGGATTTCCTTGTCTTTTGTCTGTCCCTCTCGAATTTCTTGTTCTAGGTATGGATTCACCTCCATCGCTCCCATATCACTTACAAAATCCAATATTTAACCGTTCAAACTCCTTGCATATCTTAGGTGGTAACTCCCTGACGGTAAGTTGGTGTCTTGCGCCTTTTCGACCCAAGGCATCAACCACTACGTTGGCTTTTCCTGGATGATAGTTGACTCCCACATCATAGTCCTTAATGAGTTCCAACCATCCTCGTTGCCTGAAATTTAGATCTGTCTGAGTGAATATGTACTTGAGACTCTTATGATCCATATAAATCTCACACCTATGACCAAGAACGTAATATCTCCAAATCTTTAATGCATGCACTATGGATGCAAGCTCGAGATCATGCGTAGGATAGTTCTGCTCATGTTTCTTCAACTGTCGAGATGCATAAGCTACTACTGGACCTTCTTGCATCAATACACATCCAAGTCCTTGTCTTGAAGCATCGCAATAGATGTCAAAACTCTTCCGAGTTAAGGACTATGAGGTTGGCAACGAATTCTACCCCCCCCCCCTTATGGAAATTCTTACTTTTGGACATACTATATTTGTCCTCATCTCACCTCCAGGAGATTTTACCAAATAAGTAAACTTCAGGTATCATATGGGCATTCTATGCTTTGCAACATACTTTGATGAGATGAATGAAAGGGATGCTCCAGAATCAAATAATATAGTCGCGGGGTTGGAGTTGGTGAGAAACATACCAATCACAACATCTTCAGCTTGCTGAGCCTCTTCTGCAGACACATGGTTCACCATGCCAAGAGCGAAATTTTGTGTTCCTCGGTTGCCTTGAGTTGCTCCTCCATTGGGACTTGGATTCTACCTTAGAACATTGTTCATCTCACTTTGACCTGACCTTGGGCATTGATTAGCAAAATGTCCCGTCCGACCACAAGCATAGCAAGTCTTTCCACCAGTGCCACCTGCAATGTTTGGACGAGGCTGGTTTTGAGCATAAGCAGGCATATTTGGGCGTGGCGCAGGCTGCATAGGTAAGCAAGGTGCTTGCATGGGTGGGCGTGGCTGCATTGGCTGTTGCGGTCGCGGTGGATAAGCAGTGCGATATGCAGTAGCAGATGGGTTGTAATAGGGTGCAACAGGTGGCGCATAGCGAGGGCGTGCAGCTGTCCCTGATATGCCATCTTCCTCTTGTGGTCTAGCTCCATCTCTCGAATCTTGTTCTCAACCACAATAGTCTTGTCAACCAACTTTTGGAAGTTTGCATAGTCAGCATTGAGCAAATGAACCTGAATTTTGTTGTTAAGACCCCTCGTGAACAGATATTGCTTCCTGCTATCAGTGCTGATGTCTTATGGAGTATATCGAGACAGTTGAGTGCATTTATTGAGGTATTCACTCACACTCATTCTTCCTTTCTTGAGGTTTTCAAATTCTTGCCTTCTAAGGATCATGACTCCCTCTGGCACATAATGAGATCGAAACTTCTCCTTGAATTCAGCCTAGGTAATTCTCTCTTGATTTTCAGGGGCATTGCATAAAGATTCCCACCAATTGCAGCAGCTCCCATCAACTGATGTGAGACAAAAAGAACCTTCTCTATGTCGCCGCACTGGACAATAGCGAGTTTCTTCTCAACAGACTTCAACCAGTCACCAGCTTCCATTTGATCTATGGCTTGAGCAAAGGTAGGCGGTCTGGTCCTCATAAACTCTCCCAAACGGTTGTGATGTGGCAGGGGTGGTGGCGGTGGCGGCATATGAGGCTGATTTTCGTTACCCGCTTGCAGCTGTCCCATAGTCTGAATCATGCTCTGCATGAGCTGGTTCTGCATAGCCGATAGTTGCTCAAGGTTGATAGCTCCCTGGGCAAGTCCCTAGTTGTTCTGAGGTGCCTCATTGCTCTCCTGCTCTCCATTGGCATTCCTCTGGTTACGAGTCCTCGACATCTGTTGCTGAAAGAATTATAGATACGGAAGAATTTAGAATTTGAAAAGAAACGCCCCAACTATACGCATCAAGGTATATGTAACTAACAACTCCTTTATTAATACTAAAAGCCCTATTAGAGGATGTGGACAAGGATCCATATTGCATAGATCAAGGAACTCCTTCAATTGCTTAGCTACAAATCCTCCACCAGTGTCATCGGAACAGAATTCTTGAGCTTCACGGTAAACTATGCATTTGTCCTCCTTTTTGGCTTCACTAGGCTGCGATGCATTCCTTTGGGCCTATGGTACATCTTTTTGTGTAGCAGGTTCCTCCTCTTGTGGTTCCTCCTCATCTTGGGCTTCATCTTCACTCTCCTCATGTGTATCATCCTCCTCTTCTTCGCTATCATAGCATTCCACCATTTCTGTGTCTTCCTCTTCCTCATCATCTCCATAGGACTCCACCATTTCAGGATCTTCTTCCGTTGTGTTGGAGTGTTCATGCTCAACTTCCTTTGTGGGAGAATTTACTTCTTTCTCCTCTTGGGTTGGTTCCATCCTTGGCTCCTTGCGGGGCCTAACCTTGCTTCCAAGTGGCGGCAAGCGAGCTCTCTTGTGGGCTGTCATTTTGGTGTGAGCCATCTACAAGATAACATGAGAAAAATAGAGGAAATCACAAATATCAGTTCTGGAATTGCAGCGGCCATAAATTTAGATAAGAGGATGTGCATTTGCTCAAAAATATGCAAAAACAGCAAAAATTGCAGCAGCAGCAAAAACACAGTTTTCCCCGATTATACAGCTAGTGGGAGGCAAAATAGTGCAAAACGGGCTAATTTTGAATAGGAAAGAAGTCCTAAGTGGTTTGTGGTGTCCATTCTAAGTAGGCATGCGTCCTACAGTCAAACACGGCTCTGATACCAATTTGTGACACCAGGTTCCGAAAATGAACCAAGCGTAAAGCATATGTATGCCCAGGATGTTCAACACACATACACAAGTGATTCACAATTGATAAACAAATTATAACTATGTCTCAAATAATAATACTAATAATAGTACCTTATTACAATCCAAATAGTCTCGAATACTAGCTCTAAAGAAACAACAGCAGAAAAACTTAACACTAAAGACTTCAACTCCACAGGCAAGTTTGACGGTAACACGCGCGCCTAGTACTCCTCAAAATCCTCCTGGTACTCCACCTAGTTGCCTGCGTCTGGATTTGGTGGGGGAATAGCAAGGGTGAGCATATGTCGTACTCAACAATTGTGAGAAAGTATGACATGTAGCTTGAACAAGGAACGGTATATAAATAGGCTAATTGCATAAAAGTACATTCAAAACAATTGAGAAATGCAATTATATCATTATTAAGTGAGGTCTTTCCCAAATAACCCAAATAATCATCAATTCCATCTTAAATAACCAACTTCAGTAATAATAATTCATATTTAACTCATAACTGCTCATTTGTCTCAATTTCGTCAATTCCATGTATCAAAGCCAATTAATTAACCAATACCAGTTCCCAATTCAATTCCATCCATTAAACCAAGTTAAATTCCAAATTCTAATTATGTGAAGGTCTAGGTTGCTCGTGACTGGGAGCACGGCTATCATGATAGTTTTAGACACACTCTGCAGAGGTTGTACCACTTTACCCACATGTTCGTGATTTCGTCACCTTTTGATGACTAAGGAATCTCAATTATGCCGTCTCACACATTCTTAGGTGTGTGGCCAAGAGATCACAAAATAGCCTTTACAAAGTGATTACTAGCCTATTTAGACCCCACTGAGGTTTCACCAGTGGTGATGTCTCCAACTGATCACATCCAACCAAGGGCCCCCACTTGAGCTATTCAGATCCCATGGTAGTCCCACCATCACTACAAACCCAATCCGATTACCCCTTCCCCGAGCATTCTTAATGGTCCAAACAGCACTGGCGATTCACTAATTAGTCAGCTAAGCCGATCCCAGACTTGGCCTTGTGGTGGCCCTGTAAATCTTGGATGGTCGCTCCACGAACCGTTCCTTAGATCTAAAGAAAGCAAACCACCGAAACAGTCCAACCCATTCCACATAACTATCTTGCATAGATCCCTAGGCACCATGTTGCTAAAGGGTCATTATTACCAATTTTCATCATTCACATGTTCAATCATTCACATTTACGCCATTTGATTGTTTCCTGAATCAATTGAGGTATAGCGATGCAAAAGTGTAAAATACCCTTCCCGACTCTCTACATAGTGTTCAAGCAACAAGGGTGTTCATACAAAACTAGTAAACTCATACAATTGGCTTTTCCTATCATATTGACACAAGCATGCAATTTTGCAAACAAAACCTCTAAAACAGGATCTATATGATCAAGGACACTTGCCTTGCTCCTGAGCTTGATGTGAATCAAAGGCTTCGTAGCTCTTGTTCTGCAGGTCCTCGAAAGCACTCTCTACGACAATTCCTTCTATTCCGAGCGACAAACATACAAAACACATAATTCAATCAATTAATGCTCATATAGTACTCAATATGCCATGATATGCATGATTAATGCAATTGTGAGATAAAACTTGTTAATGAGTTGCTATTAATGTTTACTAACTGGTTCTAATAGTTTTCAACAAGTTTGAACAAGTTTGAATTGATTTGAGTTGATTTGGAATTAATTCAGCATAGTTCAGATTCAGAGGCCGGACAAGTCCGGTTTCAGGGGCCGGACTAATCCATCCTGGACAGACTGCAAATTAGGGTTTTCTTGATCTGTGAGAATTGGGGTTTACTTTACGTAAAAACTTGGATGTAGAGGGTGTACCACGTGTTTAGAGATCCAAAGATCAAAGTTATGACGTGAGGCTCGGATCTTGGCAATTTGGGCTTGATGGAGATGAGTTGATGAAGAACCGTAATTGAAGGACGTCAATTGTCGAAGAATTAATAGAGATTGATCTTGACTAGCCCTTCTTCGAGTTCCTGTCTTTGTCCCTGCTTCTGGACTTGATCTGGACGACGGCACGATGCGAAAGTGGCAGCAAGGGTTTTCAACTTGATGGAGGGTTGAGGGGGTATTGGGTTGTTTATATAGGGTGGAGAGGTTAGGGTTTTGGGTTGGATTCCAAGTGGAATTCGGCGGGGGACAAGTAAGGGCCAAGGTGGGTCCCAATTGGGCTCCTCTGGGGTTGGGCACGAAGTCCTTGGGCCCAAATTTGGCAATTACGCAAAAACAAATTGTGGGGAATTAAAAGAATTTGAGTTGGTTTCTGAAGGTCAGACTAGTCCGCATGGGGAACCAGACAAGTCCATTGTGGAACGGAGGTGAAATCGGAAAAATTCGGTTTAAATGGCCGGACAAGTCCGGGGTGACTAGAACGGATTGGAATTTAGACATACTCGGACTAGTCCGCTCGAAATCAGAAAAGTCCGGAAGAACATCAGAACAAAAAACAGACTAATCCATGCATTGTGTTGGGTAAGTCTGGGTTCTGAAGAATCTGAATTTTCTGAAAGGAAATATGGGCTCCGGACTAGTCCGGACACAAGGCCGGACAAGTCCGTACCATGAAAAACTGAAACTTCCAAATTGAGCCTAAATTTATTTTAATCTTGTTTCTTTTTACAAGGCTTAATGTTAAACATGTATGAGGATGTATGCAATGCATTATGGATGAAAATGAGGGTGTTACAGACTCGTCGTTTGAGTCCCACTCCTTGCTGATGTGCGCTTGATGAGCTTGTCACCTTTTTCTGAAGATCTTCTTCTCTCAAGGCTTCGTTTCTTTCTTCCTCTTACTTTCTTCATAGGTGCAGCCAACCATGAAGTGACCGTACTCGCCACAGTTATAGCAGGTGCGTCGAGCCTTGGATTTTCCTTCTTCCTTGCTCTTCCCTTCGTTTGAGTTGCTTCCATGTCTTCTTTTCATCATGCGCTTGAACTTCTTGATGAAGAGTACCATCTCTTCATCATCTAGGTCAGTGCTCACGTCACTTGTATCTTCTTCATCTTGAGCTTCACGAGTTTCTTTTCCTTTAGGCTTGCAAGTTGCATTGAGAGCAACTTCCTTCTTTTTGGAAGAGGTGAGCTCCGCTAGATCTTTAACATATTGGGCTTCCTTCTCCATCATCTCATGGTTTATGATCTTGCCCAATAGCTCATCCGGGGTCATTTTGTGGAACCTGGCGCTTTCTCGGATCATTGAGCATAATGTGAAATTTCTTGGCATAAAGGCTCTAATCATCCTTTTAACCACCTCATGGTCAGTCCATTTCTTGCTTCCATAGGCGCGATCTTGTTGATAAACGTCTTCATCAGGTTGTACATGTATTGAGGTGATTCGCCTTCCTCGAAGGAAATCTCCCCAACTCTCCTTCAAGCATCTCAATTTGTGCTTCTCGGACTGACCTATTCCCTTCATGGGATGTTTTAAGTGCATCCCAAATCTCTTTTGCGCTTTCCAATCCATCAATCTTGGTGAACTCCTACCTGCTCAGTGATGATGTGATCACTGCAATGGCTTGTTCGTTGCGGTGAATTTCTTGTTCTTGTTCCGGTGTGAGTTCTTTGTCTGTGTCCGGGATATCTACACCTGTGCACACAATATGCCAAAGGCTAGGATTCAAAGAGATTGGATGCATCTTCATATTGTATTTCCATATAGTGTACTCATTTCTGTCAAATTGCGGAGGCTTTCCCATGGGAATAGAAAGATAGTTATTATTTGAATTAAGACAATTATAATTGTAAGGATATCGGGAGTAGTCGTGATGACCACTCCCCGTCGTCTTCTCTTCTTATTTTCCTTTTTGTGCCAGCAGTTTCTTCCTTAGAAGTACCTTCAATTGGAGTACTTCTTCATCATCATGTGGATTTTCTCTTAGCACATTGAAGGCTTTAGTTTCTTGTTCTTCCTCAGTGTTGAGCACCTTCGGGATCTCGTTATTCTTATTAGAGGCCATTGATCTCTCCGAGTGGTGAGTCTCGTTGATGAAGAACATGCTCTAATACCAATTTAATGTGGCCTAGGGGGGGGGGTGAATAGGCTTTGAAAATTTCCTTCACACTTAATCAAACAGTCAAAAACTTGATTAACAGGACCAGTCCGGTGTGCCTGGTGTATGCCGATTTTATTATGTTTCTAAATAGGATTTAAATTCTTTGGAGTAGCGGAAATGTAAACAACAGATAAGATTACTCGAATTTAAAATCTATGTCGTGAAATTGTACATGAAAAACAATTTGCAATTCAGGTTATGATATTGATCAACTATGTGTCCTAATAAAGATGCAAATGTAAAGAAGCACACGAGACACCAATTTTTACCGAGGTTCGATCTCACCAAAGAGATCTACTCCTTGTTGAGGAAGCCCATACAAATCTGGGTCTCTTCAAACCCTTTCCCTCTTCATGTCACCACACAAGGCCGACCTCAATCAACTATAACGGGCAATCACCGAGTTTATGGGGCAACCTCACACGTTGATGGCTCCCACAAAAATTACAAAAAAAAAGATGTTCAAATACACTCGAAAAGATTAAAATAGAGAGTAAGAGTGTTAAGAGATCAAAACCCAAGAACTCAAAACGTGCAGACAACGATCTCCCAATCTCAAATCTAAGTGTTCAACTGGTTTTCACCTTTTCGGATTTAGATGCCTAGTGAGATGTGTTTTTGGGCTCTTGGAACAGGTGGCGGTGCTATGGTTTATGATTTTGACAGTAGGAATCGAAAGAATAATTATGGGGCCGTGGATCTCCTATTTATAGGGTTTCCAAAAAGTTACCATTAGAAATCCCGATGACCGGACTAGTCCGTACTTGGTACCGGACTTGTCCGGTGTGCTGTTGTGACGCCCGGTTCCGAGAATGAACCAAGCTAACGCATATGTGTGCCCAGGATGTTCAACACACATACACGGGTGCAATCACAAAAGAGTATACAGAAAATTACCACGGAACAAGATTAATTAACCAAATTTTATTACACAAACCATATTATCTTCGAGTACAAGCTCTAATGAATATTTATGACAAGTTCAACTATTGCAGCGGAAATAAACTAATTAAGCCACTAAGCAACTAAGCATAAGGGATAGCGCAGCTCCAATTAACACCACAGGCAAAGCTGACGGTAGACATGGCCTAGAACTCCACATTATCACCATTAAACTCCCAATCCTGACTTGCAACTGTTGGGGGGGGGGGGGTTGCAAGAGTGAGTACATGTCGTACTCAGAAAGTTTGGAAAGTATGACATGTGGTTGATTCAAATGATGACAATAATATTGGCAAAGTGCTAAAAAGTACATTAAAATATTTGAAAAGCAATATATTATGTGTATGTGAAATAAACCCATCATAAACCATGTAGTTATCATAATACCCTTTCATAATTCACCATCCTCATCCATAATTCCAGATTTCACCATTTGCCGATAACCATATTCAATACCAGAAATTAATCCATAACCATAATACCGACCATAACCATAATACCGACCATAACCATCCCAAATCCCAATTTCCCTCTAACCATGAAAGTTGTCCAGGTGCTCATAACTGGGAGCACGGCTATCATGATAGTTTTATTAGACTCTGCAGAGTTTGTACCACTTTACCCACGTGTTTGTGATTTCATCACCCGTCAGCGACTAAAAAACCTCCTTTATGCCAATTACACTTCCTTTGGTGTATGGCCAAGAGATCACAAAATAGCCTTTAAAAAGGGATTACTAGCCTATTTAGACCCAACTGAGGTTTCACCGGTGGCGATGTCTCCCACAGAGCACATCTTCGACCAAGGGCCCCCTCTTGAGCCATTCGGATCCCAGGGTAGTCCCACCAATCATCAACAAACCCAAACCGACTACCCCTTCCCCGAGCATCCACAATGGTCCAAACAGCACTAGCAAAGCCCTAATTAATTAGCTACGCAGCACTCATACTTGGCCTCGTGGTGGCACTGTAATCCTGGCTTATTCTCGCATGAACCGGTCCTTAGATCTAAAGCAAGCAACCACCATATCATCCAACCCATCCACATACCAGGCTTGCTTAGATCACCCATCAGTTAAACCAGTTCATGTTAACCATAGTATCATTAATGCATAATTAAGTTGAGTGGTATAGTTGTTTTCCCAACCCAGTTGATTAAGCAAAGCACAAGGTAAAAAGCCCATCCAGACTCTCTACCATATGTAGGATCAAAGAGCACGTGAAAAGCTACCAGAGGGGGGATGAATGGTAGATTTAAAAATCTTACGCAGCGGAAACAATTAAACCCCAACCCCTTCGGTAGAAAAACAATCTATTAAAGAAATCATGTGTGAGACTAATCTAAACATGTATCACCGTGACAAAAGTGATAGATATCATAGAGAATCAAGTCACGAAGAGAACACAACAAGAATCACTCAAATCCCTCGAGACAAACTCAAGTTATGATCGAAAGATCAAACAAAGGTCAATCTGCACTACCCGAGAAAGAAAAACAGTTCTGGAACGCTGCAAAGAAACTCGTGTAGATCATAGAGAACAAATCCAATGACCATGAAATTTTTGACAGATGATATATAATCAAGTTTTGAAGACAACCCAAAAAGAATCACGTCGATTGGATCTGTAAAACTCGAGTTATGATAAAACAACCGACGAAAGGTAGTGCTGTCCAGAAACTCGACGAGTAAAACTTGTCTGTAACAAGTTGGACGAACAAGGCACAAAAGTTCCTTCAAACTATGAATTTTATTCAATAGAACACGAGAGGAACAGCCCCAAAGTCGTGCACCAGGAGCTCTGGGCTCCCTTGCTTATATAACCAACTCGAAAGCCAACTCAACTCAAATCAGGAACCTAATCCTACTCTGTTCACGAATCGTAACTTTCCATAACTGCTTAGGATTCTTCTATACGTAGATAGAAGAAATCTTAAGACTTCCAAACACCTTAGGAACGTATATCACATTCCTAAACAACTCAAATTCGTGACCCACACGAAATCCTCTCATAACCAACTCAAATCTTTCCATATTTGAGTCAAACCCGACTCAGCCGCAGCCTGAGTCCATAACCTAGTCAGTTGGACCTTTGCGACCAACTCTTTATGTCCACATCTCTTCATCACGTCTCGGAAACATGTGTCCACTTCCATGAACTCCTTGCACACGTGAAAACATCTTCCAATGACGTCCACGATACTTTCACATGCATTGTTCTTGATTCAATCATGCTGCGCAACCTCCTGATTAGCTGAACCACAATTCCTCCTGAATTTGGTTGTTGGAACCTCATCTCCTCCCTGAAACTAGTCCAATGGATCCCATCACCAGCCATTTCTTGAACTCAAGCAACACCTGCACATGAATAAACAACCAATCCATACGAGCCCAAGTCCTCGACTTGACTCAAGTTAGTTCCGAACACAACACCTTATGTGAGCACCTCACATAAGCATGATGCAAAACCACAGTAACACGATATTATCCATATCAACCAAAACACACCAAAAACTTAGAAAATGAATACTAAGCAATCTTTCCAACAATGTAAAGCAATTATGAAACATTGCAAATGAAAAGCAGAAGCACTGCGGTCAAGTTCTGGACCTTGCCAGAGCAACCCGGACCTTGAGCTGGAGTTAACAAAAACATGTTGGAGCTATCAAAAACATGCTGGAGCTATCAAAAACATGTCGGAGCTATCAAAGACATGCCAGAGCTAAAGTCGGACCTTGATAAAAAGGTGTTTTGGTGTTATTCAAAACTTTTATCATCAAAGCCAAGTGTATTCACTACAAGCCAATGTATTCAGCACACATAGGTCTTACAATCTCCCCCTTGATGAATGCATTGGCAACACCATTTAAAATCCGAACATTGGCTTATTCTCATTAAAAGTTTTGAAGACAATTTCTCCCCTTTTTGTAAATCAAAAAAAAATTAGAAGAAAAGCAAAAATGCAAAATTCACATATCTCTCCCCCTTTATCATCTCTCCCCATGCACATTTTCTCTTTCTTTTCATGCTTATCTCTCCCCCTTTGACAATGTATTCAGCAAATCATGAGCATAGAAACAAATTATCTCTCCCCATTTAGTTGTTATGAGCATATTATAACATATACATATAAAACAAAGCTCATCCAAGTCATACTATCAAGTAACTTACACTATCACATCAATGAGATACATAAAGTAGTGTAAGCCATGCTAGAGATCATATGCAATTTTCAATTTAAGTAAGTCATAATCTCACAAACTTAACTATTTCAAAACTTGAAATCATGACACTAGTTGCTGCATTTTATTATTTTTCAAAGCATAAATTTAGATCATATGATACTTGCAAGAGATTATATGCGCATCTGCCCTATTCTAACCATCCAAGCCAAGCCTATGTCATTTGACAATCAAAAGCTTAAGGACATGGTTTTAGTCATACACAACTTCTTCCAAGTTCATATCTAAGTGCAATGATAAGCCATCTCAAAAGAAGAAGTCCGATGCATGCATATTGTCTTGATCTTTTCTCAATTTATATTTGTTCATAAAAACTCAACATGTGAGTTGATTACTTGATTAATTCTTAATTATTAAAAGCACTTTTGAACATGTAACAAGTTCAAAACAGCAAGAAAGTTCGACCATGACCAGTTTTAGTGTAAGTAATTATTCCAATTACTAGACATGGCAAAAACTACAAAATGTATAACACGAGTAATGTAGTAAGAACATTCAGCATGTAATAGGAATCACAAAGTCATATATGTATGAAATACTATGCTCATATTATTTTAATTTTAGATTCACACATAGACTTTCCAAGTTTCAAAACTCCACCTCAATTTAAGCCATGAGGATGCATAACCCCTATTTCACTACGAATGTAACAAAAACAAGTAAAATCCAAAGGTTTTGTAAAAATGTCAGCCAATTGTTGTTCGGTATCTACATGGTGAAGCACAATGTTTCTTTTTTCAACATTATCTCGGAGAAAGTGATACCTAATGTCAATGTGCTTAGTTCTAGAATGTTGCATGAGGTTTTTAGCAATGCAAATGGCACTAGTGTTATCACAGAACAGTGGAACACTATCTAGATCAACCCCATAGTCCTTAAGTGTTTGAATAATCCAAAGGATTTGTGAGCAAGCACTAGCAGCAGCTACATATTCAGATTCGGCTGTGGATTGTGCAACTAAATTTTGTTTTCTAGATTACCAAGCAACAAGTGAATTACCAAGAAAATGACAAGCACCGGAAGTACTTTTCCTATCAATCCTACAACCCCCAAAATCAGCATCCGAAAAAGCTTTCAAAGTAAAGGTTGAGTAAGAAGGAAGAAAAAATTCAAATTCTTGAGTTCCATGTAAGTACCTGAGAATCCTTTTGAAAGCCTGACGATGTGAAGCACGTGGGGAGGCTTGAAACCGTGCACAAAGACATACGTTAAATTGTATGTCTGGTCTTGATGCCATGAGATATAAAAGTGATCCGATCATGCTTCTATATTCTTTTTGATCCACGGGTTCACCATCTTCATCAAGTTCAAGTGTTGTTGCCGTTCCCATTGGTGTCCGAAGAGGCTTGCTTTTGTCCATGTTGAAGTGCCTTAGGAGGTCTTTTGTATACTTTGTCTGATGCACAAAGGTACCCTCCTTGGTTTGCTTGATTTGCAGCCCCAAAAAGTAAGTGAGTTCACCCATCATACTCATTTCAAATTCGGAACTCATCATTGCTGAAAACTTGGACACAAGATCATGAGAAGCACAACCAATGATAATATCATCCACATACACTTGAACGAATAATGAGTCATTGCCATGCTTAAGCACCAAAAGAGTTTTATCAACCTTGCCCATGGTAAACCCCCTTTCAAGTAAGAATGTTTTTAACCTATCATACCATGCTCTAGGGGCTTGTTTGAGACCGTATAAGGATTTGGACAATTTGTAAACATGATTAGGAAAATTTGGATTTTCAAAACCCAGTGGTTGTTTGACATAAACCTCCTCATCTATGTAGCCATTAAGAAAAGCACTTTTATCATCCATTTGATATAGCTTAAAACCTTTAGATGCTGCAAAAGCTAACAAAATTCTTATGGCTTCTAATCTAGCAATGGGAGCAAAAGTTTCATCAAAATCTAGACCTTCAACTTGAGTGAAACCTTGAGCAACCAACCTAGCCTTATTCCTAACCACGACCCCATCCTCACTTTGTTTATTTTTAAATACCCATTTAGTTCCAATTAAAGTGTGACCTTGAGGTGGAGGTACAAGTTTCCAAACATTATTTCTTCCAAAATTTTCTAACTCTTCTTGCATGGCAATAATCCAAGATTCATTAGTGAGTGTGTGTGATATATCTTTGGGTTCAAAAGAAGCAACAAAAGCAGAATGAGCATGAGAGTTTGGATCGCAAAACCTGGATCGTGTAACTCGTTCGTGCAAGCTTCCAATAATCTGTTGTGGGGGATGATCTTTGTAAAACCGTAGGGGAACAGATGTCTCACAAGCTTCTTCTTCATGTTCATCACAAATCGATGAGCTTGTGACTTGAGGATGATTTGAATCAGCATTGATGGTTGTCGGTGCTGGTTGAGAATTAACATCTAGAGCTGAACCAAAGTCTTTAGCTGCTGAATTTTCGGGCAGTAGCTCCAATTCTTCCTCATCTTAAACGAAAATGCTCCCCCCTGCGGGTATGGATCTCGACCTACAATGTTTGAGCTAGTACTTGGGCTAGCATTTACCTCCGAAGGATTGAACACGTGAAGGTCCTACGGTGTCAAGATGCAAAAGTTGACATGGTTCAGTTGTCATGATCATTGTGAGAGGAGTATGTGAACCTGCAACCATCTTAGCATGTCTACAAGAAGAGCACACAATTTCTTTGTCCCCTTTAAGCTTAGGCAGCCCACTTATGCGATCAAGAGCACTAACACGTGTTAGGTGATCAAAGCCTATGTGACCAAGTCTATGATACCAAAAATATAGGTCCTTTGAATCGTTAGCAACTAGACACCTATGCTTAGAGGAAGACATATCAAAATCAGCTTTAAAAACTCTTCCAAACTGAGTCATGTTAAAAATAAGCTCACTATTTGAACTTACAACTTTGCAGCAGTTTTTATTGAAAATAATTTCCAGATTTTCATCTAGCAATTGTGAAACAGAAAGCAAGTTGTATTTCAAATCTTTGACAAGTGCCACATCCTTCAAAGTGTAGGTGATCATTTACTCTAACCGAACCCTTAGCAATTATAGGAGTTGAAGAGTTATCGGCAAAAGTAACATTCTCTACACATGACACAAAAGAGAGGGAGGAGAACCAATCTTTATTACCGATCATGTGGCGTGAGCAACCTGAATCCACAATCCAAATGTTCTCCTTCCTCAAATGTGTAACCTACATAGAAGCACAATACGTCGATGACTCAATGCTGGGGTTAGTCAAAAAGCATTTAGGAATCCAGTACTAAGTCACGCGACCTGCAGCAGGAAAAACACGCGAAATTTGAGACAAAACAGCAGGTTTATGAGTGAAAGTTTGAGTTTTTTTTATTCTTAACTACTGACCTATAAGGTGTTACTTGTGTAGAACAAAAATCAGTAGCTCCGGAGGCAAAAACAGAAGGTCCGGAGGTAAACTTTGAATGTTTTTTACTCAAAACAACAGGTTGTACATTCGGTTCAATATGTGCAGCAAGTTTTGCATGAAAGTTATGAGATCTGGCAACCATTCTTTCCCTTTTCTGTTGTTTAGCTAGTCTATAACAAAAATCTATGACATGACAATCTCTACCACAGTAGGTACAATGAAATTTATCTTTGTGTTCATGTCTAGATGAGCAAACAACATTTTTATTTGAAACCGAATGAGACAATACTCCTGCAGATTTGAAAACTACTTCTTTTTGTTTAGGAACTGTTTGAATCAAACCACTTCCTAATGACTTTACAATTTTAGTTGGATGTGCCTTAGTATGAGCATGAGAATCAAAACCTAAACCAGTTTTATCATTGCAAAACTTGGATGAATACAGCAACAATTTTAGGTTCTTATTCCCATTACAAAACCGATCTAATGTCCTATGCATGTCATCAAGTTTATTAGACAGATCAAGACAATTTTCACATGAAGTTTTTCCTTTTAGTTTGCAATTGGAACAAAATTTATCTTAATGAGAACGTAAAGCATTGTTCAATATAGAAATTTCATTCATAGCATCTTGTAGTTTTTTATTAAGATCATCACAACTAGAACTTTGCAAATCAATTGTAGAACAAGAAGCATCTTTTAAGTTTCCAATATTAAGTGCAGCAAGCTTTTTTGTTCTTTTCAATTTCAAGTTCATGTTTATCAAGTGTGGAGGTATGTGCACTTCTTAGGGAGGACAATTGTTCATATATTAAGTCACATGAGGAACAAGAATCATCACTAGGAATCAATGATTTCAAACGATTAATTTCAGATTCTAGTGACTCAATTTTAACAGCATTTTCCCTAAGATTTTTGTCCATTTTCTTAACAATAACAGTGGCACAAGAAATAGCATCACACATTTCTTCGCAAGTAGGACATACCTCTTCATTGTCGCTGTTGTATTCTGCCTCCTCCATACTTGATCTTGACTTGCCCGCCATGAAGCACAAGTTTGCCAAATCATCTTCATCTTCATCACTTCCAATGTCCACGTCGCTTGAGCCAAGTTCCTGGAGTGCTGAGATAAAACTGCTCATCAATTGACGTCCTGTAAAACCCTTCTTTTTCTTCGTATCTATTGCAGAGGAGTGCTTCGTTCTTGTTTTCTTTTCATCCCGGGAAGTAGGACCTGAAAGGTTAGGGAAATCTGAACGAAAATGTCCTGTCTTACCACATTCAAAGCATCGTTGAGGTCCGGAGCTTCCTCTCCTTCTAGTTCTCACATTTTACAATGCTTTTGAGAACCGGGTAGAGATGAGCGCTAGCTCCTCCTCTGGAAACTCCTCAATCTGTTCAATGGTTAGAGAGGACAGCAAAGCAAGTGTACCACAAGATGATGTTTGACCGGAACTAGGCATGTCACGTTGAGAAACAAAAGCAATAGACTTGTTGGGGTTATTACGTGAGATTATGTCAATTTCATGAGTTTTTAACTTGGAATATAGCACATCTAAAGTAAGTATACTCATGATAGTAGATTCACGAATAGATGTGACTTTCATCTCCCAAATTGACATATCTAATGCACTTAGCAATTGCCTAGCATTCTCAGCATCTGAAAAATTAACATTGATACTACGCAAGTTGTTGAGAATCTTATTAAAGCGGACAAAAGGTCATCAATAGACTCACCGGGTTGCATCTCGAAGTGAATGTATTCTTTCTTGAACATGTCTTGCCTTACCTCTTTGATCGTGTTGGATCCTTCGTGGTAGTCACAAAGTGCTTTCCACACATCGTATGCAGATCGGTGGTGTGCAACATGGTCGAAGTCGCTTTGTGTTAATCCTTGTATGATCAAGTTTCGAGCCTTGTTGTTGTTGCCGACATCTCTTAGATTTGTAGTTGTAACTTGATCGTTTGATGGCACTTTGTAAGGCTTGTATACCTTCTCCCATATTGCAAATCCTTGTGCCTGGATGAAAGCCTCCATGCGTGCCTTCCAAACCTGAAAATCAATACCAGCGAACACACAAGGTTTGGCAGAGTACTTCTCCATGATGATTAGTCAAAAACACGCACAAATCACAAAGATTAGAGCACCGTGGCTCCGATACCAATTGTAGGATCGAAGAGCACGTGGAAAGCTACCAGAGGGGGGTGAATGGTTTATTTAAAAATCTTACGCAGCGGAAACAATTAAATCCCAACCCCTTCGGTAGAAAAACGATATGTTAAAGAAATCATATGTGAGACTAATCTAAACGTGTTTCACCGTGACAAAAGTGATAGATATCATAGAGAATCAAGTCACGAAGACAACACAATAATAATAAATCAAATCCGTCAAGAAAAACTCAAGTTATGATCGAAAGATCAAACAAAGGTCAATCTGCCCTACCCGAGAAAGAAAAACAGTTCTGGAACACTGCAAAGAAACTCGTGTAGATCATAGAGAACAAATCCAATGACCATGAAACTTTGACAGATGATAGATAATCAAGTTGTGAAGACAACCCAAAAAGAATCATGTCAATTGGATCTGTAAAACTCGAGTTATGATAAAACCACCGACGAAAGGTAGTGCTGTCCAGAAACTCGACGAGTAAAACTTGTCTAGAATAAGTCGGACAAACATGGCACAAAAGTTCCTTTAAACTACGAACTTTATTCAATAGAACACAAGAGGAACAGCCCCAAAGTCGTACACCACGAGCTATGGGCTCCCTTGCTTATATAACCAACTCGAAAGCCAACTCAACTCAAATCAGGAACCTAATCCTACTCTGTTCACAAATCGTAACTTTGCATAACTGCTTAGGATTCTTCTATATGCAGATAGAAGCAATATTAAGACTTCCAATCACCTTAGGAACGTATCCCACATTCCTAAACAACTCAAATTCGTGACCCACACGAAATCCTCTCATAACCAACTCAAATCATTCCATATTTGAGTCAAACCCGACTCAGCCGCAGCCTGATTCCATAACCTAGTCGGTTGGGCCTTTCCGACCATCTCTTTACGTCCACATCTCTTCATCACGTCTCGGAACCATGTAGCCACGTCCATGCACTACTTGCACACGTGCAAACATCGTCCAATGAAGTCCACGATACCTTCACATGCATTGTTCTTGATTCAATCATGTTGCGCAACCTCCTGATCAGCTCAACCACAATTCCTCCTGAATTTGGTTGTTGGAACCTCATCTCCTCCGTGACACTAGTCCAATGGATCCCATCACCAGCCATGTCTTGAACTCAAGCAACACCTGCACATGAATAAACAACCAATCCATACGAGCCCAAGTCCTCGACTTGACTCAAGTTAGTTCCGAACACAACACCTTATGTGAGCACCTCACATAAGCATGTTGCAAAACCAAAGTAACACGATATTATCCATATCAACCAAAATGCACCAAAAACTTAGCAAATGAATACTAAGCAATCTTTCCAGCAATGTAAAGCAAGTACGAAACATTGCAAATGAAAAGCAGAAGCACTGCAGTCAAGTTCTGGACCTTGCCAAAGCAACCCGGACCTTGAGCCGGAGTTAACAAAAACATGTCGGAGCTATCAAAAACATGCCGGGGCTATCAAAAACATGTCAGAGCTATCAAAGACATGCCGGGGCTAAAGTCAGACTTTGATAAAAAGGTGTTTTGGTGATATTCAAAACTTTTATCATCAAAGCCAAGTGTATTCACTACAAGCCAATGTATTCAGCACACATAGGTCTTACAACATAATTCCAGGTGACAAGGGTGGTTAAACAAAACTAGTAAACTTCCTACCATAGGGTTCCCATCAAATTGACACAAGCATGCAGTTTTGCAAACAAAACATTTATTTGAAAAACGGGATCAATATGCTTCAAGGACACTTGCCTTGCTCTTGCGGTTGATTAGGGTCAAAGCCTTCAAGCTCTTGGTGTTGTAGATACTCCGCGGCACTCTCTAGCGCAAATTCGTCTAATCCACACAATAAACATACAAGACAAGAAACACAATCAAAGAGTGCACATATATTACTCAATATGACATGACATGCATGATTGATGCAAATGCAAGGTAGAACTTGTTACTAGATTGCTTTAATGGTCAATAACTAGTTCTAATAGCTTTTAACAAGTTTATACAGGTTTGGAGTTGATTAGATCAAACTTTAGAATCAATTAAACACAATTTAGCCAGGAAGACCGGACTAGTCCGCTAGGGACCGGACAAGTCCGCACTTCGCGAGATCAGCAGATTAGGGTTTTCTAGATCGACGTAAATTTGGTGATTAGGGGTTGAATTATCGTAAGGAAAAGAGAATAGAAGGTATACCAGGTGTTTAGGACTCCAAGGAATCAAGAAACTTGTAGGTAGCACTTGGATCTTGGTGATCTAGGGTTGGTGATGAACTTTGAGGTGAATTGGTGATGAAGAACGAAATCTTGGTGGAGATCTTGATCCTCCTTCGTTTCCTCCTCTTCTCCTCGCTTGAGATCTTCTCCTCCCTCCTTGGTGGTGGCTCTCCACGAACTAGGGTTTGGGTGGGGTGGAAAAGTGGCAAATAGATGTCAAACCAAGGGGTGGGGTTGTTTATATAGAGGTGGAGGCTAGGGTTAGATGGATTTCGAGTTTGGAATGAGTAGAGGCCGGTTTAGAGTCCCTCATGGGCTCTAAAAGAGTTATGTACGATGTCCCTAGGCCCACATAACATGAAACCCAAGAAACAAGTCGTAAAATAAAAGATCAACTCGGAGTCGAGAAATATCGGACAAGTCCGGAAAGGACCGGACTAGTCCGAAGTCGTCAAGAGAGAAAATCAGATAAGTCTGGCCAAAAATCGGACAAGTCCGACTTTAAACAGAGAGGAAAATGGACAAGTCCGCTGCAACACCGGACTAGTCCGAAAAAGTCCAAGGACTTAGCAATTTTTCAAGGATTCTTGGAATATCGGACTGGTCCGCACAAAATCGGACAAGTCCGAAAGTTCCAGAGGCAAAATCGGACTAGTCCGCAGCAAAAACGGACAAGTCCGTTTTTAGTCAGAGAGAAATCAGACTAGTCCTCAGTAAAATCGGACTGGTCCGCACTTTCCTGCGTTTTAAGTGCGGTTTTGTTCCAAATCAATTTTAAATGCTCCAAATTAATTTTAAACTCGTTCCTCTTGTTGTGGGTTAATGTTAAACATGTATATGAGTTTATGTAAGGCAGGATGCATGAAAATGAGGGTGTTACAAACCTATCCCCCTTAAAATGAATCTCGCCCTCGAGATTCGACGTGGAAGAGAAGAGATAGGGAAATTCCTTCTTGAGATCATCCTCCAATTCCCACGTTGCTTCTTTTTTTGTGTGGTGCTTCCATTGAACTTTACACCATCTAATAACCTTGTTCCTTGTGACGCTCTCCTTGGTTTCCAAGATTTTGATCGGTTGTTTGGTATAAGTGAAATCTTCCCCTAGTTCCAATCCTTCCATTGGCACTTGTTCTTCCGGTACTCGCAAGCACTTCTTGAGCTGGGAAACATGAAAGACATCATTGACATCCGAAAGATGAGCTGGCATCTCCAACTTATACGCTACTTCTCCTCTTTTGTCCAAAATCTTGAATGGTCCAATATAACGAGGTGCGAGCTTGCCCCTTATGTTAAACCTCTTATGACCTCTCATTGGGGACACCTTGAGGTAAACAAAATCTCCTATTTCAAAGGCTAATTTCCTTCTCCGATTGTCCGTATAGCCTTTTTGCCTTGATTGGGCAGCCCTCAAGTTTTTACGAATTATTTGGACTTGCTTTTTGGTTTCTTGCAACACATCCAGACCAAATATTTGGGTTTCTCCTGCCTCATTCCAGAACAAAGGTGTCCTACACTTCCTCCCATAAAGTGCTTCATACGGTGACATTTTCAAGCTTGCTTGGTAACTATTGTTGTATGAAAATTCTGCGTATGGCAAGCTTTTGTCGCAACTCTTCCCATTCTTTAAAGCACAAGATCTTAACATGTCCTACAAAATTTTATTGGTCCTCTCGGTTTGCCCATCCGTTTGAGGGTGATATGCTGAACTAAAATTCAACCTCGTCCCCAAAGCTTCATGCAATTTTTGCCAAAACCTGGAAGTGAATTGAGAACCTCTATCCGAGACTATCTTCTTCGGGACTCCATGTCGACACACAATATGCTGCATGTATATTTCGGCCAATTGTGCTGCTGTATATTTGGTCTACACAGGGACAAAATGAGCTGACTTGGATAAGCGATCCACAATTACCCAAATTGAGTCATACCCGGACTGAGTACGTGGTAACCCAACTATGAAGTCCATACCGATTTCTTCCCACTTCCATTCTGGGATCTTCAATGGTTGCAATAATCCAGCTGGCCTTTGATGTTCTGCCTTGACTCATTGGCACACATCGCACAATGCTACGTATGCAGCTATGTCCTTCTTCATGCTATCCCACCAATAACAAGTCTTCAAGTCTTTGTACATCTTTGTACAACCAGGGTGAATTGAGTAAGGTGAGTCATGTGCCTCTTTTAATATCGTCTCCCGAATATGCTTCACATTAGGCACTATGATTCTCTTTCGGAGCCATAAGGTACCATGTTCGTCTTCATCAAATCTTAATTCCCTCCCTTCTTCGGTCCTTTCCTTGATTTCCTTGATCTCTTCATCCGCGGTTTGAGCATCTTGAATTTCTTGCTCCAAGGTTGGGTTTAACTGCATCATCTCCATCTCATTTACAAATCCGAGGTTCAACCTCTTAAACTCCTTACATAACTCGGATTGTAACTCTCAAACTGTGAGTTGATGACTTACTCCCTTTCTACTCAAAGCATCAGCCACTATATTGGCTTTTCCCGGATGATAGTTGATCCCCAAATCATGAGCTCCAACCATCTCCGTTTCCTCAAGTTCAGATCCATTTGTGTGAAAATATACTTCAAACTCTTATGATCCGTATAAATTTCACACCTATGTCCAAGGATGTAGTTTCTCCAAATTTTCAATGCGTGTACCACGGCCGCGAGTTCCAAATAGTGAGTGGGGTAATTCTGCTCATGTTTCTTCAATTGTCTTTATGCATAGGCGACCACTTGACCTTCTTGCATCAATACACATCCAAGTCCTTGTCTCGATGCATCGCAATAAATATCAAAACTCTTGCTCACATCCGGCAGTACCAAAACTGGGGCTGTTGTCAACCTCTTCTTTAACTCCTCAAAACTGTTTTGACAAGCTTCAGTCCATTGGAACGCCTTTCCCTTCATTAACAACTCCGTCATAGGCTTGGCTATCTTGGAAAAGTCCTTGATGAACCTACGGTAATATCCAGCCATTACAAGAAAACTCCTTATTTCCTTTACATTTTGCGGTGGTTCCCACTTCAACACGTCTCTCACTTTTCCAGGGTCAACCGATACTCCCCCTCCTGAGATGATATGACCCAAAAATGACACCTCTCTCAACCAAAACTGACACTTGTTGAACTTGGCGTACAATTGATGCTCCCCAATTTCTGCAACGTAAGCCTCAAGTGTTCCTCATGTTCCTTCTTATCCTTTGAGTAGATCATAATGTCATCAATAAACACAACAACGAACTTATCCAAGTACTCCATGAAGACCTTATTCATGAGGTACATAAAGTAGGCAGGTGCATTTGTCAATCCAAATGACATCACGGTGTACTCATAAGATCCATATCGTGTTCTAAAAGCTGTTTTGGGTATGTCCGATGGTCTAATCCTCATTTGAAAGTATCTCGACCTCAAATCAATCTTAGAGAAGACACAAGCACCCTTCATCTGATCAAACAAGTCTTCTATGCATGGCATGGTGTACTTGTTCTTGATTGTCACCTCGTTGAGAGCTCGGTAATCTACACATATCCTTTGGGTTCCATCTTTCTTGTCCACAAACAGCACGGGCGCTCCCCAAGGTGAAGAACTACGGCGAATAAAACCTTTCTCTAGTTGCTCTTGAATTTGTTTCTTGAGCTCCGCTAATTCCAAAGGAGGCATCCTATATGGCCTCTTAGCTATAGGTGCAGTTCCAGGTATTAAATCAATAACGAACTCAATGTCTCGATCAGGTGGCATACCTGACAACTCGTCCGGAAAAGCATCCAAAAATTCACACACCACCGGAATCTCCTCAATTGCGGTACCGTCCATATGATTCAGCTCCAATTGCTTCGGTGCGGTTTGAGATGCTTCAAATTCTACGGTGATCCCTTCTTCATTGGTCAACTTCATCGTCTTCGTGGCACACTCAATAACTCCATTGTGCTTCCTCAACCAGTCCATACCAAGTATAATGTCCAATCCTTGAGAATCCAAAACAATGAGGTTGGCGGAGAAGTCTACCCCCCTTATTCTAAGGCTTACTTTTGTACATACTATATTTGTTCTCATCTCTCCTCCAGGAGACTTAACCGATAGAGTAAACTTCATATGAGAGATAGGCAAACTATACTAGGCAACATACTTTGATGCAATGAATGAATGTGATGCTCCAGAATCAAATAACATAGTCGCGGGGTTGGAGTTGGCGAGAGACATACCAATGACCACGTCATCCGCTTGTTGAGCATCCTCCATAGAGACATGGTTCACGTTGCCACGAGAAAAATTCTGCTGTCCACGGTTCCCTTGTGGCTGTCCTTCATTAGGTCTTTGGTTTTGCCTCGGTGCATTACTTCCTTGACCAAGGCCTGACTTAGGACATTGATGTGCAAAGTGTCCAGCTTCTCCACACGTATAGCACTTCTTAACTCCACCAGAATTATTGGGACGAGCTTGGTTTTGAACATCTGCACCAAGGAAAACAGCACGAGGTGCATATGGCATTGGAGGCCTAGGTGCTTGCATGACAGGGCGCTGCTGCACAAACTGAGTTGGGCGTGGTGCAAATCAAGGACATTGAGCAGGAATAGAAGAGCCGAAATGAGGCGCATTGGGCGGCACAAAGCGAGGGCGCACATTACTTCCTTGTTGCTGTCCTTGATATGGCGCCTTTCTCTTATTGCCTTGCTCCATCTCACGAATATTGTTCTCAACCACAATTGCTTTGTCCACAAGCTTCTGGAAATTTGCATAATCACAATTGAGCAATTGCACTTGGATTTCATTGTTCAAGCCCCTCATGAATAAATATTGCTTCCGGCTGTCCCGACTAACATCCTCAGGCGCATACCTTGAGAGTTGAGTGAACTTGTTGAGATATTCCCTCACGCTTGATCTTCCTTGCATAAGTTCTCAAATTCTTGCCTTTTCAAAATCATAACTGCTTCCGGTACATAATGAGAACGAAAATTCTCCTTGAATACGGCCCAAGTAATTCTTTCTTGGTTCTCATGAGCATTGCAATAAGAATCCTACCAATCCAGAGCTGCTCCAACTAGTTGATGAGAAGCAAACAAGACCTTCTCCCGGTCACTGCATTGGACAATAGCTAGCTTCTTCTCCACGGACTTGAGCCAATCGTCCGCATCCATAGGGTCAGTAGCTTGAGCAAAGGTTGGCGGCCTAGTCCTCATAAACTCTCCCAACTGGTTATGAGGAGGCGGGGGGTGGCGGTGGAGGCATGTGGGGCTAATTGTTGATGTTGCCAGCCTGCAGCTGTCCCATAGTCTGTATCATGGTCTGCATGAGCTAGTTTTGCATAGCCAAAAGCTGCTCAATGTTCGAAGCTCCATGAGCAGGTCCTTGCCCATTGTTGTTCTCAGGTACTGCATTGTTCCCCTCCTCATCATTGCCATCCCTCTGGTTGCGAGTCCTCACCATCTGAAGAAAATCAATAGGTAAGAATTAGAAAACGTCCCCAACTATATGCATCAAGGGATATGAAACTAAACAGATAGCTACACTAGCCTAGTTGGACATGGCAATGCTAAAGCATCCCAAAATCCTCTATTAAGAACACAAGCAAACATTATATAGCAAACAACACACAAACCAAAATATATTGATTCCTAAGTGCTCCTATGTGCTCTAAAGTGTCCATTCTATCTAGGCTGCATCCTACGGTCAACCTGGCTCTGATACCAATCTATGACGCCCGGTTCTGAGAATGAACCAAGCTAACACATATGTGTGCCCAGGACATTCAACACACATACACGAGTGCAATCACAAAAGAGTATACAGAAAATTACCACAGAACAAGATTAATTAACCAAATTTTATTACAAAAACCATATTATCCTTGAGTACAAGCTCTAATAAATATTTATGACAAGTTCAACAAATGCAGCGGAAATAAACTAATTAAGCAACTAAGCAACTAAGCATAAGGGATAGCGCAGCTCCAATTAACACCACAGGCAATGCTGACTGTAGACACGGCCTAGAACTCCGCATTATCAACATTAAACTCCCAATCCTGACCTGCATCTGTTGGGGGGATTACAAGAGTGAGTACATGTCGTACTCAGCAAGTGTGGAAAGTACGACTTTTGGCTGATTCAAATGACGACAATAATAATGGCAAAGTGCTGAAAAGTACATTAAAATATTTGAAAAGCAATATATTACATGTATGTGAAATAAACCCATCATAAACCATGTAGTTATCATAATACCCTTCCATAATTCACCATCCTGATCCATAATTCCAGATTTCACCATTTGCCAATAACCATATTCAATACCAGAAATTAATCCATAACCATAATACCGAACATAACCATAATACCGACCATAACCATCCCAAATCCCAATTTCCCTCTAATCATGGAAGTTGTCCAGGTGCTCATAACCGGGAGCACGACTATCATTATAGTTTTATTAGACTCTGTAGAGTTTGTACCACTTTACCCACGTGTTTGTGATTTCATCACCCGTCTGCGACTAAAAAACCTCCCTTATGCCAGTTACACTTCCTTTGGTGTATGGCCAAGAGATCACAAAATAGCCTTTACAAAGGGATTACTAGCCTATTTAGACAAAACTGAGGTTTCACCGGTGGCGATGTCTCCCACAGAGCACATCTTCAACCAAGGGCCCCCTCTTGAGCCATTTGGATCCCAGGGTAGTCCCACCAATCATCAACAAACCAAAACCGACTACCCCTTCCCCGAGCATCCAAAATGGTCCAAACAGCACTAGCAAAGCCCTAATTAATCAGCTATACCGCACCCATACTTGGCCTCGTCGTGGCACTGTAATCCTGGCTTATTCTCGCATGAACTGGTCCTTAGATCTAAAGCAAGCAACCACCATATCATCCAACCCATCCACATACTAGGAATTCTTAGATCACCCATCATTTAAACCAGTTCATGTTAACCATAGTATCATTAATACATAATTAAGTTGAGTGGTATAGTTGTTTTCCCAACCCAGATGATTAAGCGAAGCAAAAGGTAGAAAGCCCATCCCGACTCTCTACCATAATTCTAGGCGACAAGGATGGTTAAACAAAACTAGTACACTTCCTACCATAGGGTTCCCATCAAATTGACACAAGCATGCAGTTTTGCAAACAAAACATTTATTTGAAAAACAGGATCAATATGCTTCAAGGAGACTTGCCTTGCTCTTGCGGTTGATTAGGGTCAAAGCCTTCAAGCTCTTGGTGTTGTAGATCCTCCGTGGCACTCTCTAGTGCAAATCTGTCTAATCCACACAATAAACATACAAGACAAGAAACACAATCAAAGAGTGCACATATATTACTCAATATGACATGACATGCATGATTGATGCAAATGCAAGGTAGAACTTGTTAATAGATTGCTTTAATGGTCAATAACTAGTTCTAATAGCTTTTAACAAGTTTATACAGGTTTGGAGTTCATTAGATCAAACTTTAGAATCAATTCAACACAATTTAGCCAGAAAGACCGGACTAGTCCGCTAGGGACCGGACAAGTTCATACTTTGCGAGATCAGCAGATTAGGGTTTTCTAGATCGACGTAAATTTGGAGATTAGGGGTTTAATTCTCGTAAGGAAAAGAGAATAGAAGGTATACCAGGTGTTTAGGACTCCAAGGAATCAAGAAACTTGGAGGTAGCACTTGGATCTTGGTGATCTAGGGTTGGTGATGAACTTTGAGGTGAATTAGTGATAAAGAACGAAAGCTTGGTGGAGATCTTGATCCTCCTTTGTTTCCACCACTTCTTCTCGCTTGAGATCTTCTCCTCCCTCCTTGGTGGTGGCTCTCCACGAACTAGGGTTTGGGTGGGGTGGAAAAGTGGCAAATAGATGTCAAACCAAGGGGTGGGGTTGTTTATATAGAGGTGGAGGCTAGGGTTAGATGGATTTCGAGGTTGGGATGAGTAGAGGCTGGTTTAGAGTCCCTCATGGGCTCTAAAAGAGTTAGGCACGACGTCCCTAGGCCCACTTAACGTGAAACCCAAGAAACAAGTCGTAAAACAAAAGATCAACTCGGAGTCGCGAAATATCAGACAAGTCCGGAAAGGACCGCACTAGTCCGAAGTCGTCCAGAGAGAAAACCGGACAAGTCTGGCCAAAAATTGGGTAAGTCCGACTTTAAACAGGGAGGAAAATGGACAAGTCCGCTGCAACACTGGACTAGTCCGGAAAAGTCCAAGGACTTAGCAATTTTTCAAGGATTCTTGTAATATCGTACTAGTCCGCACAAAATCGGACAAGTCCGAAAGTTTCCAGAGGCAAAATCGGACTAGTCCGCAGCAAAAATGGACAAGTCCGTTTTTAGTCAGAGAGAAATCGGATTATCCTCTGTAAAATTGGACTAGTCTGCACTTTCCTGCGTTTTAAGTGTGGTTTCGTTCCAAATCAATTTTAAATGCTCCAAATCAATTTTAAACTCGTTCCTCTTGTTGTAAGTTAATGTTAAACATGTAGATGAGTGTATGTAGGGCATGATGCATGAAAATGAGGGTGTTACAGCTGTGTAGAAGATGGCGTGGAATGCAGCACACTAGAAACCGTAATTGTGTGAGGTATACTAGACTAATCCGGTGTATGTCCGGACTTGTCTGGTGCTAGTGTAATTCAACTCTAGTGAGCTGAACGGACTAGTCCGATCGAAGAATGGACTTGTCCAGTGCTATGTGTAATTGGACTCTAGAGAGTTCAATGGACTAGTCTTGTCCCATGGACGGACTTGTCCGGAGTGCACTGAACAGGATTTACAGAGACTTGAACGGACTAGTGCAGTCCATGATGGACTAGTCCGCTGCACTGTGTTATTGGATTCCAGAAAGGTTAATGGACTAGTCCGGTCCATAGACAGACTAGTCCGGTGCACAGTGTATTTGGACAACAGAGAGTTAAACGGACCAGTCCAGTCCATGAACGGACTAGTCCGTTGCTCAATGAATTTTTTAGGTTTTTTTAAGCCCTTACCCCTACACAAAGAATTGAGCTCTTTGGATGTGTCTCTCACACACATCATATACATTTAAATCTACTTTACGCTAGTTGGGCTTTTCTCTTTTGTACAACACTTCATTTTTAACATTTTTGAGTGCACCAAACAATCTCATTTTGCTTATCCTGCAGTCATCTCAATAAATTCATTAGGATTTCATTTGCTTGTCATCAATCATCCAAAACTCACATGGGATTGCCTAGATGCACTTTTCGGGGCCCCTCTGTTGTCTTGGAAGGTCCACTCGAGCCGGCGGAAGAGATCTAGGCTGGTCCAGAGATTATTCCTTTGGCACTGTCTGTAGACAATGCCTGCTCCAGTCTCTGGCAGGTCCAGCTTGCCTTTGACTACGAAAGCAGGACTCTCGATGAAGAGCGCAACACCTTGAGGTGTTGGCGCAATAGGCTTCACTTCGAGATGAAGCTGACACAATCAAGGCTCACGGACCAGCGGGAATGGGTGGTCAAGGAGAAGGCTCAACTGGCACTGTTGGACCGCCTGTTGATTGAGTGAGAGGTTGACATCAAGGCTCTCAACGAGATTTTTGAGAATGCTAGAGAGTACAACGAGGTTGATGATAACCATCAGGACAACCTCAACGAACTGAATAAAGTGCTCCTCAAGCGTCGGGATTCTCTCGATGGAAAAGAAGGACAAGGTCCAAGAGAAAGAGGAGGACCTCTTGAGGAGGGAGGAGGAGCTCGCCCAGAGGCTGTCACTGGGTGAGCGGAGCTTGGATGAACGCGCTAAACAATTTGAATAGAAGTGCGTTCAGGAGAAAGAAAGGGTTTGGCAGGTGGGACAAGAAGTCTCCAAGAGAGAGGCTAATGTCTCCACCAGAGACGAGATGGTGAAGGGTAGGGAGAAGGACCTTGGGGACCATTCGAACCACATTCACCTCCAGGAGATGGAACTTGTTGACTGAGAAAAGCATGTTGCCGATAGGATTCAACAACATGCTAAGGAGGTCAAGCGCCTCGCCTGGGAGAGTTCGGAGACTGCAGACGCTAGAAGGTCACTAAGGGAACTTAGGAACTCGAGGGAGGCTAAGTCCCAGTAAGTCTGGGACTTCCTGGGGCATGCTAACAAAGCCTTGGTACCACTTGGCTTCAGTCCGATACGTCTGGCTGACCCAGAGCCGGAGCTGGACAAAGCACTGGTGGCATTGAGCTCTACCGGCAACAAGATGGATGAAATGGGTGATGTCATTGTTGACCAACTGGAGACGGAGGGGAAGTCTGTGGCCAAGAATGTCGCTGATTACGTGCTGACGTGTTTCAAAAGCCTGGACCCTCATCTGTCTCTGGATCCAGTGGTCAAAAGACCCATTGTTGAAGAAGAAGAGACCGCCAGAGTCAGCGTTCAAGAAGCTGCCCAGAAAGTTGCCTTGTTTTTCCATAGGACCTCCAGTAGCTAGATCTCTTTTCTTCTGACTTCACTTGTAATCCTCATTTTGTATGAATGAAATCCAATCTTTTGAATGAATGAATTCCATTTGTATGTATTCAACATATTGCCATTTATATTGTTGGCCCCCAGGTAGATGTACACAATTTGATTGTGAACATATACCGAAAGGATTTGACAATGTCTTGATGACTTCACTTCTCGTTTGTAGACAAAATGATAGCTCCGAGTTCCGAAGTTCACCTCCGACATCTCTAGGGACCCTTTGTTGCATCGACGGCAAGCCCCTTGGGAGTGGTTGGAGCTAGGTAGGTCCGACGGCGCCCACCATTAACGCTTAGAAACGTCGACAGTGGGCCCCTGAGAGTTGTCGGAGCTTGGTAGGTCTGATAGCGCCAACTATCAATGCTTAGAATTGTCGACGGCGGGCCCCATGGGAGTTGTCAGAGCTTGGTATGTCCGACGACACCCACTATCAAAGCTTAGGAATGTTGACAGCGGGCCCCCTGGGAGTTGTCGGAGCTTGGTACCTCCGACGGCGCCCACTATTAACACTTAGAAATGTCGACTACGGGCCCCCTGCGAGTTGTTGGAGCTTGGTAGGTCAGACGGCGCCCACTATCAACACTTAGAAACATCGACGGCGGGCCCCCTGGGAGTTGCAGAGCTTGGTAGGTCTAACAGCTCCCACCATCAACGCTTAGAAATGTCGACTGTGGGCCCACTGGGAGTTGTCGAAGCATGGTAGGTCCGACAGCACCTACTATCAACACTTAGAAACGTCGACGGCGGGCCCCCTGGGAGTTATCAGAGCTTGGTAGGTCAGACGACACCTACCGTAAACGCGTAGAACGTCTACGACAAGACCCCTGGGATCGTTGGAGCTTTCCTGGCTTCAAACGTGTACACTGTCAACGCATAATACGTCGACGGTGGGCGTCTTCAAGGTGATTTCTCTACAATCTTCATTTAGATCGCCATTATTTATTTACGTCGACGGCTGGCCCCCATGGGAGTTGTCGCAACTTGTTAGCTCTCATGACGCCCACTTTCAACATACAAAACGTCGACGGCGGCCCCCTGGGGGATGTCGGAGCTTAGCACCTCCGGCATCGTCCACCATCGTCATGAGTTTCTGATTTTTTATGCGCATAAAAGACAAGAAAAGTAGTAAAATTCGTCCTCTTGTCTATAACTTGTTTGCGGCTAACTATTCTTATTTGAAATTTAGATCCGAAGAAACTCATTATAATAACAAGTATACCGATGAAATATCTCCATATCGAAATGCCTTCTGGACCCGCCCTACTGAGACCCGTTGGAATATGGGTAGAGTGACGTAATTAGGGTGCCTGACAAGTCTAAGTCGATAGCACACTCCGGACCTGTCATTGGCTTTGGTGTTCAGGCAAGTAGACCATCTAGCAGCACTAAGATCTGAAAAAAGATCAACAATATAACTTGTATATCATATGAATAACTCGGACTAAATATCAAAAAGTATTGCACAACTTCCTTATAGACAAGAAGGAAAAGTTAATAAAAGAAACGCGCATGTACAAAATTAATGCACGTGGAGTATGTTTTCACACAACATTGTCTTTCATTATAGGTCCGAAATACAGGGGAGACAAGGACACACTTATGTTACGGAACCAGGCTAAGCGTGCTATTCATCTTGTTGTAACCCAGGGTAGGTAAGCTACACTTAAAGTACAATGACCATGTTAAGTGTGCTTTCCGTCTAGGACCCGCTCGACTTTGTCCATAGACTCTATAATTTACATTATGTGTAAGTACAGACTTGCCTCCATTAAACTAAGCATAAAACTTACGGAGGTGCTTGATGTTCCGTGGATTGGGAAGCGAGGTCCCATCCTCTTTTGCCAAGCAAACGCATCCAGGGTGAGAAACTTTGATAACTCCGAAGGGACCTTCCCAAACTAGGCATAGTTTGTTCATCCCT
The DNA here is from genome assembly GCA_036927565.1 of Tuctoria greenei. Taxonomy (NCBI): domain Eukaryota; kingdom Viridiplantae; phylum Streptophyta; class Magnoliopsida; order Poales; family Poaceae; genus Tuctoria; species Tuctoria greenei. The sequence continues at coordinate 180,664,264 of JAYESD010000005.1, forward strand.
TCTCAAGTGAGTATTCTCCGCAGCACCATATCACCTTCTTCGAGTTGTCGGTTGCGCACGTGCCTTTGATGATAGCACCAGAGGGCCTGGTGGTATCGTGCGTTCCAAACGGCTGCTTGGTACCTTCCCTCATCGATGAGGTCTAGGTCTTCACGTTGGATCTTGTCCTGCACGGCTTCGTTGAAGGTCCAGACCTGGAGTGACCCCATTGCGATCTCCGGAGGAAGGACCACTTTAGCTTTGTACACCAAGAAGAAGGGTGTCTCTCCAGTTGACCGGTTAGGTGTTGTCCTGCTTGCCCAGAGTGCAGATGGAAGCTCCTGTATCTAGTTGGCTTCGTGTTTCTTCAGGCGCTCATATGTGTGCGTCTTGAGTCCTTTTAATATATCTACATTTGCCCTCTCAGCTTGGCCATTACTTGCCGGGTGTGCTATTGTTTCGTCGCTAACTTGTATGCCGAAGTCTTTGCAATATTCTTGGAATGTTGCACTTGGAGAATTGGTTTCCACTGTCAGTGATGACTTTTTTCGGAACTCCAAATCTACAAACTATAGACTTCAAGAACTTGATAGCATGTTTCTTGTTGATTGTCACAACTGTAGTAGCTTCCGGCTACTTGATGAACTTGTCGATGGCGACGTATAGGAACTTGTAACCTTCGATGGCTTTTTGGGAATGGTCCCAAAATGTCCATCCCCCACACAGCGAATGGCCATGTAGGAGGTATCATTAGCAGCGACTGAGCTAGTGTGTGAATTTGTTTTGCATGGAAAAGGCATGCTTCACACTTTTTTACCAGCTCAACTGCATACTGGAGTGTTGTAGGCCAGTAAAAGCCATGCAGGAAGTCTTTACCAACCAATGTGCAGGAAGATACGTGGTTCCCACACTCGCCTCCATGGATTTCTACGAGGAGCACACGACCTTTTTCCCGGTCAATGCACCGCATTAGAACATGCACCGCGCTGGTAGAGATCCACTTCTACCAGCGTGTATCTTATAGCCAATCTGATGATTCGGTCAGCGGAAGCACCATCTTCTGGAAGGGTGTTGTCTTTCTAGTAGCTCCGAATCGACGAAGTCCATCCATCGGAGCTAACTTGACTTCTAGATCTTGCGCATTCAGTTGCTTGGAGCTTCCTGCAGTGCCTACAATCCTTGGTGGATGCCATGGTAATTTGGCCACCTGGACCGCCAGCTTCGAGGTGCTGGTCTCGCCCCTTCACTCAGTTCGGCTGGCTGTGCGGTTGGTCTTGACAATCTCCTAACAAAAACACCATCGGAAGCTTGAGCTTCGGTTGAAGCTTTCGTCGAGGAGGTAAGCAGCGAATTGAGGGTTGTTGCAACTGCATTCACCTTTGACTTGCTTGATGATGAGTTGCGAGTCACCCTTCCCTATCAACTGCTTGACGCCATGTGATAGTATCACCTTGAGTCCGTAGATGAGAGCTTCATACTCTGCCATGTTGTTGGTTGCCTTGAAGTCAAGGTGTACCATGTACTTGACATTCTCCCCGATCGGAGCAAGGAGAAGGATTCCAACTCCAGCCCCTACTTCTGCATGGAGCCGTCGTACTATATAGTCTAATGAGGCTCTATGAAGACTGGGACCTTGGGTTCCTGCTTCTGCTCACTATGGACCCTTTGATTTGATGAAGAAGGGGTCCATGCCGCCAGAATGTCGAGGCAGGAATTCAAGATCAAATTATGTCAGCTACGCTGCCCACTTTGTAATATTTCCCATAGAATTGGGGTTATGCAATATGGCACATAATGGATAAGAAGTTACCACCGATATTTTATGGTCATGGAAGTAGTGACGAAGCTTCCTTGAGGCAATAAGAATTGCGTAGATCAGTTTATGCACCTCAATGTACTGAGTCTTAGCATCATGCAATACTTTGCTAATGAAGTACACTGGTCGCTGGACAGTCCGGACATTCCCGGAAGGGCCTGTAGCTTCTTCTTCATTAGCTCGCACCCTCCCAGAGGGGTCCGGACCTTCTTCTTGAGCTTCTCAGACCCTCTCAGAGGGGTCTCGAACTTCTTCTTGATCATCCATGAGAAGTCCCTCAGATGAGAGAGGTTGATCCTCTAGCAGCTTGCCTTGAGGATCCTCGCCTAGAGGCTGGGACCCAGACTCGCCTTCAGGTAGCTTTGAACTCTCCCAGAGGGGTCTCGGCTTTTGAACTGTAGGTTGATTTGGTCTCTCCGTGACCAAGAACATGCTGACAACTTACGTAGTTGCAAAAATGTAAAGCAAAAGAGGCTCACCGGGATCTGGAGCTACCAAGATTGGTTGTGTGGTGAGGAGCTGCTTGAGCTCATGGAATGCCTTTTCTGCTTCTTCGGACCAATGGAATGACCCGAACTTACTCAATAGCTTGAAGAAGGTAAGAGCCCGTTCTGCCAGTCTTGAGGTGAACCAGCTGAGTGGAGCTAGACATCAAGATAGCTTCTGGACATCCTTGATGCGGGCTGGGGGCCGCATCTATTCAATAGCCTTGATCTTCATCGTATTTGCCTGAATTCCTTGGTGAGTCACCGATAATCTGAGGAGCTTTCTAAAGCTAACCCCGAAGTCACATTTGTACGGGTTTAGCTTGGTGCACGTCACGCACAGCTTGTCGAAGATGGCTTGCAGGTTATCAAGGAGTGATTCCTTGTTCATCACCTTCACGACGATGTCAATGACGTAGACTTCCAATAAGTTCGTGAAGAGCTTTCCAAATGTTTTGTGCATGGCTCGCACAAAAGTTGAAGCAACGTTTTTGAGACCGAATGGCATAGCAGTATAGCAATACAACCCATCTACTGTTATGAAGGTAGTATGCTCTTCATCTTACCTAGATATTTGGATCTCATGATATCCGAAGTATGCGTCTAGGGAACACAATAGCTCACACCTGGAGGTGGAATCCACTATCTGATCTATTCTAGGAAGTGGAAATAGGTCTTTGGGGCATGCCTTATTCAAGGTGGTGTAGTCCATGCACATCCGAAGCTTCCTGCCAACCTTTGGTACAACGACTGGGTTTGCTAGCCATCGTGGATGATGAACCTCCAAAATGAAACCAGCTTCGAGCAGCATCTTGATTTCTTGTCTGATGAAGTTCTGCCGCTCGACTGATTGCTTCTGGGGCCTCTGGTGTACTGGTCGTGCGTCGGGATATATCTTCAAGCTATGCTCAATAACCTCCCTAGGGATCCCAGGCATATATGACGGTTGCCATGCAAACACGTCAACACATCAACATATTTGACTGGAATGTCGGTGTCGCCGCTTGGTTGCATGCGTGGTGCAGAGGTTGAGCCTCGGTGGCGAGAGCTTGGAGGTTGAGCAGTTTGCTCCTTGCCGGATGCTTCCTCCAAGCTATTGCAAGCGCGTGGAGTTCTTCTAGCATGGTGACTCCTGCAGTGCAGTCCCCGCGAATCAGGAGGACGCCCAAAGGAGTTATCATCTTCAACACCAAGTAATCGTAGTGAGCTATGGTCATAAACCTGTATAGGGCTAGCTTGCCTAGGATGGCATTGAAAGGAAGGCTGATGTGTGCCACATCGAAGACCAACTTCTCGGTCCTATAACTCTCCAAGTCCTGAAGGTCACCGGTAGTGTAATTGACCCGAGAGGAGAAATAGCTCCTTGACCTACACTAGAGAATGGACGTAAGGGGCGAAGGTCCAAAAGGCTAAGCTGGATCTTCACGAACGCTTCGTAACTGAGGAGGTTGAGTGTTGTGCCTCAATCTACCAAGACATGATAGAGTTGGACGTTGTTAATGGTAGGAGAAACTATCAATAGTAGTTGGCAAACTCCGATCATGTTTCTTGGGCCATCAAAAGTGAAGGTAGTGTCCATCCACTTTCGTTGGGGTTCTGCCTTGGCGGTGGGAGCTGCAGCAGCCATCTTCTGATGCATGTTCCTGAGGACGCGCCGGGAGGTAATATATCGTATGGAGAGTCTTCCAATGCTCATTGTCAGAGACATCGAAATCATCGTCGACGGTGTTGTAAATGTTGTTCAGGACCTTCTTGGGGTCCTGGAAGCCTAGCTCCTGATCAGCCAAAGCTTCATCGACCTTCTGCTTTCCTTCCCGCTGACGGAAAGGAGCTTCTTCTTGGCGCTTGTTGATGCGTTCAACAAGGCGCTAGACCTCGCGGCAATCTTCAAGTTTGTGTTTGTCCGTTTTGTTGATCGGACACCATATCTTTGGACTGTTGCCATCCTCTAACGATGGTCGAGGATGTTTTTCTGGGCGTGGCCCCCGGCTACCAGGAGCTACAGCTGCAGCAGCAGTAGGCGTGCCGACCGATGCCTTCTTATTGCCGTTGGACTTTTTCTTTTTTTTTTCCACTACTGGAGGCAGTGGCTTCAGTCTTGGAGGAATTTTTACCAACCTTCAAAGTTGGTTTGGAGTGCATTTCTCGGCCTCCGCAACCCTAGCACATTTGTTGGCTAGGCTGAAGAGCTTTGTGACGCTGCTGACTTCTTTCGTTGCCAGCTTCTCCAACATCTTCTAATCTCTAACACCCTGTTGAAATGCGATGATGACATAAGCATTGGAGATTGAAGGAATAGCATTCCATACATGAGAAAACTATTGGATGAACGATCGCAGCGACTCTCCCATCTCCTATTATACGACAAACAGATCCAACTCGGTGCCAGGTTGAGTGTAGGAGCTCCCGAAGTTGGTGGTAAATTGGCAGCAAAGCTTCGCCCAACTGTTGATGGAGTCAGGTGGTAAATTCATGAACCATGACCTGGTTGTCCTTCTTAGAGCCACTGGGAAGTAATTGGCCATGACAGCCTCATTGCCTCCAGTTGGAAGGATGGATGTGGAGTAGATCTGGTGGAACTCGACGGGGTTGACAGTCCTATTGTACTTCTACAGCAGATGATGCTGGAACTTTGGTGGCGATTCGACCATGCGAAGGTGCATGGCCAGAGCCGAACGGCCTCCACCTACTCCCAAGGGAGAAGGGTTTTCAGGAGCAGCTTGCCTCTCGCGAGCGTGCTCCATGAGAACACGGCCATCTTGCCTCATGTAGTGGCGGTCGAGCTCTGACCGAAGATCATGGGTCGAGATCCTCAACGCCGTGTGAGTGAGGCATGCCCCGGAGGGCAATGACGTCACTTGCTAGGAGGGAGCGCACCTCCTATGCTGTGACACTTGAGGACCATGTCTGCCGGACAAGGTCCTGTTTCTTGAAGGTGTCTGCCTAGCAGGGGGCGGACCTTGGTTACTGATAGCATAGGGCGCGGATGCAACCGAATGTTGCACATCAGTATGCCATGTTTCCATCGCACCCTAAGGTGCTCCGGGTGCAGGTGGACGCTGAAGAAGAGTGTATGTTGTGTTCAGCGTGTTCTCTGGATTGTTCGTCGATGCGGTGACCGATGTAAACACACCATCTTGCTGCGATGGTGGAGGAGGTGGTGGAACAACGCCCGCCAGGAAAACAACATTGGCTGGCTGCTGCATGTTGGAGGGATTTCCTCCAGAGGCTGCTCAGCGTGGTTGTTGTACGATCCTGCGGTGAAGTTCACCATCTCAAAATCTCAGGCACCCCTTCCTGTCGCACCAAATGTCGAAGTGTTGTGAAAACACTTCCCCCAGTACTACTAAAGCATAGTCCGCGGAGGTTCGTATTCGGTTGGGGCACACATAAGATTATAAACGAGACGTTGACACAATGGATTTTTACGTGGTTCGGGCCGCCTGAGCGTAATACCCTACTCTACGGGGTGGTTGTTGATTGTATGATAGTGTATGCGCTTGGATGGGCTTAGATTGGACTCCCTTTCTACAATGTGGTGCACCCCTTTTATATGGCAAGGGTTGGCCATTACAGGGATTGCCTGGCCCCACATGTGGCCTTGGCGGTATTAAATCGCCTAATACACGATCTACATGTATTAAGTATGATTAGCATTGTGATAACACACCTTAATAGCGGCATTACCGGTACTAAAGGTCGTCTGATCGTGTGTTATTAATACTAAATTAATGACACATTAATCAGGTCTTTTATGGCTATTTTAATAGCCTCTTGAATGTCCGTGCCGTTGGAGATCCTGTAGTCGTTGTTGGCGAAGCTCTGGAGGTACAACACGTGGAAGCTCCGGAGCTTCCCTCTGCGGGGAGGTAGGTCCGGAGCCACTTGACACGTGGCAGCACCGAAGCTTCCCTCTATTGGGGGTTAGGTCCGGGGTTGCTAGACACGTGGCAGGACTGGAGCTTCCATGTGAAGGGAGGTAGTCCCACTTCCACTGGACACGTGGTAGTACCGGAGCTTCCCAAATGAGGGATGCGGTCCCAGTGCTATTAGACGTGTGTTGCCTTTGGTGGTCTTCAACTCGAACGTAGGAACTCTTTGGCTTTTCTTCCAGTATCGTGGGGTACCCGATACGCAGGGTACCAACATAAACTCTTCACTCAGAACATGGATGATGACTTATTTGTATGCCAAATTTATGTTGCCGACATAATATTTGGTTCTACTAACCAATCTTTTTGTGATGAGTTTAGTAAAATCATGACGAAAAGATTTGAGATGTCGATGATGGGAGAGTTGAAGTTCTTTCTAGGTTTGCAAGTGAAACAACTCAAGGAAGGCACCTTCATATGTGTCGAAGTTTCTTGCGTCACAGATAAAAATCCGCAGGCGCACGGAAACCGTCGTGTAGCCCTTCCTCTTAAAGAGTATTTCCAAGGGTATCGAATCCAAAGAACTTATGTGCTAATCTTACGAACTAATTCATACAAGGACACAAAGTTGTTTGGTAGGCAAGGAATAAAGAGGAATTCAAAGTATTGATTCTAATTCAAAGGAATTTGCGGTAGCTGCATGCTTTGGGCATGGGTTTAACCCTAGCAACACTAGATGACTCCCGCCAAGAGCCTATGACATAGCCGAACGTGGTGGATTACTAAGGATAGATAGGGCTATCACCACCTACTGCCTACCTTTTCAATATGTGGGTCTACGGGATATTCACAAGGGATTTCTAACCTAAGCACCATGCTTTCACTCTAAATCACTACTTTAGTTGTTTCGAGCACAAAGCTACAACTAGAGCCTCTAATAAATTAAAGCAAAGAACCCACAAGTAACTATTTGCGCAAACTACATTGAATTGGGAATCAAACTTGAAATGAATTCACAAAGGCTTACTTGACTTTGAATCAAACCTTTGTAGGGGTACAAGTGTAGAAGAGGGACATGACAAGCTCAAGCCTCCTTCTCCTAGACTCTTCACCACACTCTCCTTCTACTTGGCAGCCTCTAGGACTACTCTACACCTTAGGAGTGGTATTCTATTCTAAACATTTGGTGTGTGTGTGTGTGAAGTGAGGTGTGGGGTGCTATTTATAGAGGGAGAAGGGTCGGTTCCCACCACCAAATGTGCGCGAATCAGTCGCCATCGTCTTTAGGAAGCCGGGAGGAGCCAACACGTGGCAATTGATCGAGTTTGGCGCGAGGACCAAGTCGACCGACTAGGGGGGGGGGGGGGGTCGGCTGACCTGGTGTATGCACCGTTGCGCATGTACTTTCTTCAGGTCGCCTGCCAGGTGGGTCCCATTCATTGATATGGGTGTTGCACCGTTGGATGACCTCACATACTACAGTTTGTGGGCCATTTGATCCATGTGATGACATGTGGCATCACCTGATTTGTTGAAATCCAATTTAATGGATTACTCCCTGCATGTCTTGGTATTTTTGGGTATAATTCACCTGCATACAAATAAACACCAACACTTCTTGAATTGGTTAGTTTTTAACCCTACCACTATGTTGTGTTTCTCTTTTGTGCACATTATGAGGTGAATTGACAGTTTAAATATGGCACTTAAGGACCGTTAACAAATTCCCTGTACTTAGTCCTTTGCTTGTCTTCGAGTGAAGGCAAGAAGAAGAACTACGGTGTTGTCATAAATTTGCTATAAGTTAGAAAATGATAGTACTAGATATTTCAACTCATACCTCAATTCATGAATTCCGTTTTTGGAATGTGGCTACCACATCAATCTTGGGTGTCTAAAGAGTGGAATGGTTGGAATGTAGTTCCCTTGGATCTTCTCCTACCTAAATGATTAGAAGATTTGCTATATTTAGAAAGTCCAATAAACAATTGCCCTTATCTCTCATTTGGAATCTCTCAAAGTGTTTTGATCCTCACCTTGGCATGTTTGCCAATTTTGTCCCTATAACAAATATTACTATATCTGGAGCTTGGTAGGGATAAATGTGGCACACATTGAAATTCATATATTACTAGGTTCAGAAACTTGATCCTATGAGAGACTTATGCAACAAACAATTTTACAAAGAAAATCCTTGTGCACATCAATGAAATGGATAATTGTGGACTCCATGATTTTCTATCTTTAAGGATGAAACATGGCTACTTTTTCTCTCTTTTCTGACATACTTCCTCTTTTGAAGAGTACATGTTTTTTTCGTAGCCATGTCTTCTATTCCATTTTATTTTTTCCCAGAGAGATTTTGATAACAATTTATGGAGTTTCTTTATTGGATGGATGAATGGTGGATGCAAATGCTCAATGTGAGATATTTTGCACGAATAGGGTGCACAAGAATTTCTAAGTCAAAAGTTCATGCATGTCACTCAATTGGGTCACGAGTTTGACAAAGTTCAATGAAAAGCAAAGTGGCATATGCATGTGGTTCTCAATAAGTGTATCATATGGCTTTGGTGGGTATTTTAAATTTCCAATAAGAGAATCAGGCAAAGTTCAAGACTCCAAATTTTTCAAATATCAAAATCAGTTTCAAGCAAAGAGATATCTCCTCGAATAACTCATTTACCATATCACACTAGTCAAATACTTAGATGTCGTGTTTTTCCCACTTTAGTTGTGGGAATCACAAACAAGGCAATTGTAACACCCTCATTTTCATGCATAATGCATTGCATGCATCCTTATACACGTTTGACATAAAGCAACCCTAAAAGGAACAATTTTTTGGCATACTATCCGGCCTAAACCCCGGACTAGTCCGGTGTCCCTCCTCTGTTTCAGAGAATTCAGATTCTTCATAACCCAGACTTATCCAGCACAATGCACGGACTAGTCCGATCTAGGTTCTGATCTTTTTCCGACTTGTCCGTTGTCTGAGCGGACTAGTCCAATCTTGTTAAATTTTCAATCCGGATCAGCCTTTTCTAGTCAACCCCAAACTTGTCAGGCCCTCTATACCAGACTTGTATGATTTTGTCTCTGTTCCAAAGCGGACTTGTCCGGTATCCTTGCGAACTTTCCGACCTTCAGAGTCCAACTCGGATTCTGTTTTTCCTCCATGTTAAGTTATTGGGTAATTTCCTTAATTGGGCCCAAGAACTTCGTGCCCAACATTAGAGGAGCCCAACTGGACCCCACCAAGTTCCCTACTCGTTCTCCACCGAATTCTACTTGGAATTCACCCCAAAACCCTACCTCTCCATCTCTATATAAAAAACCCAATACCCCCACACCTCTCCATCACGTTGGGAAACCCTCACTGTCGTGTTCTTGACGTGTGCTGCTATCAAGTGAAGATCCACCAGTAAGGAGAAGGAGGAGAAGAAGGAGGATCAATCAAGCACGATCTTCATCAACTTCTCGACATCAATGTTCTTCATCACCAAATTGTCCTCAGCACCCCTCTTCAAGCCGTAGAGGTCAAGACTCAAGTGTTGCACCCAATCCCCGACCTTTGGATCTCTAAACACAAGGTACACCCTCTACATTCACTTTTCCACGTGAATTTATCCCTTGATCGCGCTATCTAGAAAAACCGTAACTCGTAGTTTCTAGTCAGGGTGGACTAGTCCGGCCCTAATACCGGACTTGTCCGGCTTCTAAGTCTGTTTTTGAAAGTGCATCTAGGCATCCCATGTGGTTTTTGGTTGATTAATGACAAACAAATGAGATCCTAAAAAATTGTTGAGATGAGCGCAATTTTAAAGAAATGAGGATGAAAGTACAAAAAGGAAGGAGAATGAGGATCTAAAGGGAAAAAGAGCTCAAGAGCTGAAAAGATTATATTATTTTGTATGGAGTGTGTTGGAAAAAACACCCCAAGAGCTCAAGTGAACAAATAATTCAACTCACTGCACATTTCACAAGAAGAGCGGACTAGTCCAATAAGCACCGTACTAGTCTGATATCTCTCTGATTAAAAATGGACAAGTCCCCCAGTGCGGACCTGTCCATAGCACATGACATTTTAACAACACCAGACTAGTCTGGTATCAACCGGACTAGTCTTATAATCCTCTGACTAAAATTGGACAAGTCCTCCAAGTGCGGACTTGTCCTTAGCCCTACAATTTTTCACAACACCGGACAAGTTCGATATTGACTGGACTAGCCCGAAAACTCTGTGACTAAGATCGGACTAGTCTGCACCTCAACAGACTAGTCTGTTATCTATCAACACTTAGATTTTCCACACACCACACACCGGACTAGTCCAGACTTTGCAAACCATAATGATAACCTTTGGAAACCCTAATATAAATAGAGGTGTACGGCCATACATCAATCTCTCTCGACTCCTTGCACCGTCACACCTTCCAAGAGCCAAAAATTTACATCTCTCCACACATCCTAAGCCTAAAAATATCAATTCCTTGAGGGCTAGCAATTGAACAAAGGAGAGACTTGTTCTACACATCTTGAGCTCTTGGGTTTGATCTCTCGCACACTTTCGTTGTTTATTGTATATCTTTTGAGTGTGTTTGGTGGTGTTCATCGCTGTAATCTTTGGGGAGCCATCAACTTGTGAGAAGGCCCCTTGAACGAGTTATTTGACCCTTCGTGGTTAGTGAAAGAGAATCGGCCTCCGTGGCGATTCAACGAGGGAAGCGTTAGTGAAGACCTGATCCTCTGTGGACTCTGCAACAGGGATGTAAATTCATCTATGGAATTGATCCTCGGGATAAAACCTTGTATTGTGTGTTCTTGTTTTATCGTTCATCATAATCTATGGTTTTTTTGTATTGTAAAATTCACCTAAACTTTGTGTGATACTTGATCATTGCAATACATTGGTTCATCAGCTCAATACACTTTACTTGTAATCTAATTTTCGCTGCATAGTGTGCTAGAAGTAGAATTATCAATTTACTTTGATCTTCTAGTCCGCTCACACCGGACAACTCTACACCATAACGAACTAGTCCGACCTACTCGTACTGGATCTATCTATTAAGTGTTTCCAGGGTCTAATAAAAGATCAAAGAGCCTATTCACCCCCCTCTAGGCTACATTCAATTGTATCAGAGCAAAACTCTTCAAAAGAGACTCACTGCTCAAAGAGACCATGTCAGACATCAAGGATGTACACAAGGGCCTCAACAACGAAAAGGGTGATGAGGAAAGAAACCAAAAGCTAGAAAAGCTCCTCGATGCCATTTAAGACAGTGAGGATGATGATGAGGAGATGCTTGATCTCAAGGCTCTTCTACGAAAGAAGGCACTCTCCCCAAAACGGAAGCAGAAGATCGACGATGAAAAGAAGAAGGGGGTAGTCACATAGACTACTCCCGATATCATTTTGACTATGAACGTTTAAATTTTAATAATAGTCATTACTTATCGATTCCTTTAGGCAAAGCACCTTACTTTGATGGAAATGACTATTCAATGTGGAGACAAAATATGAAAATGCACCTTATATCTCTTAACCCAAGTTTGTGGCATATAGTTTGTACAGGGACAGATATTTTGAACAATTATGAAGAGTTGACATCAAGTCAAGAACAAGCAATTCATCGGAATGCTCAAGTTGCAGCTGTGATCACTTCATTGAGCCGAGACGAGTTCACCAAGGTGAATGGACTCAAAATTGCCAAAGAGATATGGGACACTCTACAAACCGCACATGAAGGTGACCATCATGTACGCAAAGCAATGGTAGAGATGATCGAAGTTGAATTGGGGAGATTCGCTATAGAAGATGGTGAATCGCCTCAAGACATGTACAATAGACTCAAGAATCTTATCAACAAAGTCCGAGCTTATGGTAGCAAGAAGTGGAATGATCATGAGGTCGTGAAGTTGATTCTTGGAGTATTCATGCCTCGCAACGTGACTCTTTGCTCTATGATTAGAGAAATCCCCGAGTATCGGAAAACGACCCCGGACAAACTTCTTGGCAATATTATCAACATTGAAATGATGGAGAAGCAATCCAAGCACGTCATGGAAATTGCTGACTTTACCTCGGCAAAGAGGAAAGGAGTTGCTTTGAATCAACTTGTAAACCTGCATAAAAAGAAGCTCGAGAAGCTATTGAAGAAGATGACAGTGATGATAATAGCAGTGACGTCAATGATGAAGACATGATCTTATTCGTGAAAAAGTTCAAGAAGATGATGAGAAGAAGAAAAGGTAATAGCTCAAATGAAGGAAGACAAAGGAACAAACAAATATCCAAGATGAGATGGGCATGCTACAATTGCGGAGAATATAACCACTTCATAGTAGAACGTGCACATGATGAAAATAAGAGGAAGAGTAAAGACAACAAGCCTCAACCAAAGAAAATATTCAATAAGAAGAAGCAATACAGCCAAGCGCATCTAGGGAAGGAGTGGGACTCCAATGATGAGTCCTCATCCAATGAAGAAGAGGACATGGCCACGATAGCAATCAAGAAGCCTACCAAGAAATCCACCCTCTTCCCAACCATGGGAGCATGGAAGGACACCGACCACACGTGTCTAATGGCCAAGGAAGGAATAAGAAAGGTCACATCTAAATCTTCCTCCTCACTTTATTATGATAGTGATATTAACGATTATAATGATGAAGAAAACATGATTATTGGTTTAGATAGAAAAACAACTTTTAAAATGAAATTCTTAATGGATAAGATTGTTGATAAGGAGGAGCTAGTCAATTGCCAAGAAGATATGATCATTCTCCAAAAGTAGAAATGTCTTAAGATTGAAAAGCTCCTTGAACTTGAAAGAAGCGAAGTGAAGCACTAGAACTTTAGTTAGCTTCAAGCAAGGAAGCTTGTTTGAAGTTAAAAGACTCAAATGTGTCCATCAGGGAAGAACTTGCTAACTTAACCAAAGTTAACAAGATCCTTGAAACACAGGTTGAGTCACTCAAGCAAATTGGGTCTTCATCTTTTTCAAGTGCACCTTCTCAACACATCAAGTCCGAAATGGTTTTTACTTGCACTTGTGCTCAAAATGATATCAACTTGGAAGAAAATCCCAAATTGACAAACGAAAAGCATCCCTCCCAAAGTGGCATATTTGACAAGGAGAAAGTCAGGTCACAAGACCTCCAAATGTTAAATATGACACTGGGTATTCTTGCGGTGAAAAGCAAAATGCTAGAAGCCACAAGAATAACAAGGATCACATTACTTTTATAAAAGGAACTTCTTCTCAAGTTGGAAAACATAGTAACTTTGATAAAATGAACATTGTAAACCCTTATGAACAACAAGTTTTATTTAGAACCTTTTATGCTTCATATGTACTTATGAAAAATGTGTATGGAAAAGTTCATGCGGAATATGTTGAGCCACGCCATGAGAACACCAAGTCTCGTGTGTGGGTGCCCAAATCACTTGTGACTAACCTCAAAGGACCCAAACAAGCTTGGGTACCTAAGACCAAGACATAATCTGTTTTTTGCAGGCCTATTCATCCGGTGGGACAAAATGGGTGCTAGATAGTGGATGCACCAATCACATGACCGGAGAAAGAAGAATGTTTGGGGAATATGAAGAAAATGAAGACCCAAGTGAAGGCATTTATTTTGGTGATAATAGTCGAGGAAGGGTGCTTGGTACCGGTAAGATTGCAATTTCATCACAACATACTCTTTCTGATGTTTTACATGTTGTCTCCGTGGATTATAACCTTTTGTCCATATCTCAATTATGTGACAAAGGTTATAACTGTTTATTCAATAATGAGGGTGTGACCGTCTCTAGAAGGAGTGATAACTCTGTTGGATTCGAGGGTGTGTTAAATGGAAAAGTTCATCTAGTTGACTTCAACAAAAATAAAGTTGAACTTGACACATGCTTGATTGCAAAGACCAACATGGGTTGGTTGTGGCATAGACGGCTAGCACATGTTGGTATGAGAATCTTCAAAAACTCCTTAAAGGCGATCACATCTGAGGTTTAAAGGATGTTGTTTTTGAGAAAGACATGCCTTATAGCGCGTGCCAAGCCGGAAGCATGTAGGAGCACCACATCCCTTGAAGAATGTCATGACTACAACAAGACCGCTTGAGCTCCTCCACATGGATCTATTCGGCCCAATTGCTTACATAAGAATCGGCGGTAATAAATATGGTTTAGTCATTGTAGATGAATTTTCATGCTTCACATGAGTTTTCTTTTTGCATGATAAGATAGAAAATCAAAGAACCCTCAAGAAATTCGTCAAGCGTCCCCAAAACAAATTCTCACTGAAGATCAAGAACATATGAAGTGACAATGGGACATAATTCAAGAATACTCAAGTTGAGGACTATCTAGATGAGGAAGGAATAAAGCATGAATTTTCAACATCATACTCTCCTCGACAAAACAGAGTAGCTGAAAGGAAGAATTGAACACTCATTGAGATGACAAGGAAAATGCTCGATAAATACAAGACTTCGGATAGGTTTTGAGCTGAAGCAGCTAATACCGCTTGTCATGCCATAAACCGACTATATCTTCATCGGTTGCTCAAGAAAACTTCATATGAATTACTCACAGGTAACAAACCAAATATTTCATGTTTTTGAGTTTTTGGTTCAAAAGGTTATATTTTAAAAAAGAAGTCTAGGACTTCGAAGTTCGCTTCAAAGTCCGATGAAGGCTTCTTACTTGGCTATGATTCGAACTCCTACGCCTATCGTATCTTCAACAAGGCCTCCGGACTTGTTGAAGTGGCACGTGACATAGTGTTTGATGAAACTAACGACTCTCAAGAAGAGCAAGTTGATCAATGTGTGCTAGATCAAGAAGAAGATCCATGTCAAGCATTGAGAAGAATGGCGTTGGGCGATGTTCGACGACATGTGCCACCTCCAAATGCGAATGAAGAAGATGAACAACAAGTGGAGGAAAATGACCAAGGGGGAGCTTCCACACAAGACCAACCTCAAGAAGATCAAGGTGATCAAAACATCAATGAGGGCAACTATCCAGGGGGAGAAGAAGATGATAATATTGAAGATTCAAGACCACAAGTGCCAAATGCAAGAGTACACCAAGGCATCCAAAGAGATCACCCCGTCGACAACATAATAGGTGACATACAAAAGGGACTAATAACTCGATCTCGCATAGCTAATTTTTGTGAACACTATTCTTTTGTATCCTCTTTGGAACCATACAGGGTTTAAGATGCATTAAAAGATCCGGATTGGGTGATGGCGATGCAAGAAGAATTGAACAACTTCAAAAGGAACGAAGTGTGGGAGTTTGTTGAAAGACCCAAGTCCAACGTCGTTGCCACTAAATGGGTCTTCCGCAACAAGCAAGACGAACATGGAGTGGTAACAAGGAACAAGGCATGACTTGTGTCTAATGGGTATTCACAAGTTGAAGGTTTGGATTTCGACGAGACAGTGAGACCTATGTGTGCTGAATACATTGGATTGCACTGAATACATTGTCTTCGATGATATAAGTTCTGAAATTCTGCCAAAATACCCTTTTTAGCAAGGTCTGACTCTAGCTTCGAGCTTTTGCAAGGTCCGACAATAGGTCTAACTTGCTTTGTCAAGGTCCAACATGTTTTTGGGTAGCTCTGGTGAGCTTTGTCTTTAGCTCTAGCATGTCTTTGATGGCTTCGGCATGTCTTTGATATCTACGGCATGTCGTTGTTAAGCTCCGATATGTTTTGCTAGGTCCGACTTATGTTAGTTAGCTCCGACATGTTTTTCTAGCTCCGGCTTTTCGGTTGACTAGTCCCGACTAGCTTTGGCAAGCTCTGGCGCTAGGTTGTACTAGCTTTGGTAAGCTCCGGCGCTAGCTTTGACAAGCTCCGGCGCTAGCTTTGGTATGCTCCAGCTCAAGCTCCAGTTAGCTTTGGCATGGTTCGGAGCTTGATCGCAATGTTCTAGCTTTTACTATGAAATGTTTCGAACTTGCTTTACATTGTTGGAAAGATTGCTTAGTATTCATTTGCTATGTTTTTGGTGCATTTTGGTTGATATGGCTGATATCGTTTTGCTATGCTTTGCAACATGCTTATGTGAGGTGCTCACGTAAGGTGTTGTGTTCGGAACTAACATCAGTCAAGTCGCGGACTTGGGCTCGTACGAATTGGTTGTTTGTTCATGCGCAGGTGTTGCTTGAGTTCAGGACATGGCTGGTGATGGGATCCATTGAACTAGTTTTAGGGAGAAGATGAGGTTCAACAACCAAGTTTGGGAAGAATTGTGGTTGAGTTGATTGGGAGGTTGCGCAACATGTTTGAATCAAGAACAATTCATATGAAGTTATCGTGGACGTCATTGAAATATGTTTGCACGTATGCAAGGAGTGCATGGACATGGCTACATGGTTCCGAGGCGTTATGAAGAGATGTGGACGTAAAGAATTGGTCGGAAAGGTCCAACCGACTAGGTTATGGACTCAGGCTGTGGCTGAGTCGTGTTTGACTCAAATATGGAAAGTATTGAGTTGGTTATGATAGGATTTCGTGTGGGTCACGAATTTGAGTTGTTTTAGGAATGTGGGATACATTCCTAAGATGTTTGAAAGTCTTAAGATTGCTTCTAACTGCGTATAGAAGAGTCCTAAATAGTTATAAAAAGTTTCGATTCGTGATTTTAGTAGGATTAGAGTCCTAGTTGAGATTGGGTTGGCCTATGGGCTGGTTATATAAGCAAGGGAGGCCAGAGCTCGTCTTGCAAGACTTTGCGGTTGTTCCTCTTGTGTTCTATTAAATAAAATTCGTAGTTGAATGGAACTTTTGTGCCTTGTTCGTCCGACTTGTTCCAGACAAGTTTTTCTCGTCGAGTTTTTTCTGCACAACACTATCGTTCTTTGGTGGTTTTATCATAACTCGAGTTTTACAGATCCATTTGAGGTGATTATTTTTTGGTTGTCTTCAAAACTTTATTATATATCATATGTCAAAATTTCACGGTCATTGGATTTGTGGTTTTTGATCTACACGAGTTTCTTTGCAGCGTTCCAGAACTGTTTTTCTCGGGTAGGATAGATTGACCTTTGTTCGATCTTTCAATCGTAACTTGAGTTTCTCTCGACAGATTTGAGTGATTACTGTTGTGTCGTCTTCGTGACTTGATTCTATCTGATATCTTTCACTTTTTTCACAGTGAAACACATTTAGATTAGTCTCACACACGATTTCTTTAATAGATCGTTTTTCTCTCGAAGGGATTGAGATTTAATTGTTTCCGCTGCGTAAGATTTTTTAAATCTACCATTCACCCCCCTCTGGTAGCTTTTTACGTGCTCTTCGATCCTAAAATTGGTATCAAAGCCAGGTTGTTCTAATCTTTGTGGTTTGCACATGTTTTGACTAATCATTATAGAGAAATACTCCGCAAAACCTTGTGTCTTTAGTGGTATTGATTTTTTGGTTTGGAAGGAACGTATGGAAGCCTTCATCCAGGCTCAAGGCTTCGCATTATGGGAGAAGGTATACAAGCCTTACGAAGTGCCGTCAAGTGATCAAGTTACAGCTACAGATCTGAGAGATGTCGACAACAACAACAAGGGTTGGAACTTGATCATACAAGGATTAACTCAAAGCGACTTCGACCGTGTTGCACACCTCCGATCTGCATATGATGTGTGGAAAGCACTTTGTGGCTACCACAAAGGATCCAACACGATCAAGGAGGTAAGGCAATACATGTTCAAGAAAGAATACATGCGCTTCGAGATGCAACCCAGTGAGTCTATTGATGACCTTTTTGCTCACTTTAATAAAATTCTCAGCAACTTGCGTAGTGTCAATGTTAGTTTTTTAGATGCTGAAAATACTAGGCAATTGTTAAGTGCATTAGACATGTCAATTTGGGAGATGAAAGTCACATCTATTCGTGAATCTACTGTTATGAGTACACTTACTTTAGATGTGCTATATTCCAAGTTAAAAACTCATGAAATTGACATAATATCATGTAAGAACCCCAACAAGTCTACTGCTTTTGTTTCTCAACGTGATATGCCTAGCTCCGGCCAATCTTCATCTTGTGGTACACTTGATCTGTTGTCCTCTCTAACCCTTGAACAGATTGAGGAGTTTCCAGAGGAGAAGCTAGTACTTCTCTCTACTAGGTTTTCGAAAGCATTGCAAAATGTGAGAACTAGAAGGAGGGGAAGCTCTGGACCTCAACGATGTTTCGAATGTGGTAAGACGAGACATTTTCATTCAGATTGCCCTAACCTTTCAGGTCCTACATCCCGGGATGAAAAGCAAACAAGGACGAAGCACTCCTCTGCAAAAGATACGAAGAAAAAGAAGGGTTTTACAGGACGTCAATTGGTGAGCAGTTTTATCTCCGCACATCAAGAACTTGGATCAAGCGATGTGGACATTGGAAGTGACGAAGATGAAGATGATTTGGCAAACTTGTGCTTCATGGCGGGCAAATACAGATCAAGTATGGAGGATGCAGAACACAACAGCGACAATGAAGAGGTATGTCCTACTTGCAAAGAAATGTGTGATGCTATTTCTCGTGCCACTATTATAGTTAAGAAAAAGGACAAAACGCTTAGGGATAGTGCTGCTAAAATTGAATCACTAGAATCTGAAATCAACCGTTTAAAAACTTTGATTCCTAGTGATGATGCATGTCCCACATGTGATTTAATATATGAACAATTGTCCTCATTAAGAAGTGCGCACATCCCCACACTTGATAAACTTGAGTTAGAAATTTTGAAGAATTGAGAGATTGTTGCACTTAATGATAAAAACTTGAAAGATGCTAGCTGTTCTACATTTGATTTGCATTGTTCTACTTGTGATGATCTTGATAAGAAACTGCAAGATGCTATGAATGAAATTTCTATATTGAACAATGCTTTACATTCTCATGAAGTTAAATTTTGTTCCAATTGCAAATTAAAAGGAAAAACTTCATGTGAAAATCGCCTTGAACTGTCCAATAAACTTAATAACATGCATAGGACATTAGATCGGTTTCGTAATGGGAATAAGAACCTAAACTTGCTGCTGAATTTGTCCAAGTCTTGCAATTATAAAACTGGTTTAGGTTTTGATTCTCATGCTCATGCTAAGGAACATCAACCTAAAATTGTAAAGTCATTAGGAAGTGGTTTGATTCAATCAGTTCCTAAACAAAATGAAGTGGTTTTCAAATCTGCGGGAGTGTTGTCTCATTCGGTTTCAAATAAAAATGTTGCTTGCTCATCTAGACATGAACACAAAGTTAAACTTCATTGTACCTACTGTGGTAGTGATGGTCATGTCATAGATTTTTGTTATAGACTAGCTAAACAACAGAAAAAGGAAAGAATGATTGCTAGATCTCATAACTTTCATGCAAAATATGCCGCACTTGCTAAATCGAATGATAGGAACATGCAATCTGCTGTAATGAGTCGAAAACTTGCAAAGTTTGCTCCCAAACCTACTATTTTTCGTGCTACACATGTAACATCTCATAGGACAGTAGTTGGGTACAAAAATCTTCAAGCTTTGGCTCATAAACCTGCTGTTTTATCTCAGCTTTCGCGTGTTATTCCTGCTGGACGTCGTGTGACTCAGTACTGGATTCCTAAATGCCTTTTGACTAACCCCAAATTGAGTCATCGACGTATTGTGCTTCTATGTAGGTTACACGCTTGAGGAAGGAGAACATTTGGATTGTGGATTCAGGTTGCTCACGCCACATGACCGGTAACAAATAATGGTTCTCCTCTCTCTCTTTTGTGTCACGTGTAGAGAATGTTACTTTTGTCGATAATTCTACAAATCCTATAATTGCTAAGGGTTCAGTTAGAGTAAATGATCACTACACTGTGAAGGATGTGGCACTTGTCAAATATTTGAAATACAACTTGCTTTATGTTTCACAATTGCTAGATGAAAATCTGGAAATTATTTTCAATAAAAACTACTGCAAAGTTGTAGGTTCAAATAGAAGCTTATTTTTAACATGTCACAGCTTGGAAGAGTTTTTAAAGCTGATTTTGATATGTCTTCCTCTAATCATAGGTGTCTATTTGCTAATGATTCAAAGGACTAATATTTTTGGCATCATAGACTTGGTCACGTAGGCTTTGATCATCTAACGCGTGTTAGTGCTCTTGATCGCATACGTGGGCTACCTAAGCTTAAAGGGGACAAACAAATTGTGTGCTCTTATTGTAGACACGCTAGGATGGTTGCAGGTTCACATACTCCTCTCACAATGATCATGACAACTTAATCGGTTCAGCTTTTGCACCTTGACACCGTAGGACCTTCACGTGTTCAATCCTTCAGAGTTAAATGGTATGTTCTTGTGATTGTTGATGATTATTCTAGATACTCTTGGGTTTACTTTATGGCATCTAAGAATGAAGCTTTTAGTCACTTTAGAACTTTATTTCTTAGATTATCAATTGATCACCCAGTATCTTTAAAAGCAACTAGAAGTGATAATAGAATCGAATTTGAAAATCAATCTTCTAATCACTTTTGTGCTGAAAATGGAATAGATCATCAATTTTCTTCACCATATGTACCTCAACAAAATGGTGTTGTAGAAAGAAAGAACAGAACCTTAGTTGAGATGGTTAGGACTATGCTTGATGAATATCAAACTCCTAGAAAATTTTGGGCTGATGCGATTGCATCTGCTTGTTATGTCTCAAATCATGTTTTCTTGCGTGTTAAGCTAGGTAAAACACCATATGAGCTCCGGTTTGGACATAGGCCTAGTGTTACACACTTTCGGGTCTTTGGTTGCAAATGCTTTGTTAAGAAACATGGTAATCTTGATAAATTTGAACCTAGATCTGTTGATGGCATGTTTCTTGGTTATCCATCTCATACTAGAGGCTATCATGTGATTTTACTTGACACCAACAAAATTACGGAGACTTGTGAGGTGTCTTGTGATGAAGCTAGACCAGGTAATAGCTCAAACCTTGCAGGTCCAGATCCATATCCGCAGGGGGAGATCATTTTCGTTGAAGATGAGGAAGAGGTAGAGCTGCTGCCCGGAAATTCAGCAGCCAATGACATTGTTTCAGCTCCTGATTTTGATTCATAGCCAGCACCGACGACCACCATTGCTGGTCCAGATCCTCCTCAAGTCACAAGCTCATCGATTTGTGATGAACATGAAGAAGAAGAAGCTTGTGAAGTGTCCACTCCCCTCCGGGTTCTCAAAAGTCATCCTCCACAACAAATTATTGGAAGCTTGCACGAACGAGTAACACGGTCCAGGTTTTGCGATCCAAACTCTCATGCTCATTCTGCTTTTGTTGCTTCTTTTGAATCCAAAGATATATCACATGCACTCACTAATGAATCTTGGATTATTGCCGTGCAAGAAGAGTTCGAAAATTTTGAAAGAAATAATGTTTAGAAACTAGTACCTCCACCTCAAGGTCACACATTAACTGCAACTAAATGGGTGTTTAAAAATAAACAAAGTTATAATTGGGTTGTGGTTAGGAATAAGGCTAGGTTGGTTGCTCAAGGTTTCACTCAAGTTGAAGGTCTAGATTTTGATGAAACTTTTGCTCCTGTTGCTAGATTAGAAGCCATAAGAATTTTATTAGCTTTTGCTGCATCTAAAGGTTTCAAGCTTCATCAAATGGATGTTAAAAGTGCTTTTCTTAATGGCTACATATATGAGGAGGTTTATGTCAAACAACCACCGGGTTTTGAAAATTAAGATTTTCCTAATCATGTTTACAAACTGGCCAAAGCTTTGTACGGTCTCATACAAGCCCCTAGAGAATGGTATGATAGGTTAAAAACATTCTTACTTGAAAAGGGGTTTACCATGGGCAAGGTTGATAAAACTCTTTTTGTGCTTAAGCATGGCAATGACTCATTATTCGTTCAAGTGTATGTGGATGATATCATCTTTGGTTGTGCTTCTCATGATATTGTGTCCAAGTTTTCAGCTATGATGAGTTCAGAATTTGAGAGGAGTATGATGGGAGAACTCACATACTTTTTGGGGCTGCAAATCAAGCAATCCAAGGAGGGTACCTTTGTGCATCAAACTAAGTATACAAAAGACCTCCTAAGGCGCTTCAACATGGACGAAAGCAAGCCTCTTCGAACACCAATGGGAACAGCAACAACACTTCAACTTGATGAAGATGGTGAACCTGTAGATCAAAAAGAACATAGAAGCATGATCGGATCACTTTTGTACCTCAAGGTATCAAAGTTGGACATACAATTTAGTGTATGTCTTTGTGCACGGTTTCAAGCCTCCCCACATGCTTCATGTTGTCAAGCCGTCAAAAGGATTCTCAGGTACTTACATGGAACTCAAGAATTTGGCATTTTTCTTCCTTCTTCCTGACCATTACTTTGAATGATTTTTCGGATGCTGATTTTGGGGGTTGTAGGATTGATAGGAAAAGTACTTACGGTTCTTGTCATTTTCTTGGTAATTCACTTGTTGCTTGGTACTCTAGAAAACAAAGTTCAGTTGCACAATCCACAGTTGAATCTGAATATGTAGCTGTTTGCTAGTGCTTGCTCACAAATTCTTTGGATTGTTCAAACACTTAAGGACTACGGGGTTGATCTAGATAGTGTTCCACTATTTTGTGATAACACTTGTGCCATTTGCATTGCTAGAAACCCCGTGCAACATTTTAGAACTAAGCACATCTACATTAGGTATCACTTTTTCCGTGATAATGTTGAAAAAGGAAATATTGTGCTTCACCATGTAGATACTGAACAACAATTGGCTGATATTTTGTTTCATTCGTATTGAAATAGGGGTTATGCATCCTCATGGCTTACATTGAGGGGGAGTTTTCAAACTTGAGAAGTATATGTGTATATATGAAATGAAAATAATATCAGCATAGTATTTCATACATATATGACTTTGTGATTCCTTTTACATGCTGAAAGTTCTTACTACATTACTCGTGTTATACATTTTGTAGTTTTTGCCATGTCTAGTAATTGGAATAATTACTTACACTAAATCTGGTCATGGTCAAACTTTCTTGCTATTTTGAACTTTTTGCATGCTCACAAGTGCTTTTAATCATAAAGAATTAATCAAGTAATCAACTCACATGTTGAGTTTTTATGAACAAATAGAAATGAGAAAAGATCAAGAGAATATGCATGCATCACACTTCTTCTTTTGATATGGCTTATCATTGCACTTAGATATGAACTTGGAAGAAGTTGTGTATGACTAAAACCATGTCCTTAAGCTTCTGATTGTCAAATGACATAGGCTTGGCTTGGTTGGTTAGAATAAGACAGATGTGCATATAATCTCTTGTAAATATCATATGGTCTAAATTTGTTCTTTGAAAAATAATAAATGTAGCAACAAGTGTCATGCTTTCAGGTTTTGAAATTGTTAAGTTTGTGAGATCATGACTTGCTTAAAATGAAAATTACATTTGGTCTCTAGCATGGCGCTTACACTACTTTATGTATCTCATTGTTGTGATAGTGTAAGTTACTTGACAGTATGACTTGGATGAGCTTTGTTTTATATGTATATGTTATAATATGCTCATAACAATTAAAATTTCTCTTTTGAACCTTGTTGAATACATTGTCAAAGGGGGAGATAATATGTGAATTTTTAAAGATAAATATGCAAGGGGGAGAAATTGATAACACATTGTACATATTCACAATTGTAATATGTAAATTTTTAAAGATAAGTATGCAAGGGGGAGAAATTGATTACACATTGCACATATTCAGAATTGTTTTTGGCATGAATCTTCTCAAGGGGAGAATTTGTTTTTCTCATTTTATTTCTATTTTACAGAGGTGGAGAAATTGTTTTCAGAACTTTTAATGTGAATAAGCCAATGTTCGGATCTTAAGTGGTGTTGCAAATGCATTCATCAAGGGGGAGATTGTGATACCTATGTGTGTTGAATACATTGGCTTGTACTGAATACATTGGCTTTGATGATATAAGTTCTGAAATTCTGCGAAAATAATCTTTTTAGCAAGGTCTCACTCTAGCGTGGCTTGAAAACTTGCATACCTTTATGCCATCTTCAAAATCATGTTGATTGTGTTGAAGAATCATCTCTCTCTATTTTCTCCAGAAAACTATGTTAATTACTTGATCTTCGTGAATTATGGTCATAGCTTGATTGTTGTATGTTTACTGATCATATTCATCAAAATTATTTGTGTGTTTTTGCCCCCTATTTTCTTTTTAAGCACCTTCGAATATATACGAAATGTCTATGTTAATTTCTATCCTAGTGACCACGGACTAGTCCGCACATTGTAGACTAGTCCGCAAAAGTGTCCGCTAGTCAGAACTAGTCTGGTACAACCACAGACTAGTCCATTTTTTCGACTCTATAACCCCTAAGGACCGACGTAGACCTAATCTTCTCCTACCTCACAACTCATCTCACATTCACTCTCTTCACTCTAGTGCTCCCAAGGCGATTTTGCAAAATCTTGATCAAATCATTCCAAAACTCTGTGGGAATCGACCTCAACTGCCAGGGGATCGACAACCCCGGACTAATCCGCACCAAGAACCTCTTCAATGCCTCGGATCGAAGGATTTAGTAAATATCTCTCCAAACCATAGAACCTTCAATTTTTCTTGTATTTGCTCAAAAAGCTTAGTACTTCTGGGCAATACATGCTCTATTGATGTATTCCATTTATCTAGATCACATTTGCATTGTGTAACCTCAAATTTCGCGAAGTTAGGGTTTGAGAAGCCCCATAACGGACTAGTCCGTTCTCAGGGCAGACAAGTCCAGTACTCCAGACTAGTCTGCCCTGAACAACGGACAAGTCCGATATGCCCTGATCAAAACCCTAGCTTATATCAATTCAATGCAATTCCTTGTCATCCTTGCTTATCCATATCCTTTATATCTTCCTTGTCAGGATCATGTCGGGCTCAATGAGAATCTCTCCGACTTTGAAGCCGAGATGGATCAAGAAGTGTTGACTCATGTTTCAGAGTATCGCCCCAACAAAAGGCAAGAGCATGCTACCGAACCCTGTCCCACTCCACCTTGAGTGTGAAGAAAAGTGTCAGCCAAGGAACCAACCTCCAAAGGGAAATATGTGGTTGGACCCAGCTTGGCTGCTCCTCGCCAAGTTAAAGGTAAGGGCAAAGGAAATTCCTCTGGCCTGATTGGTCCCTTGAGGATGACATCTCCAAGACTAGTGAATAGGAACCCCTCATAAGAGAAGTTCAAAGGCAAGGGAAGTGATGTAGCATGGAAGCTAAGGAAGATTGATGCATATATAGCAGTGGGAAAAAGGCAGCCGACCCGAGATTCTGGAGTCATTTCCACTCGGACTACTACAACACTGTGTACCTCCAAATGAAGATTATAGTGGTCCACATCCAATGGATTGACTGGACCTATTTTGAAAGGAAGAGTTGTGATGCCTTTGAGGAGGTGATAGAGGCTGCAGAGAGACACGACCTCAAGGACTTGTTTTCTTTCAGATGTAACTAGAATTATGAAGTCATTGCTCAGTTCTTTGCAACTTGCTATTTTGCCAGCTCTGAAGAAGATA
Organism: Tuctoria greenei; assembly: GCA_036927565.1. Lineage (NCBI taxonomy): Eukaryota > Viridiplantae > Streptophyta > Magnoliopsida > Poales > Poaceae > Tuctoria > Tuctoria greenei. The sequence goes on from JAYESD010000005.1 coordinate 180,689,993, forward strand.
GAGTGAATTGGATGACACATGGATCCAAGTGCACAATTACTTATGCTGAGTTTGCCAGGCTGCTGCACCTTGAGGACACCGACATGAATGAGATCGTGACACGCAATCTTTGTGTTTTGGAGAAGGACAATATGGATTTTCTTTATTACACTCGCCTCAAATACAATCCTCCTCAACTAAGAACATGAAGCCTTTCTTCATCGTTCTCAATACAGTGCTTCGGAAGACAATTGCTCCAAAAGATGGAGATTTCCGGAGTGTCCAATGTTACTTCAGAACCTTGATGAAAGTGATCAGCAGGAGGAGGAAGTTTGATATCTTCGATTACTTCTGGAATGACATGGTAAATATCTCCTGCACACTTGATCACTCATGTGGCTATGTACCGTACATCATGTATATGATAGAGAAGGTCACCAACATTGAATTTGTGAAGGATGTTGAGCATACAGTTTTGAGGCCTCAGAAGCAGCCTCAAGCTATTCTTCCAACTGCTCCATCCCCTGCATCAAGTGAAGAGGCTCCTAAGAGAGTCCAAGGGGAGGCAAGACCTCCCTCTAGCTCAAGGGCCCCTCCTTCTCACAAACGGTCTCCTAGTGGGATTATGAAATACTTGGCATCTATTTTTAGTTCTCTCCGCAAAACTGAAGTGAAGCTTCACAAGATGAACAGGGCAATAAAGGGGAAATGAGATACATGAAAGACAATGTCAAAGCAATATGCCAAAAGCTGGAGATTGAGCCTGTTGGATCCCCAGTCATTTCGGAAGCCACTGACTCTAACTTTTCGGAGCTTCCACTTCTCTCTCCTTCCAAGCTTGCCTACTTTGGCCTTCGGGGCACGACGAGTGGTTCTTCTCATCCTCCTCCTAAGCCTGATGAAGAATATGAAGAAAGGACCAACAACGCGGAGAAGGCGGCGACAACGAGAAGATATCTCCTTCTCTTCCTTTTTGGTGCCTTGATGCCAAAGGGGGAGAGATTGAGGGGGAGTCTTAGGTCGTAGCATTAGTTTGAGAGGGAGAGCTCTATTCCTCTTTTGTATTTATATTGCTACTCTATCATGCTTTTGGGATTGTAAAACTATAATTATGCTCTCATCATGCTTTTGTACATGTGAAATTATGACTATGTTATGCTTATGATCAATGGTTTATGTTTAAAACTGCTATGTATGCTTGATATTCTTGATGTTATTATGATTATGACTCTTATGATATTCACATCAATATTGTTTCTCACACACATAGTTTTGCAGCCCACCATAAAGAGTGCACATATGTATTACTTTTACGTTTGCTATTTTTGCTAAAAATTCATATGTGCACACTTTATGAAAATCTAAATTTTTCATCATATTTCGTTAATCTTAGTTGGTCGTCATCAATCACCAAAAAGGGGGAGATTGAAAGTGCATCTAGGCATCCCTTGTTGGTTTTTCTTGATTAATGACAAACAAATGAGATCCTAACAAAATTAATGAGATGAGTGCAGGTTTTAAAGAAATGAGGAAGAAAGTACAAAAAAAAGGAGAATGAGGATCTAAAGAGAAAAAGAGCTCAAGAGCTAAACAGATTAGATTATTTTGTATGCAGTGTGTTGGAGACTAGTCCGATATCTCTCTAACTAAAAACGGACAAGTCCCCCCAGTGCAAACCTGTCCCCAACACTTCACATTTTCAGCACACCAGAATAGTCTGATATCAACCGAACTAGTCCAATAATCCTCTTACTAAAATCGGACAAGTCCTCCAAGTGCGGACTTGTCCTTAGCCCTACAATTTTTCACAACACAGGACAAGTTTGATATTGAACGGACTAGTCCGAAAACTCTCTGACTAAGATCGGACTAGTATGCACCTCAACAGACTAGTTCGGTATCTATCAACACTTAGGGTTTTCCACACACCGCACACCGGACTAATCCGATGTCCACCACGGACAAGCCCGGACTTCGCATACTTGAACAACCTTTGGAAACCTTAATATAAATAAAGGTGTATGGACATACATCAATCTCTCTCAACTCCCTACGCCGTCACACCTTCCAAGAGCCCAAAATTTACATCTCTTCGCACATCCTAAGCCTAATAAGATCAATTCCTTGAGGATTAGCAATTGAACAAAGGAGGGGCTTGTTCTACACATCTTGAGCTCTTGGGTTTGATCTCTCGCACACTCTCATTGTTTATTGTATATGTTCTAAGTGTGTTTGGTGGTGTTCATCGCTGTAATATTTGGGGATCCCTCAACTTGTGAAAAGGCCCCTTGAATGAATTATTTGCCCCTTCGTGGTTAGTGAAAGAGAATCGTCCTCTGTGGTGATTCAATGAGGGAAGGTTTAGTGAAGACCCGGTTCTCCATAGACTCCTCAATGGGGATGTCAATTCCTCGATGGAATTGAACCTCGAGATAAAACCTTGTCTTTTGTGTTCTTGTTTTATCGTTCATCATAATCTAGGTTTTGCTTAGAATTGTAAAATTCACCTTGAAACTTTGTGTCATACTTGATCATTGCAATACATTGGTTCATTAGCTCAATACACTTTACTCGTAATCTGATTTCCGCTGCATAGTGTGCTAAGTAGAATTATCAATTTACTTTGATCTTCTACAACACGCACACCGGACTAGTCCGCACCATAACGGACTAGTACGACCTACTCGTATTTGATCTATCTGTTAAGTGTTTTTAGAGTCCGATAAAAATTTCAAAAAAACCTATTCACCCCCCCCCCCCCCCCCCCCCCGTCTAGGCTACATTCAGTTATGTGCTGAATTAATCCCAATTTGATCTAAATTGGTTCAACTCCTGTTCAAACTTGTTAAAAACCATTGTAACTAATTAGTAAACATTAATAGCAACTCATTAACAAGTTTTGTCTCCAAATTGCATCAATCATAGATATCATGGCATATTGAGTAATATATGAGCATTATTTGATTGTAATGTTTGTTTTGCATGTTTGTCGCATGGAATAGAAGGTATTGTTGTAGGTAGTGCTTTCTAGGACCTGCAGAACCAGAACTTCGAAGATTTCAATCCAAACTAAGCTCAAGAGCAAGGCAAGTGTCCTTGAACATTTTGATCCAAGTTTTTAAATGTTTTTTTTTGCAAAATTGCATGCTTTTGTCGAATTTATGGTGTGACACACGGTTCTGAAAAATGAACCAAGTGCAGTATATATGCGCCCAAGATGTTCAACACACATACAAAAGTGATTCACAAATGATAAACAGATAATTACCACAACTCAAATTATTAAATGAGTTCTTTCATTACAATATTCAATAATCTTCATATTACAAGTCCAATGATCAATATTGACTATAACTGCAGTGGAAATAACCTAAGTATGAAGCTAAGCAACTAAGAAAACTAAGAATAAGAGGTTGTGTGGCTCCAAGCAACACCACAGGCAAGTCGACGGCAGCACACAGCCTAGTACTCTGCATTATCATCATGATACTCCCAACCCTGACCTGAAACTGTTGGTGGGGGAATTTCAAGGGTGAATACATGTCGTACTTAGCAAGTGTAGGAAAATAATGACATGAAGCTTAAAAAAGGCATTGATAATAGATAATGGCTAATTGCTGAAAAGTACATTTAGAAAACAGGTAAAAAGCATCTTACTATGTCTATGTGAAATAATCCCATCATAGCCCACAAAAGTATCATATCATAAAACCAGCATTAATTATTCATCCATACTCCAGATTCTCCCTATCATCAATAATCATATCCATTTATCACAATTCAACCCACTACCATATCCATAGCCATAAACAATACCAAACCATCCCAAATACCAAGTTTCCCACTAATCATGTGTGGGTCCAGGTTGCTAATGACCGCTAGCACGGCTATCATGATAGTTTTAAACACACACTGCAGAGGTTGTACCACTTTACCAACATGTTGGTGATTTCATCACCTTTCGATGACTATGGAATCTCAATTATTCTGTCTCACACTTCCTTTGGTGTGTGGCCAAGATATCACAAAATAGCTTTTACAAAGGGACTACTAGCATATATGGACCCACTAAGGTTTCACCAACAGGCTTGAAACTCCATTATCCCACCCACGAGCCCCCTCATGTGCCTTATGGATCCCAGGGTAGCCCTTCTCGACTCCCATTCCCCGCACCATCCAATGGTCCATACAATACCAGCAGCTCACCTAATTATTCAGCTATGTCGCGCCCATACTTGGCCTTGTGGTGGCACTGTAAATCATGGATGGTCACTCCACGAACCGGTCCTTAGATCTAAAGCAAGCAAACCAACAAATCATCCAACCTAGTCCACAAACCATGCTTGCTTAGATCACCCAATGTCCATATCACTAAATTGATTCATCATTATTGCATCTTCATTAATCCACATGATTATATTTGCTAAGAAAGTTTATTTTGTTTCCCATAACCCCATAAAGCGATGCGAGTCAAAAGAGAAACACCCTTACCCAACTCATTATGTACCCTGCGACAGGGGATGGCAAGCAATACTAGTAAACTCCTACTAATAGGTTTCCCATCAAGTTGACACAAGCATGCAATTTTGCAAACAAAACATTTAAAAACAGGATCAAAATAGTCAAGGACACTTGCCTTGCTCTTGAGCTTGGTTAGGGTCAAAGGCTTCAAAATTCTAGTGCTGGAGGTCCTCGACAGCACCCTCTGGAACAAAACCTTCTATTTCGTGCAATGAACATACAAAACAGACATTACAATCAATAAATGCTCATATATTACTCAATATGCCATAATATGCATGATTAATACAATTGTGAAGTAAAACTTGTTAATGAGTTACTATTAATGTTTACTAACTGGTTACAATAGTTTTTATCAAGTTTGGACAGGTTTGGAATTGATTCGAGTCAAATTGGAATTAATTCATCCTGAAACTGGTTCAGATACCGGACATGTCTGGTGCTAGGGTCGGACTAGTCTGCCTGATCAAAACTGGAATTTAGGGTTTTCGTGATCTGTGAGAATTGGGATTGAATTTGCATGGAAAAGGGAAAGTAGAAGATGTACCACGTGTGTAGAACTCCAAGGATCGAGAATTGAGTGCAACACTTGAATCTTGGCGATCTAGACTTGATGATGGAGAGTTCATGGATATATTAGGGTGAATTGGTGATGAAGAACGAAAAGTCGATGAAGATCCTCCTTCGTATTCTCCCTCTCCTTCTTGCTTCTGGATCCTTTCTTGATGATGGCTCCCACGAACTAGGGTTTGGGTTTCAATTGTGGAAAAGAGGTGAAGAATTGGGGTGTTGGGTTGCTTATATAGAGGTGGAGATGAATGTGGCCTATAGGGGGGGGTGAATAGGCCTTTTTGAATTTTAGTCGGATCTTGCAACAATTAGCAACTTGATCAAATACCAGGAAATCAAACTAGTCCAGTAGAGTGCGGACTAGTCCGGTGCGTGCGGACTAGATCGATCATGTTTGATCGATTATCTCGATACTAGACTCTATGCAGCGGAAATGTACTTGTAATTAGAGTGTAATACTACTATGAAACTGGATGTTGCACAAGTTACCTTATATTCAATGTTTTAACGTAATATGAACAAGATCAAGTGAAAACCCTAGATATCAACAAAAGTAAGAACAAAATGCACAAAGTGAAGACACACGATTTTTATCCCGTGGTTCGGTTCCCACAGAGCCAACCTACATCCACGTTGAGGAGCCCACGAAAGGACCAGGTCTTCACTGACCCTAACCTCGTCGAATCGCCACGAAGGACAATTATCTTTCACTATCACAGGAGTAAATCACCAAGTTCAAGGGGCCTTCTCACGAGTTGAGAGCTCCCAAAGATTACAAATTGAACACCACCAAGAACACACTCTTAAGATCAACAATGAAACAACAGGAGTGTGTTAGAGATCAAACCCAAGAGCTCAAATGTGTGAATCGTGTCTCTCCTTTGATCCAAGATGAATCCTCAAGGATTTGATCTTTCTTGTGTTGGATTGCGTGGAGAGATGTGTTTTTTGAGCTCTTGGATGGTGTGACGGCGCAGGAAGTCGAGATAGTTAGAAGTAGGCCCGTGCATATTTATTAATAGGATGTTTCCAAAAGTTACCGTCAGGGTTTCGAGGGTCCGGACTAGTCCGTGGTGGAGTCCGGACTAGTCCTGTGTGCGGCGTGCAAGAAACCCTAAGTTCTCAGGAAGATCGGACTTGTCCGACTTAGGGCGGACTAGTCGGATTTATGCTCTGGAAAAGTTCGGACTAGTCTGATTATTTTCGGTCAAGTCCGGTTGTGGTGATCTCCTTAGTGAATTGAGACAAGTACGCATTTAGAGGACTTGTCTGATTTTAGTCAAAGAGGTTATCGGACTAGTCCGTGGTGATTTCGGACATGTCCGATTTCGTGCAAATCTGTGAAGTGTAGAGGACTAGGCCGCACTGGGGAGGACTAGTCTGATTTTAGTTAGAAAGATATCGGACTAGTCCGTGGTGATTTCGCACTAGTCCGGTCTGTGTAGACTTGGACTGTGCAGACAAGTCCGCACTGGGAGGACTTGTCCGATTTTGAATAGAGGGTTTATCGGACTAGTCCGGATATCATTAGACTAGTCCGGACCTGTATAAATTAGTGCAGTGAGTGAGTTTTCTTGTGATTGAGCTCTTGGGGTGTGTTTCTCCAACACACTCCATACACAATGATCTAATATATTCAGCTCTTGAGCTCTTTTCCATATAGATCCTCATTCTTCTTTCTTTTCTTGCTTTCTTCATAATTTTTTTAAGACCTGCGCTCATCTCAACAATTTGGTTAGGATCTCATTTGTTTGTCATATATGAACAAAAACCCACACGGGATGCCTAGATGCACTTTCAATCTCCCCCTTTTGGTGATTAATGGCAACCAATTGACATTTCACAAAATATTATAAAATACAGAACTTTCATAAAGTGTGCACATATGAGTTAGCTACAAGTTAAGCAATGAAAACATAGGTAATATGTGCACTCTTTATGGTGGGGTGCAAAACTACGTGGGTGTGAGCAGTAATTGTGATGAGAATGAAGTGATTGACATTAACATACCCATATCGAACATATATATCAATTTCGAGGCAAAACATAATTTTCATAACATAAGCAAAGTCATTCCATCACACCACAATACAAAAGATAGAGATAACAGTATTAAAGTTTTACAACCCAAGAGGGACATAAAGAGATACACAAATGAAGCTCTCATCTCTTAACCAACATCTAGGACAAGTGACTCCCCCTCAATTTCTACCCCTTTGGCATCAAAATACAAAAAAGGAGAAGAGGAATCTAGTGGATCATTCCTCACTGTCGGTTCTCTCCTCATCTTCATCTTCATCTTCCGACTGGTTAGGAGGAGGAGGAGCGGATCCACTCGAAGTTCCTCCAATGCCAAAGTAGGCAAGCTCGGAGGGAGTCAAAGGTCCGAGCTCAGTGAAGTCAGAGGCTGAATCTTCAGATATGACTGGGGATCCAATAGGCTCGATCTCCAGCTTCTGGCAAATATGTTTGACATTTTCTTTGACATATCTCATATCTGCCTTCCTCACCTTGTTTAGCTTGTGAGTATTCATTTCGGCCTTCTTGCATGAGGTAAAGATTGCTGCCAAGTACTTGAGGATTCCACTAGGAGACCCTTTTTGGGGAGGGGCCCTAGTGGAGGGGAGCCTCCTCTCATATCCTCTAGCTCTCCTCGGAGCTTCTTCACTGGATGCAGGGGATGGAGCAGCTTGGACAGTTGCTTGGGGAGGCTTCTGGGGCCTCAAGGGAGTGTGATCCACGTCCTTCACGAACTCGATCCCGGTGACCTTCTCAATCATGAACATCAAGTAGGGGGCATAGCCACATGATCTGTTCGGCGTGCAGGAGATGTTGACCATATCATTCTCGATATAGTCAAAGATGTCAAACTTCCTGTTCTTGCTTATAACTTTCATCAAGGTCCTCATGTAACCTTGGACACTTCATGCATCCCCATCTTTTGGTGCTATTATCTTCCTCAGCACCCTGTTGAGAACCATGAAGAAGGGCTTCATGTTCTTCGTTTAAGGAGGGTTGTACTTCAGGGTAGTGTCGTAGAGAAAGTCTATTTTATCCTTTCCCAAGACACCGATGTTGTGGATAGTCAACACATTTTCATCGGTGTCTTCTAGGTGAAGGAGTCTTGCAAAATCATCATAAGTGATAGTGTATTTGGATCCATGAGTCATCCAAGTCACCCTTTCCGCCTCATCACTGGCAAAGGAAACAAGTGGCATAGAACTGAGCTATGATGTCAACATTCTAGTGATATCTGAAGGCGAACAGCTCCTTCAGTCCATGTCACTCCACTGCATTTGTAACCTCATCAAATGCTGAACATCTCATCCTCTCAAAGTGATTCCATACGATCCACTAGTTGCGGACCACCGGAGTCTTCATGGTAAGGTAAACTGAGCTATAGAAGTCTGCATGAAAATTGCTCCAAAACCTAGCATCAGCAACCTTCTTGGAACGCTGTAGCAATCAACAAATCTGAGTTTGGAAGCAGTGTCGCTTCCCTTGCCGTTGAACTTCTCCTCGAAGGGATCTTTGTTTCCCTGCCTCGGAGCATGCATGTTGAGTGGGCCGATGGGGCCCGAAGCAATTCCCTTTCCTTTTCCCTTCACTTGAAGAAGAGCCGCTGAGCTGGAGCCAGTTGCGTCTTTTGCCCTGGACGCAGGCTTCTTGGCAAGCACCATGCCGCGCACCTGAGGTGGGGAAGGTGCAGGCTCGGAGGGACACTCTTGCCTCTTTTGAGCATGAGACTCTGAAGCGTGCGGCAACTAGTCTAGTTCCATCTCATCTTCAAAGTCAAAGATGTTCTCGTTCGAAGAAATTAGGGTTGAGTTCAGTAAAAATCGGATTTTTCCGATGTAAAGGTATGGACTAGTCCGGGGACCGGACTTGTCCGTACATGGACTGGACTAGTCCGGTGTTCATCACCTCAAACCCTAACTAGACGACAAATGGTGATTCCCAATGCAAAACTACTTCAAGATAAATGTAATACAGCAAGGAGGCATGTATTAACCGAGAGGAACTAGGCTATTTAGTCAATAGTGAAGAAAATCACAATTTCTAGGGTTTGGGAGGAAATTTTACCGAAGTTTGTGGTATTCAACTCCTATGCAATGGAGATCGTTTTCCACCCAAACTTGGAGGGATTCGATGGAGAACGGAGGGAATTGCCTTGGGAGCACTTGAGCGAGGAGAGAGAGCGTGGGGCAAGTTGTGAGGATGAAGAAGATTAGGTCTTGGCGGCGGCTAGGGTTATGGAGTCGAAAAATCGGACTAGTCCGTGGTTGGCCGGACTAGTCTGGAATACCGGACACTCTGCGGACTAGTCTGCAGTGTGCGGACTAGTCCGTATAACCACGAACTAGTCTGTGGTCACCAAAACTGATTAGTTTAGCCCATTCGTATATAGTCAAAGGTTCTGATAAAGAAAATAGGGGCCAAAACAATCAAATAATCTTGATGAATATGACAAGTAAGCATACACCAATCAAGCAATGACCATAATTAATCAAGATCAAGTAATTGAGATAGTTTTTCGGAAATAATTGAGAGAGATGATTTTCACAATACAATGAACACATTTTTATGAATCCATACAGGTATGCAAGTTTTCAAGCCACATTCCGAGCATCAAGTATATTGAGTTCATTCCGGAGCTTGCAAAAACGTTTTACATCAAGTGGCTTGGTAAATATATCAGCTAGTTCTTTTTCGGTGTTGACATGGGAGATAGCTATGTCTCCTTTCATTGAGTGGTCTCTCAAAAAGTGGTGCCGGATGTCTATATGTTTGGTTTTAGAGTGCTCAACAGGGTTATGAGCAATCTTAATAGCCCTCTCATTATCACAAAGGAGTGGAATACGGCTCATATTGTAACCGTAGTCCCTCAGAGTTTGTCGCATCCAAAGGAGTTGTGCACAACAACTCCCGGCTGCAACATACTCCACTTCGGCCATGGATAAGGCAATGGAGTTTTGTTTCTTGGAGGACCAAGAAACTAGGGATCTACCTAGAAATTGACATGTGCCGGAGGTGCTTTTTCTATCGACTTTGCATCCATCATAATTTGAATCGTAGTATCCAATGAGATTGAACTTGGAACCTTTAGGATACCAAAAACATAGCTCGAGTGTATGAACTAAATACCGCATGATTCTTTTTACGGCGGTCAAATGACACTCTTTTGGGTTGGCTTGAAACCTTGCACACAAACATACACTCAATATAATGTCTAGCCTAGATGCACATAAGTAAAGTAGAGATCCAATCATGGAGCGATATAACTTTTGATCCACGCTTGGTCCATTTTCATTGAGATCCAAGTGTCCATTTGTTGCCATGGGAGTCTTTATAGGCTTCGCACTGTCCATTCCAAACTTCTTCAGTATGTCTTGAGTATACTTAGTTTGGCTTATGAACGTCCCCTCCTTTTGTTCCCTTACTTGGAATCCCAAGAAGTATTTCAGCTCTACTGTCATAGACATTTCAAACCTATCTGTCATAATTTTACTAAATTCTTCATAGAAAGATTTATTAAGTGAACCAAAAGTGATATCATGAACATAAATTTGGCAAACAGAGTGATCATTGTCAAAATGCTTTGTGAATAGTGTATAATCAGCTTTGCCAATTTTAAAACCATTTTCAATTAAGAAATCTCTAAGGCACTCATACCAAGCTCTAGGAGCTTGTTTGAGGCCGTAGAGAGCCTTACGGAATTTAAAGACGTGGTTGGGGGACCTCTTCATCTTCAAATCCGGGGAGTTGCTCCACATACACCTCCTCCTTGATTGGTCCATTGAGGAAGGCACTTTTCACATCCATTTGATAGAGCTTGAAATCATGATGAGTAGCATATGCAACTAATACTCTAATTGATTGAAGACTAGCTACGGGAGCAAAGGTTTCATCAAAATCCAAACCTTCGACTTATGAATACCCTTTGGCCGCAAGTCGGTCATTGTTCCTTGTCACCACACCGTGTTCGTCTTGTTTGTTGTAGAAGAACCATTTGGTGCCGAAGATGTTGAATTTGGGTCTTTCGACTAGTCCCACACTTCGTTTCATTTGAAGTTATTAAGTTCTTCTTGCATCGCCACCACCCAATCTGAATCCTTCAACGCATCCTTAATCCTGCGCGGTTCCAAAAAGGATACAACAGAGTAATGTTCACAAAAATTAGCAATTCTATATCTAGTAGTTACTCCCAATTGGATGTCCTTGATTATGTTGTCGACGGGGTGATCTCTTTGGACACATTGGTGTACTCCTGGGTGTGGCACTTGTGGTCTTGATTCTTCATGATCATCTTTTACTCCCCCTAGATGGTTGCCCTCATCGACTTGTTGATCATCTTCGTCTTCTTGATGTTGATTTTATGTAGAAGCTCCCCCTTGATCGTTTACCTCCACTTGTGATTCATCTTCTTCATTTGCATTTGGAGGTGGCGCTTGTGGTTGAATATCGCCCAATGCCATTCTTCTTAATGCTTGACATGGACTTCTTCTCTATCTAGCACACATGGATCAACTTCTCTTCTTGAGAGCCATTAGTTTCATCGAACACTACGTCACGTGCTACTTCAACAAGTCTGGAGGTCTTGTTCAAGACACGATAGGCGTAAGAGTTCAAACCGTAAACAAGCAAGGAACCTTCATCAGACTTTGAAGCGAACTTTGAAGTCCTAGGCTTCTTGTTCAAAATATAGCACTTAGAACCAAAAACTCGAAAATACGAAATATTAGGCTTGTTACTCGTGAGTAGCTCATATGATGTCTTCTTGAGTAGTCGATGAAGATAAAGTCAGTTTATGGCTTGGTAGGCGGTGTTAACCGCTTCCGCCCAAAACCGATCCGAGGTCTTGTATTCATCGAGCATTGTTCTCACCATCTCTATGAGGGTTCGATCCTTCCTTTCGGCAACTCTGTTTTGTTGAGGGGGATAAGGTGCTGAAAACTCATGCTTTATCCCTTCTTCGTCTAGGTACTCCTCAACTTGAGTGTTCTCGAACTCCGTGCCATTGCCGCTTCATATGTTCTTGATCCTCAACGAGAACTCGTTTTGGGCACGCTTGAGAAACTTCTTGAGGGTTCCTTTAGTTTCTGTCTTATCATGCAAAAAGAAAACCCAAGTGAAGCGCAAAAAGTCATCAACAATTACTAAGTCATATTTGTTACCGCTGATGCTTATGTAAGCAGTTGGACCGAATAAGTCTATATGGAGTAGCTCGAGCGGTCTTGTTGTAGTCATGATGTTCTTTGCGGGATGAGGTGCTCCTACTTGCTTCCCGGCTTGACACGTGCTACAAGGCCTATCTTTCTCAAAAAAGAAACATCCTTTAAACCTCGGATGTGATCGCCCTTAAGGAGTTTTTTAAGATTCCTCATGCCAACATGTGCTAGCCGTCTATACCACAACCAACCCATGTTGGTCTTTGCAATCAAGCATGTGTCACACTCGGCAATATCTTTGTTGAAGTCAACAATATAAAGCTTTCCCTTCAATAGACCCTTGAATGCAACGGAGTCATCACTCCTTCTAGAGATGGTCACACCCTCATTAGTAAACAAGCAATTATAACCTTTGTCACATAATTGAGATATGGACATCAGGTTATAATCTAAGGAATCGACATGTAAAACGTGAGAAAGAGTATGTTGAGATGATATTGCAATTTTACCAGTACCGAACACCCTTCCTTTACTATTGTCTCCAAAATAGATGCCCTCACTCGGATCCTCATTCTCTTTATACTCAACGAACATCATTCTTTATCCGGTCATATGGTTGGTGCATCCACTGTCTAGCACCTATTTCGATCCACCGGAGGAATAGGCCTACAAAATCGAATTATGCCTTGGTTTTAGGTACCCAAGCTTGCTTGGGTCCTTCGAGGTTAGTTACAAGAGATTTTGGCACCCACACATGAGACTTGGTGTTCCCACGGCGTGGCCCAACATAATGAGCATAAACTTTACCAAAACTTTTTATAAGAACATATGATGCATCGAAGGTTCTAAATAATAGTTGTTGTTCATGAACAGAACTAGTCCGGGAAGCTAGACTTGTCCGGAGGACCGTACTTGTCCGTGTAAGGACCAGAGTAGTCCGATTATTATATTTGTTAGCTATCTTGGACTTATTAGTATCATTGGTCTTTCTAGCTTGAGAGGAGTTTCCCCTCACAAAGGCAATGCGCTCCTTGTTGTTCTTATGGTTTCTAGCATTTTTCTTTTCACCATAGGAATACCCAATGCCATATTTGACAGTAGGAGGTCTTGTGGTCAAGTATGCACTACGTGCATATTTGACCTTCTCCTTGTCAAATATGCCACATTGGGAAGGGTGCTTGTCCTTGGTAGAGGTTGACTTGTCTTTCAAGTTAGTGTCAGTTTTAAGGGGTTGAGAGGGCGAGCTTGAAGAGGATGAAGGGTCACTTTGTTTGAGTGACTCAACTTGCACTTCAAGGATCTTGTTAACTTTGGTTAAGTAAACAAGTTCTTCCTTGATGATTGCATTTGAGTCGCTTAACTTCAAGCATGCTTCCTTGCTTGAAGCTGACTCAAGTTCAAGTGATTTGCTTCACTCCTTTTCATGTTCAAGGAGCTCATTTATCTTAAGATACTCATCCTTTTGGAGGATGATCATATCTTCTTAACGATCAATCAGCCCCTCCCTGTCAACAAGCTTATCCATCAAGAATTTCATTTTGGCAGCAGTTTTCTTGTCTAAGTCAACTAGCATGTTCTCATCATCACTATAGTTGTCACTATCACTATCAAAAGAACGTGAAGAGATAGATTTTGTTGTTACCTTTCGTTTACCTTGCTTCGCCATGAGGCAAGTGTCGTTGCCCTTGCATGTGCCAAGATTTGGGAAGAGGGTGGGCTTCTTAGTTGTCTTCTCGATGGCCATGCTAGACATCTCCTCTTCTTCTTCAGATGAGGTCTCATCGTTTGAGTCCCACTCCTTTCCTAGGTGCGCTTGTCCAGCTTGCTTCTTGTTCTTGAAGAATTTTTTGGGTTGAGGCTTCGTTTCCTTGGTCTTATTCTTGTGTTCGTCATACGGGCAATAAACTATAAGGTGGTCATATTCACCACAGTTATAGCATGCCCACCTCAGATTCGTTCTTGGTTTTTCTTTATGTTTTCCCTCACTTGATTTGCCACCTTGTCTTTTCTTCATCATTATCTTAAATCTCTTCCTGAAGAGGATCATGTCCTCTTCATCAATTTCGATGCTCCCGTCATCGCTGTCCTCTTCTTGTTGAGCTTCTCGAGCTTCTTTTGACAAGGGCTTGCTAGTGGACTTCAAGGCGACCCTTTTCTTCTTTGCCGAGGTGAGGTCGGCAATCTCCTTGACATGTTTAGCTTGCTTTTCCATCATCTCAAAGTTGATGATCTTTCCAAACAGGGGTCATTCTCTTGTACCTGGGACTCTCTCTAATCATTGAGCATAGGGTAACATTGCGAGGCATGAGAGCTCTAAGGATAAGCTTCACAACCTCGTGATCATTCCACTTCTTACTCCCGTATGCTCGAACCTTGTTGATGAGGGTCTTTAACCGGTTGTACATGTCCTGTGGCAACTCATCTTCTTCAATGGCGAATATTCCCAATTCACCTTCAATCATTTCAATCTTCGCCTCTCGCACATGATGATCGCCTTCATGTACATTTTGCAATGTGTCCAAGATTTCCTTTGCAATCTCGAGTCCATCCACCTTGGTGAACTCATCCTGACTTAGTGAAGATGTGATGACTACTGCAGCTTGAGCATTTCGATGAATTGCTTGCTCCTAGCTTGGTGTAAGCTCTCCATCGTCATCCGAGATATCTATTCCTGTACACACAATATGCCACAAGATGGGATTGAGTGAGATTAAGTGCATTTTCATGTTTTGCCTCCACATTGAGTTATCATTCCCGTCAAAGTGTGGGACTTTTCCTAAAGGAATAAACAGATAATGGCTATTGTTAGAATTTAAGCGATCGTAGTTGAAAGGATATCGGGAGTAGTCGGTGTGACTACTCCCCTTCTTCTTGTCTTCAATCTTTACTTTCCCTTTGGAGAGGGCTTTCTTCCTTAGGAGATCCTTGAGTTCAAGCGTCTCGTCATCGTCATCCTCGATGTCCTGAATGGCATCAAGGAGCTTCTTCAATTTTTGAGCTTTTTCATCTTCAACCTTCTCTTGGTTGAGACTCTTGTGCACATCTGTGACACCCGATTCTGAAAATGAACCAAGTGAACGTATATGTGTGCCCAGGATGTTCAACACACATACACGAGTGCATTCACAAAAGAGTATACAGAAAATTACCACGGAACAAGATTAATTAACCAAATTTTATTACACAAAGCAGATTATCCTCGAATACAAGCTCTAATGAATATTGATGACAAGTTCAAATTAATGCAGTGGAAATAACTAATTAAGCAAACTAAACAGCTAGGCAGCATAAGCAATTGGGTATAGCGCAGCTCCATGCAACACCACAGGCAATGCTGACGGTAGACACGACCTAGAACTCCGCATTATCATCCTTAAACTCCCAATCCTGACCTGCAACTGTGGTGGGGGGGGATTGCAAGAGTGAGTACATGTCGTACTCAGCAAGTGTGGAAAGTATGACATGTGGCTAATTCAAATGATGATAATAATAATGGCTGAGTGCTGAAAAGTACTTTAAAACATTTGAAAAGCAATATATTATATGTATGTGAAGTAAACCCATCATAATCATAAGTAATATCATAATACCAGTCTGAATTCACTACCATCATCAATAATTCCAGATTTCACCA
Organism: Tuctoria greenei; assembly: GCA_036927565.1. NCBI lineage: Eukaryota > Viridiplantae > Streptophyta > Magnoliopsida > Poales > Poaceae > Tuctoria > Tuctoria greenei. Next base: position 180,705,866 of record JAYESD010000005.1, read on the forward strand.
TTTGCCAATAACCATATTCAATACCAAAAATTAATCCATAACCAGCCATGACCATTACCAAACCATAACCATCCCAAACAGCATCCCAATACCAAGTTGCCTCTAATCATGGAAGTTGTCCAGGTGCTCATAACCGTGAGCACGGCTATCATGATAGTTTTATTTCACCCTGCAGAGTTTGTACCACTTTACCCACGTGTTTGTGATTTCATCACCCGTCGGCAACTAAAGAACCTCCCTTATTCCAATTACACTTCCTTTGGTTTATGGCCAAGAGATCAAAAAATAGCTTTTACAACGAGCTTACTAGCCTAATTAGACCCCACTGAGGTTTCACCGGTGACGATGTCTCCTATAGAGCACATCTTCAACCAAGGGCCCCCTCTTGAGCCATTCGGATCCTAGGGTAGTCCCGCCAATCATCAACAAACCCAATCTGACTACCCCATCCCCGAGCATCCTTAATGGTCCAAATAGCACTAGCAAAGCCCTAATTAATCAGCTACGCCGCACCCATACTTGGCCTCGTGGTGGCACTGTAATCCTTGCTTATTCTCGCATGAACTGGTCCTTAGATCTAAAGCAAGCAAACCACCCTAACATCCAACCCATCCACATACCAGGTTCGCTTAGATCACCCATTACCATATCATATTGCCCAGTTCACATTAACCAGAATATCATTAATGCATAATTAAATGTTTAGTGTTGTTTTCCCATCCCAATTAATTAAGCGAAGCAAAAAGGTAAAAATCCCATCCCGACTCTCTACCATGAACTCCAGGTGACAAGGGTGGTTAAACAAAACTAGTAAACTTTCTATCATAGGATTCCCATCAATTTGACACAAGCATGCAGTTTTGCAAACAAAACATTTATTTTAGAAACAGGATCAATATGCTTCAAGGACACTTGCCTTGCTCTTGCAGTTGGTTAGAATCAAAGCCTTCAAACTCTTGGTGCTGATAACACCCTCATTTTCATGCATCATGCCCTACATACACTCATATACATGTTTAACATTGACCCACAACAAGAGGAACGAGTTTAAAATTGATTCGGAGCATTTAAAATTGATTTGGAACAAAACCGCACTTCAAATGCAGGAAAGTGCGGACTAGTCTGATTAGAATGAGGACTAGTTCGATTTCTCTCTAACTAAAGAAGGACTTGTCCGTTTTTGCTGCAGACTAGTCCGATTTTGCCCCTGGAAACTTTCGGACTTGTCTGATTTTGTGCGGACTAGTCCGATATTCCAAGAATCCTTGAAAAATTGCTAAGTCCCTGGACTTTTCTGGACTAGTCCGATGTTCCAGCGGACTTGTCTGATTTCCTCTCTGTTAAAAGTCGGACTTGTCCGATTTTTGGCCAGACTTGTCCGATTTTCTCTCTGGACGACTTCGGACTAGTCCGGTCCTTTCCGAACTTGTCCGATATTTCACGATTCCGAGTTGATCTTTTGTTTTACGACTTGTTTCTTGGTTTTCACGTTAAGTGGGCCTAGGGATGTCGTGCCTAACTCTTTTAGAGCCCATGTGGGACTCTAAACCGGTCTCTACTCCTCTCAAACTCGAAATCCATCTAACCCTAGCCTCCACCTCTATATAAACAACCCCACCCCTTGGATTGACATCTATTTGCCACTTTTCCACCCCACCCAAACCCTAGTTCGTGGAGAGCCACCACCAAGGAGGGAGGAGAAGATCCCAAGCAAGTAGAAGAAGAGGAGGAAACGAAAGAGGATCAAGATCTCCACCAAGCTTCGTCCTTCACCACCAATTCATCCCCAAGTTCATCACCAACCCTAGATCATCAAGATCCAAGTGTTACCTCCAAGTTTCTTGATTCATTGGAGTCCTAAACACCTGGTATACCTTCTATTCTCTTTTCCTTACGAGAATTCAACCCCTACTCTTCTCCAAATCCACTAGTCCGCACTTCGCAAAACTAGCGAACTAGGGTTTTTTAGAATGACATGAATTTGGAGATTAGGGGTCAAATTCACGTAAGGAAAAGAGAACAGAAGGTATACCAGGTGTTTAGGACTCCAATGAATCAAGAAACTTGGAGGTAACACTTGGATATTGATGATCTGGGGTTGGTGATGAACTTGGGGATAAATTGGTGGTGAAGGACGAAACTTGGTGGAGATCTTGATCCTCTTTTGTTTCCTTCTCTTCTTCTACTTGCTTGGGATCTTCTCCTCCCTCCCAGGTGGTGGATCTCCACGAACTAGGGTTTGGGTGGGGTGGAAAAAGGGGCAAATAGATGTCAAGCCAAGGGGTGGGGTTGTTTATATAGAAGTGGAGGCTAGGGTTAGATGGATTTCGAGTTTGGGATGAGTAGAGGCCGGTTTAGAGTCCCACATGGGATCTAAAAGAGTTAGGCACGACGTCCCTAGGCCCACATCATGTGAAACTCAAGAAACAAGTTGTAAAACAAAAGATCAATTTGGAGTCACCAAATATCGGACAAGTCCGACAAGGACCAAACTAGTCCGAAGTTAGTCAGAAAGAAATCGGAGAAGTCTGGCCAAAAATCAGAAAAGTCCGACTTTAGTCAGAGAGGAAAACGGACAAGTCCGCTGGAACATCGGACTAGTTCGGACAAGTCTAGGGACTTAGCAAATTTTCAAGGATTTTTGGAATACCAGACTAGTCCGCACAAAATCAGACAAGTCCGAAAGTGTCCAGAGGCAAAATCGGACTAGTCCACAGCAAAAACGGACAAGTTCGTCTTTAGTCAGAGAGAAATCAGACTAGTTCTCACCAAAATTGGACTAGTCCGCACTTTTTAGCATTTTAAGACCGGTTTTGCTCCAAATCAATTTTAAACCTATTCCTCTTTATGTGGGTTAATGTTAATCATGTATATGAATGTATGTAGGGCATGATGCATGAAAATGAGGTGTTACAAACCTACCCCCCTTGAAATGAATCTCGCCCTCGAGATTCTAAGCGAAAGAGAAGAGATAGGGAAATTCCTTCTTGAGATCATCCTCCAATTCCCACATTACTTCTTTTTCTGTGTGGTGCTTCCATTGAACTTTACACCATCTAATAACCTTGTTCCTTGTGACTCTCTCCTTGGCTTCCAAAAATTTGATCGTTTGTTCGGCATAAGTCAAATCTCCCTCTAGTTCCAATCCTTCCATGGGCACTTGTGCTTCTGGTACTCTCAAGCATTTCATGAGTTAGGAAACATGAAAGACATCATGTACGTCTAAAAGATGAGTTGGCATCTCCAACTTATATGCTAGTTCTACTCTTTTGTCCAAAATCTTGAATGGTCCAATGTAGCGAGGTGCTAGCTTGCCTCTTATGTTAAACCTCTTATGACCTCTCATCGGTGACACCTTGAGGTAAACAAAATCTCCCACTTCAAAGGTTAATTTCCTTCTCCTATTGTCCGCATAGCCCTTTTATCTTGATTGGGCAGCCCTCAAGTTTTCATGAATTATTTGGACTTTCTTTTCAGCTTCTTGCAATACATCCGGACCAAATACATGAGTTTCTCATGCCTCATTCTAGAATAAAGGTGTCCTACACTTCCTTCCATAAAGCGCTTCATATGGTGATGTTTTCAAGCTTGCATGGTAACTATTGTTGTACGAGAACTCCTCGTATGGCAAGCATTTGTCCCAACTTTACCCATGCTTTAAAGCACAAGATCTTAGCATGTCTTCCAAAATCTGATTGGTCCTCTCGATTTGTCCATCCATTTGAGGGTGGTATGCTGAACTAAAATTCAACCTTTTTCCTAATGCTTCATGTAACTTTTGCCAAAACCTAGAGGTAAATTGAGAACCTCTATCCGAGACTATCTTCTTAGGGACTCCATGTAGACACACAATATGCTCCATGTATATTTCGGCCTATTGTGCAGATGTATACTTGGTCTTGACATGAACAAAATGAGCTGATTTGGTCAATCGATCCACGATTACCCAAATTAAGTCATACCCGGACTGGATACGCGGTAAACCAACTATGAAGTCCATACCGACCCACTTCCATTACGGAATATTTAATGGTTGTAATAGTCCAGCTGGCCTTTGATGTTCCGCCTTGACTCGTTGGCACACATGACACAATGCTACGTATTCAGCTATGTCCTTCTTCATGCTAGCCCACCAATAGCAAGTCTTGAAGTCTTTGTACATCTTCGTACAACCGAGGTGAATTGAGTAAGGTGAGTCATGTGCCTCTTTTAATATCGTCTCCCGAATATGCTTCACATTAGGCACGACAATCCTTTTTCCCAGCCATAAGGTACCATGTTCATCCTCATCAAATCTGAATTATCTCCCCTCTTGTGTCCTTTCCTTGATTTCCTGAATTTCCTCATCCTTGGTCTGTGCCTCTCAAATTTCTTGCTCCAAGGTTAGGTTTAACTCCATTATTCCCATCTCATTCACAAATTTGAGGTTCAACTGTTCAAACTCCTTACATAACTCAGATGGTAACTCTCGAACTGTGAGTTTATGACTTACTCCTTATCTACTCAAAGCGTCGACCACTACATTGGCTTTTCCCGGATGATAGTTGATCCCCAAATCATAATCTTTGAATAGCTCCAACCATCTTCGTTGCCTCAAGTTCAGATCCGTTTGTGTGAAAATATACTTCAAACTCTTATGATCCGTATAGTTCACACCTATGTCCAAGGATATAGTGTCTCCAAATCTTCAACGCATGTACCACGGTTGCAAGTTCCAAATCATGCGTTGGATAATTCTGTTCATGTTTCTTCAATTGTCTTGATGCATAGGCGACCACTTGACCTTCTTGCATCAATACACATCCAAGTCCTTGTCTCGGTGCGTCGCAATAAATATCAAAACTCTTGCTTACATCTGGCAATATCAAAACTGGGGCTGTTGTCAACCTCTTCTTCAACTCCTCAAAACTTTGTTGACAAGCTTGAGTCCAATGGAAAGCCTTTCCGTTCATTAGCAATTCTGTCATTGGCTTGGGTATCTTGGAAAAGTCCTTGATGAATCGACGGTAATATCCAGCCATCCAAAGAAAACTCCTTATTTCCTTGACATTTTGCGGCGGTTCCCACTTCAACACGTCCCTCACCTTTCCGGGGTCAACCAATACTCCTCCTCCTGAGATTACATGACCCAAAAATGACACTTCTCTCAACCAAAACTGACACTTATTGAACTTGGCATACAATTGATGCTCCCTCAATTTAGGCAACGTAAGCCTCAAGTGTTCATCATGTTCCTTCTCATCCTTCGAGTAGATCACAATGTCATCAATAAACACCACAACAAACTTATCCATGTACTCCATGAAGACCTTATTCAGGAGGTACATAAAGTACGTAGGTGCATTGTTCAATCCAAAAGACATCACGGTGTACTCATAAGATCCATACCGTATCCTAAAAGCTGTCTTGGGTATATCCGACGGTCTAATCTTCATTTGGAAGTATCCCGACCTCAAATCAATCTTAGAGAAGACACAAACACCCTTCATCTGATCAAACAAGTCTTCTATGCATGACAAGGTGTACTTGTTCATGATTGTTACCTCGTTGAGAGCTCGGTAATCTACGCACATCCTTTGGGATACATCCTTCTTATCCGCAAACAACACGGGCGCTCCCCAAGGTAAAGAGCTTGGGCAAATAAAACCCTTCTCTAGTTGCTCTTGAATCTGCTTCTTCAGCTCCGCTAATTCCATAGGAGGCATCCTATACGACCTCTTAGCTATAGGTGCAGTTCCAGGTATCAAATCAATAACAAACTCAACATCTCGATCAGGTGGCATACCTGGCAACTCGTCCGGAAAAACATCCAAAAATTCACACACCACCATAATCTCCTCAATTGTGGCACCGTCCATATTATTCAGCTCCAATTGCTTCGGTGTGGTTTGAGATGCTTTAAATTCTACCGTGATCCCTTCTTAATTGGTCAACTTCACCGTCTTCGTAGCACACTCAATAAATCCATTGTGCTTCCTCAACCAGTCCATACCAAGTATAATGTCCAATCCTTGAGAGTCCAAAACAATGAGGTTGGCGGAGAAGTCTACCCCCCTTATTCTAAGGCTTACTTTTGGACATACTATATTTGTCCTCATCTCTCCTCCAGGAGACTTAACCAATAGAGTAAACTTCATATGAGAGATAGGCAAACTATACTTGGCAACATACTTCGATGTAATGAATGAATGATATGCTCCAGAATCAAACAACATAGTCACGGGGTTGGAGTCGGCGAGAAACATAACAATGACCACGTCATCCGCTTGTTGAGCATCCTCCGTAAAGACATGGTTCACATTGCCACGAGCAAAATTCCGCTGTCCATGGTTCCCTTGTGGCTATCCTCCATTGGGTCTTGGGTTTTTCCTCGGCACATTGCTTCCTTGACCAAGGCCTGACTTAGGACATTGGTGCGCAAAGTGTCCAGCTTCTCCACAAGTATAGCACTTCTTAACTCCACCAGAGTTAATGGGACGATCTTGGTTCTGAACATTTGCACCAGGGAAATTTGCACGAGGTGCAAAAGGCATTGGAGGCCTAGGTGCTTGCATAATAGGGTGCTGCTGCACAAACTGAGTTGGGCGCGGTGCATAACCAGGGAGCTGTATAGGAGTAGAGGAGCTGTAATATGGCGCATTAGGAGGCACAAAGCGAGGGCCCACATTACTTCCTTGTTGCTGTCCTTGATATGGCGCCTTCCTTTTGTTGTCTTGTTCTATCTCATGGACCTTGTTCTCCAGCACAATTGCATTGTCCACAAGCTTCTGGAAATTTGCATAGTCACAATTGAGCAATTGCACTTGAATCTCATTGTTCAAGCCCCTCATGAACAAGTATTGTTTCTGGCTGTCACGACTCACATCCTCAGGCGCATACCTTGAGAGTTGAGTGAACTTATTGAGATATTCACTCACGCTTAATCTTCCTTGCCTTATGTTCTAAAATTCATGCCTCTTCAAAATCATAACTCCCTCCGGCACATAATGAGAACGAAAGCTCTCCTTGAATTCGGCCCAAGTGATCCTCTCCTGATTCTCATGAGCATTGCAATATGAATCCCACCAATCCGCAGCTGCTCCAACTAGTTGATGAGAAGCAAATAAGACCTTTTCCCTTTCACTGCATTGCACAATAGCTAGTTTCTTCTCCACGGACTTGAGCCAATCATTCGCATCCATAGGGTCAACAGCTTGAGCAAAGGTCGGTGGCCTAGTCCTCATAAACTCTCCCAACCGGTTATGAGGAGGTGGGGGTGGCGGTGGAGGCATGTGGGGCTTATTGTTGATGTTGCCAGCCTTCAGCTGTCCCATAGTCTGTATCATGGTCTACATGAGCTGGTTTTGCATAGCCAAAAGCTACTCGATATTGATAGCTCCATGAGAAGGTCCTTGTCTATTGTTGTTCTGAGGTGCTACATGGGTCTCCTCCTCATCATTGAGATCCCTCTGGTTGCGAGTCCTCACCATCTGAAGAAAAGAAATAGGTAAGGATTTAGAGACGTCCCCAACTAAATGCATCAAGGGATAGGAAACTAAACAACTAGCTATACTAGCCTAGGTGGACATGGCAATGCTAAAGCATCCCAAAATCCTCTATTAAGCACACAAGCAAACAATATATAGCAAACGTCACACCAACCGGAACACATTGATTTCTGAGTGTTTCTATGTGCTCTAAAGTGTCCAATCTATCTAGGCAACGTCCTACTGTCAACCTGTGGCTCTGATACCAATCTGTGACACCCGGTTCCAAAAATGAACCAAGTGAACGCATATGTGTGCCCAGGATGTTCAACACACATACACGAGTGCGTTCACAAAAGAGTATATAGAAACTTACCACAGAACAAGATTAATTAACCAAATTTTATTACACAAACCATATTATCCTCGAATACAAGCTCTACTGAATATTAATGACAAGTTCAAATTAATGCAGTGGAAATAACTAAACAACTAGGTAGCATAAGCAATAGGGTATAGCGCAGCTCCATGCAACACCACAGGCAAAGCTGATGGCAGACATGGCCTAGAACTCCGAATTATCATCCTTAAACTTCCAATCCTGACCTGCAACTATTGGGGGGATTGCAAGAGTGAGTACATGTCATACTCAGCAAGTGTGGAAAGTATGATGTGGCTGATTCAAATGACGACAATAATAATGGCTGAGTGCTGAAAAGTACATTAAAACATTTGAAAAACAATATATTATATGTATGTGAAGTAAACCCATCATAATCATAAGTAATATCATAATACTAGTCTGAATTCACTACCATCATCAATAATTCCAGATTTCACCATTTGCCAATAACCATATTCAATACCAGAAATTAATCCATAACCAGCCATAACCATTACCAAACCATAACCATCCCAAACACCATCCCAATACCAAGTTCCCTCTAATCATGGAAGTTGTGGAGGTGCTCATAACTGGGAGCACGGCTATCATGATAGTTTTATTTGACTCTGCAGAGTTTGTACCACTTTAGCCACGTGTTTGTGATTTCATCACCGTCGGCGACTAAAGAACCTCCTTTATGCCAATTACACTTCCTTTGGTGTATGGCAAAGAGATCACAAAATAGCCTTTACAAAGGGATTACTAGCCTATTTTGACCCCACTGAGGTTTCACCGGTGGCGATGTCTCCTACAGAGCACATCTTCAACCAAGGGTCCCCTCTTGAGCCATTCAGATCCCAGGGTAGTCCCGCCAATCATCAACAAACCCAATCCGACCACCCCTTCCCCGAGCATCCTTAATAGTCCAAATAGCACTAGCAAAGCCCTAATTAATCAGCTATGTCGCACCCATATTTGGCCTCGTGGTGGCACTATAACCCTGGCTTATTCTGGCATGAACTGGTCCTTAGATCTAAAGCAAGCAAACCACCATAACATCCAACCAATCCACATACCAGGCTCACATAGATCACCCATTACCATATCATATTGACCAGTTCACATTAACCAGAATATCATAAATGCATAATTAAATGTGTAGTACTGTTTTCCCATCCCAAATAATTAAGCAAAGCAAAAAGGTAAAAATCCCATCCTGACTCTCTACCATGAACTCCAAGTGACAAGGGTGATTAAACAAAACTAGTAAACTTCCTATCATAGGATTCCCATCAATTTGACACAAGCATGGAGTTTTGCAAACAAAACATTTATTTTGGAAACAGGATCAATATGCTTCAAGGACACTTGCCTTTCTCTGCAGTTGGTTAGGATCAAAACCTTCAAACTCTTGGTGCTGAAGATCCTCCTCGGCACTCTCTAGCGCAAATCCGTCTAATCCGCATAATAACATACAAGAAAGTAAACACAATCAAAGAGTGCACAAATATTACTCAATAAGACATGACATGCATGATTGATGCAAATGCACAGTAGAACTATTAATAGATTGCTTTTAATGATCAGTAACTAGTTCTAATAGATTTTAAAAAGTTTATACTGGTTTGGATTTGATTAGATCTACTTTTAGAATCAATTCAACACAATTTAGTCAGCAAAATCGGACTAGTCTGCAGAAGGCCAGACTAGTCCGCACTTCACAGAACTAGCAAACTAGGGTTTTCCAGATCGACGTGAATTCGTAGATTAGGGGTCAAATTCACATAAGGAAAAGAGAATAGAAGGTATACCAGGTTTTTATGACTCCAATGAATCAAGAAACTTGGAGGCAACACTTGCATCTTGATGATCTAGGGTTGGAGATGAACTTGGAGATGAATTGGTGATGAAGAACGAAACTTGATGGAGATCTTGATCCTCTTTCATTTCCTCCTCTTCTTCTTCATGCTTGGGATCTCCTCCTCCCTCCTTGGTGGTGGCTCTCCATGAACTAGGATTTGGGTGGGGTGGAGAAGTGTCAAATAGATGTCAAGCCAAGGGGTGGGGTTGTTTATAGAGGTGGAGGCTAGTGTTAGATGGATTTTGAGTTTGGGATGAGTAGAGGCCGGTTTAGAGTCCCACATGGGCTCTAAAAGAGTTAGGCACGACGTCCCTAGGCCCACTTAATGTGAAACCCAAGAAACAGGTCGTAAAACAAAAGATCAATTTGGAGTCGTGAAATATCGGACAAGTCCGACAAGGACCGGAATAGTCCGAAGTTAGTCAGAAAGAAATCAGACAAGTCTGGCCAAAAATCGGACAAGTCCGACTTTAGTCAGAGTGGAAAACGGACAAGTCCGCTGGAACACCGGACTAGTCCGGACAAGTCCAGGGATTTAGCAAATTTTCAAGGATTCTTGAAATATCGGACTAGTCTGCACAAAATCGGAAAAGTCCGAAAGTGTCCAGAGGCAAAATCGGACTAGTCCGTAGCAAAAATGAACAAGTCCGTTTTTAGTCGGGGAGAAATCGGACTAGTCCTCACCAAAATTGGACTAGTCCGCACTTTTCAGCATTTTAAATGCGGTTTTGCTCCAAATCAATTTTAAACCTATTCCTCTTTACGTGGGTTAATGTTAAACATGTATATGAATATATGTAGGGCATGATGCATGAAAATGAGGGTGTTACAACATCCTTCATGTCCGACATGTTCTCTTCGAGCAATTAGTCTATTGTGAAGAGTCCTTGCTCTGATACCAATTGAATGTGCCCTAGAGGGGGGTGAATAGGCCTTTTTGAATTTTGGTCGGAACCTGCAACACATAGCAACTTGATCAAATACCAGGAAATCAGACTAGTACGGTAGAGTGCGGACTAGTCCAGTGCGTGCGGACTAGATCGGTGAAGTTTGATCGATTATCTCGATCCTAGACTCTATGCAGCGGAAATATACTTGTAATTAGAGTGTAATACTTCTATGAAACTGGATGTTGCACAAGTTAACCTTATATTCAATGTTTTAACGTAATATGAACAAGATCAAGTATAAACCCTAGATATCAACAAAAGTAAGAACAAAATGCACAAAGTGAAGATACACGATTTTTAATCATGTGCTTCGGTTCCCACAGAGGCAACCTAAGTCCATGTTGAGGAGCCCACAAAAGGACCGGGTCTTCACTAACCCTAACCACGTCGAATTGCCACGAAGGCCAAATCTCTTTTACTATCATAGGCATAAATCACCAAGTTCAAGGCGCCTTCAAACAAGTTGAGGGCTTCGCAAGATTAAAAATCGAACACCACCAAGAACACACTCTTAAGATCAACAATGAAACAACAGGAGTGTGTTAGAGATCAAACCCAAGAGCTCAAGTGTGAATTGTGTTTCTTCTTTGATCCAAGATGAATCCTAAAGGATTTGATCTTTCTTGCGTTGGATTGCATGGAGAGATGTGTTTTCTAAGCTCTTGGAGGGTGTGACGGCGCAAGGAGTTGAGAGAGTTAAAAGTAGGGTCGTGCACATCAATTTATATGGTGTTTCCAAAAGTTACTGTTAGGGTTTCGAGGGTCCGAACTAGTCTGTGGTAGAGTCCGAACTAGTCAAGTGTGCGGCGTGCAGGAAACCCTAAGTTCTCAGGAAGATCATACTTGTCCAACTTAGGGCGGACTAGCCCGACTTAGGATCTGGAAAAGTTCGTACTAGTCTGTTTATTTTCGAACAAGTCCGGCTGTAGTGATCTCCGTAGTGAATTGGGACAAGTCCGCATTTAGTGGACTTTTCCAATTTTAGTCAGAGAGGTTATTGGACTAGTCCGTGGTGATTTCGTACTTGTCCGATTTCGTGCAAATCTGTGAAGTGTAGAGGACTAGTCCGCACTAGGGAGGACTAGTCCGATTTTAGTCAGAAAGATACTGGACTAGTCCATGGTGATATCGGACTAGTCCGGTCTGTGTAGACTCAGACTATGCAGACAAGTCCGCACTGGTAGGACTTGTCCGATTTCGAACAGAGGGGTTATCGGACTAGTCCAGATATCATCGGACTAGTCCGGACCTGTATAAATTAGTGCAGTGAGTGTGTTTTCTTGTGATTGAGCTCTTGGGGTGTGTTTCTCCAACACACTCCACACACAACGATCTAATATATTTAGCTCTTGATCTCTTTTCCATATAGATCCTCATTCTCCTTTCTTTTTTCTGCTTTCTTCATAATTTCTTTTAGGACCTGCGCTCATCTCAACAATTTGGTTGGGATCTCATTTGTTTTTCATAAATCAACCAAAACCAATAAGGGATGCCTAGATGCACTTCAAGATAGGTATTGTAAAACCCTCATTTTTATGCATCATGCATTGCATAAGTTCATATACATATTTAACATTAATCCACATAAAAAGGAACAAGTTTAAAATGATTTTAGAGTAAAACCGCACTTAAGAATTCTGGGAAGTGCAAACTAGTCCGTTTTCGGTGCGGACTAGTCCGATTTCTCTCTGACATCGCTCTGGCATGTCGGTTTTAGTGCGTACTATTCCAGGTTTTTGCCTCTGTACAGTTTCGGACATGTCCGTTCCATTGTAGACTAGTCCGGTATCCCAATACCTTGAAAAAAATTTGCTAAATCACTGGACTTGTCCGTTTTCCATTTGACAAAAATCAGACTTGTCTGGTTTTTATCAAACTTATCTGATTTTCCTCTGACCAAGTTCGTACTTGTCCGATATAGTCCGGACTTCTCCATTTTCGCCTCTGTCAATCTTCGGACCAGTCCGTCCCTTTCGGACATGTTCGGTAAATTGTGATTCCAAGTTGATCTTTTGTTCCACGACTTGTTTTTGCGATCTACCTTAAGTGGGCCTAAGGACGTCGTTTCTTACTCTTTTGGGAGCCCATGTGAGACCCCACACTTTCCTCCACCCACCCCAAACTCGAATTCATTGAAACCCTAGCCCTCCACCTCTATGTAAAGAACCCCACCCCTCAACCTCTCATCCTTTTGCCTCAATTGAAAGTCCACAAAACCTAGTTCCTAGAGAGTCGCCACCAAGGAGGGAGAAGGAGACCCCAAACAAGAAGAAGAAGAGGAGGAAACGAAACCGTATCAAGATCTCCATCGAGTTTGCGTTCTTCATCAACAGTTCACCATCAAGTTCTTCATCAACCCTGCATTGTCAAGATCTAAGTGTTGCCTTCAAAACGATTGATTCACTAAAGTTCTGAACACCTGGTACACCTTCTACTTCCTCTTTCCCACGTGAATTCAATCCTGTTTCTCCAAATTCACATCGATCTAGAAAATCCTAGTTCACTGGTTCTGCGAAGGGCGGACTAGTCCTGCCCTACAGCGGACTAGTCCAATTTTGTTGTATGTTTCCTACTGAATTAATTCTAAATTGATTCGAATAGACTCCAAACCTATGTACACTTGTTAATAACCATTGTAATTGATTAGTAAACATTAAAAGCAACTTATTAACAAGTTTCAATTCACAATTGCATTAATCATGCATATCATGTCATAGTGAGTAATATATGTGCACTTATTGATTGTAAATTTTGTCTTGTATGTTTATTGCGTGATTTAGATGGATTTGCGCTAGAGAGCGCTGTGGAGGACCTCCAGTACTAGGAATTTGAAGGGTTTACCCAAATCAAGCCCAAGAGCAAGGCAAGTGTCCCTGAACATGTTGATCCTGTTTTGACAATAAATGTTTTGTTTTCAAAACTGCATATTGTGTCAATTTGATGGGAACCCTAATGATAGGAAGTTTACTAGCTTTGTTTAACCACCCTTGTGACCTGGAATACATGGTAGAGAGTCGGGAAGGGCTTTTTACCTTTTTGCTTCGCTTAATTAATTGGGATGGGAAACCAACTATACTATTTGATTATGCATTAATGAGGTTATTGTTAATATGAACTGATTAAATTGGCATGGTAATGGTTGATCTAAGAAAGCATGGTATATGGATTGGGTTGGATGTTATGGTAGTTTCGCTTGCTTTGTATCTAAGGACCGGTTCGTGGAGCGACCATCCAAGACTTACAGTGCCACCACGAGGCCAAGTATGGGTGTGTTGTAGCTGATTAATTAGGGTATTGCTAGTACTACTCGGATCATTTGGTGCACCGGGGAAGGGGAGTCAGATTGGATTTGGATATGGTTGGCGGAACTCCTTGGGATCCGAACGGCACAAGAGGGAACCCTTGGTTGAAGATGTGCTTAGTTGGAGACATCACCACCGTTGAAACCTCTGTGGGTCCGTATGTGCTAGTAGTCCCTTTGTAAAGGCTATTTTGTGATCTCTTGGCCACACACCAATGGAAGTGTGAGACATCATGATTGAGACTCCTCAGTCACCGAAAGGTGATGAAATCACAGACACGTGGGTAAAGTGGTACCAACCCTGCAGAGTATTTAAAACTATCATGATAGTCGTGCTTTCAGTTATGAGGGACCTGGACACTCACATGATTAGAGGGAAACTTGGGATTTGGTATGGTTTGGTAATAATTATGGTTGATAATATGGTTATGGCTGGTTATGGGATGGTATTATGGTTTATGGCAATGATATGGTTATGGCTGATTATGGATTGAATTATGGTATTGGATATGGTTAGTGGTAATGGTAAAAACTGGTATAATGGTGATGGATATGGAATATGGACTTATACTATGATAATCAATGTGGTATACAATGGGTTCACTTCATATACATATAATATACTACTCTTCAAATGTTTAAATGTACTTTTCAGCACTTAACGTTTATTATATTCGTTATTTGTATCAACTACATGTCATACTTTCCACACTTGCTGAGTACTACATGTACTCACCCTTGTAATTCCCCCACCAACAATTGTAGGTCAGATTTGGGAGTATAACGATGATAATGCAGAGATCTAGGCCGTGTCTGCCGTCAACTTTTCCTGTGGTGTTGATTGGAGCTGCGCTATACCCTTATGCTTATTTGCTTAGCTGCTTAGTTGCTTATTTAGTTTATTTCTGCTGCATTCGTTCAAACTTGTCATTAATGTTCATTAGAGCTTGTATTTGAGGATATTATGAATTTTGTAATAAAAGTGGTTAATTAATCTTGTTCTATGGTAATTTTCTGTATATCCTTTTGTGAATGCACTCGTGTACGTGTGTTGAACGTCCTAGGCACACATATGCGTTCACTTGGTTCATTTTTGGAACCGGGTGTTATAAATTGGTATCAGAGCCAGGCTGACCACAGGATGCAGCCTAGATAGAATGGACACTTTAGAGCACATAGGAACACTCAGTAAGCAATGTGTTTTTGCTTGGTGTGCTGCTTGCTTTGTATTGTTGCTTGTGTGCTTAGTAGAGGATTTTGGGATGCTTTAGCATTGCCATATCCATATAGTCTAGTATAGTAAGTTGCTTAGTTTCATATCCCTTGATGCATGTAGTTGGGGCGTTTTCTAAATTCTTATCTCTTGCTTTTCTTCAGATGGTGAGGACTCGCAACCAGAGGGATGGCAATGATGAGGAGGAGAACAATGGAGCACCTCAGAACAACAATGGACAAGGACCTGCTCAGGGAGCTATCAATATTGAGCAGCTATTGGCTATGCAGAACCAGCTCATGCAGACCATGATACAGACTATGGGACAGCTGTAGGCTGGCAACAACAACAATCAACCACACATGCATCCACCTCCACCCCTGCCTCCTAATAACAGATTGGGAGAGTTCATGAGGACAAGGCCACCGACCTTTGCTCAAGTTGCTGACCCTATGGATGATGATGGTTGGCTTAAGTCTGTGAAGAAGAAGCTAGCTATTGTCCAATGCAATGACCATGAGAAGGTTCTATTCGCGTCTCATCAACTTGTTAGAGCAGTTGCCGATTGGTGGGACTCTTTGTGCAATGCCCACGAAAATCAGGGGAGGATTACTTGGGCCGAATTCAAGGAGATGTTCCATTATCATTATGTGCTGAAAGGTATTATGATCCTAAAGAGGCAAGAACTTGAGACCTTGAGGCAAGGAAGATCAAGCGTGGGTGAATATCTCAATAAATTCACTCAACTCTCAAGATATGCGCCTAAGGATGTGAGTCGGGACAGCCGGAAGCAATACTTATTCATGAGGGGCCTAAACAATGAGATCCAAGTGCAATTGCTCAACTGTGATTATGCCAACTTTCAGAAGCTTGTGGACAAAGCAATTGTGGTGGAGAATAAAGTTTGTGAGATGGAGCAAGACACCAAGAGGAAGGCGCCATATCAAGGACAGCAACAAGGAAGTAATGTGCGCCCTCGCTTTGCACCACTCAATGCGCCTTATTACAGCTCCTCTGCTCCTGTACAATGCCCTAGTTATGCGCCGCGCTCAGCTCAGATTGTGCAGCAACACCCTATCATCAAGCACCTAGGCCTCCAATGCCTTTTGCACCTCATGCCAACCTTCCGGGTGCAAATGTCGAGAACCAAGTCCGTCCCAATAATTCTGGTGCAGCAAGGAAGTGCTATACATGTGGAGAAGTAGGACACTTTGCACATCTATGTCCTGAGTTAGGGCTCGGTCTAGGAAACAATGCCCCAAGACAAAACCCAAGAGCCAATGGAGGACAGCCGTAAGGAAATCGTGGACAGCAGAATTTTGCTCGTGGCAACGTAAACCATGTCTCTACGGAGGATGCTCAACAAGCGGATGACGTGGTCATTGGTACGTTTCTCGCAAACTCCAACTCGGCAACTATGTTATTTGATTATGGAGCATCACATTCATTCATTGCATCGAAATATGTTGCCAAGTATAGTTTGCCTATCTCTCATATGAAGTTTCCTCTATTGGTTAAGTCTCCTGGGGGAGAGATGATGACAAATATAGTATGTCCAAAAGTAAGCCTTAGAATAAGGGGGTAGACTTCTTTGCCAACCTCATTGTTTCGGATTCTCAAGGATTGGACATTATACTTGGTATGGACTGGTTGAGGAAGCACAATGGAGTCGTTGAATGTGCCACAAAGATGGTGAAGCTTTCCAATGAGGAAGGATCACCATAGAATTTGAAGCAACTCAAAATGCACTGAAGCAATTGGAGCTGAACCACATGGATAGTGCCGCAATTGAGGATATTCCAGTAGTGTGTGAATTCTTGGACGTGTTTCTGGATGAGTTGCCAAGTTTGTCACTTGACCGAGACATTGAGTTTGTTATTGATTTAATACCTAGAACTGCACCTATAGCTAAGAGGCCATATAGGATGCCTCCTAAGGAGTTAGCGGAGCTCAAGAAGAAAATTCAAGAGCAACTAGAGAAAGGTTTTATTCTCCCAAGTTCTTCACCTTGGGGAACGCCCGTTCTTTTCGTGGATAAGAAGGATGGATCACAAAGGATATGTGTGGATTACCAAGCTCTGAACGAGGTAACAATCAAGAACAATTACACTTTGCCCCACATAAAAGATTTGTTCGACCAGATGAAGGGTTCTTGCGTTTTCTCCAAGATTTATTTGAGGTCGGGATACTTTCAAATGAATATTAGACCATCGGACATACCCAAGATAGCTTTTCGGACACTGTATGGAACATATGAGTACACCGTGATGTCCTTTGGATTGACCAATGCACCTGCATACTTTATGTACCTCAAGAATAAGGTCTTCATGGAGTACTTGGATAAATTTGTTGTAGTGTTCATTGATGATATTATGATCTACTCGAAGGATGAGAAGGAACATGAGGAACACTTGAGACTCACATTGCAGAAATTGAGGGAGCATCAATTTTACGTCAAATTCAGCAAGTGCCAGTTTTGGTTGAAAGAGGATTCATTTTTGGGTCATATCATCTCTGGAGGAGGAGTATCTGTTGACCCCAAAAAAGTGAGGGACGTGTTGAAATGGGAACCACCGCAAAAGGTAAATGAAATCTGGAGTTTTCTTGGAATGGCTGGATATTACCGTCCATTCATCAAGGACATTTCCAAAATAGCCAAACCAATGACGGAATTGCTAATGAAGGGGAAAGCTTTCCAATAGACTCAAGATTGTCAAGAAAGTTTCGAGGAGTTGAAGAAGAGGTTAACTACAGCCCCAGTTTTGGTTTTGCCAGATGTAAGCAAAAGTTTTGATATTTATTGTGATGCATCGAGACAAGGACTTGGATGTGTGCTCATGCAAGAAGGACAAGTGGTTGCCTATGCATCAAGACAATTTAAGAAACATGAACAAAAGTACCCAACACATGATTTGGATTTTGCAGCCGTGGTACGCGCATTGAAGATTTGGAGACACTATATCCTTGGACATAGGTGTGAAATTTGTACGGATCATAAGAGTCTTAAGTATATTTTCACATAAACGGATCTGAATTTGAGGCAACAAAGATGGTTGGAGCTCATCAAGGATTATGATTTGGGAATCAACTATCATCTGAGAAAGGCTAATGTAGTGGCCGATGCTTTGAGTCGGAAAGGAGTAAGCGACCAACTCACACTTCGAGAGCTGCCATCCGAGTTATTCAAGGAGTTTGAATGGCTGAACCTTGGATTTGTAAATGAGATGGGGATAATGGAGTTAAATCCGACCTTGGAGCATCAAATTCGAGAGGGTCAAACAAAGGATGATGTCGAAGTGTTTGATACGACACTTCCCCCGGACGTGCTAAGAAGCAGCCCGCAAAGGTTCTTTTATGGTTGGGGTACGCAGAGATCAAGATCAAGATGATGACACCAGAGATTTACGTGGTTCGGGCGGCCTGAGCGTAACACTCTACTCCACGGGGTTTGTGTTGTATTGCGTGGGTTTTTTTGCTAGTATGTGGGTCAGCTCAGATGACATGTGTTCCCCCCAAGATACGTGCGGCACAACCCTTTTATAGTTCTAAGGACTGATGGTTACAAAACTTTCCTGGCCCGACATGTGGCCCTGGCGTTTTTAATGGCCTGATACACTGTCTAAAGAGTATTAAGCATGATTATTAGTGTGATAATCTACCTTGATGGCTGCGTTACCCCTATTAACAGTGCACTTGATCCTGTGTCATTAATACAACATTAACAACATGTAATTACAACTTGTAATTGCCGCTTTAATTACTCTTGATGGCCCATGCTGAAGGAGATCTGCCAGTGTACGTGTCGATGAAGGTCCGGAGGCTCCATACGTGGAAGCTCCAGAGCTTTCCCTTACGGGGGGTTAGGTCTGGGGCTACTGTACACGTGTCAACACCGGAGCTCCTCTCTGTTGGGGGTTAGCTCCGAGACTATTGTACACGTGTTGGCACCGGAGCTTTCCTTTGTTGGAAGCATAGTTCCGGTTTTCCTTTACACGAGTTGACCCAGGAGCTACCCATATGGGGAGACCGGGTCCGGTGCAATGTGATATGTGGGGCTCGAGGAGACCTTCAACTCCGGCAGGTAGGACTCCCTTGTACTCTTTGCGGTACTAAGGGGTACCCGGTACAAAGGGTACCGATAGTGGCCCCTAGGCCCACCTCTGGGTGAAACCTTTTTGGGTTAAGTTATTCTACCGGAGGTGGGGCCATTCTTGATTCCCGCACTTCGATTTCAAGATATGCTGTTGGAGCGATGGTTCGGGAGTGAACCATTGACGTGTGGCTTGTTATAAATGCGACAGATGTGATATTTGAGGGAGGATCTCATGCAATTGAAGATCGCCGATTCCCAATACAAAAATTGTTTCGGTTCCGCGCGCCCTGTCAGGGTGCCGCCCTCGAACTTCATGCTGCTCATCATGACAACGGTTCGCCTTGGGTAAGAACCTCGATCTCTTTGTCGGGGTGGCCCCATGCCCACCCGTCATTTACGGGGTAGACTTTTTGAAAAAGTGCCTTCGTTCTCACTACGGTTTCTATCCAAGCGTCGCGAGGGCTTAATTAAGAGGGGAAGTGCGCACGGTTTGAGGACTCTTTATGCCTTTGATCATATTTGTGCTCAGAGCCTTCGAAACTCCGCCTAACTTCCCTTCCTTTGATTCACTTTGCCGCGATGGAGTTGGGTCTCCCCAAGAGCTGGGCCTCAAGAGAGATGATGATCTGAAGAAGGTCCGGACTTACATGGGGTGGTCCAGCGACTCCTTCAACCATTTGGTCCGCGCTGGCAAGCTCCCATTCAAGAAGGAGCGCAATGGTGATATGGTGTACTTCACAGCGTACACCATGGTGGGATTCCTTCCACCTTTCTCTTCTTTTCTTTTGATGCTACTAGACTTTTATGGTCTGCAGCTGTATCACCTTGGCCCCCATTCTCTTCTTCTCGTGGCGACGTTCGTCCACTTTTGCGAGATGTGGGTGGGTATTCCCCCCTGCGTTGAGCTATTATGCACCTTCTTCATCATCCACACCACTGGCAAGGGGAGTGAGCTTCTTGGCTTCTACTATTTTGCGAATCGCAAGAAATGCCCCTTCAAATACTTGAAGTCGTTTCCTTCCAGCAAGTGGGACGACTGGAAGAAAGATTGGATCATCATTGCGGAGGAGGATCCTGAGAAGTTGGAGCTGCCTGAAGGTCTCCCCAATGTTGACACCGACGCCTAGAGTGTAGTTTCGGTGCTGTCAGACGCCTTCAACCCGATCTTGACCAGGATCCGTGAATCCGTGGAAGGTGGAGTGACTCCTCAGATGGTCTTCTGCACCTTCCTGGTCAATAGATGGGCTTTGTTGAAGAAGAGGGAGAAGCTCGCGTGGGCCCTCAACAGCGTGATGGATGACAAGCATATTGAAACCGATCTAAAATCCAACTTGGATGATGAATATTTGGAGTTTCATCTCAAGAAATTCTAGCATGGGATAAATGTCAACGGTGACAACTTAGTTCCGCCGGCAGCTTTCCTCCCTCTGAACATGGAGGCACAGTTCAGTAGCGAGCTCCGGAGGGGGATGCCGGTGCTTGACGACCTTGGTGAGGTAGAAAGGCGTCCGAACACCAGGTTGGTGATCCCTGGAGCTTCTAAGGGTGTTCCTGTTTCCGCCCCGAGCCGAAAGATTGAAGACACTGGCAAGGGCAAGGGTAAAGAGCCAGCTGAGCCCTCCAGTCGAAAGAGGAAGCTGAAGCACGCTGACGAGAGGTCCGTCAGACCTGCTCTTTCTACCACGGCTCCTTCTCCTCGACAGGGGAGGTCTTCTGCAGCTACACCTGCCCTGGTGCACACGTCTTCAAGAGGCGTCAGCTCCGGGCAGTCGACCCCAGCCTCAGTGTCGTCTAAAAGCTCCAGCCTGGGAGTTCTTCCCGGCCAAGAGAAGCTCCGGCCGAAAGAACTCCGGCTGCTACAAGTGGTCCTCAACTGAGGTCCGAAGCAGTTGTCTCACCAGACTTGCTGGGCTCTAGCTTCGGGCCTCAGAAGAAGAGGTTCCGAGGCGACTGGGGTGGTAGCAACCCTAGGTCAGCATTGATTTCTCACCCTAAAATGCTAGTGTTGTTTTTGACGTGTTTTTAATCTTCTCTTCCCTTTATTTCTAAGGTGTCAAAGAAGGGGTTAGGAACTTCAACGCCTGTCGCAGCGGTTGCGGCTGCACTTGCTGAAGCTCTAGCTTCAAACGCTGAGCCTCCTCGTCAAGAAGAGGCGGAAGTCGTGATAGCTCTGGCGCCAACTGTTGTGAGCTTGGACTCGGAGTCCTCGCCCAAAGCTCCTGTGGTAGCATCGGACCAGAGGAGAGAAGCCAAAGATACACACCTTGTGACGGTGACGGAGGCTGATGCTCCAGCACCGGCGATGCCAGAAGTTCCCGCTTTTGAGCCGGAATTGTCGAAGCCCTGGCTGCTGAGCTAGAGGTAGTTGAAGCCCCGACTATTGAGACAAAAATGGTTGAAGGTGCGGCGGCTGAGCCAAAAATGGTTAACGGTTCGGCCCTTGGACCGGATGATGTTGAAGATCTGGCAGTTGGGCCGAAAATGGTTGGAGCTCCGGTCGATGTACCGGAAGCAAGTGACGTGTCGGCGTCTAGGCCAGCTGCGGCAAGGGCGCCAGATGAAGCCCCGGCTGCTGCTCCGGAGGTAGTTGTCCTAGAGGTGCCTGGGCAGAGCTGGAGCAGCTTGAAGAATTGGCGATAGGTCCTGCGCCTTCGGAGCTGGCGACTGAAGACCCTGAAGCAGCACCTTCAACTGCTCCGGAGGTGGAAGTTCCTCTAGTGGATTCTTCTACTACCGTTGAAGGGCTCCTAGAGAGCGGTCCCAGTGCCACAGAAATTCAAGGGTCCCCTCTTGTAGAGTGGGACCCTATTTTTGTGATGGAAAACCCTATGGAGCCTGCAGAAATGACCCCAGCAGGTCCGGAGTCCATCCCTCTAGCGTTGTCCATTGATAACGCCTGCTCGAATCTCCGACAGGTCCAACTTGCCTTTGATCGTGAGAGCAAAGCCTTGGAGGAGAAGTGGCACACCTATAGGCGCTGGCGTAACAGACTCCATTTTGAGACCAGGCTTGCCGAAACGAGGCTGGCTGACCAGAAGGAGTGGATTAAGAGGGAGAAGGTCCGGTTAGAATACTGGGACAAGCTGATGGAGGAGATGGAAGCCGCCATCTAGGCGCTCGACGCTAGCTCCAAGGAGATCCTTGAGCAAGCCAAGGAGAGGCGTGATGCTGCTGACGAGCATCACAAAAAACTCACTGAATTGAATGAGGTTCTCCTGAAGCGCCGGGTGGACTTGAAGGCAAGGGAGGAGAAGCCCCTTGAGTAGCAAGAGGATGTCATGAAGAGGGAGGCGGAGGTCACCCAGAATTGACTCTGGGTGAACAGAATTTGGCAGATCGCTCAAAGAAGTTTGAGCAATGGAGTGAAGATGAAAGGAAGAAGTACTAGAAGATGGAGGAGGAGCTCTCAAAAGAGAAGCTGATGTTGCCATTAGGGAGGGGAAACTGAGAGGCCGGGAGAAAGAATTGGCGGAGAGGTGGAACCGCATCCACCTCCGGGAGTCAGAGCTGACTGACCGCTAGAAGCAGGTTGCTAAAAATATGCAGCAACATGCCAAAGTGGTGGAACGCCTTGCTCGGGTGAGTTCGCAGCTAGCAGCCACCCGGAGGTCACAAGAAGAGCTGTGGAGCTCAAAGGCAACTGAGCCCTTGATGGTATGGGACTTCTTGGGACGTGCGGACAGGGCCCTTGTGCCTCTTGGTTTCATTCCAGTACGCCTGGAGGACCCAACGCAGGAGTTGGACCAGACGCTAGTGGCACTTGGCTCTACTAGCAGCAAACTCGATGCGATGGGTAATGTCATCACCGATCAGCTGGAGACGAAGGGTAAATACTTGGCTAAGAACGTCGCCGAGTATGTCTTGGCGTGTTACTAAAGCCGAGATCCCCAGTTCTCCCTTGATCCGGTCTTTGAAGGATTCATCGCTGAGGAAGAGGATACCGCCAGAGCTAGTGTCCAAGAAGCTACTGAGAAGGTTACTTCGTTTTTCCACAGGATTTAGATCTTCCAGCGGCTAGGACTTTTCTACTTTTGCCCCTTGTAACCCCAATTTTGTAATCCAGTACTTTTGATTTATGAAATCCTCCTTTCTGTCTTGAATTTCACTTTGTCCTCAATATACTGTGTTGTATCTTGTTGGCCCCCTGGTACATGTGTACAATTGAAGTGTGTACATGTACCAAAGGTTGTGGCAGTATGTTGACGTCTTGAATGCTTCGCACTTGTAGATTTTAGGTCCGAAGACTTCAATTCTGAGGCGTCGAAGACAGGACTCCTGGGATGGTTGGAGCTTGATAGCTCCGACGTATCAACATATTAAACATTGACGGCGGACCCATCTTGGAGGATGTCGGAGCTTAGTAGCTGCGGCGTCGTCCACCGTCGCTATGAGTTTTTGCTTTTCCTGCATATTAAAGGCAAGAGAGAAAGTAAAATTTGTCCTCTTGTTTATAAATTGGTTGCGACTTATTGTTCTTATTTGGACTTTAGATCCGAAGAAACTCAACATGATAACGAGCGTTTTGATGTAATCTTTCTAGATTTGCATGCCTTTTTAATACTCACCCTACTGAGGCCTGCCAGAGTGTAGGTAGAGCGGCGTACTTAGGGTGCAGGACCAGGCTAAGTCGATAGCACACTTCAGACCTATATTAGCTTGGCATTCAGGCAAGTAGACTATGTAGTAATGTTAAGATCCAAAAAGACTATCAATAAGTCTCGTAATGCATGTGAATTTCTTGGAACAAGGCTCAAAATGATTTGCACAACTTTATTATAGACAAGCGGGGTGAAAATAATTTTATATATTGAGCCTTGCACAAAAAGTAAATGCACGTGGAGTCTGTTTTCACACAAAAAGTAAATGCCTTTCATTATAGGTTCGGATTACAGGGGAGACAAGGACACACTTAGTGTGAGGGACCATGCTAAATGTGCTATACATCTTGTACTAGCCCAGAGCAAGTAGTAACACTTTTAGTGATGTGACTGTCTCGAGTGTTACTTGAACTTCCTGGACCCTCCCGGAGGGGTCCGGATGTTCTCCCGGAGGACATGCCTGTCTCTGTATAAGGACTCTACAACATGCATTGATTGTAATTACAGACTCACCTCCATGATTCTAAGTATAAAACTTACGGAGGTGCTCGATGTTCCAAGGATTCGGGAGCGGAATCCCATCCTCAGTTGCCAAGCGAATGCATCCTGGTCAGGATACTTTAATTACTCAAAAGGGACCCTCCCAGCTGGGAGAATGTTTGTTCATCCCTTCACGAGTTAGTATCTTCTGAAGCACCAGGTCACCTTCTTCAAGATGTCGGTCGCGCACATGCCTTTTATGATAGCCCCTGAGCGCTTGGCGATAATGTGCCTTTCGAATAGCTGCTTGGCACCTTCCCTCATCAACGAGGTCAAGGTCTTCACGTCGGAGCTGATCCTGTGTGGCTTTGTCGAAGGTCCAGACCTGGAGGGACCCCAAGGTGACCTTCGGAGGAAGGACTGCTTCAGCTCTGTGCACCAGGAGGAATGGAGTTTCCCCGGTTGACCGGTTTGGGGTTTTCCTGTTCGCCCATAATGTGGATGGAAATTCTTCAATCCAGTTAGCTTCGTGCTTTTTCATGTGCTCATATGTACGTGTCTTGAGTCCTTTTAAGATTTCTACATTTGCTCTCTTGGCTTGGTCATTGCTTGCTGGATGAGCTACTGAGGTGTAGCTAAGTTGAATGCCGAGGACTTCACAATATTCTTGGAATGCAGCACTTGTGACATGAGTTCCGTTGTCAGTTATGACTTTGTTTGGAACCCCAAATCTTCATATAATGGACTTCAAGAACTTGCCTGCTGATTGCTTGATGATTGTTACCACTGGAGTTGCTTGCGACCAGTTGGTGAACTTGTCGATGGCGACATACAGGAACCTGTAACCTCCGACGGCTTTTGGGAAAGGTCCCAAGATGTCCATGCCCCACACAGCAAATGGCCATGTAGGAGGTATCATTTGTAACGATTGAGCCAGTATGTGAATCTATTTTACGTGGAACTGACATGCTTCACATTTTTTTACTAGCTCAACCGCATCCTGAAGTGTTGTAGGCCAGTAAAAGCCATGCCGGAAGGCTTTACCGACCAACGTGCGAGAAGAGGCATGGTTCCCGCACTCGCCTCCATGGATCTCCGATAGGAGCTCACGGCCTTCTTCCATTGCATTGCACCGCATTAGGATGCCATTGGCACCACGTCAGTAGAGATCCCCTTCTACCAACATGTATCTTTTAGCCAATCTGACTATCCGGTCAGCGGATACACTGTCTTCAGGAAGGATGTTGTCTTTCAAGTAGCTCCGGATCTCCAAGATCCATGCATCGGAGCTAACTTGAGCTTCTGAGTCTTGCGTGTTGGGTTGCTCAGAGCTTCCGACAGCACCTATGACCCTTGGTGGACGCCATGGTAGCAGGGCCACCAGGACTGCCAGCTTCGTGGTGCTGGTCTCGCCCCCTTCGCTCAGTTCGGCAGGCTGAGATGTTGGTTTTGACAACCTCCGGATGAAGATTCCATCAGGAGCCAGAGCTCCGGTTGAGGCTTTCATCGAGAGTTTGTCGGCTTTAGCGTTATGAAGACGCTGAACATGATGGTGATCTAGGACTTTCGAAGTCCTTGTGAAGCCTCTGGACTTCAAGGAGATAAGCAGCTAATTGAGGATTGTTGCAGGAACATTCACCTTTCACTTGTTTGATGATGAGTTGTTAATCTCTCTTTACCAACAGCTGTTTGACACCATAAGATAGTGCCAACATGAGTCCATAGATGAGGGCTTCATACTCCGCCATGTTGTTGGTTGCCTTGAAATCAATGTGTATCATGTACTTGACCTTCTCCCCAGTTGGAGCCAGGAGAAGGATTCCAGCTCCGGCCCCCTACTTTTGCACAGAGTCGTCCAAGTAGAGGGTCCAGTGAGGCTCCGTGAATACCGGAACTTTGAGTTCTGGCTTCTGCGCACTGTGGTCCCTAGGGTTTGATGGAGATGGGGTCCACTCCGCCACAAAGTCAGCCAAGGCTTGATTTTTGATTGCTTGTCTTGACACAAATTCTAGATCGAATTCGACTAGTTCTGCTGCCCACATTGCGATGTTCTCAGTAGAATTAGGGTTATGCAAAATAGCACGCAGTGGAAAAGAGTTTACTACTGATATTTTGTGGGCTTATAAATAGTGATGAAGCTTTCTTGATGCAACAAGAACTCCGTAAAGCAGTTTATGCACCTCAATGTATCTTGTCATGGCGCCGCGGAGTACTTCACTGATGAAGTACATGGGGCGTTGGATGGTCTGGACCCTATTAGAAGGACCCGAAGCTTCTTCTCCATCGACCCGGACCCTGTTGGAGTGTTCCGGACCTTCAGGTTGTGCTTCTTGGACCCTCCCGGAGGGGTCCAAAACTCCTTCTTGTTCAACCCGGACTTCATTAGGAAGATCCAGATCATCTTGGTCAGCCAGGTGAACCTCCTCAAACGTATGGGGTTGGAGCCCTTGCATTTTGTTTTGAGGTTCCGTGTCTGGGAGCTGAGACCCAGTCACATCTTCAGGTGATTCCGGACCCTCCTGGAGGGGTCTAGACTCCTGGATTAGTTGTGGCTTCAGTCTTTCCACGACAAGGACCACACTAACAACTTCGGTGGTTGCCGAAATGTAAAGCAATAAAGGCTCACCAGGATTAGGAGCTACCAATATTGGTAGTGTGGTGAGGAGTTGTTTCAGCTCTTGAAATGGCTTTTCTGCTTCTTCAGGCCAATGAAATGGTCTGGACTTCCTCAAGAGTTTGAAGAAGGGTAGCGCCTGTTCTGCCAGACTTGAGATAAACCGGCTGAGTGCAGCTAGGCATCCAGTTAGCTTTTGGACATCTTTAATGCGGGTTGGGGGCTTCATATCTTCTATAGCCTTGATCTTCACCGGATTTGCTTCAATTCCTTGGTGAGTCACCAAGAAACCCAGAAGCTTCCCGGAGCTAACCCCGAAGACACATTTGTCCGGGTTCAGCTTGGTGCGCGTGATGCGCAGCTTGTCAAAGATGGCTTGTAAGTTGTCAAGGTGTGACTCCTTGTTTTTGATGTTCACAATGATGTCATCGACATACACCTCCACCAAGTCTCTAATTAGCTCTCCAAATGTTTTGTACATAGCTCGCACAAATGTTGAAGCAACATTTTGAAGACCGAATGGCATGGAAGTATAACAGTATAATCCATCTACTATTATGATGGCAGTATGCTCTTCATATTCCTCGGACATTTGGATTTGATGATATCCATAATATGCCTCTAAGAAACACAATAGCTCACACCCGGAGGTGGAGCCCACTATCTGATCTATTCTATGAAGTGGAAATGGATCCTTTGGACATGCCTTATTTAAGGTGGTGTAGTCGATACACATCTGAAGCTTCCCACCGGCATTGGATACAACAACTGGGTTTGCCAGCCACTTTGGATGGAAGTCTTCCCGGATGAATCCGGCTTCGAGCGACTTCTTGATTTTTTGTCGGATGAAATTTTGTCGCTCGATTGATTGCTTCTAGGGCTTCTAGTTTACAGGCCGTGCGTCTGGTTAAATCTTCAGATTGTGCTCAATCACCTCCCTAGGGATCCCAGGCATTTGTGACGGTTGCCAGGAAAACACGTCAACATTAGCCCGAAGGAAAGTGATGAGCACGAGTTCCTATTTGTTCTTCAGACCCCCCGATATATGGGTAGTCTGAGCAGCATCGGAACAAATTTGGACGACCTTGACGGGGTCATCGGTGTCGCCGCTTGGTTGCACACGGGGTGCGGAGGTGAGCCTTTATGACAAATGCTTGGAGGATTCAGAGCTGGCTCCTTTCGAGATGCTTCCTCTTGCACTGTGGTAAGCGCATAGAGTTCTTCTAGAGCAGTAACTCCTATAGTACGATCTCTGCGGATCCGGAGAACTCCCGTGGGTGTTGGCATCTTCAACACCATGTAGCCATAATGGGCAGCAGTTATGAACTTGTATAAAGCTGACCTCCCCAGAATGGCATTAAACGCCAGACTAATCTGCGCAACATCAAAGACCAATTTCTCGGTTTGGTAGTTCTCCCGGGCCCCGTAGGTCACTGGGAGTGTGATGGAACCGAGAGGAGTAATAGTTCTCGGACCTACTCCAGAGAAAGGCCGGGATGGGCGAAGGTCCGAAGGGCGGAGCTGAAGCTTAACAAAAGCTTTGAAGCTTATGAGGTTTAGCCCGGAACCTCCGTCCACCATTACATGGTGGATTTGAAAATTGTTAATGGTGGGTGACACCATCAACAGGAGGTGGCTAGCCACGATCTTGTTTCGGGGGCGGTCCGAAGCATCGAAAATGATGGGCGTGTCTGTCCACTTTCGATGTGGCTCCGCGTTAGCAGTGGGAGCTGCCACGGCCATGTCCTGCCGCATTGTCTTGAGAATGCGGCGAGAGGTGATATCCCAAGAACCACCATAGATGGTGTTCAGGGTCTTCCGGCGCTCGTTGTCAGAGACATCGGAGTCATCGTCCACTGTGTTGTAGACAGCTTTCAGGACCTTTTTGGGATCCTAAAAACCTAGCTCCTCTTCAGTCGGAGCTTCGTCGACTTTTTGTTTTCCTTCTCATTGACGGAAAGGAGCTTCTTCCCGACGCTTGTTATAGCGCTTGGCAAGGTTTTGGACCTCCTAGCACTCTTCCAAGGTATGTCGATTCGTCTTGTGAATTGGAAACCATGCCTTGGAACTGTTGTCGTCTTCTGATGAAGGACGACGTCGCTTCTCGGGGCGTGGCCCCAACTTCAAGGAGCTGCGGCCGCAGCAGCGGCTGGAGCGCTGCTAACGGCTTCTTTTTACCATTGGGCCTCTTTTTCTTCTTGCCACTACCGAAAGTAGCGGCTTCAGTTTTGGAGGACTTCTTGTTGGCCTCTAGAGCTGGTTTGGGGTGCATTTCACGGCCCTCCGCAGCTCTGGCACATTTGTCGGCTATACTGAAGAGTTCCGTGACACTAGTGACTGCTTTGGTCGCCAGTTTCTCCGGCATCTTCTTATCTCGAACGCCTTGTATGAATGCAACGATAACAGAAGAACTCGAGATTGAAGGGAAGGTATTTTGTACCTGAGAGAACCGCTGGATGATGGGAGAACTCACGTACTTTTTGGGGCTGCAAATCAAGCAAACCAAGGAGGGTACCTTTGTACATCAAACGAAGTATACAAAAGACCTCCTAAGGCGCTTCAACATGGACAAAAGGAAGCCTCTTTTGGACACCAATAGGAACAACAACAACACTTGAACTTGATGAAGATGGTGAACATGTGGATCAAAAAGAATATAGAAGCATGATTAGATCACTTTTGTACCTCACGGCATCAAGACTGGACATACAATTCAGCGTATGTCTTTGTGCACGGTTTCAAGCCTCCCCATGTGCTTCACATCGTCAAGCCGTCAAAAGGATTCTCAGGTACTTACATGGAACTCAAGAATTTGGCATTTTTCTTCCTTCTTCCTCAACTATTACTTTGAAAGCTTTTTCCGATGCTGATTTTGGAGGTTGTAGGATTGATAGGAAAAGTACTTCCGATGCTTGTCATTTTCTTGGTAATTCACTTGTTGCATGGTAATCCAGAAAACAACGTTCAGTTGCACAATCCACCACCGAATCTGAATATGTAGCTGCTGCTAGCGCTTGTTCACAAATTCTTTGGATTATTCAAACACTTAAGGACTATGGGGTTGATCTAGATAGTGTTCTACTGTTTTGTTACAACACTAGTGCTATTTGCATTGCTAAAAACCCTGTGCAACATTCTGGAACTAAGCACATTGACATTAGGTATCACTTTCTCCGTGATAATGTTGAAAAAGGAAACATTGTGCTTCACCATGTAGATATCGAACAACAATTGGCTGAAATTCTTACAAAACCTTTGGATTTCACTCGTTTTTGTTTCATTCGTAGTGAAATAGGGGTTATGCATCCTCATGGCTTACGTTGAGGGGGAGTTTTCAAACTTGAGATGTCTATGTGTGAATCTGAAATTAAAATAATATGAGCATAGTATTTTATACATATATGA
This sequence comes from Tuctoria greenei, assembly GCA_036927565.1. Taxonomy (NCBI): domain Eukaryota; kingdom Viridiplantae; phylum Streptophyta; class Magnoliopsida; order Poales; family Poaceae; genus Tuctoria; species Tuctoria greenei. Next base: position 180,736,232 of record JAYESD010000005.1, read on the forward strand.
CTTTTTGATTCCTTTTACATGCTAAAAGTTCGTACTATATTACTCATGTTATACATTTTATAGTTTTTCCATGTCTAGTAATTGGAATAATTACTTACACTAAATCTGGTCATGGTTGAACTTTCTTGCTGTTTTGAACTTGTTGCATGCTCACAAGTGCTTTCAATCATAAAGAATTAATCAAGTAATCAACTCACATGTTGATTTTTTATGAACAAATATAAGTTGAGAAAAAATCAAGAGAATATGTATGCATCGCACTTCTTCTTTTGAGATGGCTTATCATTGCACTTAGATATGAACTTGGAAGAAGTTGTGTATGACTAAAACCATGTCCTTAAGCTTCTGATTGTCAAATGACATAGGCTTGGCTTGGTTGGTTAGAATAAGGCAGATGCACATATAATCTCTTGCAGATATCATATGATCTAAATTTGTGTTTTGAAAAATAATAAAATGCAGCAACAAGTGTCATGCTTTCAGGTATTGAAATAGTTAAGTTTGTGAGATCATGACTTGCTTAAATTGAAAATTACATTTGATATCTAGCATGGCTTAAACTACTTTATGTATCTCATTGTTGTGATAGTGTAAGTTACTTGATAGTATGACTTGGATGAGCTTTGTTTTATATGTATATGTTATAATATGCTCATAACAATTAAAATTTCTCTTTTGAACCTTGCTGAATACATTGTCAAAGGGGGAGAGATAATATGGTGAATTATGCAAGGGGGAGAAATATGTATAGGTGGAGACATGAGAAATTTATTTCTCTCATTTGATTTTCAAAAAGGGAAAATTGTTCTCAAAACTTTTCATGCCAATGTTCGGATTTTAAATGGTGTTGCCAATGCATTCATCAAGGGGGAGATTGTGAGACATATGTGTGCTAAATACATTGACTTTGACAACAAAAGTTTTGAATGCTGCCATAACATCTTTTTGGCAAGGTCCGACTCTAGCTCCAAGCTTCTGCAAGGTCCGACAATAGGTCTGACTTTCTTTGTCTAGATCCGACATGTTTTTGGGTAGCTCTGGTGAGCTTTGTCTTTAGCTCCGGCATGTCTTTGATAGCTCCGGCATTTCTTTGTTAAGCTCTGATATGTTTTGCTAGGTCCGACTTATGTTGGTTAGCTCCAACATGTTTTTCTAGCTCCGACTTTTGGGATGACTAGTTCCGACTAGTTTTGGTAAGCTCCGGCGCTAGGTTGTACTAGTTTTGGTAAGCTCCGGCGCTAGGTTGTACTAGCTTTGGTAAGCTCCGGAGCAAGGTTGTACTACCTTTGGTAAGCTCCGACGCTAGGTTGAACTAGCTTTGGTAAGCTCCGTCTCAAGCTCCAGTTAGCTTTGGCAAGGTTCGGAGCCTGATCGTAATGTTCCAAATTTTCATGTGAAAATGTTTTGAACTTGCTTTACACTTATGGAAAGGTTGCTTTGTATTCTTTTACTAAGTTTTTGGTGTGTTTTGGTGGTTAAGGCTTATATCATTTTGATATGCTTTGCAACATGCTTATGTGAGGTGCTCACGTAAGGTGTCGTAGTTTCGAAACTAACTTTAGTCAAGTCACAGACTTGGGCTCATACGGATTGGTTGTTTATTCAGGTGCAGGTGTTGCTTGAGTTCAAGACATGGCTGGTGACGGGATCCATTGAACTATTCTTACGGAGAAGATGAGGTTCAACAACCAAGTTCGGGAGGAATTGTGGTTGAGTTGATCAGAAGGTTTTGCAGCATGTTTGAATCAAGAACAATGCATATGAAGATATCGTGGACGTCATTGGAAGATTTTTGCACGTGTTCAAGGAGTGTATGGACGTGGCTACATGGTTTCGAGGCGTGATGAAGAGATGTGGACGTAAAGAATTGGTCGGAAAGGTCCAACCGACTAGGTTAAGGACTTAGGCTGCGGCTGAGTCGGGTTTGACTCAAATATGGAAAGAATTGAGTTGGTTATGATAGGATTTCGTGTGGGTCACGAATTTGGGTTGTCTTAGGAATGTGTGATACGTTCCTAAGTTGTTTGGAAGTCTTAATATTGCTTCTATATGCGTATAGAAGAGTCCTAAGCAGTTATGGAAATTTTCGATTCGTGATCTGAGTAGGATTAGAATCCTAGTTGAGATTGGGTTGACCTAAGGGCTGGTTATATAAGCAAGGGATGCCAGATCTCGTGGTGCACGACTTTGGGTCTGTTCCTCTTGTGTTCTATTGAATAAAATTCATTGTTTGAAGGAACTTTTGGTCCTTGTTCGTCCGACTTGTTCCGGACAAGTTTTACTCGTCGAGTTTCTGGACAGCACTACCTGTCGTCGATGGTTTTATCATAACTCGAGTTTTACAGATCCAATTGACGTGATTATTTTTGGTTTGTCTTCAAAACCTGATTATATATCATCAATCAAAATTTCACAGTCATTGGATTTTTGGTTTTTGATCTACACGAGTTTCTTTGCAGCATTCTAGAACTGTTTTTCTCGGGTAAGTCAGATTGACCTTTGTTCGATCATTCGATCATAACATGAGTTTCTCTCGACGGATTTGAGTGATTCTTCTTGTGTTTTCTTCGTGACTTGATTCTATCTGATATATATAACTTTTGTGATGGTGAAACACATTTAGATTAGTTACACACATGATTTCTTTAACGGATCGTTTTTCCGCCGAAGGGGTTGGGATTTGATTTTTCCGCTGCATAAGATTGTTTAAATCTACCATTCACCCCCCCTGGTAGCTTTTCACGTGTTCTTCGATGTTGAAATTGGTATCAGAGCCATGGTGCTCCAATCATTGTGATTTGCACGTGTTTTATGACTAATCATCATGAAGTCTTAAGATTGCTTCTATCTGCGTATAGGAGGGTCCTAAGCAGTTATGGAAGGTTTTGATTCGTGATCTGAGTAGGATTAGAATCCTAGTTGAGATTGGGTTGGCCTAAGGGTTGGTTATATAAGAAAGAGAGGGCAGAGCTCGTGGTGCATGACTTTTGGACTGTTCCTCTTGTGTTCTATTGAATAAAATTCGTAGTTTGAAGGAACTTTTGTGCCTTGTTCGTCCGACTTGTTCCAGACAAGTTTTACTCGTCGAGTTTCTGGACAGCCCTACCTTTCGTCGTTGGTTTTATCATAACTCGAGTTTTACAGATCCAATTGACTTCTTGTTGGGTTGTCTTCATAACTTGATTATATATCATATGTCAAAATTTCACAGTCATTGGATTTGTGGTTTCTGATTTACACGAGTTTCTTTGCAGCGTTCTAGAACTGTTTTTCTTGGGTAGGACAGATTGACCTTTGTTCAATCTTTTGATCATAACTTGAGTTTCTCTCAACGGATTTGAGTGATTCTTCTCGTGTTTTCTTTGTCACTTGATTCTCTCTGATATATATCACTTTTGTCACGTTGAAACACGTTTAGATTAGTTTCACACCTGATTTCTTTAACAGATCATTTTTTCTGCCGAAGGGGTTGGGATTTGATTTTTCCGCTGCATAAGATTGTTTAAATATACCATTCACCCCCCTCTGGTAGCTTTTCACGTGTTCTTCGATCTTACATTATAGAGATACTCACTCACACTCGACCTTCCTTGCAATAAGTTCTCAAATTTCTGCCTCTTCAGGATCATAACACCTTGAGGGACAAAGTGAGAGCTGAACTTCTCCTTGAATTCAGCCCAAGTGATCCTCTCCTGATTCCCATGGGCTTTGCAAAGCGAGTCCCACCAATCCGCAGTTGCTCCAACTAGTTTATGGGAAGCAAACAAAACCTTCTCCCTGTCATTGCATTGGACAATAGCGAGCTTCTTCTCCTCGAATTTCAGCCAATCATCAGCCTCCATAGGATCAGTGGCCTGAGCGAAGGTATGTGGCCTAATCCTGATAAACTCTCCCAATCTGTTATGAGGCGGTGGGGGTGGCGGTGGTGGAGGCATATGGGGCTGATTCTGATTATTGGCTTGCAACTGTCCCAAGGTCTGCATCACGGTCTGCATCAGCTGATTTTGCATAGCCAACAATTTTGAAGGTTGACATCCTCAGGTACAGGTCCATTGTTGTTATGAGGTGCTCCATTGTTCTCCTCATTCTCATTGGCATCCCTCTAGTTGCGAGTCTTCACCATCTCACCATCTGAAGAAAGGACAAGCGATAGAAGAAATGAGAGAACGTCCCCAACTATATGCATCAAGGGATATGAACCTAAGCAACTACCTATACTAGCCTACATGGATGTGGCAAGCGCTAAAGCATCCCACAATCCTCTACTAAGCACACAAGAAACATTACATAGAAATCAACAAGCCAAACAGACCAGAACATTTCTTGAGTGTTCCTGTATTCTCTAAATGTCCATTCTATCTAAGCTACATCCTATGGTCAACCTCGCTCTGATACCACTTTGTGACACCCAGTTTTGAAAAATGAACCAAGTGCAGTATATGTGTGCCCAGGATGTTCAACACACATACACAAGTAATTCACAAATGATAAACAAATAGTTACCACAGCTCAAATTATTAAATGAGTACTTTCATTACAATATTCAAATAATCCTCAAATTACAAGTCTAATGATCAATATTAACTATAACTGCAGCGGAAATAATATAAGTATGAAGCTAAGCAACTAAGCATAAGGGGTAGCGCGACTCCAAGCAACACCACAGGCAAGTCGACGGCAGCAAACAGCCTAGTACTCCGCACTATCATCATGATACTCCCAATCCTGACCTGAAACTGTTGATGCGGGAATTGCAAGAGTGAGTACATGTCGTACTCAGCAAGTGCAGGAAAATAATAATATGTTGCTTATACAAGGCATTGATAAAAGATAATGGCTAATTGTTGAAAGGTACATTTAAAAAACAGGTAAAAAGCATCTTACTATGTCTATGTGAAATAATCCCATCATAGCCCCTATAAGTATCATTGTATAAAACTTGCATTAATTATTCATCCATACTCTAGATTCTCACTTTCATCAATAATCATATCCATTTATCACTATTTAATCCATTACCATATCCATAGCCTTAACCAATACCAAACAATCCCAAATACCAAGTTTCCCACTAATCATGTGAGGGTCCAGGTTGCTAATGACCGCTAGCATGGCTATCATGATAGTTTTAGACGCATTCTGCAGAGGTTGTACCACTTTACCCACAAGTCTGTGATTTTATCACCTTTCGATGACTATGGAATCTCAATTATGCTGTCTCACACTTCCTTTGGTGTGTGGCCAAGAGATCACAAAATAGCTTTTACAAAAGGACTACTAGCATATATGGACCCACTACGGTTTCACCAGCAGGATTGAATCTCCATTCTCCCACCCACGGGCGCCCTCAGGTGCCTTGTAGATCCCGAGGTAGCCCTTCTCGACTCTCATTCCCCGCACCATCCGATGGTCCATACAATACCAGCAGCTCACCTAATTATTCAGCTACGTCGTGCCCATACTTGGCCATGTGGTGGCATGGTAAATCTTGGATGGTCGCTCCACGAACCGGTTCTTAGATCTAAAGAAAGCAAACCACCAAATCATCTAACCCAGTCCCCAAACCATGCTTGCTTATATCACCCAATTTCCATATCACCAAATATATTCATCATTATTGCATATTCATTAATCCACATGATTATATTTGCTAAGCAAGTTTATTTTGTTTCCCATAACCCCATAAAGTGATGCGACTCAAAAGAGAAACACCCTTACCCAACTCATCATGTACCCTCTGGAACAAAACCTTCTATTCCGCGCAACAAACATACAAAACAGACATTACAATCAATAAATACTTATATATTACTCAATATGCCATGATACGCATGATTAATGCAATTGTGAAGTAAAACTTGTTAATGAGTTGCTATTAATGTTTACTAACTGGTTACAATAGTTTTTAACAAGTTTGGATAGGTTTGGAGTTGATTTGAGTCAAATCAGAATTAATTCAGCCTGAAACAAATTCAGATACTGGACAAGTCCGGTGCTAGTAGGGCCGGACTAGTCCACCCTGATCAGAACTGGAATTTAGGGTTTTCATGATTTGCGAGAACTGGGATTGAATTTGAATGGAAAAGGGAAAGTAGAAGATGTACCGTGCGTGGAGAACTCCAAGGATCGAGAATTGAGTGCAACACTTGAATCTTGGCGATCTAGGGTTGATCACGCAGTGTTGATGGAGATTTGAGGGTGAATTTGTGATGAAGAGCGAAAAGTCGATGAAGATCTTGCTTTATTGATCCTACTTCATGTTCTCCCTCTCCTCCTTGCTCCTGGATCATTTCTTGATGACGGCTCCCACGAACTAGGGTTTGGGTTTCTTTCAACTGTGGAAAAGAGGTGAAGAATTGGGGTGTTGTGTTGCTTATATAGAGGTGGAGAGGTAGGGTTTGATGGATTTCGTGTTAAAGGCGGTGGAGGCCGTGTAGGGGTCCTACATGGGCTCCACAGGGGTTAGGCATGACGTTATTGGGCCCAATTAAGGTAAATACCCAAAAAAAGTCGTGAGGATTTAACAGAATCTGAGTGGAATTCAGCAGGCTGGACTAGTCTGCATGAAGGACCAGACTAGTCCATTTTGGATCAGAAATAATATCGGACAAGTCCGGTAGGATGTCCGGACAAGTACGGTCTTGTCCAGAGAGCAAAACAGACAAGTTCATCATAGATCGAACAAATACGGGGATTTGACAACTTATTCAAAAAACCGTACCAAGGATCGGACTAGTCCACACTCAATCACGGACAAGTCCGGATTGAAACAAAGACTTAATCAGACTAGTCCAGGGTACAAAACCAAACAAGCATACTTATACAGACTTTTAAGTGTTGTTTTGCTTCTAATTCATTTTAAACTTGTTTCTTTTTATGTTGCTTAATACTAAAAGAATGTATGCAATGCATGATGGATGAAAATGAGGGTGTTACAGATGGGAAACCCAATTATAGGAGTTTACTAGTTTTGTATGACCACCCTTGTCGCTTGAACACAATGTAGAGAGTCGGGAAGGTTATTCTACACTTTTGCTTCGCTATACTAAATTGAGTTTGGGAAATAACTATATTACTTAATTATGAACTACTGAACACCTGAATGATGAGAATTGATAATAATGACCCTTTAGCAACATGGTGCCTAGGGATCTAAGCAAGCCGGTAATGTGGAATGGGTTGAAATGTTTTGGTGGTTTTGCTTGCTTTAGATCTAAGGACCGGTTCGTGGAGCGACCATCCAGGATTTACAGTGCCACCATAGGGCCAAGTATGGGTGCGGCTTAGCTGACTAATTAGTGTATTGCTGGTACTATTTGGACCATCGGGAAAGCTCAAGGAAGGGGTAGTCGGAAGGGTTTGAAGTGGTGGTGGGACTACACTGGGATCCGAATGACTCAAGAAGGGGCCCTTGATTGGATGTGCTCAGTTGCAGACATCACCACCGGAAAAACCACAGTGGGGTCTAAATATGCTAGTAGTCACATTGTAAAGGCTATTTTGTGATCTCTTGGCCACACACCTAAGGAAGTGTGAGACGGAATGGTAGAGGTTCCATAGTCATCGAAAGATGATGAAATCACAAACTTGTGGATAAAGTGGTACAACCTCTGCAGAGTGCATGTAAAACCCTCATTTTTCATGCATTATGCCCTGCATACATTCATATATGTGTCTAACATTAATCTACATAAAAAGGAATAAGTTTAAAATTGATTTGGAACAAAATCGCACTTATGAATTTTGGGAAGTGCGGACTAGTTCGTTTTTGGTGCAGACTAGTCCGATTTCTCTCTCGCCTCGATCGAACTTATCCGTTTTCCTGCGGACTAGTCTTTTTTTGCCTCTAGACACTTTTGAACTTGTTCGGTCTTGTGCGGACTAGTCCGGTGTTCCAAGAATCCTGGAAAATTTGTTAAGTCCCTGGACATGTCCGGACTAGTCCGGTGTCCCAACGGACTTGTCTATTTTCCTCTTTGACTAAAGTCGGACTTGTTCGAATTTAGGCCAGACTTGTCTGTGTTTCCCCTCTGGATAAGTTCGGACTTGTCCGATTGTCCAATCCGGACTTGTCTGATTTTTCTCTGGACAACTTCGGACTAGTCCGGCCCTTTTCGAACTTGTGCGATAAATCATGACTCCGAATTGATCTTTTGTTATACAACTTGTTTCTTGGGTTTCACATTAAGTGGGCCTAGAGACGTTGTGCTTAACTCTTTTAGAGCCCATGTGGGACTCTAAACTGACCCCTACTCATCTCAAACTCGAAATCCATCCAACCCTAGCCTCCGCCTCTATATAAACAACCCCACCCCTTAGCTTGACATCTATTTGCCACTTTTCCACCCCACCCCAAACCCTAGCTCGTGAATAGCCACGACCAAGGAGGGGGAAGGATATCTAGAGCAAGAAGAAGAAGAGGAGGAAACAAAAGAGGATCAAGATCTCCATCAACTTCGCGTTGTTCATCAACAATCCACCATCAAGTTCTTCATCAACCCTAGATCTTCAAGATCCAAGTGTTACCTCCAACATACTTGATTCTTTGGAGTCCTAGACACCTGGTATACCTTTTGTTCTCTTTTCCCTACGTGAATTCGACCCCTAATCTCAAAATTCATGTCGATCTAGAAAACCCTAATCTGCTGATCTCGTGCATTACGGACTTGTCTGGTCCCTAGCAGACTAGTCTGATTTTCCTGGTTAATTTATGTTGGATTACTTCTAAAATTTGATCTAATCGACTCCAACCTGTATAAACTTGTTAAAAGCTATTAGAGCTAGTTAGTGATCATTAAGAGCAACTCATTAACAAGTTCCACCTTGCATTTGTATTAATCATGCATGTCATGTCATATTGATTAATGTTTGTGTACTCTTTGATTGTAATTCTTGTCCTGTATGTTATTGTGCAGATTAGACGGATTTGCACTAGAGAGTGCCGCGAAGGATCTACAGCACCAAGAGTTTGAAGTCTTTGATCCTAATCAATCCCAAGAGCAAGGCAAGTGAGCATATTGATCCATTTTTTAAAGTAAATGTTTGTTTGCAAACTGCATGCTTAAGTCAATTTAATGGGAAATCCTGTGGTAGGAAGTTTACTAGATTTGTTGACCACCCTTGTCACTTGGAATTCATGGTAGAGAGTCGGGATGGGATTTTTACCTTTTTGCTTCGCTTAATTAATCAGGATGGGAAAACAATACTACACATTAATGATGTATTTATGAGATTATGATTAACATGAACTGGTTAGTGTAATATGGTAATGGGTGATCTAAGCAAGCCTGGTATGTGGATGGGTTGGATGATATGGTGGTTCGCTTGCTTTAGATCTAAGGACCAGTTCATGCGAGAATAAACCAGGACTACAGTGCCACCACAAGGCCAAGTATGGGTGAGGCGTAGCTGATTAATTAGGGATTTGCCAGTGCTATTTGGACCGTTAAGGATGCTCGGGGAAGGGGTAGTCGGATTTGGTTTGTTGATGATTGGTGGGACTACCCTAGGATCCGAATGGGTCAAGAGGGGGCCCTTGGTTGAAGATGTGCTCAGTTGGAGGCATCGCCATCGGTGAAACCTAAGTGGGGTATAAATAGGATAGTAACCCCTTTGTAGAGGCTATTTTGTGATCTCTTGGCCACACAACGATGGAAGTGTGAGATTGCATAATAGAGGTTCTAGTCATCGGAAGGTGATGAAATCATAAACACGTGGGTAAAGTGGTACAACCTCTGCAGAGTGTCTAATAAAACTATCATGATAGCCGTGCTCCTGGTTATGAGTGCCTAGATGACCTACATGATTAGAGGGAAATTGGGATTTGGGATGGTTGGTGTGTAATGGTTATGGTTGATAATATGGTTATGGCTGGTTATGGATTTAATGCTGGTATTGGATAAGATTAATGGTAATGGTGAAATCTTGTATATGGATGATGGTAATGAAACATGAACAGGTATTATGATAACTACATGGTTTATGATGGGTTTACTTCACATACATATAATATATTGCTTTTCAAATGTTTTAATGTACTTTTCAGCACTTATCCAATATTATTGTCGTCATTTGAATCAGCTACATGTCATACTTTCCACACTTTCTGAGTACGACATGTACTCACTCTTGCAATTCCTGCCACCAATAGTTGCAGGTGAGGATTGGGAGTTTAATGGTGATAATGCAGAGTTCTAGGCCGTGTCTACCGTCAGCTTTGCCTGTGGTGTGGATTGGAGCCGTGCTACCCTATTGCTTATACTGCCTAGCTGTTTAGTTTGCTTAATTAGTTTATTTCCACTGCATTAGTTTAAACTTGTCATTAATATTCATTAGAGCTTGTATTCGAGGATAATATGATTGTGTAATAAAAGTACTTTATTAATCTTGTTATGTGGTAATTATCTGTATATCGTTTGTGATGCACTTGTGTATGTGTGTTGAACATCCTTGGCACACATATACTGCACTTGGTTCATTTTTGGAACCGGGTGTCAAAAATTGGTATCAGAGCCAAAGGATGACCGTAGTACGCAGCCAAGATATAATGGACACTTTGGAGCACATAGGAGCACTCAGGAATCGATGTGTTTTTGCTTGGTGTGTTGTTTGCTATATATTGTTTGCTTGTGTGCTTAATAGAGGATTTTGGGATGCTTTAGCATTGCCATGTCCACCTAGGCTAGTTAGTTGTTTTGTTTCATATCCCTTGATGCATATAGTTGGGGACGTTTCTAAATTCTTATCTCTTGCTTTCCCTCGGATGCTGAGGACTCGCAACCAGAGGGATGGCAACGAAGAGAAGGAGAACAATGTAACACCTCAAAATAACAATGGACAAGGATCTGCTCATGGAGCTATCAATATTGATCAGTTATTGGCTATGCAAAACCAGGTCATGTAGACCATGATACAAACTATGAGACAGTTGCAGGCTGGCAACGTCAACAATTAGCCCCACATGCCTCCACTGCCACCCCCATCTTCTCATAACCGGTTGGGAGAGTTTATGAGGACTAGGCCGCCGACCTTTTCTCATGTCGCTGACCCTATGGATGTTGATGATTGACTCATGTCCATGGAGAAGAAGCTAGCAATTGTCCAATGCAGTGACCGGGAGAAAGTGCTTTTTGCTTCTCATCAACTAGTTGGAGTAGCTGCGGATTGGTGTGATGCTTATTGCAATGCTCATGATAATCAAGAGAGAATTACTTGGGCCGAATTCAAGGAGAGCTTTCATTCTCATTATGCGCCAGAGGGAGTTATGATATTGAAGAGGCAAGAATTTGAGAACTTGAGGCAAGGAAGATCGAGCATGGGTGAATATCTCAACAAATTCACTCAACTTTCAAGGTATGCCCCTGAAGATGTTATCTGGGACAGCCATAAGCAATACTTGTTCATGAGAGGCTTGAACAATAAAATCCAAGTGCAATTGCTCAATTGTGACAATGCCAACTTCCAGAAGCTTGAGGACAAGGCAATTGTGGTGAAGAAAAAAGTCCATGAGATGGAGCAAGACAACAAGAGGAAGGCGCCATATCAAGGACAGCAACAAGGAAGTAATGTGCGCCCTCGCTTTGTGCCACCAAATGCCCCATATTTCAGCCCCTCTGCGCTTGCTCATCGCCCTGGTTATGCACCTCGCCCAACTCAATTTGTGCAGCAGCGCCCTGTCATGCAAGCACCTAGGCCTCCAATGCCTTATGCACCTCGTGCTAATTTTCCTAGTGCCAATGCGCAGAACCAAGCTCGTCCCAATAATTCTGGTGGAGTTAAGAAGTGCTATACTTGTGGAGAAGCTGGACACTTTGCACATCAATGTCCTAAGTCAGGACTTGGTCAAGGAAGCAATGCGCTGAGGCAACACCCAAGACCCAATGTAGGATAGCCACAAGGAAACCGTGGACAGCAGAATTTTGCATGCGGCAACGTGAACCATGTCTCCACAGAGGATGCTCAACAAGCAGATGACGTGGTTATTGGTATGTTTCTCGCAAACTCCAACCCGACAACTATGTTATTTGATTCTTCAGCATCACAATCATTCATTGCATCGAAATATGTTGCCAGGTATATTTTGCCTATCTCTCATATGAAGTTTACTCTATTTGTTCAGTCTCCTGGAGGAGAGATGAAGACAAATATAGCATGTCCAAAAGTAAGCCTTAGAATAAGGGGGGTATATTTCTTCGCCAACCTTATATTTTTGGATTCACAAGGATTGGACATTATACATGGTATTGATTGGTTGAGGAAGCACAATGGGGTCATTGAATGTGCCACAAAGACGGTGAAATTGACCAATGAAGATGGGACCACCGTAGAATTTGAAGCATCTCAACCAGAACCAAAGCAATTGGAGTTGAATCATATAGATGGTGCCGCAATTGAGGAGATTCCGGTGGTGTGTGAATTTTTGGATGTTTATCCGGACGAGTTGCCACGTATGCCACCTGATCAAGACATAGAGTTTGTTATTGATTTAATACCTGGAACTGCACCTATAGCTAAGAGGCCGTATAGGATGCCTCCTACGGAATTAGCGGAGCTCAAGAAGCAGATTCAAGAGCAACTAGAGAAAGGTTTTATTCGCCCAAGCTCTTTATCTTAGGGAGCGCTCATTCTATTTGTGGACAAGAAGGATGGATCCCAAAGGATGTGCGTAGATTACCGAGCTCTCAATGAGGTGACCATCAAGAACAAGTACACCTTGCCACGTATAGAAGACTTGTTTGATCAGATGAAGGGTGCTTGAGTTTACTCCAAGATCGATTTGAGGTCAAGATACTTTCAAATGAAGATTAGACCATCGGACATACCCAAGACAGCTTTCGGGACACGATATGGATCTTATGAGTACACTGTGATGTCCTTTGGATTGAAGAATGCACCAGCGTACTTTATCTACCTCATGAATAATGTCTTCATGGAGTACTTGGATAAGTTCGTTGTGGTGTTTATTGATGACATTATGATCTACTCGAAGGATGAGAAGGAACATGAGGAACACTTGAGGCTTACATTGCAGAAGTTGAGGGAGCATCAATTGTATTCCAAGTTCAACAAGTGTCAATTTCGGTTAAGAGAGGTGTCATTTTTGGGTCATATCATATCAGGAGGAGGAGTATCGGTTGACCCCGGAAAAGTGAGCGACGTGTTGAAATGGGAACCACTTCAAAACGTAGAGGAAATAAGAAGTTTTCTTGGGATGGCTGGATATTACCATAGATTCATCAATGACTTTTCTAAGATAGAAAAGCCAATGACGGAGTTGCTAATGAAGGGGAAAGTTTTCCAATGGACTCAAGCTTGTCTAGAAAGTTTTGAGGAGTTGAAGAAGAGGTTAACAACAGCCCCAGTTTTAGTTTTGTCGGATGTAAGCAAGAGTTTTGACATATATTGCGACGCATCGAGATAGGGACTTGGATGTGTGTTGATGCAAGAAGGTCAAGTGGTTGCATATGCATCAGTACAATTGAAGAAACATGAGCAGAATTATCCAACACATGATTTGGAACTTGCAGCCTTGGTACATGCATTGAAGATTTGGAGACACTATATTCATGGACATAGGTGTGAAATTTATATGGATCACAAGATCCTTAAGTATATATTCACACAGATGGATTTGAATTTGAGGCAACAAAGATGGTTGGAGCTTATCAAAGATTATGATTTGGGAATCAATTATCATCCAGGGAAGGCTAATGTAGTGGTCGACGCCATGAGTAGAAAAGGAGTAAGTCACCAACTCACGATTCGAGAGCTGCCATCCGAGCTATGCAAGGATTTTGAACTGTTGAACCTTGGATTTGTAAATGAGATGGGAATGATGGAGTTAAATCCGACCTTGGAGCAAGAAATTCGAGAAAGCCAAACGAAGGATGAGGAAATTCAGGAGATCAAGGAAAGGACCCAGGAGAGGAGAGAATTCAGATTTGATGAGGACGGACATGGTACTCTATGGCTTGCTAAGAGAATTTTCATGCCTAATGTGAAGCATATTCGGGAGACAATATTAAAAGAGGCACATCACTCGCCTTACCCAATTCACCCCGGTTGTACGAAGATGTACAAAGACGTGAAGACGTGCTATTGGTGGACTAGCATGAAGAAGAACGTAGATGAATATGTAGCATTATGTGGCGTGTGTCAACGAGTTAAGGCAGAACATCAAAGGCCAGCTAGATTATTGCAACCATTAAAGATCCCGGAATGGAAGTGGGAAGAAATTGGAATGGACTTCATAGTTGGTTTACTGCATACCCAGTCCGGTCATGATTCAATTTGGGTAATTGTGGATAGCTTAACCAAGTCAGCTCATTTTGTTCCTGTCGAGACCACCTATAACACCGCGAAGCTAGCAGAGCTATATATGGAGCACATTGTATGTTGACACGGAGTACCGAGGAAGATAGTTTCGGACAGAGGTTCTCAATTTACCTCCAGATTTTGGTAGGAATTGCACAAAGGATTGGGAACAAGGTTAAATTTCAGCTTAGCATATCATCCTCAAATGGATTGACAAATCGAGAGGACCAATCAGATCTTAGAGGATATGTTAAGAGCTTGTGCTTTAAATCATGGGAAAAGTTGGGACAAAAGCTTGCCATATAAAGAATTTTCATACAACAATAGTTACCAAGCAAGTTTGAAAATGTCACCATACGAAGCACTATATGGAAGGAAGTGTAGGACACCCTTGTTTTGTAGTGAGACAGTGGAAAATCAAGTATTTTGTTGAAAAACAAGTTCACGTAATTCATGAGAACTTGAGGTCCGCTCAATCAAGACAAAAAGGCTATGCGGACAATAGGAAAAGGAAATTAGCCTTTGAAGTGGGAGACTTCGTTTACCTCAAGGTGTCACCTATGAGACATCATAAGAGGTTTAACATAAGAGGCAAGCTAGCACCTCGATATATTGGACCATTCAAGATTTTGGACAAGAGAGGAGAAGTAGCGTATAAGTTGGAGATGCCAGCTCATCTTTCAGATGTCCATGATGTGTTTCATGTTTCCCAGCTCAAGAAGTGCTTGAGAGTACCGGAAGAACAAGTGCTAATGGAAGAATTGGAACTAGAAGAAGATTTGACTTATGCCAAGCAACCGGTCAAAATCTTGGAAACCAAGGAGAGAGTCACAAGGAACAAGATTATGAGATGGTGCAAAGTTCAGTGGAAGCATCACACAGAAAAAGAAGCAACTTTGGAGCTAGAAGATGATCTCAAGAAGAAATTTCCCTATCTCTTCTCTTCTGCGTCGAATCTCGAGGGCGAGATTCATTTTAGGGGGGGGGGGGGGGTAGGTTTGTAATACCCTCATTTTAATGCATCATTCCCTGTATACATTCATATACGTGTCTAACATTAATCCACATAAAAAGCAATAATTTTAAAATTAATTTGGAACAAAATTGCAGTTAAGAATTCTGGGAAGTGCGGACTACACTGTTTTTGGTGCGCACTAGTCCGATTTCTCTCTGACCTTGATCGGACTTGTCCGTTTTTCTGCGGACTAGTCTATTTTTGCGTCTGGACACTTTTGGACTTGTCCGGTCTTGTGCAGACTAGTCCGGTGTTCCAAGAATCCTTGAAATTTTGCTAAGTCCCTGGACATGTCCGGACTAGTCCGGTGTCCCAGCGGACTTATCCGTTTTCCTCTCTGAATAAAGTTGTACTTGTCCGATTTTAGGCTAGACTTGTCTGTTTTTCCCCTCTAGATAAGTTCAGACTTGTCTGATTGTCCAGTCCGGACTTGTCCGATTTTTCTCT
Organism: Tuctoria greenei; assembly: GCA_036927565.1. NCBI lineage: Eukaryota > Viridiplantae > Streptophyta > Magnoliopsida > Poales > Poaceae > Tuctoria > Tuctoria greenei. Next base: position 180,752,007 of record JAYESD010000005.1, read on the forward strand.
GGACAACTTCGGACTAGTACGAACCTTTTCGGACTTGTGTGATAAATCGTGACTCTAAATTGATCTTTTGCTATACGACTTGTTTCTTGGGTTTCACGTTAAGTGGTCCTAGAGACGTCGTGCCTAACTCTTTTAGAGCCCATGTGGGACTCTAAACTGACCCCTACTCATCTCAAACTCGAAATCCATCCAACCCTAGCCTCCACCTCTATATAAACAACCCCACCCCTTTGCTTGACATCTATTTGCAACTTTTCCACCCCACCCCAAACCCTAGCTCGTGAATAGCCGCCACCAAGGAGGGAGAAGGAGATCTAGAGCAAGAAGAAGAAGAGGAGGAAACAAAAGAGGATCAAGATCTCCATCAACTTCGCGTTCTTTATTAACAATCCACCATCAAGTTCTTCATCAACCCTAGATCTTCAAGATCCAAGTGCTACCTCCAAGATCCTTGATTCTTTTGAGTCCTAGACACCTGGTATACCTTCTGTTCTCTTTTCCCTACGTGAGTTCGACCCCTAATCTCCAAATTCACGTCGATTTATAAAACCCTAATCTGTTGATCTCGCGCAGTGCGGACTTGTCCGGTCCCTAGTGGACTAGTCCGATTTTCCTGGTTATTTTTTGTTGAATTACTTCTAAATTTGATCTAATCAACTCCAACCTATATAAACTTGTTAAAAGCTATTAGAGCTAGTTAGTGATCATTAAGAGCAACTCATTAACAAGTTCCACCATGTATTTGTATTAATCATGCATGTCATGTCATATTGAGTAATGTTTGTGCACTCTTTGATTGTAATTCTTGTCCTGTATGTTATAGTGCAGATAAGATGAATTTGCGCTAGAGAGTGCCGCGGAGGATCTACAACACCAAGAGTTTGAAGTTTTTGATCCTAATCAATCTTAAGAGCAAGACAAGTGTCCTTGAAGCATAATGATCCAGTTTTTAAAGTAAATGTTTGTTTGCAAACTGCATGCTTAAGTCAATTTGATGGGAAATCCTATGGTCGGAAATTTACTAGATTTGTTGACCACCTTTGTCACCTGGAATTCATGGTAGAGATTCGGGATGGGCATTTTACCTTTTTGCTTCGCTTAATTAATCGGGATGGGAAAACAATACTACACATTAATGATGCATTTATTAGATTATGATTAACATGAACTGGTTAGTGTAATATGGTAATGGATTATCAAAGCAAGCCTGGTATGTGGATGGGTTGAATGATATGGTGGTTCGCTTGCTTTTGATTTAAGGACCGGTTCATGCGAGAATAAGCCAGGACTACAGTTCCACCACAAGGCCAAGTATGGGTGCGGTGTAGCTAATTAATTAGGGCTTTTCCAGTGCTATTTGAACCGTTAAGGATGCTCGGGGAAGGGGTAGTCGAATTGGGTTTGTTGATGATTGGTGGGACTACCCTGGGATCCGAGTGACTCAAGAGGGGGCCGTTGGTTGAAGATGTGCTCAGTTGGAGGCATAGCCACCGGTGAAACCTAAGTGGGGTCTAAATAGGCTAGTAATCCCTTTGTGAGGCTATTTTGTGATCTCTTGGCCACACACCGATGGAAGTGTGAGACGGCATAATAGAGGTTCTAATCATCAAAAGGTGATGAAATCACAAACACATGGGTAAAGTGGTACAACCTCTGCAGAGTGTCTAATAAAACTATCATGATAGTCGTGCTCCCGGTTATGAGCGCCTGGATGACCTACATGATTAGAGGGAAATTAGGATTTGGGATGGTTGGTTGGTAATGGTTATGGTTGATAATATGGTTATGACTGGTTATGGATTTAATGCTTGTATTGGATATGATTAATGGTAATGGTGAAATATAGTATATGGATGATGGTAATGAAACATGAAAGGGTATTACGATAACTACATGGTTTATGATAGGTTTACTTCACATATGTATAATATATTGCTTTTCAAATGTTTTAATGTACTTTTCAGCACATAGCCAATATTACTATCGTCATTTGAATCAGCTACATGTCATACTTTCCACAATTGCTAAGTACGACATGTACTCACTCTTGCAATTCCCCCCACCAACAGTTGCAGGTCAGGATTGGGAGTTTAACAGTGATAATGCGGAGTTCTAGGCCGTGTCTATCGTCAGCTTTTCCTATGGTGTTGATTGGAGTTGTGCTACCCAATTGCTTATGCTGCCTAGCTGCTTAGTTTGCTTAATTAGTTTATTTCCTCTGCATTAGTTTAAACTTGTCATTAATATTCATTAGAGCTTGTATTCGAGGATAATATGGTTGTGTAATAAAATTACTTAATTAATCTTGTTCTGTGGTAATTAGCTGTATATCATTTGTGACGCACTTATGTATGTGTGTTGAACATCCAGGGCACACATATACTACACTTGGTTCATTTTCGGAACCCAGTGTCACAGTTTGTTAAAAAACTATCATAATAGTTGTGCCCCCGGTTATGAGGAACCTAGACCCTCACATGATTAGAGTTATGGACCTTGAACATGGTTTAATGGATGGAATTGAATTGAGAGTTGACATTGGTTCTTTAATTGGCTTTGGTATATGAAATTAATGAAATCGAGACAGGTGAGCAGTTATGAATTGATTATGGATTATTATTTATGGTATTGGTTACATAATTTAAAATTGATGTTATTCAGGTTATTTTGGGAAGGACCACACTTAATGATAATATTATTGCACTTTCAACTGTTTTGAATGTACTCTTATGCGAATAGCCATTTTATTATCATTCCTTGTTTAAGCTACATGTCATACTTTCCCACACTTGTTGAGTACGACATGTGTTCACCCTTGCTATTCTCACAACAAATTCAGTCGCAGGCGACAATGTGGAGTACCCGGAGGTCTTTGAGGAGTTCTAGGCGTGTGTGTTACCGTCAAGCTTGATTGTGGAGTTGGAGTCATTAGTGTTTAGTTTTTCCGCTGCAGAGTTATTAGAGATTGTATTCAAGACTATTTGGTTTGTAATAAGGTACTATTATTACTCTTATTATTCGAGACATGGTTTTATCTGTTTATCATTTGTGAATCACTTGTGTATGTGTGTTAAACAACATGGGCACACATATGCATTACGCTTGGTTCATTTTCGGAACCGAGTGTCACAAATTTGTATCAGTGACGTATTTGACCGTAGGACTAAAGCCTAGGTAGAATGGACACCAAAAATCACTTATGACTTCTTTCCTATTCAAAATTCGCCTGTTTTGCATTATTTTGCCTTCCACTAGCTATATAATGTGGGAAAGAATTGTGCTTTTTGCTGTTGCTGCACTTTTTGCCACTTTTCCTTTTCTTTGAGCAAATGCACATCCTCTCATTTTGATTTATGGCTGCTGCGCTGAAATTAAATTTTCCACTTCTTTCCTGTTGTTGCCATGTCTTTTCTTGTCTCTTCTTGCTGAAATAGAATGTTGACTAGAACCTGCGTCCCACACTTGCACCGACCATCACTTCACACACGATGACCCATCCCTAGTCCATCCATGTAGATCATTAGTGCTTGCTTGTATTTGGTGTCCTGATTGTATGATTGCTTGTTTGTATGCTTGGTGTGCGTTGTGGGATGCCTAGCATTTTGTCCACATCCGCACGTAGTAGAGAGTTGTGGGATGCTTGTCCACATCCTCTAATAGGTCTCTTAGTTTTAATAAGAGAGTTGTTTAGATACATATACCTTTGTTTCTTTTCCAATTATAAATTCTTCCGTCTTTACTATTCTTTCACCAACAGATGTTGAGGACTCGTAACCAAATGAATGACAATGGTGAGGTGGAGAACAATAGAGCACCTCAGAACAACAATGGACTTGGACATGGGGCTATCAACCTTGAGCAGTTGTTGGCTATGCAGAATAAGCTCATGCAGACCATGACCATGGGACAGCTGCCAGATGGCAACAACAATAAGCCTCACGTGTCGCCACCCCCACCACCCCCTCCACCCTACAACCATTTGGGAGAGTTCAAGAGGACCAGGCCCCCTACCATTGCTCAAGCCACATACCCTATGGAAGCTTATGATTGGCTGAAATCTGTAGAGACAAAATATGCTATTGTCTAGTGCAGTGATAGAGAAAAGGTTCTTTTTGCCTCACACTAGTTGGTTGGAGCTGCTGTAGATTGGTGGGAATCTCTATGCAATGCCGACGCTAATCACGAAAGAATCACCTGGGCTGAATTCCAGGAAAGTTTCTGTTCTCACTATGTACCTGAGGGAGTCATGATATTGAGAAGACAAGAATTTGAAAACCTCAGGTAGGGAAGGATGAGTGTGAGTGAGCATCTCAATAAATTCACTCAACTGTCTAGATATGCTCCAGAGGACATCAGCACTGATAGCAGGAAGCGGTATCTAATCATGAGGGGTCTCGGCAATTAAATTCAAGTTTAGTTGCTCAATACTGACTATGCAAATTTTCAGAAGCTTGTTGACAAAGCCATTGTGGTTGAGAACAAGATTCGTGAGATGGAGCTAGATCACAAGAGGAAGATGTCATACCATGGACAGCCCCAAGGAAGCAATGTTCGTCCTCGCTATGCACCGCCTGCTGTACCATATTACAACCTGTCTGATGCTGCATACTGCCCTGCTTATCCACCGCGATCACAACAACCAATGCAGTAACGCCCTTCCATGCAAGCACCTCACTTACCTATGCAGCCTGCACTGCATCCAAATATGACTGTCTATGCTCAGAATCAGCCTCGCCCTAACTTCTTTGGTGCCACTGGTGCAATGACTTGCTTTAATTGTGGTCAAGTGAGACATTTTGCAAATCAAAGCCAAAGATTAGGTCAGGGATAGATGAACAATGCTCCAAGGAAGAATCCATGGCCTGCTGGTGGAGCAACTCAAGGTAACCAAGGACCATAAAATTTCGCTCTTGGCAAGGTGAACCAGGTATCTGCACAAGAGGCTCAGCAAGCTAAAGATGTTGTGATTGGTATGTTTCTCGCAAACTCCAACCCTGCTACTATATTATTTGATTCTGGGGCATCCCATTCATTCATATCATCAAAGTATGTTGCAAAGCATAGCATGCCTATATCATACCTGAAGTATACTCTGTTGGTTAAATATCCTGGACGGGAGATGGGGATGAATATAGTATGTCCAAAAGTAAGTTTTTCCATAAGGGGGTAGATTTCATCACCAACATTATAATCATGAATTCACAAGGCTTGGACATCATACTTGGAATGGATTGGCTACGGAAGCATAACAAAGTGATTCATTATGCCACTCGGACAGTGCAATTGACAAATGAAGAAGGAGTCAGTATAGAATTCAAGGCAGTTCAGCTGACAATTGAGAAGGCAATGGTAAATCAAGCAGAAGGAGTAACTTTAGAGTAAATTCCGGTTGTTTGTGAGTACCCAAAAGTGTTTCCTGTGAAATTGCCAGGTATGCCACCTGATTGTGACATCGAATTCGTCATTAATTTAATACCTGAAACTGCACCTATAGCAAAGAGGCCATATAGGATGCCTCCTTAGGAATTAGACGAGCTCAAGATGCAGATTTAAGAGCAGTTAGAGAAGGGTTTTATACGCCCAAGTTCATCGCCATGGGGAGCCCCAGTGCTTTTTGTATATAAGAAAGATGGATCTCAGAGAATGTGTGTGGATTACCGATCTCTCAATGAGGTGATAATTAAGAATAAGTACACGCTGCCCCCCATAGAGGATCTGTTCGACCAAATGAAGGGAGCCAGAATATTCTCTAAGATTGATCTTTGGTCAGGATACTTCCAAATGAAGATTAAATCATCAGACATACCCAAAACGGCTTTCAGGACACAGTATGGACCCTATGAGTATACGGTCATGTCATTTGGATTAACTAGTGCACCCGCATACTTCATGTATATTATGAATAAGGTCTTCATGGAGTATTTGGATAAGTTCGTGGTAGTGTTAATTGATGACATCATGATCTACTCCAAAAGTGAAGAGGAGCATGAAGAGCATTTAAGGTTGATTTTGCAAAAATTGTGAGACCATCAGTTGTATGCTAAGTTCAACAAGTGCCAATACTGGTTAAGGGAGATATCATTCCTAGGCCATGTCATCTCTGGAGGAGGAGTTTTAGTCGACCCAGGAGAGGTTAGAGATGTGCTGAAGTGGTAACTGCCGCAAAATGTGAAGGAAATAATAATTTTTCTTGGAATGGTTGGATACTACCGTCAGTTCACCAAGGACTTTTCCAAGATAGCGAAGCTCATGACTGAACTGTTAATGAAGGACAAGCCTTTCAAGTGGACTCAAGCTTGTCAAGATAGTTTTGACGAGCTAAAGAAGAGGTTAACAACAACACCTATGTTAGTATTGCCAGATGTGAGCAAGAGCTTTGATATCTATTGCGATGCTTTCAGGCAAGGACTTGGTTGTGTATTGATCCAAGAAGGCCGAGCAGTAGCTTATGCATCCAGACAAGTGAAGCAACTTGAGAAGAATTATCCTACACATGATCTTGAACTTGGATCCGTAGTGCGTGCATTGAAGATTTGGAGGCATTATGTGCTTCGCCATAGATGCGAGATTTATACGGGTCATAAGAGTCTCAAGTACATATTCATGCAAATGAATCTGAATTTGAGGCAACGACAATGGTTGAAACTCATTAAACATTATGATGTGTGAATCAATTATCATCTAGGAAAAGCCAACGTAGTGGCTGATCCTTTGAGCCGAAAGGGGGCAAGTCACCAGCTCACGCTTAGGGAGTTGCCATCCGAGCTATGCAAGGAGTTTGAGCGGTTGAATCTTTGATTTGTGAATTAGATGGGAGCAATGGAAGTGAATCCAACCCTGGAGCAAGAAATAAGAGAAGGCCAGACCAAGGATGAGGAAATAAAGGAAATTAAAGAAAGAATCCAAGAAGGGAGAGAATTCAGATTCGATGAGGATGACCATGGTACTCTATGGCTTGGAAAGAGGATTGTTGTGCATAATGAGAAGCGTCTCCAACAGTTAATATTAAAGGAGGCACATGACTCACATTACTCCATCCATACTAGTTGTACGAAGATGTATAAGGACCTGAAGACGTGCTACTAGTGGGATGGTATGAAAAGGGACATAGCTAAATACGTTGCATTATGTGATGTATGCTAGCGAGTCAAGGCAAAACATCAAAGGTCGGTTGGACTATTGCAGCCATTGAAGATTCCTGAATGTAAGTGGGAATAGGTTGGTATGGATTTCATAGTTGGTTTACCTTGCACTTCAGCGGGATATAATTCAATATGGGTTATTGTGGATCGGTTGACAAAATCGGCGCATTTCATTCCTGTCAAGACTACCTATATTGGAGCAAAGTTTGCAGAATTGTATATGGGAAGAATATTGTGCTTATACGGAGTACCAAAGAAAATAGTATCTGCTAGAGGTTCCCAATTTACCTCAAGGTTCTAGCATAAGCTGCAAGAATCATGTCGTATGCTGAATTCTCCTACAACAACAATTATCAAGCAAGTTTAAAGATGTCGTCATATGAAGCATTGTATGGGAGAAAGTGTAGAACACCCTTATTTTGGATTGAGACAGGGGAAACTCAAGTATTTGGACCTGACGTAATCCAAGATGTCAAAAAGCGAGTTCAGACAATCCACGAGAATTTGAGAGCAGCTCGGTCGAGACAAAAGGGTTACGCGGATAATAGACGAAGAAGACCGTCTTTTGAGGTGAGAGACTTCGTATATCTCAAAGTGTCACCCATGCGAGGTCATAAGCTATTTAATGTCAAAGACAAGTTGGCACCTCGCTATATTTGACCATTCAAGATTCTTGACAAATGGGAAGTAGCAGCGTATAAGATGGAGATGCCAGCACATCTTTCTGATGTTCATGACTTGTTTCATGTTTCTCAGCTCAAGAAGTGTTTGGGATTTCCGAAAGAGCAAGTAGTGATGGAAGAATTGGAGCTTGACAAAGATTTGACCTACACCGAGCAACCTGTCAAAATATTGGAAACCAAGGAGAGGGTCACACGGAACATGGTTTTTCGATGGTGCAAAGTGCAATGGAAGTATCATAAAGAGTAAGAAGCAACCTGGGAGCCAAAAGAGGATCTTAAGAGAGGATTTCCCTGTCTTTCTCCTTCTACGTCGAATCTCGAGGGCAAGATTCATTTTAAAGGAGGTAGGTTTGTAACACCCTCATTTCATGCATAATGCATTGCATGCATCCTCGTACATGTTTAGCATAAAGCAACCTTAAAAGGAATAAGATTAAAATGAAATTAGGTCTAAACAGAAATTTAATCCTGTTAGGGAGCGGACTTATCTGGCCTAAACCCCGGACTAGTCCGGTGTCCCTCCTCGATTTCAAAAAATTCAAATTCTTCAGAACCCGGACTTATTGGGCACAATGCGCGGACTAGTCCGATCTAGGATCTGATCTTTTTTGGACTTGACCATTGTACGAGCAGACTAGTCCGATCTTCTTAAATTTTCAATTCGGGGTAGCCATTTCTATTCAACTAAGACTTGTCTAGCCCTCTATACCGAACTTGTCCAATTTCGTCTCTGTTCCAAAACGGACTTGTTTGGTATCCTCGCGGACTAGTCCGGCCTTAAGAGTCCAACTCAAATTCTGTTTTTCCTCCACGTTCAGTGTTAGACATCACCACTGGTGAAACCTCAGTGGGGTATAAATATGCTAGTAATCACTTTGTAAAGGCTATTTGTGATCTCTTGGCCACACACCATGTCGAAGTGTTGGATACGACACTTCCCTCGGACCCGCTGAGAAGCAGCCCGCGGAGGTTCTTTTGTGGTTGGGGCACGCAGAGATCAATATCAAGATGGTGACCTCAAAGATTTATGTGGTTCGGGCCGCCTGAGCGTAACACCCTACTCCACGGGGTTTGTGTAATTGTATTGAGTGAGTGCGTTCGCTAGGGTCAGGTCGAATCAGCTTAGTCTCTCCTAGCTTCGATCCTCCCCATATTCGTGCGGTGCAGCCCTTTTATAGTTCTAAGGACTGATCGTTACAAAGCTGGCCTGGCCCAACATGTGGCCTTGGCATGCTTAATGACCTAATACACTATCTAAAGGGTATTAAGTACAATTAATAGTGCGGTAACGTGTCTTCATGGCAGCGTTACCCCTAATAATGGTGCACTGATCGTGTGTCATTAATATGGCATTAATGACACGTTATCAGACTGTGTAATGGTCACTTTAACCATCCTTGAATGTCTGTAGTGGTCTTCATCGGCTTGTATTTCTGTTGGTGATGAAGGTCGGGAGGCTCCACACGTGGCTGATCCGGAGCTTTCCCTTGCGGGAGGGTAGGTCCGGGGTTGCTGTACACGTGTCGACACCGGAGCTCCTCTCTGACGGGGGCTAGGTCCGAGGCTATTGTATAAGTGTAGTCGCCGGAGCTTCCCTTGGTTGGGAGTTTTGTTCCGGTCTTATTTTACACGTGTTAACCGGGGAGCCAGCCATATGAGGGGAGCGGGTCTGGTGCAACATGGCATGTGGGACTTGCAAGGGCCTTTAACTCTGACGGGTGGAACTTTCTTACACTTTTTGCGGCATCGTGGGTTACCCGGTACGTAGGGTATCGATAGTGGCCCCCAGGCCACCCTCTGGGAGAAACCCCTTGGGTTAAGTTGTTCTGCCAGAGGTGGGGCCATTCTCAATTCCCGTGCTTCGATTTTCAAAAGTTCTCTGATGCGCCGATAGAGTGACGGTCCAAGAGTGAACCTTCGACGCGTGGCTTGTTATGAATACGGCAGATGAGATCTTGGAGTGCGGATCTCACGCAATTGAAGGTCGTCGGTTCCCAATGCGAAAACAATATCGGTTCTGCGTGCCCTGTCAAAGCGCCGACTTTGGGTTTCCCGCCGCTCATCATAGCAACGGTTGGCCTTGGGTAAGGACCTCGATCTCTTCATTGGGGTGGTCATAGGCCCATTCATCATAGACGGGGTAGATGTTTGAAAAGTACCTTGGATCTCATTACGGTTTCCATCCAAGCGTCGCAGAGGCTTACTTAAGAAGGAAAGTGTGCATGGGTTGAGGACCCTTTACGCCTTCATTCATCTTTGCGCTCAGAGCCTCCCAAACTCCATCTAAATTTCCATCCTTTGCTCCACCTTGCCACGATGGAGTTGGGTCTTCCCAAGAGCCGCCTCAAGAGCGATGATGATCTGAAGATTGTTCGGACCTACATGGGGTGGTCCAGCAACTCCTTCAACCATCTGGTCCGCGCCGGCAAGCTCCCGTTTAAGAACAAGCGCAATGGTGACATGGTGTACTTCTCAATGTACACCATGGTGGGGCTGATCCCACCTTTCTTGACATTATTTTTGATGCTGCTAGACTTCTATGGTCTGCAGCTGTACCACCTTGGACCCCATTCTCTTCTTCCTGTGGCGACATTCGTCCACTTCTGCGAGATGTGGGTGGGTATTCCCCCCTGCGTCGAGCTATTCCGCACCTTCTTCACCATCCACACCACCGGCAAGGGGTCCAAATTTCATGGCTTCTACTATTTTGTGAAGCGCAATAAATGCCCCTACAAATACTTGAGGTCGTTTCCTTCTGACAAGTGGGACGACTGGAAGAAGGATTGTATCATCGTCACGACAGAGGATCACGAGAAATTGGAGCTGCCCGAAGGTCTCCCCAATGTTGACACTGACACATGGAGTGTGGTTCCAGTGCTGTCAGATGCCTTCAACCCTGTCTTGACCAAGATCTGCGAATGTGTGGAAGGTGGAGTGACCTCCCAGATGGTCTTCTGCAACTTCCTGGTCAACAGGTGGGCTCTATTGAAGAAGAGGGAGAAGCTCGCATGGGCCCTCAACAGCGTGATGGATGATGACCAGATTGAAACCAGCCTGAGATCCAACTTGGATGGCGTAGCTTTGGAGCTTCATCTCAAGAAGTTCCAGCATGGAATTGACGTCGAAGGTGACGACTTAACTCCGCCGGCGGCTTTCCTCCCTCTGAACATGGAGGCGGTGTTCAGCAGGTAGCTTCAGAGGATTATGCCAGCGCTTGAAGACCTTGGTGAGGTGGAAAGGCTTCCGATCACCAGTTTGGCGATCCACGGAGCTTCCGAGGGTGGTCCTGCGCCCACCCCAAGCCAAAAGACTGAAGACGTCCAACCGAAAGAGGAAGCTGAAGCATGCTGATGAGAGGTCCGTCAGGCCTGCTCCTTCCATGACGACTGCTTCTCCCTGGAGGGGAGGTCTTTTGTAGCTACCCCTACTCTGGTGCAAACGTCCTCAAGAGGCATAAGCTCCAGGCAGGCGATCCCGACCTCAGTGTCGGCCAGAAGTTCCAGGTCCGGGTGTTCATCCCGATGAAGGGAAGCTCCGGTCGAAGGAACTCCGGCGGCTAAGAGTGTTCCTCAACTGAGGTCCGAAGCAGTTGCTTAAGCAGATTTGGTGGGCTCTAGCTCCGGGCCTCAGAAGAAGAGGTTTCGAGGTGATTGGGGTGGTAGCATCTCGAGGTAAGCGTTGACTGCTCGCCCTAAAATGCTAGTCTTGTTTTTGATATGTTCTTAATCTTCTCATCCCTTTGTTTCCAGGGTGTCAAAGAAAGGACCCGGAGCTTCAATGCCTAGTGCAACGGCTGGGGCTGCACCTGTCGAAGCTCCGGCTTCGATCGCTGAGCCTCTTCCTCAAGCGGAGGCGGAAGTCGCGGCAGTTCCGGCACCAGCTGTCGTGAGCTTGGACTCAGAGTCCTCACCCAAAGCTCATGTGGTAGCGCCGTACCGCAAGAGGGAAGTTGAAGATGTGCCTCTAGCGGTGGAGGCTGATGCTCCAGCACCAGCGATGCCAGAAGTTCCCACTTTCGAGCCGAAAGTTGCCAAAGCCCTGGCTGCTGAGCCAGAGGTAGCTAAAGCCCTGGCCATTGAGCCGGAGATCAGCTAAGCTCTGGCCCTTGTGCTATAAACGTTTGAAGATTCGGCGGCTGAGCCGAAAGTGGTAGAGTGTCCGGCTAATGAGCCGGAGGTGGTTGGCTGTCCGGCGGCAGTGCCGGAGGTGGCTGAAGGTCCGGCGATTGTGCCAAAGGTGGTCACCGTGCCGGAGCCCAAGCTAGTGGTGGTTGAAGCACCAGTTGAAGCTCCAACTGCTGCTCCAAAAGTGGTGGTCCCGGAGGTACCTAAGCCGGAGCCGGAGCAGCTTGCAGGACTGGCGACCGGTTCTTCAACTTCGGAGCCGTCGACTGAAGACCCGAAAGTGGCGCCTTCAACTGCTCCGCAGATGGAAGTTCCCCCCGTGGGTTCTTCTGCTGCCACTGAAGGGCTCCAGGAGAGCAGCCCTAGTGCTGCAGGAGTCCAGGTGACCACTATTGTAGAGTGGGACCCAATTTTTGTGACAGAGAACCCTTTCAAGCCTGCGGAAATGGTCACAGCAGGCCTAGCGTTGTCCATCGACAACGCCTACTCAAGTCTCCGGCAGGTTCAGCATTCCTTCAAACATGAGAGCAAAGCCTTAGAGGAGGAGGGCAACACCTTGAGGCGTTGGTGCAGCAGACTCCATTTTGAGACCAAGCATGCTCAAACGAGGCTGGCTGACCAGAAGGAGTGGATCAAAGGGGAGTAGGCCCGGTTAGAGTACTGGGATAAATTAATGGTAGAGAAGGAGGCCGCCATCTGGGCGCTCGATGCTAACTCCAGGGAAATCCTGGAGCAAGTTAAGGAGAGACGTGACGCTACTGACGTGCGTTACGAAAAGCTCGCAGAGTTGAATGAAACTCTCCTAAAGCATCGAGCAGACCTGGAGGCGAGGGTGGAAAAACTCCTGGGGCAGCAGGAAGATGTGGTGAGGACAGAAGCGGAGGTCACCTAGAAGTTGACTCTGGGTGAGAAAAATAAGGCGGATCGCAGCAAAAAGCTGGATCTATGAAAGAAGGAAGAAAGGAAGAAGAACTTGAAGCTGGGGCAAGAGCTCTCGAAAAGAGAGTCTGACGTTGCCGCTAGGTAGGAGAGAATCAAGGGCAGGGAAAAGGACCTAGCTGAGAGGCGGAACCGCATCCACCTCCGGGAGATGGAGCTGGCTGACCGGGAGAAGCAGGTTACTAAAAACATGCAGCATCATGCTAAGTTGGCCGAGCGGCTTGCCCGTGAAGGTTCAGAGCTTGCGGCCGCCCGGAGGTCACTGCAAGAGCTGCAGAGCTCGAAGGCGATTGAGTCTTTGATGGTTTGGGACTTGCTGGGGCGTGCGAACAGGGCCCTCATGCCTCTAGGTTTTAGTCCAGTACGCCCAGAGAACCCAGCGCAGGAGCTGGACCAGACGCTAGCGGCACTTGGCTCTGCTGGCAGCAAACTCGACGTGGTGGGTGATGTCATCGACGATCAACTGGACACAGAGGGTAAATCCTTGGGCAAGAACATCGTTGTGTATGTCTTGGCATGTTACCGGAGCCAAGACCCCCAGTTCTCCCTTGATTCGGTCTTCGAAGGAATCATCATGGAGGAGGAGGATGTCGCTAGGGCTAGTGTCCAAGAAGCTACTGAGAAGGTTGCTTCATTTTTTCCACAGGACCTAGATCCTCCAGTAGCTAGGACTTTTCTCCCTTTGTCCCCTGTAATCTCAATTTTGTAATCCAGTTCATTTGATTAATGAAATCCTCCTTTTTGCCATGAATTTCACTTTGTCTTCAATATGCTGTGCCGTGTCTTGTTGCCCCCCCTGGTACATGTGTACAGTTGAGGTGTGTACATGTACCAAAGGTTATGATAGTATGTTTATGTCTTGGTTGCTTTGCACTTGTACATTTTAAGTCCAAAGTCTTCAATTTTGAAGCGTCAAAGACAGGCCACTGTAATGGTTGGAGCTTGGTAGCTCCGGCGTCAACATATTAGATGTTGACGACAGACCCATCTTGGGAGATGTCGGAGCTTAGTAGCTCCAGCGTCGTCCACCATCGCTATGAATTTTTGCTTTACCTGCACATTAAAGGCAATTGAGAAATTAAAATTCGTCTTCTTGCCTATAAGTTTGTTGTGACTTATTATTCTTATTTGAACTTTAGATCCGAATAAACTCAACATGATAACAAGCATTCTAATAGAATCTTCCTAGATCTACATGCCTTTTTAGTACTCACCCTACTAAGGGCTGCCGGGGTGTAGGTAGAGCGGCGTACTTAGGGTACAGGACCAGGCAAAGTCGATAACGCACTCCGGATCTATGTTGGCTTGGCGTTCAGGTAAGTAGACTATGAAGCAGTGTTAAGATCCAAAAAGACTATCAATAAGGCTTGTAAAGCAAGTGAATTACTTGGAACAAAGCTCAAAAAGATTTGCACAACTTCGTTATAGACAAGTGGGGTATAAATAATTTGGTATATTGAGCCTTGTACAAAAAAGTAGATGCACGTGGAGTCTATTTTCACACAATAATGCATTTCATTATAAGTACAAATTACAGGGGAGACAAGGACATACTTAGGGTGCTGGACCATGCTAAATGTGCTATACATCTTTTACTAGCCCAGAGCAAGTAGTTACACTTTTAGTGTTGTGACTGTGTCAAGTGTTACTTGAACTTCTCGGACCCTCCCGGAGGGGTCCAGATGTTCTCCCGGAGGACTTTCTCGTCTCTGTATAATGAATTTATAACATGCATTATGTGTAATTACAGACTCACCTCCACGATTCTAAGCATAAAACTTATGGAGGTGCTTGATGTTCTAAGGATTGGGAAGTGGGGTCACATCCTTTGTCGCCAAGCGAACGCATCCTGCTCGAGATACTTTAATGACTCGGAAGGCACCCTCCCAGCTGAGGGAAAGATTGTTCATCCCTTCACGAGTTAGTATCTTCCGAAGCACCAGGTTGCCTTCTTCAAGCTGTCGGTCACGCACATGCCTTTGATGGTAGCGCTGGAGCTCTTGGCGATAACGTGCATTCCGAACAGCTGCTTGGCCCCTTCCCTCGTCGACGAGGTCAAGGTCTTCACACCGGAGAGGGTCCTACGTGGCTTCATCGAAGGTCCAGACCCAGAGGGACCCCAAGGTGATCTCCAGAGGAAGGATTGCATCAGCTTCGTACACTAAGAAAAATGGAGTCTCCCCAGTTGACTGATTAGGTGTTGTCCTTTTCGCCCATAATGTGGACGGAAGCTCTTCAATCCAGTTAGCTACGTGCTTTTTCAATCGCTCGTATGTACGAGTCTTGAGTCCTTTTAAGATTTCTGCATTTGCTCTCTCGGCGTGGCCATTGCTTGCTGGATGAGCTACTGAAGCGTAGCTAAGCTGAATACCGAGGTCTTCGCAATATTCATGGATTGCACTACTTGTGAATTGAGTTCCATTGTCAGTAATGACTTCGTTTGGAACTCCAAATCTTCATATAATGGACTTCAAGAACTTGATTGCTGATTGTTTGTTTATTGTTGCTACTGGAGTTGCTTCCGACCACTTTGTGAACTTGTCGATGGCGACATATAGGAACCTGTAACCTCCGACGGCTTTCGGGAAAGGTCCCAAGATATCCATGCCCCACACAGCGAATGGCCATGTAGGAGGTATCATTTGTAGTGATTGAGCCGGTGTGTGAATCTTTTTGGTGTGAAATTGACATGCTTCACATTTTTTCACTAGCTCAACCGCATCCTGGAGTGTTGTAGGCCAGTAAAAGCCATGCCGGAAGGATTTATCGACTAGCGTGCGAGAAGATGTGTGGTTCCCGCACTCGCCTCTATGGCTTTCTACAAGGAGATTGAGGCCTTCTTACCTTGTAATGCATCGCATTAGGATGCCATTGGCACCGCGTCAGTAAAGATCCCCTTCTACCAACGTGTATATTTTATCCAACCTGACAATCCAGTGAGCGGATACACTGTCTTCAAGAAGGATATTGTCTTTCAAGTAGCTCCGGATCTCCGAGATCCATGCATCGGAGCTAACTTGAGCTTTTGAGTCTTGCGTGTTGGGTTGCTCGGAGCTTCCAATAGCACCTACGACCCTTGGTGGACGCCATGGTAATAGGGCCATTGGAACCGTCAACTTCGAGGTGCTGGTCTCGCCCCCTTCGCTCAGTTCGACGGGCTGAGCTGTTGGTTTTGACAACCTCCGGACGAAGATTCCGTCAGGAGCCGGAGCTCCGGTTGAGGCATTCGTCGGGAGTTCATCGGCTTCGGAGTTATGAAGGCGTTGAATATGATGGAGATCTAGGACTTTGAAGTCCTTCTGAAGCCTCTGTACCTCAAGGAGGTAAGCAGCTAATTGAGAATTGTTGCAGGAGCATTCACCTTTCACTTGTTTGATGATGAGTTGTGAATCTCCCTTCACCAACAGTTGTTTGACACCATAATATAGTGCCACCTTGAGTCCATAAATGAGGGCTTCATACTTCGCCATATTGTTGGTTGCCTTGAAATCAAGGTGTACCATGTACTTGACCTTCTCTCCGGTTAGAGTTAGGAGAAGGATTCCAGCTCCGACCCCCTGCTTCTGCATGGAGCCATCGAAGTGGAGGGTCTAGTGAGGCTCAGTAAATACCAGAACTTTGAGATCTGGTTTTTGCTCACTACGGCCCCCGGGGTTTGATGGAGAGGGGGTCCATTCTGCCACAAAGACAGCCAAGGCTTGACTTTTAACTGCTTGTCTCAACACAAATTCTAGATCGAATTCTGCCAACTACGCTGCCCACTTTGTAATATACCCAGTAGAATTAGGGTTTTGCAAAATTGCACGTAGTGGAAAAGAAGTCACCACTGATATTTTATGGGCTTGGAAGTAATGACGAATCTTCCTTGAGGCGAAGCAGTTTATGCACCTCAATGTATCTTGTCTTGGCATCATGGAGTACTTCACTTGAGGGAGATGAGCCCATCCTTCAGTTCCACCATCTGTATGCGCCCTTCAGCCACTAAGTCCAATAACTTCTTGTTCTACAAACAGAGAGAAGCTAACTCCTTAGAAAGTTGTGACAGTTTAGGGGCACGAAAAGATTTCTAATCGCTGTCCTCAAATTGGCCAAGTGGCCCACTGATGGCAGGTGGCGAGGGGTGACGCCTAATTTTAGAGGGTGACGAGCCCGTCGACTCCTCCATCATCAAATTATCCACTTGCTTGATAAAGAAATTTGCATAGCCTCCTTCAGGCTTGCGCACCCCAGGGATAATGAGGCGATCTCCCACATCCTCAGGCGAGGTACACATACGAGACTTGTAGTGGTGGCTCACTACGTCACCGTCCTTGGTCTTCATAGTGCACATAAACTCCTCGCCAAACTACATCTTTGGGAGAGACTGATCTTTTTTAGGAAAAAGACGGGTCTTGACTGGCTTAAGTCCAGCCATAGTCGAATGACATGTAGGTGTCTTCGACTTCATGGGCGTCCTCTGAGGGGAGAGCGACCGTGCAACACCACTAGGTGTAGTGTTACACCCACCTAGAGTCTTTGTCGGTGGCGGGGTCATGGCGAGAGGTAGAACATCTTATGTCATGACAGACTCCAATGCGAGGGTTGAGTTATCATTGGCCGACGCGATGTCTCCGCTCAGGTTGAAGGTCGATCTAGAGGAGGCATGAGGCACAATTTTCTTGTCGGCCATGACTTGGATGGAAGGAATAGGATATGGATTTTTCTCAATGGTGCAAGGTTCCCCTCTCTGTTCCCGTCTATAAATAAGCGGGGAAAATACGATAGCACCGAGAATCTTGTTGGGATACATCGGGAGAGTCTGCATGAGAAAATAGAGTGCTGGCGACGCAAAGGAGGAGTCAACCGACCCTAGGGTTTGGCCGAAACTCTCTTTTATCCACTCGGGCCAGGTTTTCGTGGGTTGGTTTAATGGGCCCCATTGATGATTAGTTGGTTGGGCCCATTAATTGGACGCAGAGAATTTAGACAAAATTTAAAGAAACAGCATGAAAATCAATAAGATTTATCACGTCAATTTATTTTTCCGCCTCCTCCTCCCGGGATTCAAAAAATAATTTGGTTTGGTGCCCTTCCACTTTAAATAGCTGATCATCATCACCTTGGAGTGGAATTGATCCATGGGATGAGGTTTCTACTAAAGTGAAGGGTTCTTCCCATTTACATATAATCTTCTTATGTCCAAAGAGTTTAACCCTAGAGTTTAAGAGTAAAACATTATCTCCAGGTTTGAACTCTTTAGGCGTAATCCTCTTATCGTGCCATCTTTTGGTTCTTTCCTTGTATATTTTCGCACTATGGTACGCCTTATCTCTCCATTCTTCCAACTCAGAAATTTGCTTCAATCGGTGTTTTCCGGCTTCATGAAGGTCCATGTTCCACCGCCTGATGGCCCAATAGGCTCTATGTTCCTATTCTACGGGAAGATGACAAGTCTTCCCATAGACAAGTTGGAATGCAGACATGTCGATGGGTGTTTTGTAGGCAGTACGATAAGCCCACAATGCGTTGAGTAGCTTATGATTCCATCCCGTTCCCATTTCTAAGACGGACTTTTGTAGAATATTCTTAATTTTCTTATCAGATGTTTTTGCTTGACCACTTGTTTGTGCGTGGTATGAAGTAGCAATGTTATGTTGGATACCAAGCTCCATCAAAAAGTTCTGGAAGGTCTTATCTATGAAATGAGACCCTCCATCACTTAATACCGTACAGAGAGTGCCAAAGTGTGGGAAAATGATCTCATGGAACATTTTCCTAGCTTGCTTGGAATCAACATTTTTTCATGGCAAGGCTTCTATCCATTTTGACACATAATGTACGGCCACCAGGATATACTCGCAATCATAGGACTTAGGGAAAGGTCCGATGAAATCAATACCCCACACATCAAATAATTCCGCCTAGAGATTATATGTTAGGGGCATCGCATTGCGAGCGGAAATTCCTCCATGCTTCTAGCATTTCCAACATCTGCGATTGAATTCTTTTGTGTCTTCATACATAGAAGGCCAATAGAATCCACATTGTCAGATCTTTGCTTGGGTATGGTAAACACCGTAATGGACACCATAGGGGCTTGAATGGCATCTAAAAATAATTTTGGTGCCTTCGATTGATGGGACACACCTTCTAAGAAGTCTATCGGCACAAACTCGATAGAGGTACGGGTCATCCCAAAGGTCTATATGACTCTCATAGATGAGTTTTTTTTTCCCTGGTTGTACGTATCACGTGACCATGATGTTCATGATATCGGCATACCAAGGGTGAGAGTGAATCACCTTGAGAAGCATATCATCTTGTAGGAAGTCGTTGATAGGAATGGCCATGGTTTGCGTGACTTCCATGCGCGAGAGATGATCTGCCATGAAATTCTCTACTCCTTTCTTATCCTTGATTTCTGAGTCAAACTCTTAGAGTAGAAGAATCCATCGGATTAGCCCTGGTTTAGCATCCTTTTGGGTGAGCAAGTACGTCAAGGCAGCATGGTCAGTATAGACTATGATCTTGGCTCCAACCAAATAGGACGTAAACTTATCGATTGCAAAAACTACATCTAAGAGCTCTCTCTTAGTTGTGGCATAATTGAGTTGAGCTCCTGTCAGAGTTTGCTAGCATAGGCTATTGCATGATGCTTTTTATCTTTCGTTTGGCCAAGACCGCAACAACAGCAAAATCACTAGCATCACACAACATTTCGAATGACGGCGTCCAATCGGGAGGTTGGATGATTGGAGCTAAGATGCGTTCCTTTTTGAGTATGTCAAATGATTTAAGGAGGTCATCAACAAAATCAAAGGGAGCTTCCTAAGCTAGTAGGTTAGTGAGGGGTCTAGCGATTTTTGAAAATCTTCGATGAATCATCGATAAAACCCTGCATGACCTAAAAACCTGCGAATTCCCTTAACGTTGATAGGAGGTGGAAGTTTTTCAATGACTTCAACCTTTGCTTTGTCCACCTCTATCCCTATCTCAGACATTAAGTGTCCAAGAATGATGCCTTCATGGACCATGAAATAGCACTTTTTCAAATTAAGTACTAGGTCCTTCTCTTGGTATATTTGTAAGACCTTGTCTAAGTTTTTAGACAATGATCAAAAGTTTTTCCATAGACGGAGAAATCGTCCATGAAAAATTCCATGATATCCTCAATCATGTCAGAAAAGATAGACATCATACACCTTTGGAAAGAGGTAGGAGCATTACACAATCCAAAAGACATATGCCGATAGGCATAAGTTCCGTAAGTGTGACATCGGGTTTCGAAAATGAACCAAGTGTGATGCATATGTGTGCCCAGGATGTTCATAACACATACACGAGTGCATCATGTTGACGGCTCCTAAGATATACTAACAAATCATCCCCGCAACGGCACCATAAATGCTTGTTGATATTTCTTAACACCACAGATAATCTCCGGTAAAGAGATGAGATCCGCAAGCACACAGAAGATACCGTTGTAGCATTTCACCCATGAGTATTCCCAAGGGTATCGTATTTATCCCAAAGGAAGGCAATGGAGTAAAGTATATATTACTCTTATAGTCAAGCTATGGGATACTAATCCATTATCCGGAGAGGGGTAAGTTAATAATAGGCGTAGTGTAACACACACCTAGGCAATCTATTCTAACGGGTAAAATGGGTCCTAGAGGGAGATTGGATTGAGAGTTAGAGAGTTGCTCCTACAATGCTCCTAATACATATACATAGACTAAGGTAGATACTAATGGTCATGTCAAAGATGAATTCCTATGCAATGCTATTCAACACATCGGGCACGGGCTTACCCCTAGCAATACTAGGGCGACTCCCGCCAAGAGCGTGTGGCTTAGCCGAACGTGGAGGATTACAAAGGACAGATAGGGCTGTCACCACCTACTGCCTACCTCTTCAATCCGTGGGTCTACGAGACATCCAACGCTACTTAAATACCCTAGCACCATGCTAGCATACTAAGCAAATACCTTAATAGCCATGGCACAAGCCATCCTAAGGCAATGACTAACCTAAACATTGTTGAACCAACGTTGAAGCATAGCAGAAGTCATTCATATTAACATAATCATATCATAACTACATAAACTATATTGGAGGTCTATAGTGTTTATGACCATAAGATGTGATCATGAGAGTGAAATCATAAAGACCATACCTTCCACATACATGGACTCCACAATCAAACAAGAAACGCTTTGTCCAAGTATACGTATAAAAGAAGACTAAAGATAATATCTTTATTGAGCACAAAGTCACAAATACAAGAAGGAATACATAAGCCATACCTTTCCCAATGTGGAATTGGGAAGAGAGACTCCTTCTACTCCTTTCCCAATTTGGACTTGGGACTAGAGGCTCTCCTCTCTACATCCTAGCTCCTCTAAGGACTATGGAAGAGAGTGTATACAATAGAATGATGCCCAAGTTGTGTGTGTTGAAGTGAGGGGTAGGGGGTCCTATTTATACTTGTGTTGAGGTCGGTTCCCGCCACCAAAAGTGCATGAATCAGTCACCATTGGCTCCAGGGAGCCGGGAGGAGCCAACACGTGGAGGCTGACCGAGTTTGGTACAAAGACCAGGTTGGTCGACCCCCTGGTTCGGCCGACCTAGTCATTGCACCGTTTCTCGTGTGCTTTCTCCAAGTGGCTGCAGGTGGGTCCCATTGATGTATATGGGTGATACACCGTTGGATCTCCTCGTATACTTCTATTTGTGAGCCATTTGATCCATGGGATGCCACGTGTCATCGCCTGATTGGCTGGGATGATATTTTATAGGATTGGTCCCTCTACATTTCCTTATTTCCTGCATAAAATGCTGCATACACATATTTCTCCAAGTCCAAGTGGAATTGGGTTAGATAGAAAGGTGATTTGTGCAAGAAATGACAAATCCTTCACATAATTAAGTTAAATTGACGGATGGAATTTGTATATAACAGCCGTCAACAAACTCCCCCAAGCTTATCTTTTGCTTGTCCCGAGCAAAGTCAAGACTTTAGGTTGATGATCAGGAGTTGCTACAATGTATTATTTTCAAAAGTATCTAATGCACAACAAGATACTCTACCTAGTATTACAGATATTAGCTATGATACCCTACCTTTCTTAAGTTATCATGGGGCTTATGCTTTTTCATATTCATGAGCAGTTGAAAGGTAGAATAGCACATGGAGAAAACATAGCCTCGAAATCAAGTTCCACTTAAATCCCGGAGAATTCAATTTAGATATTAAGTACCTCAATTTTATTCTCTCAGTCACTCCTTTGTGGATAGTGGAAATATTTCCTCACCAAAGCATTGTGCCTCTACTATTCCTACTCATTGAATATGGCTTGTATGTGGAGTTGGTAAGGAAAGTAAGTAGGCATATTTGCATCACATATATTGCTATGTCAAAAGAGTAATCCTTAGGAGAATTCAAATCAAAAGTTTTTGATTCAAGACTAGTGCATGTGTGATGGAGTGGAAGTGGATGTGGATACTTGAGATAACTCCTTTTTGGTATATTCTCTCTTTCTTTTGTAGGGATGAAACATGGCTACTTTTTGTTTTCTCATGCTTATGCTGTAAGCATGCTTTTTTTATTTTCTTTTTGTATCCATGTCTTCTACTCCCTTTCTTTGCAATGAATTTTTAAGAGAGTTCTAAACATGAATAACATGGAGTTTCTCTTTTTGTTATGTATGGTGGATATGGTGGGCGTTTTGCTTACTTCTAGTGTAGAAGTATAGCATGTGCAAGTGAAGTCTTGAATTCAAAAAGAGTTGAATGATTTCTCACATAGGCCTATACTAGTTTGACTAGGCTCAATGTGAAAGCAAATAGCATATGCATAAGGTTTTGTCTATGTATAAACATCATATGGCTTTGCTAGATATTTCCAATCAATTGAGGGAAACTTAAATCTTTTTAGAATTTCTCTGGAAATCTAAGTTTTACTTTCAAACTAGGACTAGCAGCCCTATTACCAATTCTAATCTCGCAACAACCTAGAATTAGATTAAGCTTTTGCTACCCACAACTTCCAAATTGAGGTAAAAGTATTTCAAACCAATGAAAGCAATATTCGGACAGTAGCAAGTTGTAAACTAGAGACTTAGGAAAATAAAACAGAGCAAGTATTCATCATTTCATCTATGTGAATTTTAAATCATTCTTACCGCACATCTTTATTTGATGAAAGTAAATCTAATCTATTTTATATATATATTTTTTTAATTGCAAGGTGGATGATAGATGGATGGAAAATAAATATGCAATGGATGATTTGAAATAAAAATGTAGTGGGTGTGATACAAGTTACCTCAAGTGGGGGTCCTCCCCCAAGCTTATTCTTGATCAAGGTCCGTGATAGGGGTTGAAACCCTAACGACGGAGGTAGGCCATGAGTTGGCCTATCCTTGTTGCAGCGTGGCTTTGAAAATGGAGGGTTGAGTGTTGATTGTTGTGTTGCCTCCCATGGACACCATGAGTGTGGTTGAATAGAGTGTTTTTGTTTTTGACCGTGCGCACATCAGGGTCTCCATGTGTTGGGTGTGATTTGTCATTCCTTGGCTAGGATAATGATGACCTTTAGATCCAAAGGAATGACATTCACTCAACATACATTGAGTATGTTCATCATTCTTTGGCTAAGGTGTATCATATCTTTTTGCCATAAGCGAGTGACATGTGCCCAACATGCATTGGGTATGATCAGTTGTTCCTTGGGTAAGGTACAACATACCTAGAACCACAAATGAATGACATGCACTCAACATGGGTTGAGTGTGATTTGTTGTTCCTTGGCTAAGGCATGACATACCTTCTAGCCACATAGGAACAACTTGCACCCAATATAAATTGGGTGTGATCTTGTCATTCCTGTGTCATGGTACATCATAACTCTTAGCCACATATGAATGACTTGTACCCAATGATAATGGCAAATCCATTGAGCTTGAATGAGTGCTTAAAATAGTTTAGAGTATAATGCTCTCACCCATTCGTGGCAGCTCATTGGTTGCTCATGGAGGGTTCCCATTTCAAATCTCTAGCCTCGTATAGTTAAGATAGACCTTCGGCCATAATTTCCGATAGATATCAACCATCCTAATTTACTCCTTGGCCAAGAGATGGTAAAATGGAATCCTCTAGGGATCCCAACAGTCAGCTTCATGAATGCCTGCATAGTAATATTACTCCTGCAAACTTCCTCTCTTGAATGGAGAGGGATGGTTAGCTCCCGAGACTTGTACAAATGAACGTTCGAGTTAGGTAACCGAACGTTCATTTGTACATACGGGGAAGAACAAAATCAAATATGCATTGGATCCAATGTCAAGTGTATCTATGATCAATGTGTTATTCATTGATAAGAGTGTACCTTTATGGATAATTCATGTTGCATATTTTCTAAAGCTCCTACTCATAGCAATGCATGTGATAGAAATACACTATATGGATCCCTACACCTTTTAAAGTTTGTAACCATCTTAGTTTCCAAGAGCAATTTTTTTATCATTTATACCATGACAAACAAGATTCTCAATTTTATCCTCCTGAACCTCACTAGGAAATTGAAATTTAGTGACTCCACCTAAAAATGCAATTCAATTTCAGAGCAAGGATATCACTTATTCCTAGGAGTTAGAAATCTAGTGACACCATCTATGCATGAAGCTCAATTAAAAATTATGGTTGTCACTATGCCCAAGTTCCTATATGCCAATTCACCAAGTAAGTCATGCCCAAAAGTTTTTTTTCTAAACCTAGACAAAAATGACTATGTCTACAAAACAATGCTTATAGGATTCTAGGTACCTGTTTTAGATTTTTCCAAGTAAGGTGGGATTTCCTTTTAGAGATTCAAAAGTCAATACCCACACTTACTCTTGTGAGGATGCATGAGAATTAAATGATGAGGAAGTGTCAACCTTCCTCACAAATGCAAGAAAATACATTCAATTCTATGGCAAACCAAACAATGAAAAATTCTAAACTCATACCTCATTTGAAGAGTAGTTGGTGACAAAGGTCTTTGTGTGAGAAACTCACAACCTTGATTTCGGGCGTAGGCTTGATGGTTGATGTCAAATGCCAAGTTGAGATTGGATTTGGCAATGGATTTGGTTCTGGCTCTTCCATTGGGTCATCATATTGAACATCTCTCTTCCTCAAACTCAAAATGAGTTTGAAGGAGAGAAGTGTTCTCAAATCTCCCAATGGTGACTTGATCTTGATGAAACCTTCCACTTTCTTGCCAGACCACCTCTTCACAATTTTGACCTAGTTGCACTTTAATCAAGAACACACAAAAAAACTCGAAAATGGGTTACGTTAGCCAAAAGCAATTTGAACCCAATTTTCAAATTGTCTTGCCCAACTTGAAATAACTTGTAAATGCAATGAGGGTTAAAGCAAATCTTTTTGGTTTGAACTAGGAAGATAAATTCAAGTGGTCATGCACATAGTTCATATCCAATTAAATTTCTCCCCTAATTCAAATTTTTAGTTTTATAATAGTTGAAATTTTACATTCCAGCATGCAAGTGTGGAATTTAAAATATGTAAATGCAAGGGTTGATGCAATTTGGAAAAAAATATGAGATAACTACCAATTAACCTATTGTCAAGGACTCATCGAATTTTTGAAGTCCGGTGAGTGATAACTACCAATTAACCTATTAGCAAGGACTCACTGAATTTTTGAAGTCCGATGAGTAGGACTTACCTCCGTTCTGTTCAGCGCGATGATTTGTTGTCCAATCCCAGAGTTGAAGATGTGGACGATTTCTTCTGTTTTGACATGCCAAACTCATTTGGCTGTCATTTGGACATGTGGGCCACATGGTGGCCCTAGCCTCTCCCCGTTGTATGTATATAGACATGTTGTTGTAGCGACGGGTTCTCCCTCTTGAATGTATTCCTTCATGAGCATGGGGAGGCTTTGTCCTTCATAGGGGTGCCACTCTGACCATATTGATATTCCATTGAATCAACCCATACCATGATCATGGATCAAAGGCTTCCTTGGGTATGATGACATGTGGACTCCACAATCAAACAAGAAACGCTTCATACAAAATGTCACTTGCCCTAGGTTGAATGGGTTTGGTCAAAGTGTGGGAATCCCAACAAGTGATGTGGGGTATCTTGGACTTTGAATGCTCCTTAAATTCTTGTCCTTTGCCAAGATCTTCATGTGAATGTTGTCTTGATTTCTGCTTGGCCAAGATACTTCAAGGTAGGCTAGTTCAACTTAAATCCCTTGGAGAGCCATAGCCTCCTTGAATACAAGGGTGATGTCAATTCCACCCTTGACCTCCTTGTGAATAGTAGCCATTGGAGTTGTTGTTTGAAAAAGGTCCTCATGGGTCTTAGGGAAATAATTCCCAGGCGTCCCATGTTGACATGGATTTTTACAAATCATGTGAATATCCACGACTTGGATTATCCAAACAAATCTCTATTGACTTGGTATTCATGATACTTCAATGGGAGGTGTAGTTCCATAACTAGCATATCCACCTAGTGAAGTGGTGTGCATGACAAGCTATGGGAACTCGAGCATTCTTCAATCCACCCCTTGAGTGGAGACCTTCTTCTCATCCATGATGAATGAGAATAGGACCCCTTCATCTTCAGCATGAATGTGGTCATGGATTGGTGGAGCCAATCCATGACACGAGTGTTGGATGAAGAGCAAACTATCCACCCCATGGTGGAGGCAAACCAAGAAGAACTTCTTGGAGCCTTCCCCAAGCTTGGGAATGGATGAATTTGGCTCCTACTGAAAGCTAAAATTCTCCCGCAAAAGGCAGTGGTGTTGCCTAGCGGACATTTATTCAGGTACGCCTTGAATCATCTTGCGTTTAGCACTTGCGTCCTCGTTGGCCATCCCATACAATGGGTTTGCCAACACTACCTTGTTTTCACACAAAGGAGAAAACAAATAAGGGTAATCCTGTCTAATAACTATTAGTACCTATAGCCTAATCACAAGTGATAGCTATCCTTCACTTCCTTTGCCTTCCCTGGCAACGGCGCCAGAAATGCTTGTTGACGGCTCCAAAGATATACTAACAAATCATCCCCAAAAATGGCGCCAGAAATGCTTGTTGGTATTTCTTAACACCACAGATCATCTTTGGTAAAGAGATGAGATCCGCAAGCGCACGGAGGATACTGTTGTAGCATTTCACCCTTGAGTATTTCCAAGAGTATCGTATTTATCCTAAAGGAAGGCAATTGAGTAAAGTATATACTACTCTTATAGTCAAGCTATTGTATACTAATCCATTATCCGGATAGGAGTAAGTTGATAATAGGGGTAGTGTGACACACACCTAGGCAATCTATTCTAAGGGCTCCTTTGGTAGCTCAGCAACCCGGTGGGATCCTGGCGCAATCCCAGGCCCAGAAAGCCACGGGCCACAATTTCCCTTTGATCCACTTGGCAGCCCGTAACCACGGCCCGATCCACTCGGAACCACCGGCCTTTCCGTCCCGGTCTCACCAGGTCGGGGAGGAAAACCCCGACGTGCGCCCGCCTCCCCCCATCCCCGCTCCCGCCGCCCGTATAGCCCTCCCCTCGCACCGTCGGTGGCCTCCATTTTGTCGCGCCGCCAGCCTCCTCCCACAGCGCCACCAGTCGCCTCCCCCCTCCTCGGCCTTGCAAGCCTTCGTGTCGTCTGCCTCTCCTAGACTTCATGCCGCCGTGCTCGCCTACCATCGCCAATCCGCGCCATTGCGATCGGTCTTGTCCCGTCTTCGACCGTACTCACGCTCTGCTCCGACGGCCAGTCCTGCCGCCTCTGGGACCCCCTGATGAGTAGGTTTAGGCCCGATCTTCCGAAAGGTATGTCAATTGGGGTGGAGAACTCGACGTTGATGATCCGCGGCACTCGAGCAGTTCGAGTACCCCTGCAATCACTACACCATGGCTCCGTTGGTTATCAACCGTGCTGGACACGCTTGACCTCGCCAAGAAGGCTAATCCCTGCAAGTGCAACCAAGAACACGAGCAAGAACGTAGAAGACACGATAGGAAATCGCGAAGTTGGGGTCTCACAAACCGTAGAACAGCGATTTTATTGGTCTAAGCAAAACCCACCGAATATGACCGGTGGCTGCAGTATTTATAGGCTAGGGTTCGACCAAAACACGATTAGACGCGTCCCTAATGGACTCTTACGGGATACAAGGCCCAAAGGCCCGATTCGGTGGCGCAGCACCGGACAGAAATCTGGACTCGACTTGTTTCGACGATTCCCAATGATTCCAGAGGAACTTTGAGGTGGGACCAGAACCATTGTAAAGTTCATCTTCTCGTCTTTCCGTGCATATGTAGAACGTCAAAAACAGAGTCCGTATGCCTCCTGGGCGTCTGTTTTAAGATGGACTTCTCCTGGACTCCGAGTTGAACTCGAGTCCGAGTTGTAAACTGTTTCCATCTACTTGTGGACATCCCAGGTGGTTCTCCACGCTCCCAAGGCCTCCTTCCTTCACTTGTTGATCTTCTCCATTATTCCTAATAACAATTAAATCATCACATAGCAATCTATTCTCAAACTCACATGCAAAAGAAGTTAAGAACGAATTCACCTGCTGATTTAATAACCGTGCCCGTGCTCTTGTGATTGGTCCTTGCAGTTCAATGCGCGTCTCCGCTGTTGTGATGTCCTCATCATCCTCCCCCTCTTGAATTGGAGTCGTCCTTGACTCAAGTTCATCTTCTTCTCCCAAGTACGGTCGCAAATCTGAAATGTTAAATGTAGGACTAACCCCAAAATCGTGAGGCAATTCAAGCTTATATGCATTATCATTAATCTTTTCAACGATCTTAAAAGGGCCAGCAGCTCGTGGCACAAGTTTAGATTTTCTCAAGTCGGGAAATTGCTCTTTTCTCAAATGTAACCACACCAAATCGCCCGGTTCAAGTTTTACTTCTTTTCTACATTTACTACCTGCAATCCTATACTTCTCATTCATCATTTTAATATTTTTCTTTGTAATTTCATGCATCTTAAGAATGAATTCAGATCGTTGTGTAGCATCCAAATTTATAGTTTCAGAAGGAGGCAAAGGTAGTAAATCAATAGGAGCACGGAGATTAAAACCATACACTACCTGGAATGGACTTACCTTTGTCGTGGAGTGAACGGATCTGTTGTAAGCAAATTCTATATGTGGTAAACACTCCTCCCACAACTTCAAATTTGTTTTCAAGACAGCCCGCAACATAATGGATAAAGTACGATTAACTACCTCGGTTTGTCCATCCGTTTGTGGGTGACATGTAGTTGAAAACAGCAACTTGGTTCCCAATTTATACCACAAAGTTCTCCAAAAATGACATAAAAATTTTGCATCACGATCAGAAACAATGGTATTTGGCACACCATGTAAACGAACAATTTCTGTCATAAATAAATCAGCAATGTGTGAGGCATTATCATTCTTATGACAAGGTATAAAGTGTGCCATTTTGGAAAAATGATCAACAACTACAAAAATACTATCCCTTTCCCTCTTAGTCCTAGGAAATCCCAAAACAAAGTCCATAGAAATATCCTCCCAAGGTACACTAGGAACAGGAAGAGGCATATAAAGACCATGTGGGTTAAGGCGAGACTTAGCTTTGTTGCAAGTAGTGCATCGTGACACGTAGCGCTCGACATCACGCCTCATCTTTGGCCAAAAGAAGTGTGTGGACAGCACGTCTTCAGTTTTCTTCACTCCAAAATGTCCCATCAAACCTCCTCCATGTGCTTCCTGCAAAAGCAATAGACGAACGGAGCTATTTATTCCAAGTTATTCCTTCTCTACAATTTTCAAATGCATCTTTGAAGTCCAAATCAGTAGGATATAATGCTTTAATTGTTTCCAAACCAGAGATTTTATGATCAAGTTGGGACAGCATGGTATAACGCCTAGATAATGCATCGGCAATGATATTTTCCTTCCCTTTCTTATGCTTAATGATGTATGGAAACAACTCTATGAACTCAATCCATTTAGCAT
This sequence comes from Tuctoria greenei, assembly GCA_036927565.1. Lineage (NCBI taxonomy): Eukaryota > Viridiplantae > Streptophyta > Magnoliopsida > Poales > Poaceae > Tuctoria > Tuctoria greenei. The sequence continues at coordinate 180,781,905 of JAYESD010000005.1, forward strand.
GTCGTTTATTCAGATTGGTTTGACACTTAAGATACTTCTATGATTCATGATCGGAATGTATGACAAACTCCTTAGACCAAAGATAATGTTGCCAAGTTTGTAATACACGTACTAAGGCATACAATTCCTTATCATAAGTGGAATAATTCAGAGAAGGACCATGAAGTTTTTCACTAAAGAAAGCAACGGGTTTACCTCCTTGTATGAGAACGCCTCCAATACCAATGCCGCTTGCATCGCATTCTAGCTCAAAGGTCTTGTCAAAATCAGGAAGTTGTAGTAATGGTGCTTAAGTAAGCTTCGATTTGAGAGCATTAAAAGCTTGTTGCTGCTGTTCGCCCCATCAAAATGGAACTCCCTTCTTCGTTAGCTCATGTAGAGGTGCTGCAATGGTGCTGAAATCCCGCACAAAGCGCCGATAAAATCCTACAAGACCAAGAAAACTACGAACCTGTGTGACGGTAGTTGGGGCTGGCCAGCTGGTGATTGCTTCAATTTTTGCCTCATCCATCTCAATTCCCTGCGAGGAAACGACATAGCCAAGAAACAAGACTCGATTGGTGCAAAAACGCACTTTTCGAGGTTACCAAACAAACGTGCATCTCTCAAAACAGTAAAAACAGCACGTAAATGATCAAGATGTTCATCATATGACTTGCTGTAAATGAGGATATCATCGAAGTAAACCACCACAAATTGTCCAATGAAAGCACATAAAACCTCGTTCATTAATCGCATAAAGGTGCTGGGTGCATTAGTTAAACCAAAAGGCATGACTAACCACTCATAAAGTCCAAACTTGGTTTTAAATGCAGTTTTCCATTGATCTCCTAGTGCCATTCTAATTTGGTGGTAACCACTATGCAAGTCAATTTTTGTGTAGATGATAGCACCACTCAATTCATCATGCATGTCATCTAATCGAGGAATAGGATAACGATATCGAATGGTGATATTATTAATCGCTCGACAATCAACACACATGCACCAACTACCATCTTTCTTAGGAACCAAAAGAAAAGGAATGGAACAAGGGCTAAGGCTTTCACGAATGTACCCGCGGTCCAAAAGATCTTGGACTTGTCGCTGAATTTCCTTAGTTTCTTGTGGATTCGCCCTGTATGCTGCACGATTTGGCAAACTTGCTCCTGGAATCAAATCGATCTTGTGTTCAATGCCTCTCATCGGTGGTAAACCAGGGGGTATCTAGGTGGGAAACACATCCTCAAACTCCTGCAAAAGGTTAGCAACAGCAGGGGGCAATGCAATAGACAATTCATGAAGTGAAAACATGGCTTCTTTGCAAACTAAAGCATAGCACATCCCCTTAGTATCCAATAAATCAGCAAGTTCAGATTTAGTTGCGAGCAATGATGGTGATTTTAACTTAATAACTTGCTGTTTTTCAGATTCTAATTTAGTTGCTTTGCCCTCATGAATTTTACTCTTCTCAAAATGCACAATTTCAGCAGGAGTCATGGGGAGAAAAGTGATTTTCTTGCCCTTATGCATGAGAGTATATTTATTGGTTCTACCATGATGAATAGCATCTGTATCAAATTCCCAAGGACGACCCAATAAAAGAGAACAAGCATCCATAGGAACAACATCAAAATCAGCAAAATCATGGTATGAACCAATTGAAAAATGGATTCTCGCTGTTTGTGTTACCCGAACCTTACCGCTGTTGTTGAACCATTGAATGTGGTACGGATGAGGGTGTGCTCTTGTTGTCAAACCGAGTTTCTTGACGACGTCCGTGTTTACCAAGTTATTGCAGCTACCTCCATCAATTATAGTGTGTACACGGCAGTCCTTGACGACGAGAAACATGTGGAAGAGGTTTTGTCGTTGTATCTTGTCGTCGGTCTCCACTTTGGAGCTCAAGACACGCTGCACAATGATGCTCCTATAGTTCTCCGTCGCCGCTGTACCAAGTACCTCTTCTTCGGTGTGTTCTTCATTTGGATCTGTAAAGTCAGTATCAAGAGAATATTCATCTTCAACATTCGAAGTACTATCATACCCGCAATCGTCGCGTGCTATGTATGCTCGTTTGCTCGGGCAATCTCTCATCATATGACCATGTCCCTGGCAGCGGTGACACTTAATGTTGGAAGTACGACCCGTAGAAGGAGTGGACGACGAAGGCTTGAATGATGTCGCCTTGTTGCCTTCCGGCACGCGAGAAGGTGGAGAAGCAGGTATAGTTCGTTGGCCACCATTGTGTGGTGTAGTCGCTGCACGGGGCCGAAGATGGTGCTGTTTTGGATGGTGTAGTTGTTGCACGCGGCGTGAAGTTGCTCCTCGTGCGTTGTTGCTGTTGTTGTCGGCTATGCAATTCTTTTTCTGCCAACATAGCAAGCTGAAACAATTTGTTAACAGTATCATATTTTTTGTAATCAACAATGTCCTGAATTTCACGCCTCAACCCCCCATAAAAACGAGCTATTTTATCATCCATGTCCTCTACTACCCCACAACGCAGCATACCCTTTTGTAAATCTTGATAATACTCCTCTACGGACATGTTACCTTGGTCTAAACGCTGCAATTTTTTGCGAAGGTCCTGCTGAAAAGATGGAAGAACAAATCGAAAACGCATAGCTTCCTTTAATCTATCCCATGTTGGAGGATCAGTTCTAGTTTTAACAAGTTCATTCCACCATATGATAGCAAAGTCCTTAAACTCACTAGTGGCTTGACGAACTCTATGTTGTTCAGGAACAAAATGGGAATTAAATTTTTGCTCTACTGTCATCTCCCAATTAAGATAAGCCTTAGCATCATAAGCACCAGAAAAAGAGGGTATAGTAAATTTCACTTTAGCAAAAGGATCATCAGGAGGGCGATTATAATTGTTATGATTATTACCTCCCATACCTCGACGATAAAGTGGTAGTCTTAGCTGATTATTGTGATCTTCCGGTGCATCATAAGCATTGTCTTCTTGTCTTCCAGCGAGAGGCAACCGAGCCTCAAAAGTATTCATCCGAAGAGCAAGGTCATCCAGTTGGCGAGTCAAGTTCGCCAATGACTCCTCCGTTGCTGCATTGTATTTGGCGAACATATCCGTCATGGTCTTCATCATATCACGTAACTCAGCATGTTGAACACATTCGTCATTATTTTCTTCTCCTGCCATTGTTAGTAGGAAACAAAAGACAACAAAAAAAATGTTATCCCTATCAACTACAGTGACAATGTGGAAGGTGGAAGAAAACAATCTCTCTCGCTCAAGCGTCTTACCACGCTCTTACAAGTGTTCTTACTGACACATCAGTTGGTGTGGACGGTGAGATGAACAAATGAAGCGTGGGGTGATTGCAAAGGTACCTGTTATGCTCAAGAGAAAGGTGGTGCTTGGATGGCACAATATGGTGGCTAATAAGCAAAAAAACGTTTACAGCTAAACAAAGTTGAATAAGTATTCAATGTAGGAAACTGTTGCTGGTCAACTGAGTGCCCTAGAGCCTAGCACAACACAAGGAAGTATCAAGGCAAAAGAAAGACAGAATGATATAACCAAACAAACAGCACCAAGTGGTATAGGCCAATTGCTTTAATATGCGTGCTCTTCACTATTTTTTTTCTTTTTTTGTAATATTTTTTTGATATTTTTTCTTTACTCAGTAGCACAAATATAGGAAGCACACAAATTTTCAGCTCAATTGGATGTAATATGTGTCCTATAGAAAATCAAGAAGATTCTTTAAAATTCGTGCTAAAACTTCGGAGGCCGGATAGCCTATCTTCCGAGCGGAATTTGGGCAATCTAATTTGGCCGAACGCGGCTACACGGCGGAAAATCAGATGCGAAATTTCGCGTAGATGAATTTAAAAAAAAATTCGCCCGATTTCGAGTTCGTATGCGAAAGTTATGGCCGTTTTAAGGTAGGCTATACGAGTTACGATTTTTTAGATGTTGATTCCAACTCGGTTTGAGAACAGAACTCGCAATCGGATACGAAAATGATCGGGAATTTGCACAGCAACTAATGGGGTGGTGTGTGATGATTCAAGGATGAATGGCACAAAGATTTGTCACATAATCTAGGGCTGGCGATGCGGGAGTTCACGCAAGGCAGCTAGCTAGGGCAAACCGATGAACGTGGCGGATCGGTTTGTTATTTAGGGATTGTGGAATAGGTGTCGAATAGCAAGAAAACAAGGACGAAACACGATAACTAGGACCCAAAAACACAAAGCTAAACCAGCAACAAGACTCAACCACACGAATGCAAACTCAACAATGCAAACTGAAAAACGAAACTGCAGGCACTATAGTCTGGGAAGCGGTAAAAACGATCTAATTCTTTTGTGGCTTTTCTGTGGACTCTAGGTACAAAAAAAATTGATCTAATGGAAGGAAGGAAAACAATGATACCTCACGGGCAACCTGGAAATCTGATACCAATTGATGAGTAGGTAGGGGGTCCTATTTATACTAGTGTTGAGGTCAGTTCTCGCCACCAAAAGCGCGCGAATCAGTCACCATTGACTCTAGGGAGCCGGGAGGAGCCAACACGTGGAGGCTGACCGAGTTTGGTGCAAAGACTAGGTTGCCCAACCCACTGGTTCGCCGACCTGGTCATTGCACCATTTCTTGTGTGATTCTCCAGGTGGCTGCCAGGTGGGTCCCATTGATGTATATGGGTGATACACTGTTGGATCTCCTCGGATACATCTGTTTGTGGGCCATTTGATCCATGGGACGCCTCGTGTCGTCGCTTGATTGGTTGGGATGATATTTTATAGGATTGGTCCCTCTACATTTCCTCATTTCCGTGCTGCACCACCGCTCCATTGGTTATCAACCGTGCTGCACACGATTGACCTTGCCAAGAAGGCTAATACCTGCAAGTGCAACCGAGAACAAAAGCAAGAACAAGGTAGAAGCAATTTGAATTGCTATGTTGGGGTCTCACAAATCGATGAACGGCGAAATTGTTTATAATAGATTAATCTAAGCAAAACACAGTGCTTCATGGCGGCTACTATGGAGTATATATAGGTGGGAGGACGTCCAAGGGTGTGTTGGGGTCCTGACCTAACCCGAAGATACGAAAATAATGGACTTAGACTTGATACAAGGCCCAATGTCCCAATACGGTGGTGCAGCACCCTGACAGATTCTGAACTCGATTATGTTTCGACGATTCCTGTAAACTCCGAAGGAATTTTGACATGATACCAGCGGCATTGGAAATGTTATCCTCTTCCCTTTTCGTGCATATGTAGAACGTTAAAAATGGAGTTCGTATGCGTCCTAGGTGTCCGTTTTAGTGCGTAGTGCTTCTAGACTCCGAGTTGGACAACAATTTTGAGTTGAGGTCGGTTTCCATCTTCTTTGAACGTATTATCTGGTCCTCCATGCCCCTAAACCTTCCTCCAATTACTCCTTGAACCACTCCATGTATCCTAATTACAATTAAATTATTAGGTAGCAATCTATTCTCAAAAATATATTAGGAAACATATAAGAACGTGCTCACCTATGAAATTAATTGTTGTGTGTGAATTCTATTGATTGCATTTTGTATGTTCAATAGAGTGTTGTGTAGATCCATAGGAGTGATGTCCTCATCATCCTCCCCTTCTTGAATTGGAGTCATCCTCGACTCAAGTTCTTCTTCTCTCATATGTGGGTCCATATGTGCAACGCCATCAAATCTTCTTGTATGCATGAAAGGAGGAGGCCAAGGTGGTGGACGACATAGTGCACCATCTCCATGTTCTTCATCAAATACGCATGCACATTCACTCGAGCCAGGATCCCAAACAAATAAACATCGTTCCATGCTTGTATGTGCAATGACAACGTGCTTGATCTCATCATTCTCCCCTTCTTTATGACATGCCGTCCTCGGCTTGCTCGTATGTCTAGCAAAGAGGCTTGCTTTGGGGGTAGAATGAGCATTGTCCATATTGCACAACCGCAGCAAACAATGCTCCTCTATTATATGTTGTCCCTGCTGCAAGAAAAAAATACTAGAAAAACTTGACAAAGAATTATTAGTGTTAGTTCATCCATTCATTTCACCATGTTGTTGCAGCACAAAATGGGATTTCTCATTTGAGCATATGTAAACTTTATGCACCATAAATTCACCACTATGTTCATATTTTCCTATTGCATGAAAATTATTTCTTGTCAACAAATATAATTTAGTTTTCAAAAATATTCTTCTCTCTAGAGTGTCTAGATCACAAAGATAGTTAAATTTAATATAACCCAAAGCATTTAGAGAAGACAACAATTTCAGCTCATCTCTTTCACATGTAATTGGAATGAAATGCTTAATTTCAGCGGAAGTGGATGATAAAGTATCAAATTCATTCACTTGTTCTAGTATAGGTACAATATAATTATCAGCACAAAATGCATTTTTGTCATAAGGATTAGTAGGAAAATCAACTAGTGGTAAATGAGTTTTTAGAAAAGGCTCTTCACATTGTTGCTCTCCAATAGAATGATTGAGGGAAACATTTGAAACATTCAAAAACTTCTCAACATTGATAAGTGTAATGCGAGGTACATTACCTTCATTCTCATATTCAGCAGTAACTGTGGGTCAAATAAGAATTGAAAGATCTGAATTTTCACAAAAGATGTTGAACACCTCATTCTCTTTTGAATTTTCTACATTTATATGTTCATGTTCCTGCAAAAGGTTAGGCATAGGAGGAGGTACACCAAGAAAATTCTTCTCAAGTTCATTTATTTTATCTTTGCAATTAGATATATTGGCAATAGTTTCTCGCATAAGAATTTTCATATTTTTCCATGTTTGAGGTTTTTTTGAATCACTTAAGTTGTCCCACCAAGTTAATGCACTAGTAATATTCCTAATCTTTCTCCTCTCGCACATATGCCATTGTCCAAAAATTTTATCCAACTCCATTTCACAAGCAATATATTCATCATAACCAAAACCATCATAAGAAGGAAAAAATAGGAGAATGTAATTACTTCTTGGGGAAGGTGTTGTAAATGTGGTCTGAATATCATGTGAAATCTTGGTTGATGGTTGATTTTTAGTGAGCAATTCCATCACCGTCTTCATCATGTCAATCATCTTAGCGTATAATGCATGATTTTTGCTTTTACCTGACATTGTTAGTAGCAAACAAAAGACAACAAAAATATGTTATCCCTATAAACTACAAAGGATAATGTCAAAGTGGAAGTGCAATCATACACTCTCAAGCGTCTTACCACACTCTTACAAGTGTTCTTACCAACACTGCAGGTGGCCACCGGTGGACGGTATGAAGAAACCAATGAAGCGTAGGATGATTGCAAAGGTGTATCGATTATGCTCAAGAGTAAGGTGTAGCTTGGATGTAACTTTATATGTAGCTAAAATTACAACAATGAAAATCAGATAGTAAAGTTGAATAAGTGTCCAAAGTACTTGTCAATGTTGTTGGCCTAAATGTGCTCCTAGTAGTTGAAACAAGCAAGACATGAGATAAAACTAGATGACACAAAGGATGCAAGCACTTCATTTTTTTTGTTTTTTTTTCTCCTCTTTTTTTTGTGCGGCTTTTGCACCTTGTTTTGCACTTTCCTTTTTCTTTTTTTTTCTTCCTTTTCTAAGAATGTGCTGCAAAAGAAGAACACAATAAAAAGTAATCAAAGATATCTTGTGTGTCTGTCGCAGATTTTTTGCTCAATCTTCCAAGGACAAATAGGCACACTTAGAGGCTCCAAATAGAAAAAGTAACAACAGAAATATTGTAGATATATCTATCGTATTTAATTTAAATATATGGAAGACCTATTTTGGAAAAGAACAATAGGAGATATTGCCCCCGAAATACAGACTGTTCAGAATTTCTAGGTCAATAACAGATTCGGATCTAATGCACTTTTGACATCGATATCTATATTTTATGGGAAAATGATGAATAATAAAGTTATAGAGAACTTATTAAGCTGTCCAGAAAGTACAAGAACACCAAAATTCGAGTTTGTATGAGCGAGATATGATGAAAATACTGAACTGGACAGAGATAAATCTAATCTGGACGTGATGACGTGATTCAAAAGGATGAATCACACAACGCAAAACTCGAACTAAGACCAAAAACACTTTCTAAACCAGCAATATGACTCAACTACGGACACAAACTCAACAAAAACAAATTGGATAACAAAGTGGAAAAGGCTCAATGGTGGTTTGGACAAAGTGATGAATAGATCTACTAAACTACTCATCACGGACACAATTTTGAGTTGGGGTCGGTTTCCATCTTATTTGAACGTATTCTCTGGTCCTCCATGCCCCTAAAACTTCCTCCAATTACTCCTTGAACCACTCCATGTATCCTAATTACAATTAAATTATTAGGTAGCAATCTATTCTCAAAAATATATAAGGAAACATATAAGAACGAGCTCACCTCTGAAATTAATTGTTGTGTGTGAATTCTATTGATTGCATCTTGTATGTTCAATAGAGTGTTGTGTAGATCCATAGTAGTGATGTCCTCATCATCCTCCACTTCTTGAATTGGAGTCGTCCTCGACTCAAGTTCATCTTCTCTCATATGTGGGTCCATATGTGCAACGCCATCAAATCTTCTTCTATGCATGAAAGTAGGAGGCCAAGGTGGTGGACGACATAGTGCACCATCTCCATGTTCTTCATCAAATACGCATGCACATTCACTCGAGCCACGATCCCAAACAAATAAACATCGTTCCATGCTTGTATATGCAATGACAATGTGCTTGATCTCATCACCTTTTCTACTCAAGGCGTCTGCCACAACATTGGCTTTTCCTTGGTGATAATTGATTCCCGCATCATAATCCTTAATGAGCTCCAACAATCATCATTGCCTCAAATTTAGATATGTTTGTGTGAATATGTACTTGAGACTTTTGTGATCCGTGTAAATCTCACATCTATGATCAAGAATGTAATTTCTCCATATCTTCAAGGCATGCATTACGACTGCAAGTTCGACATCATGCATAGGATAATTCTGCTCATGTTTCTTTAATTGCCTCAATGCATAAGCTACCACATGGCCTTCTTGCATAAGCACACATCCAAGCCCTTGTCTTGATGCAACGCAATAGATATGAAAGCTCTTGCTCACATCTGGCAATACTGGCATTGGTGCGGTTGTTAACCTCTTCTTTAGCTCTTCAAAGCAATGTTGACAAGCTTGAGTCCAGTGGAATGCCTTCCCTTCATTAATAGTTCAGTCATGGGCTTCGCTAATTTGGATAAATACTTGATGAATTGGCGGTAATACCCAGCCATACAAAGAAAACTCCGAATTTCCTTCACATTCTGTGGTAGCTCCCATTTTAGTACATCTCTCACTTTTTTTGAAGGAAAGCTGCAAGGGAAACCCCGACAGTGTTAATATATTAATTTAAGGGGTGGTTAATACACCACAATACAGACACCAAGGGCAAGAATGGTTGGGAGGGGAAAATCAAGTCCCTCTTGAGATAAGGGTGGACAAAGCTTAGTCCAACAGCCCAAACCAGCCGCCCGACACGACCATTACAAACTAAAATGACTGATAGAAACTGACATGACCGATATAAACTGATCAAAGAAGATTAATAGACGACCAACAACCGCTATCATATAAGAAGGTTGCAAAGTGAACCAACTAACTAGAAGGAGAGATGGCAGCTTCATGAATCATCAGATCCCAATCATCGGACAAGCGCTCAATGACCACTGGATGAACAAGTTGTGCATCGATGACCAAATGGTGAGGCCACCAAGTCTTCACCTCCCTAGTAGAAGACCCCATAGTCGAGATGAGATTCGGCTCTTTGTCAAGGTAGATGACCACTCGACGAACTTTGACTTTGTGTAGCGAGGCATGAGAAGAAGCATCCAGATCCACTGTAGTGAGAGATAAGGGGCAGCTACAACAGTCACACTCTAGCTTCCCAAAGCTAGTTGTGATGCAGATTTCATCTTCGATTGCTGATGTAGCCACAAGATGTGTTGGGGAAGGTGGTGTCGCAATCGTCGAGGTTGACGAAGAACGACGATGAGCAAGCGTGTTGACAGTTGTTGTATACCAATTTGACCCAACAATATAACTGAATTATGTGAAGGAATTGCCATTTCTTGCACACATCACCTTTCTATTTAACCTATTTCCACTTGTCCTTGGGGAAATAGTGCATGTAGGAAATTATTGCAAGAAATGAGGTAAAAGAGGGTGAGCAATCCTATAAAATACCATCGAGTCCACTCAAGCGATGACATGTGGCACCACATGGATCAAATGGCCCACAAACAGGAGTATTCAAGGCCATCCAACAGTGTAGCACCCATATCAAGGGATGGGATCCACCTGGTAGTGACCTAGAGGAAGCACACGGAAAATGGTGCAAAGACCAGGTCAGCTGACCCCCCTAGTCGGTCGACCTAGTCCTGGCGCCAAACTCGGTCAATCGCCATGTGTTGGCTGCTCCCGGCTTGAAGGAGTCAGTGGTGACTGATTCGCGCGCTTTTGGTGGCGAGAATCGACCATTATCCACCTATAAATAGGACCCCATACCCTCACTTCACATACACACCACTTGAGTATTCATCCATTGTATACACTACTCTCAATAGGTTTAGAGGAGTGTTGTTTGTAGATAGGACAGCCTCTAGTCTATAGTCCAAGTAGGAGAGGAGTAGAAGGAGTCTCTTCCCAATTCCTAACTGGGAAAGGTATGGCTCTCATATTCATGTTTATATTTGTGACTTTTCTCTTAATAAAGATGTTATAATTAGTCTTATATTGTTCATATACATGGATGAAGCGTTCTTGTTTGATTGTGGGTTTCATATATGTGGTAGGAGTAGTATTTATGATTATGCTATACCATTCTCATTATATCATCATAAACACTACAAACCCCCGCTATAGTCTAATTAGCTATGACATGATTATGTTAATATGAATCACTTATGCTATGAACTAACATTGGTTCAACGATGATTTAGTTCATTTCCTTAGGATGGCTTGTGCCTATGCTCTTAAGGTAATTACTTAATATGCTAGCATGGTGCTAGGATAGATGAGAAGCGTTGAATGTCTCGTAGACCCATGGTTTAAAGAGGTAGACAGTAGGTAGTGATAGCCCTACCTGTCCTTTGTAATCCTCCACGTTAGGCTATGCCATAGGCTCTTGGTTGGAGTCGTCCTAGTGTTGCTAGGGTAAACCCATGCTCGATGTGTTAATCCACTTAGCATGAGAATTCATAATTAATATGATCATTAGTAACTAACTTAGGCTATGTATATGTACATTAGAAGCATAGTAAGAGTATCTACCTAACTTTTGGCCTAGTCCTTCTTTACCTCATTTATCCCCCTTAGGATAGAATGCTCTTGCGTGTGTCACACTACCACCAATTAGCCTTTATCCATCCTTGCTAGAACCCTACTGTCGGTACCCTACAGACTGGGCACCCTCGCACACAGAATGAAAACATCGAGGCACGTCCAAAGGAACCACGAGTCCCAAAGGTGACAAGACCTTGGCCTCCCACAAGATCGAGCTCCGGTACTGCCACGTGAGCCTTGAAGATGGAACTAGGCCCTTCCGGTGAGGTGGGCTCCCAAAATGCCACGTGTAGGGATGGTACCTCACCCAACCTTGGTGAAGAGCTCCGGTGCAGCCACGTGGCTCGGAGCGCCAGCTCCAGCACCCCACACGAGAAAGGGCCCGGAGTTGCCACGTTCCCTGAAGAGCCCCGGAGCTGCCACACATCACGAAGGACCGGGGCTGGCCTCCCCGGCAGGGGTCAGCCCCGACGCTGCTACGTGTCCCGCAACTTGCCCTGGACGGTAAGATGCGGGAGTTAAAAGATGGTGCGCCCTGCCCATCTCAAGCATTGAAGACGTGCACCCACCTTTGGCGCACAACACAGAGCACGCCAACAATCTGAGACCGCTATGACCAATCGCATCACAATGAAGGTGTTGCAGGCCTATCGCACTCAATCAAGTGGGTAGCTTGCGGCAAGAAGACAGGATGACGGGACACCTTCTACCATCGTCAGCAACGGTGCGTGGGCTATTGACGAGAGAGGCGGCAAGACGACGAGTCTTCACTGCAACAATCAAGGGAAGCTTATGCGAGAAGCATAGATCTTTAGGATAAGATTGCCCTGGGACCACCTATCGGGCCCCGGACCCCACTTGTAAGGCGTCTGGCCTCGTCTATCAAAGGACTGGACCGCCACCATTACAAAGGACCCAACATCAAATCCCTGACACACATACACACACATACACACACTAGCAATACAAACCACCGTGGAGTAGGGTGTTACGCTCCTAGCGGCCCGAACCACGTAAAAACCATCGTCTCATATACTCTCTTACGCGAGTACACTTGATTGAGGCCTAAGCCCCGCCGAATTAGAACCTCCACGGGCTGCTCCTTAGTAGATCCGGGGGAAGTGTCGCATTAACACTTTGACATTTGGCGTGCCAGGTAGCGGCTTTTCCCTCAAAAATGTGGTAGCGCTTTCACAACCATGGTGTTCATCAAGCCTTCGAGTAGCGGCAAGATCAAGCCGCAAGAGGTCAACAAGCGTGTCAACAAAGACGTGGAGATGGACTTCCAAAGGTCGGAAAACGCCGTGAAATGGTTCACCAGACTGTGAACTTCGACCTCAACAACGACCACGAGCATCGCAAGGCACTCCATGTCATCTGTGGAGGATCTTGGAAACTTGCATCCAGGAATGCGGTCAAGACCTTCTGTCAGGCAATGGCTTCAGCAGCCTCTACTCATGCCCCGACGCTGCACCACAGATGGATGGAGGCATAGGTCAGCTTCGACAACTCCAACAGCCCTGAGAACATGGCGGGAGACAGGAAGCTGCCCCTCCTCATCGCCCCCACCATCGCCAACGTGAAGTTCTACCACGTCCTACTAGATGGTGGAGTCGGCCTCAACCTCATCAACCGTGCGGCCTTCGACAAGCTGAAGATCCTTGTGTCTACGATTGCCCCATCGAGACCATTCTCGGGGGTAGGGCCGAGGAGTATTATACCGTATGGCTGCATCCACCTCCGCGTGACCCCCGGGACACCCGAGAACTTCAGGACGGAGAATATCCTATTCGACGTCACGGAGGTTAGCCTCCCCTACCACGCCATCATCGGTAGGCTAGCCCTACACCAGCTCATGGTTGTAGCTCACTATGGATACCTCGTCCTCAAGATGCCGACTCCCTCTGGTGTCCTCAAGATCTGCGGAGATCGTGCTGCTGTGGTGTCAGCTTTGGAGATGCTCTGAGCGCTGGCAACGACTCTAGCACCTGCCCCGGGCAAGGCTGGATCGACTCAGCCTTCACTAGACCAACGCGTGTGCAGTCACGCCGCTGCACCACAAGTGCAGTCCTCCGACGACGATGACGTGCCCATAAAGACAATCCAGATTGGCTCTGATGCTGCTCAGACGACCCGTATCGCGGGGAGTCTGGACAACGAGGAGGAATTGGTGCTAACCACTTTTCTGCAAGCTAACATCGACATCTTCGCCTAGCAACCATCGCAGATGCCAGGCATCCCCAGTGAAGTGATCGAGCACCGTCTAAAGATCTACCCCGACGCCCGGCCACAACAACAGAGGCCTCGTAAGCAGTCCTTCGAGTAGCTGAACTTCATCCACGAAGAGATCTAGAAGCTACTCGACGCTAGCTTCATAGGGAAGTTCCACCATCCAAGATGGCTGGCCAATCCTGTTGTTGTTTCCAAGGCCGGCAGTAAGCTCCGGATGTGCATCGACTACAACAACCTCAACAAAGCATGTCCTAAAGATCCTTTCCCTCTTCCTAGAATAGATCAAATCATAGATTCAACCTCGAGATGCGATATGCTATGCTTTCTAGATGCCTACTCAAGGTTTCACCAAATTCCAATGTCTAGAGAGGACGTAGAACATATCACATTTATAACTGTAGATGGCCTTTACTGCTATGTCTCTGTCGGAGTGTGATTCTGACAATTCTCGCGGGACTACCGTTGGCAGCCCGCGGAGTTTGTAGTTCGGTTGTGGGCACACAGAGATTCAGAACAGGATGATGAGTTGACACGAGGATTTACGTGGTTCGGGCCGCCTAAGCGTAATACCCTACTCCACGGGTGTGTGTTGTTGTTGTATTGAGCATCTGAGCACTTGAGTATGAAAGACTAGAGTGACTCGCCTCAGCGTGCGTGTCAACTCCGGAAGTCCTCTCGTGTATCGCTCGGGCAGTCCTTTTATAGTACAAGGACTGACCGTTACATCATCAGCCTGGCCCGATATGTGGCCCTGGCGGTTACTGATGCTTAATACACAATTAATGTACTTAATTACCCTTAACAGCATGGTAACGCCCCTTGATGGTGGCGTTACTGGTATTAAGGGTCCTTCGATCGTGTGTCATTAAGATAGCATTAATGACACTTAATTGGGTATTGAGGTCTTTAATGTTCCTTGAAGGTCCAAGCCGTTGGAAGTCCACCACTCTGCCTGTTGAGGTTGAAGGTTCGGCGGTTGGACGCATGGCAACTCCGGAGCTTACTATATTGGATGAGTAGGTCCGGTGCTGTTGTACACGTGTCGGTACCGGAGCTTCCCTCTGTCAGGGGTTAGGTCCGGGGGTGCTGTCGGGGTGTGATTCCGGCAATTCTCCCGGGACTACCGTTGGCAGCCCGCGGAGTTTTTAGTTCGGTTGTGGGCGCGCAGAGATTCAGAACAGGATGATGAGTTGACACGAGGATTTACGTGGTTCGGGCCGCCTGAGCGTAATACCATACTCCACGGGTGTGTGTTGTTGTTGTATTGAGCGTCTGAGCACTTGAGTATGAAAGACTAGATTGACTCGCCTCAGCGTGCGTGTGCATCTCTTGAAGTCCTCTCGTGTATCACTCGGACAGTCCTTTTATAGTACAAGGACTAACCGTTACATCATCAGCCTGGCCCGACATGTGGCCCTGGCGGTTACTGATGCTTAATACACACTTAATGTACTTAATTACCCTTAACAGCATAGTAACGCCCCTTGATGGTGGCGTTACTGGTATTAAGGATCCTTCGATCGTGTGTCATTAAGATAGCATTAATGAAACTTAATCAGGTCTTGAGGTCTTTAATGTTCCTTGAAGGTCCAAGCCATTGGAAGTCTCTCACTCTGCCTATTGAGGTTGAAGGTCCGACGGTTGGACGCGTGGTAGCTCCGGAGCTTACTGTCTTGGACGAGTAGGTCCGGTGTTATTGTACACGTGTCGATACTGGAGCTTCCCACTATTGGGGGTTAGGTCCAGGGGTGCCACGCAGGTATCTAGTCCGGAGCTTTCCCATGTGTGGGATGTAGCTCCGGTTTAACGATACACGTGGCGGCACTGGGACTAACCATAGAAGGGAGGCAGGTCCAGTTCCGTATGACACGTGGAGCCTTTGGAGGTCTTCAACTCAGACAGGTGGAGTTCCTTTGAGCTCTTTGCAGTACCAAAGGGTATCCGATACGCAAGGTACCGATGGTGGCCCCCTGGGCCCACCTCTGGGAGAGACTTTTTGGATTAAGTCATTCTACCGGAGGTGGGTCCATTCTTATATTTTTGCGCCGTGTCATCAAGGGTCTCTGGATGTGCCATTGAGGTGGTGGTTCGCAGTTAATCCACAGCCACGTGGCGCCTTCAGGATGTGGCAGGTGAGATCTGCGCGTGCGGATCTCACGCAATTGAAGGTTGTCGGTTCCCAATACGAAAACCGTATCGGTTTCGCGGGCCCTGTCAGGCCGCTGCCCTCAAGTTTCCCGCCTCTCATGATGACAACTATTCGCTTGGGGTAAGGTCCTCGACTTGATCGTCAGGGTGGCCCCGGGCCCCCTTGTCATTGGTAGGGTGATGTTTTTGAATTGTATCGTCAGCCCCTCTGCGGTTTCCATCCAAGCGTTGCGGGGGCTTACTTAAGAAGGAAAGCGTGCACCGTTTGGGGATTCCTTACGCCTTAATTTGAACTCGTGCCCGAATCCTCCAAACTTTTGTTTGCTTTTCCTCTCTCGCCCCGCCGTGCTGCGATGGCGTTGGGTCTCCGCAAGAGCCGTCTCACGACCGATGGCGATTTGAAGAAGGTCCGGACCTACATGGGGTGGTCCAGTGACTCCTTCAACCACCTGGTGCATGCCGACAAGCTCCGGTTCAAGAAGGAGCGCACCAGCGACATGGTGTACTTCTCAGCGTACGCCATGGTGGGATTGATCCCACCTTTCTCTACTTTTCTCTTGATGCTGCTCTACTTCTATGGTCTGCAGCTGTACCACCTTGGCCCCTACTCCATTCTTCTCGTGTCAATCTTCGTCCACTTCCGCGAGATGTGGGTGGGTATTCCCCCACTGCGTCAAGCTCTTCCACACCTTCTTCACCATCCATACAACCGGCAAGAGTGACAAGTACCTTGGCTTCTACTATTTTGTGAAGCGCAAGAAGTGCCCATACAAGTACTTGAGGTCGTTCCCTTCCAGCAAGTGGGACGATTGGAAGAAGGATTGTATTTTCGTCATGGTAGAGGAGCACGAGAAGCTGGAGCTGCCCGAAGGCCTCCCCAATGTCGACACAGAAGCTTGGAGAGAAGTTCCGGTGCTATCGGATGCTTTCAACCCTACCCTGACAAGAATCCGCCAATGTGTGGAAGGAGGGGTGACTCCCCAGGCGGTCTTCTGCAACTTCCTGGTCAACAGGTGGGCTCCGCTAAACAAGAGGGAGAAGCTCGCCTGGGTCCTCAATAGTGTGATGGACGAAGACCAGATTGAGACCAGTTTGAACTCCAATCTGGAAGGTGCAGCTCTGGAGCTTCATCTCAAGAAGTTTCAGCATGACATTGATGTCGAGGACGATGACTTGACTCCGCCAGCGGCTTTCCTCCCTCTCAACATGGAGGCGGAGTTCAGTAGGGAGCTCCGGCAGAAGATGCCCGTGCTTGACGACCTCGGTGAAGTTGAGAGGCATTCGACCACCGGGTTGGCAATCCCTGGAGCTTTCGAGGGTGGTCCCCCTTCCGCCCCGAGACAGAGAGCTGAAGTCGTGGGCAAAGGCAAGGAATTGGCCGAGCCCTCCAGCCGCAAGAGGAAGTTGAAGCACTCTAACGGGAGGTTCGTCTGACCTGCTCCTTCCGCAACAGCTCCTTCTCCCTGGCGGGGGAGGTCCTCAACGGCGACACCTACTCCAGCATCGGCATCTCCCTGGGATGCCAGCTCCGGCCATGTGACTCCGGTACCAGGGCCTGATAAGGGCTCTAGGTTCGAGGGTCCTTCTCAGTCAAGGGGGGCTTCAACCAAGACGTCGCTATCAGCGGCAGCAATCTCCGGGGAGCTTTCCGGAGCTACTATGCCAGTGGTGACAGGGTCTGGTCCTGAGCGTCCGGTGAAGAGGTTCCGCGCTAGCTGGAGTGAAAGCCTTCCAAGGTAAGTTTGATTTTTTACCTCAGCTGATTGTTTTTGTTGTAATCAAATTTTGAGTTTCTTCGTCCTTCATCCACAGGGTACCCAAAAAAGGGGCTGAAGCTCCGGTTCCTGCAACAGCGGCTGATGCTGTGCACACAAAGGCTCCAGCTCCAATTCCAGCGCCGCCCCAGGTGGTGTCTGAGGTCGCGGCAGCTCTGGCGCTAGCTGTCGTGGTCCTTGACCTCGAGTCATCCCCTGAAGCTACCGTGGTAGCGCCGGACCACGGGAATGAAGATGTACCAGCGGCACCAGCTCCGGAGGTTGAAGCTCCAGTTTTGGATGTTGTAATGATAGAAGATCCGGCCCCAGAGCCAGAAGTAGCTGCAGTTCCGACCCTAGAGCCGAATGTTTTTGAAGCCCCGGCGGCAGAGCCGATGGTTGGTGAAGTTCTGGCGCCTGAGCCGGTTGTCGCGGAGGTGTCGGCCCCCAAACCAGTAGAGGTTGAAGCGCCGGCGCTTGAACTGACGGTGGAGGAGGCACCAACGTCAGAGCTGGAAGTGGCCTCAGCTCCGGCCGAATCTTCAATGCCTGCCCCGGAGGTGATGGTTCCGAAGGTACCCGCACCCTGGCCAGGGTGCCATGACGAAGCGGTCGGTCCCCCGCCTGAGGGACTAGTTGCTGATGACCTCACGGCAGGACCTTCGGAGCTGACTCCGGAGGTGGAAACTTCCGTTGCAGGACCTTCCTCGGCGACAACCGAGGCTATCTCGAAGGGCGGCCCTAGTGTCGCGGAAGCTCAAGGGACCACTCTTGTAGAGTGGGACCCGATTTTTGTTACGGAGAACCCGCTGGAGCCAGCGGAGAAGACCCCGGCAGGTCCGAAGTCAATACCTTCGTCATTATCCATAATTAATGTCTGCTCCAACCTTCGTCAAGTTCAGCTGGCCTTTTACCACGACAGCAAGGCCCTTGAGGAGGAGCACCAAACTCTTATGAGGTGGCACAACTGTCTCCAATTCGAGGCCAAGCTAGCCCAGACGAGGCTGGTCGACGACAAGGAGTGGGTGAAAAGGGAGAAGGTGCGGTTGGAGTACTGGGGTTAGCTGCTGGATGAGAGGAAAAGCATGGTGCGATCCCTCGACAACCAGTCTCGGGCCATCCACGAACAAGCCATGGCTGCTAATGAAGTAGCGAATGACCGCCAAGAGAAGATCAGCGCCATCCACGAAAGCCTTGTAGAGCGTCAGGAGGCTCTTGAGGAGCGGGAGAAAAAGCTCGAAGATGAAGAGCAAAAACTCATGGAGCTGTGGGATGACCTCGTGAAGAGGGAGGAGGAGCTTACTCAGAGGCTGACTCTGGGTGACAAGAGCCTCGTGGAGCGCACCAAGAAGTTGGAGGAGCTCTATGAGAAAGAGGAGAAGAAAGTATGGCAGCAGGGACAGGACCTCACCAAGAGGGAGAATGAAATTGCTGCCAGGGAGAAGAAAGTGCGGGGAAGGT
The DNA here is from genome assembly GCA_036927565.1 of Tuctoria greenei. Classification (NCBI taxonomy): domain Eukaryota; kingdom Viridiplantae; phylum Streptophyta; class Magnoliopsida; order Poales; family Poaceae; genus Tuctoria; species Tuctoria greenei. The sequence goes on from JAYESD010000005.1 coordinate 180,800,828, forward strand.
AGAGAGACCTAGTCGACCACCGGAACAAAATCCACATCTGGGAGGAGGAACTTGCTAAACTCGAAAGGCAAGTTGCTGAAAATATTCAGCAAAACGCCAAAGAGGTCGAGCACCTTGCTCGGGAGGATTCGGAGCTTGCGGAGACCAAGAGGTACTTGGAAGAGGTGCGAGGCTCAAGGGCTACAGAGTCCCAACAAGTTTGGGACTTCTTGGGCAAAGCCAATGACGCGCTGACGCCGCTGGGTTTTAGTCCCGTGCGTGCGGACAACCCGGAGCCAGAGCTGGACCTGCGTTGAAGGTGTTGAGCTCGGTGGGCAGCAAACTCAACAAGATGGGCGATGTCCTTGCGGATCAATTGGATGCTGAAGGGAAATCCCTTGCGCAGAACATCGCAGAGTACATGCTGATGTGCTACACAAGTCGGGATCATCACTTCCCATTAGATCTGGTGCTTGAAGGTCCCATCGACGGAGAGGAAGATGCGCCAAGGCCAGCGTGTCGGAGGTCGACCAGAAGGTCGCCTCGTTCTTCCATAGGATTTAGGACTTTCTCCTTGTATCTACCACTTGTATCTTCTCTTCTTTTCCTCAATTTTGTAATCTCTTATGTCCAAATTAATGAAATCCAAGCAATTTATGAATTTCATTTTTTGTCTTCAACATGTTTGTCTCACTTGGCCCCCTGGTAGATGTACAGAATTTGATTGTGAACATGTACCAAGAGGATGTAGCATTTTGTTGAAGACTTGAATGCTTCGAACTTGTAAAGTATAGGTCCGAAGTCTTGTTGCATCGACAGTAGAGGCCCCTGAGGTTATCGAAGCTTAGTAGCTCCGGTAGCGACCATCGTTGGAGCTTAGTAGCTCCGGCAGTGGCCACCGTCAACACGTGGAGCTTTGATAGCAGGTCCTCTGGGGTTGTCGGAGCTTTGATAGCTCCGACATTGTCCACCTTGATCATCAGATTTTTATTTTTCCTGCACACTAAAGTCAAGAAAAACAGTAAAATCCATTTCCTATTCCCGAAAGAAATTTTAGATCGAAAGTAATTCCGTATACAATCAAGCGCATTTGTTTGTTTTCTTCAGGTCCAATCGTTTCTGGACTCGCCTTACTTCGGCCTGCCGGGGTGTAGGTAGAGTGGCGTACTTAGGGTGCAGGACCAGGCTAAGTCGATAGCACACTCCGGACCTAGATTGGCTTGGCGGCATTCAGGCGAGTGGGCCATTCAACAATGTTAAGACCCGAAAGATTTTACAATGCAACTTGAATTATATATGAATTGTTTGATCTAAAGTTTTTTGAGAATTGCACAACTTTGTTATAGACAAAAAAGAGAAAAATCAAAAATATTGAGCCTGTACAAAATAAATGCACGTGGAGTCTGTTTTCACATAATGATGTCTTACATTATAGGTCTGGGGTACATGGGAAACAAGTACACTCTTAGGGTATGAAACTAGGCTAAGTGTGTTGCATTTCTCATTTGACCCAAGGTAGCTAGCTACAGTTTTAGTTCTGAGATTGTGTCAAGTGTGGCCTGAACTTTGCGAACCTTCCGGGAAAGGTCCGGCTATTCTCCCGGAGGAGCTACCCGACTCTGTACAACAACGCTATAACATACATCATATGTAACTACAGACTCACCTCCGTGATATTAAGCGTAGAACATACGAATAAGTTAATGTTCCAAGGATTAAGGAGGGGTGTCCCGTCCTCGGTTGCCAAGCGAACGCATCCGGGATGGGATACTTTGATCACTCGAAAGGTTCCTTCCCAGCTGGGGGAATGTTTGTTTAACCCTTCTCGAGTTTGTATTCTTTGTAGCACGAGATCGCCTTCCTTGAGCTGTTGGTTATGCACATGCCTTTGGTGATAGCGCTAGAGTGCTTGGCGGTATCGTGCATTTCGAACAGCTGCTCGGCTCCTTCCGTCTTCAACGAGGTCAAGGTCTTCAGGCCGGAGCTGGTCCTGTGTGGCTTCATCGAAGGTCCAGACCTAGAGTGACCCCAAGGTGATTTTCGGAGGACGGACTTCTTCAACTCCGTACACCAGGAAAAAGGGTGTCTCTCCAGTTGACCGGTTTGGAGTTGTCCCGTTTGCACACAAGGTGGGCGGACGCTCTTCAATCCAGTTGGCTCCATGTTTTTTCAGGCGCTCAAATGTGCGCGTCTTGAGTCCTTTTAGGATTACTGCATTTGCTCTCTCCACTGGGCCATTGCTTGCCAGGTGAGCTACGGAGGCGTAGCTGACTTGAATGCCGAGGTCTTTGCAATATCCTTGGAATGCAGATCTTGTGGATTGGGTCCTGTTGTCAGTTATGATCTTGTTTAGGACTCCAAATCTGCATACTATGGACTGCAAGAAATTGATAGTTGATTGTTTGTTTATTGTCACAACTGGAGTTGCTTCTGGCCACTTGGTGAACTTGTCGATGGCAACGTATAGGAACTTGTAACCTCCGACAGCTCTTGGGAAAGGTCCCAAGATATCCATCCCCCACACAGGGAATGGCCATGTAGGAGGTATCATTTGTAGGGGTTGAGCTGGTGTGTGAATTTGCTTTGCACGGAACTGGCATGCTTTGCATTTCTTCACTAGCTCAGTTGCATTCTGGAGTGTTGTAGGCCAGTAAAAACCATGCCGGAAGGCTTTACCGACCAGCGTGCGGGAAGACGCGTGGTTCCCACACTCGCCTCCATGGATTTCCGCGAGGAGCTTGAGGCCTTCTTCCTTTGTAATGCACCGCATTAGGATGTCATTGACACCGCGTCGGTAGAGATCTCTTTCTACCAGTGTGTATCTTTTAGCCAATCTGACTATCCAGTTAGCGGATACATTATATTCAGGAAGGATGTTGTCTTTCAAGTAGCTCTGAATCTCCGAGATCCATGCTTTGGAGCTAGCTTGAGCATTTGAGTCTTGCGTGCTTGGTTGCTCGGAGCTTCCTGCAGCACCTTCAACCCTTGAAGGACGCCATGGTAACAGGGCCATCGGGACCGCTAGCTTCGAGGTGCTGGTCTCGCCCACTTCTTCTAGTTCTGCAGGCTGAGCTGTTGTGTCTTGACAATCTCCGAACGAAGGTTCTGTCGGGAGCCAGAGCCCCGGTTGAAGCTTTCGTCGAGAGTTCGTCGGCTTCAGCGTTGTTGAGATGTTGGACATGGCAAATATCCAGGACTTCGAAGTCCTTCTGAAGCTTCTGGACTTCAAGTAGGTATGCAGCTAATTGAGGGTTGTTGTAGCAACATTCACCTTTGACTTGTTTTATTATCAGCTGCGAGTCACCTTTTACCAACAGCTGCTTGACACCATATGACAGTGCCACCTTGAGGCCATAGTTCAATGCTTCATACTCCGCCATGTTGTTGGTCGCCTTGAAGTCAAGGTGAACCATGTATTTGACCTTCTCCCCGGTCGAAGCGAGGAGAAGGATTCCAGCTCCAGACCCTTGCTTCTGCACGGAGCCGTCGAAGTAGAGAGTCCAGTGAGGCTCAGTGAAGACCAGAACCTTGGGTTCCGACTTCTGCTTAATAGGCCCCCCAGGATTTGATGGAGAGGGGGTCCATTCCGCCATGAACTCTGCCAATGCTTGACTCTTGATCGCTTGTCTTGGCACAAATTCAAGATCGAACTCAGCCAATTCCGCTGCCCACTTTGCAATGTTCCCAGTAGAATTGGGGTTATGCAAGATTGCGCGCAGTGGATAAGAGGTTACCACTGAAATCTTGTGAACTTGAAAGTAGTGACGAAGCTTCCTAGATACAATAGGAACTGTATAGAGCAGCTTATGCACCTCTAAGTACCGAGTCTTGGCGTCATGGATTACTTTGCTGATGAAATACACTGGGCGCTGGACTGTCCGGACCCTCACGGAGGGGCCTGGAGCTTCCTCCTCATCAACCCAGATCCTATCAAAGGGATCTGAACCTTCTTCGGAGACCTCCCGGTTCCTGCTGGAGGAACCCGAAACTTCTTATGAAGTGACCCAGACCTTCCCGGAGGGATTCGGATCTTCTTGTTCGGCAACAGTAACTCCTCCACTTGAAGGAGGTTGATACTTTGTCGTCTCGCCTTGAGGATCCGGGTCTGGGAGCTGGGACCCAGACTCGCCTTTAGGTAGCTCCGGACCCTCACGGAGGGGTCTGGACTCCTGAAGTGGGTATGGTTCTGGTCTTTCCACAACCAGGACCATGCTCACAACTTTGTTAGTTGCCAAAATGTAAAGCAGAAGTGGCTCACCAGGATTCGGAGCTACCAAAGTTGGTAGAGTGGTGAGGAGCTGCTTTAGCTCTTGGAAAGCCCTTTCTACTTCTTCAGACCATTGGAATGGTCTGGACTTCCTCAATAATTTGAAGAAGGGTAGCGCCCGTTCTGCCAGTCTTGAGATGAACCGGCTAAGGGCAGCTAGACATCCAGTCAGCTTCTGGACATCCTTGATGCGGGCTGGTGGCCGCATGTCTTCAATAGCTTTAATCTTCGCCGGATTCGCTTCTATTCCTCGATGGTTCACCAAGAATCCAAGAAGCTTCCTGGAGCTAACCCCGAAGACACACTTGTTTGGGTTCAACTTCGTGCATGTGATTCGCAACTTGAAGAAGACAGCTTGCAAGGTTTCAAGGAATGACTCCGTGTTCTTGATCTTGACGACGATGTCGTCGACGTACACTTCCACTACATCTCTGATAAGCTCTCCAAAAGTTTTGTACATAGCTCGTACAAATGTTGAAGCAGCATTTTTGAGACCGAACGGCATGGCAGTGTAATAATATAATCCATCTACTGTGATGATGGAAGTATGCTCTTCATCTTCCCTAGATATTCTGATTTGATGATACCCAGAATATGCATCTAGGAAACACACTAATGCACACCCGGAGGTGGAATCCACTATCTGATCTATTCTAGGTAGTGGGAATGGATCCTTTGGACATGCCTTATTCAGTGTAGTGTAGTCGATACACATCCAAAGCTTCCCGCCGACCTTAGGTACAACGACTCGGTTTGCCATCCATTTTGGGTGGAAGACTTCCCGGATGAATCCTGCCTCGAGCAACTTCTTCACTTCTTGACATATGAAGTTTTGTCGCTCTACTGACTGCTTCTGAGGCTTCTGATGTACGGGCCGAGCATCAAGATAAACCTTCAGATTGTGCTCAATCACTTCCCTAGGGATCCCAAGCATTTGTGATGGTTGCCAGGCAAACACGTCGACATTAGCCCAGAGGAAAGTGATGAGCGTGAGTTCTTATTTGTCGTTCAGACCTCCCGATATATGAGTGGTCTAAGCAGCGTTGGACTGATTTGGACAACTTTGACGGGTATGTCGGTGTCGCCTCTTGGTTGCACACGAGGTGCGGAGGTTGAGCCTCGATGACGAATGCTCAGATGCTTCGGAGCTTGCTCCTTTCCGGATTCTTTCTCCTGCGCTCTAGAAAGCGCGTGAAGTTCTTCCAAATTAGTAACTCCAGCGGTGCAATCTCCGCGCATCCGGAGAACGCCTGAGGGTGTTGGCATCTTCAACACCAAGTAACCATAATGACCAGCAGCCATGAATTTGTACAAGGCTGTCCTGCCCGAGATGGCGTTGAATGGTAAGTTGATCTGTGCCACGTCGAAGACCAACTTCTCAGTCCTGTAATTCTCCTGAGTCCCGAAGGTCACCAGGAGAGTAATGGCACCGAGTGGAGTTGTGGCCCTCGGACCTACTCCGGAGAAAGGTCGTGAGGGGCGAAGATCCGAAGGTCAGAGCTGAATCTTGACAAAGGCTTTGAAGCTTATGAGGTTTAGCCCCGAAGCTCCGTCCACCATCACGTGGTGTAGTTCGATGTTGTTGATGGTGAGAGATACCATTAGAGGATGTTGTCCAGCACCGATCATGTTCTGCGGGCAGTCCGAAGCATCAAAGGTGATGGTTGTATCCATCCACTTCCGATGGGGCTCTGCCCTGGCGGTGAGAGTTACAGAGGCCATGTGCCGCCGCATGGTCTTGAGGACACGGCGGGAGGTGATGTCTCACGAACCACCAAAGATGGTATTCATGGTCTTCCGACGCTCATTGTCGGAGACGTCGGAGTCGTCATCAACGGAGGTGTAAACAACCTTCAAGACCTTTTTGGGGTCCTAAAAGCCTAACTACTCTTTAGCCGGAGCTTTGTCGACTTCTTGTTTTCCTTCCCATTGACGAAAGGAGCTTCTTCTCGGTGCTTGTTGTAGCGCTCGCCAAGGTTCTGGACCTCTTGGCAGCCTTCCAAGTTATGGTTGTTCATCTTGTGTATGGGACACCACATCTTGGAGCTGCCACCGTCTTCAGACGACGGCTGAGGTTGTTTCTCAGGGCATGGCCCCCGACCACCCGGAGCTGCGGCAACAGCAGTAGTAGGTGTGCCGGTCGAAGGCTTCTTCTTGCCGTTGGACTTTTTTGTGGGGACCGGAGTCCATACATCCGAGGATCTCATTGGGTGGTGCCGTGCGATGCGGCACCTAACAGCACACACAAAAAGGATACCAAAACATATAAAGTTTTCATTTCATAATAAGAAGAGTTTACAAAAGAGTGTACCACAGAAGTACACACGCAGCGGAAAATACATACTCATAATCTCACCTAACTTAGTAGGAGAGAAGACGTCCATGCCCTAGGACGATTCTCACTAGCAACAAGAAGAACATTCAGCAGCGGCGTGGTTCTCATGAGATTTATCTCGACACCTCGAGTCTCATGTACAACCTGAACAGCAGAAATAAAACTAATACCTGCAAAAATCGTTAAAGCGCAAACGTGAGCATAAGGCTCAGCAAGACTTAACCGTCTCACTAGACATATGCAAGGGGACACTAAACATAGGTAAGGTGAAGCATAAATGACTCGCCTACAAGTGGATCCTTATAATCAAGTTTTAAGTAGCAAATGACATTCTACGAGCACGACACATCATGGGCTCCACAATCAAACAAGAAACGCTTTACCGATGATATGACATGCCCAAAGCACATAGTGCTATTACAGCTAAAGTATGGGGAAACTGTAAACTTTTAATTATACAATCTCTAAATCATACAAGGTTGCAAAGTAATCATAATTCAATGCAATATGATTTTCTGGCTTCTTTAGTATTTACTACGTCACGGCGCAGTGAACAAGTGGTACTCTATTACCGCGAGGGACGGTGATTGCAATCAGAAAACACCTGGACAACACGACACATACGCACTTTCGGAAATGCCAATGAGTACTTCGCGCAGTATCTACGTAACACTTCAGTACTAGTCGTATATGGCAACCTTTCGCAAGACACTCAAATGTCGAACCGGTCGATCCGTCACGGGCAGGAGGTCCCTGCGTGGGGCGTACTCTGACGTGCCCACCAGCGGATTTACACCTTGCTACCCTCAACCCACACCTATAAAACGGAACGGTATGCCTCGACACCCAAGTGACCAAGCTACGTCAGTTTATTGGATTCCATATGTCCATTATGTTGCCGGTACAAGTCAAGCTTGTCCGAAGGGGCCGCATACAGACGGGCCTTAATCGACATAGGCAGGGCTATGCGACCGAGACTCACTTCTCGCCGCTTCCTATCCATTCCCTGCTCGGTCTCAATTTCATTATATTAAGCCATTTTCTATCTAACCAATCCTGTGAGATATGTCCTACATCTCTCGCGAGTAGATTCCAACTACTTGACTTCTACCGGATTTCCTATGCATTAGCAAAGCAGTTACTACAGGTCAAATTGTAACTCGTTCCAACCAATCCCTGGGATTTTTGGCCATGCAAGTGGAGCATCAATCACCCTATACGTAATGCACACATCAAACTTATGACGTAAGGTGATAAAGACTGTAAAAACTCTGTAAAGCTTTTAAATGCAAACAGGGGCTTGCCTTAGTTTGCGACTCGAATAAATGTCAATTGTTAGGGCTTGGTCTTTCTCCGGAGAACCTACCATGGAACCTCAGTGGAAACACCTTGGCCTTCTCCTCCAAGCGAAGTTTCTTGTCGATCACCTATCAGCACGTTCCTATCGACATGATATGCATATAAGTAATTAAGTAATTAAGTAATTTAAGAAAAGACTCCACGGGGTTGTGTAAACTCTAAGAATGAGGAGTTTGACTAGGAAGGACAGATATGCCTCTGTTGTGTGAATGAACAAAGGATGGAGTCAAGTGGTCATCGTAGTATCGAGATGTGAATTGAAAGGTGCAACGTAAGCACACATTGCAACTTGGCACTCAACACTCGACGCTATGCCACTCAAGGACGATACAGCTGAATGGTGTGGAAGTGTTGGACTGGTAGTGTAAGGATGACCTAAGAGTCAAGATGGCATAGTAGTGTCGAGATAAGCACTGAAAGGTGAATGTAATGACACATCGCAATTTAGCACTCGACACTTGGAGCTATGCCGCTCAAAGGGTGATAAGGTAGAATGGTGAAGAAGCATTATTGGACGGTGTGATGTAAGGAAGACTAAGTGATCAAGATGGAGCATTGAAAGCTTACGACATGAGTGAACTGTGCAACAAGAGGTTGTGACTTAGAAGTCGACCAATGAAGTTACACAAACTCATTAAGGAGTAAACCTAATTACGTGACAAGTGGGGTCGCAGGGTTCTGATAAGGATGAACCAGGGTGAAACCCTTGCGACACTTGGGAGTGAAGTGAGGTCAACATTATTTGGACTTAAGACGTCATAACGAGCCTTGTTAACCTGACGTGAGTACTGAGACAACGTTCAAATGACCTTTAGGTAAAGTAGTTTCTATGACAAGCTTCTTGAGCATCGTTCAAGTGCTTACATGACGACACTAATGTAGTGTCTCCCGCAAGCTTGTCCAGGTGAGCTCGATAAGCTCTTGGGACTCAAACATGATGCGAGACCTTGTCGTGAAGGCATGCTTTGCCATCTCGAGAAGATCGTCTTAGCGAGGCCCACATCAACCCGGACTCATCAATGGCGTGAGCGGAATCTCGAACACCACCTTGTGAGTCTTAATGTTGGTGATGTCGACTCGATTGTTGATAAGCGACTCAACGAACCTGTCGTCGATGAAGTGGTACACCAAATTAACCAATCCTGTGATCGGCTACGGAACATCCTCGACACAACAAAGGAACTCTTATCCAGGGTTCCCCTTGGTCTAGTTCTCCTTGTTGGTCGCAACGTTCTTGCATCCTCTACTCCAGGTCATCGGTGAGCACCGACACACCTGGTTTGACCTAGAAGGCATTCCATCGAGCACCCTAGCTACACCTAGGACTTGACGAGTCTCGCCTCGACTAAACCCTAATTTGGCTAAACGACTGTCGACACTGGTTGTGTTCCAGCATCATGTACGTTACAGGCATCCGTCATCTCGATGCCAGGACACGATGATGGCTCGGACCGTCACGACGACGTCATATGGTCAACGACGTCGACGCGGCTCATGGTGGAGCATCACGAGCACGCACGGACAAGTTAAAGCGATCCAAAAGACAAAGAAGGTCAACTTGGGGACTCCTATAGGAATGATATCAATGCGGAAACTGGACGTACGACTTGACAACACATGAGTGACCTTAGCGATCACGACGAACGGACGTCAGTGACGTCAAGCAAGGTATTTCAGGGTAAGGCTCACCTTGTAGGCATTTCGCCGAACATCTTGGGTGTGTACTTGATTCAGTTACTTCATCAACATCCCAAGAGTACCTTGGCACATGTCCTTGTCGATTGCCACCCCAGAATAGACCTGCATCCATAGACCAGCATTGAATGGCAACACACTTAGTTTCTCCTTGTAACCATTTCATCGAACACCTTGGATGCAGCACTGCCAACTAATCTTTGCACAAATCAAAGCTAACCTCGCACCAGTTGTCGATACCATTGTGTCAAAGGCGTGTTCCCGAATTTCATCCATCACCCACATCACAGTCTTCGCCGCCAGGACACAGCAGTGACGCGGAACATCGCGACGACGTGCCGAGGTCAACAACGTCGATGCAGTTCAGCAGCCGAAGATTTTCCATTGCGCATAGGTGGATGGAAATGGCTTGGATACACGCTGTAGCGGCATTTGGCCGGCGTCACAGCGCGTGGCGTCGGGCTGGGGCGCGGTTGTGCGACGCGGCACAGTTGGAGCGGCGCGTGGGGATGGTGCAAGATGCAGCCGAGTGGTGCTGTGACGGGAGAGCGCTCGTGGGCGAGGCAAGCATGGGCGGTGGTGTTCGGCCATGGCGCGGGCGAGCATGTCCGGCAAGCACCGCGGTGGCATGGCGAGGTGCTGCAGCGAGCTGCAAGGACCACGGCGAGCGGCGGCTTGGAGTGGCCATGGCCATGGCACACGGCTGGAATGGCGCTCGCAAGTGCGGCTGAGGTGCTGCACGGGAGCAGGGCGGCGGCAAGGGAGGCGCTGCGACCGAAGGCAGTAGGGGCGAGCACGGCATCGGTGTGGGGCGGTGCGGGTGAGGAGGCAGAGCCCAGGGTGAGGAGCAGCCGGGGAGACAAGGATGCGGCCGGCGGGGGAGCTGCACGGGCCGGCGAGGAGGCAAGCGACGCGACAGGAAGGCGGACGGGCCAGCGGCGTGCAGAAGCGGGCCAGTGGGCGCTATGCAGCGGGGAAGAGCAGCGCCATCGTCGGGCGTCGCGCGGGCGTAGCTGGGAGGCGACACCCGCTGTGGGCGAGCAGGAGCAGGCGCGGGGTCGAGCGGCGGGATGGCGGCGCGCTGGTGAGGCTTCGGGCCGAGCGATGTCGGGCGTTGTGCGGGTCGTGCAGCGCCGGGACGGCACCGGAGGCGAGGAGGCGGCCGGCGGGACGCAAGGCCAGCGAGGAGGAGGCGCGCGAGCCTGGGGGATGCGGCGCCGTGGATGGCCGGCGGCGTGCAAAGCCAGGAGAGGAGAAGGCACGGCACACGGGCGTGCGCGGCGGTCGGGCACGGCGAGGGAGGCGTGTGGTACGGGGGCGCTGCGGCCGGGCGCGGGGCGAAGCCTCGCCGTGGGCAGCTAGGGCAGCGGCGGCCTGGGTGCGAGGCGCGTGGCGCGGGGACGACCCGGAGGCTGGCGAGGAGGCGCCGTGGGGGCGAGCTGCGGGGCGGAGCAGTGGGATGGCGGCGTGCGGGGGTGCAGGAGGCGCGCGGGCCGGGAGGTGGCGACCGGGAGGGAGGTGAGGTGCCAGGGATAAGTATCGGAAGGGAGTCGGCGCTGATAAGGACCGACATATTCGTCGTGGTGGCGCATGCAGTCCGTCTGCATGGAGGCAGGGGAGAAGGTGCCGACCTGACTGGTGGGGACCACCTGTGGGACCCAGTTCCCTCTTCTTCTTTCCAAAATTCCAATAGGGCTAGCAAGCATGCTTCAAAAATAGTCAAATTTGACCCAGTGACTAAATAAAATGTGGAGAATTTTATGGTGCAATCAGATTTCAAAACTGAGCAAGTTGAATTTGAACTCAGATTTGAATTTGAATTCAAGTGGTGATACTTGACGCAAGGAAATAAATAGTAGATTAGGTTCAAAAATCCTGAAACTTTGAATTTAACCTTTTTGAACCATAAGGGACCTCAGGAAAAATTTGGAGTTGATTTGGACAAGGTTGAGCACGAAGATTAAATTTGAAGTCGACGTTAATTAAACTCTCAGTTCGTCTCCAATAAATGGGAAACGTGCTTCAAAAATTTTGAAACTTTACCGAGAGTCTATTTCGAATATTAGAAGGTCATGGAAAAAATTACGGCATGAGATTTGAATAGTTTTGGATGTCCCATTTTAGGGTTGGAATAATTCCTTTTGCTTTCTCTCTATTTTGTTTTCTTTTCTACTTTAATTTTTCATTGAAAATGTGAATACTTGGAAATTAAGGATTCTTCACCTTAAGTTCCATTCCACATCAGCAAACATGTTCTGTATGTAAAGTTTTAACAAGTCCTTATTTTTAGTGAACATGGTTTAACTCATATGGCTCATGTGAGTTTGGATTTCCAAGTCTATTTTCAAAATTTTTAAGTTCACATTTTTGCGTTTTTGTTCCTCCGAAAAACGGGCTTTTACAATCCTTCCCCCTTAAAGGAATCTCGTCCCGAGATTCTAACAAGTAGAATAACCGAAACGATGAGGGAACGATCCATAAAAGAGGGTCATTGACTAAGGAAAACGACAATGCCCTTAAAGACTTGGGTTCTACGAAATAGTGATTATCTCTAGGCATCTTAAGAAATTCTAAAGTCTGCTTCAAGTGATTCCAGTCTTTAGGTTGATAACCTTGACAAGAAGCTCGACATGACAATATCACATCGTGAAACTTTTACGTCTGTTACTGAACCTTTATTGCTGTACTCTTACATTGACACGACATCTTGTTTTGTCCTAGTCTTGACTGGAAGAATCAGGACTTGTTCTTTGCTTCTCTGGGTTACCTCGATAGTTTGGAACTATCCTTGCATGGATTCTTGGTTGCTTGCTTGGTTTTGCATAGGTCCTTATAACTCGATGTGGTACTTCCCTTGACATGAGTTAAGATGGTTTACGAGGTTAAACAACAATCACTAACCTCTTTTGATGTTTAGTCAACCATAGGATTTCTTAGCTGTAGCATAAGAGTAGCGAGGAACTCAACACTCTTATGTGGGCAAAACAGCAGGAATACCAAAGATATGGTGACTACAAGGTTTTTGGGTATATCAACATCTTCAAACAATAGAAATAGAAGATGAAGACCCTTTGCAGTGGCACACGAGGATTTAAGGATTCAGTATCCTCATATGTTTCGACACGGCAAAGAACTCAATCATATGGTAACTACAAGGTAATTAGTGTAGCAAGGTTACCATATAACAACGTAAGATCTTAGATGGACCCAAAGAGTTTCACGAGGTTGACAATCGAACGGTATCCTCGCGAGGAAGGAGATTTCATGGATTTTACAAGGTTGATCATCGAATTGATGACCACTCGATGACGAATGGTATAGTTGCAACAATCAAGGTACTTGAACCCAAACAAGTCAAGGATGGAAGTCCAAGTGTTTGTTTAGTTGCAAGTGAGGTTAAGTAATTGGTTTCCCAAGTATTACTCAATAAAAAGGAGATCAACAATGTAAGAAGTCAAATGAAGATGGTGAAATGACCGTAGTCATTAGACACCTAAGAATAGTTTGAATGGGGTACACAATCTTGCTCTAAATTTTAGTATTATCATGCATTCCATCGTTGGTGTTACATTGGTAATGACGCTTCATGATGCATCATAGGTTGTATGGTGCAATGAATATGCATATGGTATGGTGCAAATGGTGCATATGTATGGTGCAAATGATGCAGATGTATGGTGCAAATGATGCACATGCATGGTGCAGTAGCTTTTATAGTTTGAGCAAGACTAAATGAACCACACCCATAAAACTCAAGTAATGTCAGATGATTTGCAAGGATTGGATACCGTGGTCGTGAAAGACACTCAAAGAGTAGCGTTACTTTCATGACTCGACCACAGTTAAGGAATTCATGACAGAACGATTGACAAGGAATGTGGGAAATATACCACGGTACCTCGACCTTTCGAAAGCTTGTTCATGTTCTACTCAACTTGATTGTATCTTCATCAGGAGAAAAATAACTAACTATACGTCTCTAGTGATGCTTCACTTAAGCTTCGCTTCGATCTTGCAAGAGGAATTGATATCCTTAGTGATCACTTTAGTGGAGTTAAAATCACACTTCTTCTTTGAGTAACACAATCTGGTGGTGGAGGTTGGATCCTCTTGAAGATGTAATCTTACTTGATCGTCTTCTTGTTGACATGACTCGTTGTAACCAAGGTTGATGGTTGAATACCACCATTACTTGAGTGCTCGCCTTCCCCCTTAAAGTTCCAAACCAGGATGTTGAAGCGTACTTCAAACAATCCTCATGCAAAGACGAGATGCAACTCGAGTAATTGCGACATGCGTTCAACATCACAAGATGTGATGTGGCAAGTCACATAAATCAGACACTAGTATGCCTATCCAAGGGAAAAGGTTTCAAATGAATTTAACACTGCATTCAACTTGGTAAATAGTTGAGTCCTAACTCTTAGTTGGTTTTGACACTCCTCGAATTGAAATCGAGAGCCGAATGCCTAATAAAAACCAAAAGGTTCAAACTGGCCAGGCTATGGTGACAAACGGCCAGCCTGGATGCAAACTCAATTTTGATCTAGTTAATTGCAAAATCAGATCTCGAGGTGAATAACAAAGTTAAATTACACTTCAAGAACTTTCCAAGAAGTATTGGTTTGCCTCTAGATCATGTATGGTTTGCAATTTATGCTATTTTAAATTCAGCAGATTTTTCTGCATTTTCAGCAGAATCTGTTTAAAAAGTAGCAGTTTTGATCTACAGTTTTCAGACTGCTCTGATGGAAATCTGGAAATATTCTTATGTACAAAGTTGTATCCAACATAATCAGCTTTACATAATGTACTTACTTGTCTTCACATAAGTTCTGGTTCAGAAGATATGAATTTTTGAAGTTAGGTAAAATTTCAGTATTCAGAACTGAATTTAGTTCAGATTGACCACTCTGTATTCAAACTCGATTTGGAATAGGTAGATGACCGATTCAGGTCTGGCGCCAATTGCAAAAATTGTATCTGACTCTCGAACCTTTCCAACGGTTACTCGCTCGATACCTTTGGATCAAAGGTCTGTGAGTTATGGATTAAATTCTTAGGTGTACAGATTGCTGTCCAGTTTGGGTATGCCTGGACAGTCTCTGCGATTATCCAAATTTCACCCATTTAGAAAAGGATTCTGGTCTGGTATTGAACATAAAACCTGTAGAGGACTTCCAAACCTTTCTAAATAGTATTTACTTGCCCTCGTAGCACTTCTGGTTGAGAAGATATGGCATTTGCAAGTTGACAGTTTTTCTGAAAATTTGGACAGCATCTCCTTTGTTTAAGGCTGATTTTGTCCACAATTTTCAGATATACAAACATCAATATTTGCAAAAGTAATACATAGAAAACTTGTTGCATACATACTCAGTATCCCAGAAATGTAAAATACGAAGCCATTCGATAAGTCTACTAGGAATTATAATCGATACAGTAACTGAATAGGTAACGGTCCATATTCTGAACTGTTTCGACACCTTATACGACACTTCAATTTAGGCTTGGTTATTGCGAGTTTTGGCCTTCGTGTTGAATAGGAAGTTGATAGAGGACTCTTTAAGCTTTCCAGGCATGTATAAATATGCCTAGGTTGTATTTCTAGTTTAACAGTTATGGCTGTTCAAAGTTCAAAATTTTTCTGGCTGTTTCAGATAGCACCGATATACATGTACTATCTTCAACTCCAGTTTCCAATTAGTTCTAAACTGAATTTGAGGTATCACTGAATGACAAAGTTGTAGAATAGATCTTCCCCTTTCCAGAAATGTATCATAATGGAATAGAAGAGCTTTCTTCAAGGAAATATGACAGAAGTTCATATACTGTCTTGTACAGTTTCAGAACAGCAGCTGCAGTGGTTATGGTGCATTTTCATCACCATGTAAAGGTCTTTTGGCTTGGAGGTCAATAGAAAACTTATAGAAGACTTCAAAAGATTTCCAAAAAGTATTCACTTGCCTGCAAAGCCCTCCAGGTTGAAGAGATATGGAATTTCAAATTCAGGTCAATTCTGTTCAAAAACAGAACTCACCGGCTTCGAAACACAAGAATTTGGGAACAAACTCAAATTTTGAAACTTAGCTCAAAACTCAAGCCCGATGGCTAGAACTTGATTCACAACTAATAATTTGCTTTGGAACTAAATGGAATCTTAAAAGAGACTTGACGACCTTCTTATCCATAGCATATCACTATGGATCTTCATGCTTAACCAAAATCTCAACCCAGCGAAGTCGAGCTAAACTCTCGCCAGGAACAAAAGACTCTGGTTCACCTACTCTTGAAAAGAAACATTTTTCCTTGTCCACAAGATATCAGCAACTGATACTTGGACTTAATATGAATATGAAGCCATTTCTTTGGTGGGGGATGGTCAAAGTATCAAGTGGGATACTGACGGTACTACGTGCCTTACCAAAAGAAAAGTCTAACCCGGTATATCTGGATACGTCTATAGGTGGTTCTAATATCGATCACTCGCAAACGTATTCTACACAGGTCGCTACCGGAGTTAGTGTACCTGCAGAAGACAAACAATCCCCTTTCATACCTTCACACCTCAAGGGCGGCACGGGGAAACACGACAGGCAGTCACAATAAGATATAATCAAAAGTAAATGCATACGACTCTGGTATGAGTCGCCCTCGAGCGAGGTCATGTCTCGAGGTACATGGCTGTAAATATGTCTGTACAGCAAAGACTCCCGTACGAACCGGCTTATACACGCTCGGGCATACGTGTTTCGCATGATTCCATAGAACATGAATGGTTCTAGAGATGCATACTATCGGGTTATACACCACCCGACGGGGGCTCCCACTAATTTTGTGTCACGCTGGGGTACCGCGTGTCATAGGTTCTCAGAAACATTGAGAGTTTCAGAGACTCCTATTAACTTCCCGTGCCAAGCCACGGAAATTTCACATACCACTCCTCGTATGCTGAGCTTACCGAGATTGATCCGCTCTCGGTGGCGTACCTTACATCTTACCTGACGTCGGTGCGTCGTTACAGAATATAATAACACATAGTTCACCACCTTTATAACTTATACTAGAAATAGTACTTAATGGGCATATTGCTAATCCTCACTCGACTACTTCGGAGTTTTCGAAAATAGGCTCTTTTCGAGCGCGCTATTCCCAATGAAGCTCTGATACCATGTCTGTGGGGACCGGAGTCCACACATCCGAGGATCTCATTGGTGGTGCCGTGCGATGCGGCACCTAACAGCACACACAAAAAGGATACCAAAACATATAAAGTTTTCATTTCATAAGAAGAAGAGTTTACAAAAGAGTGTACCACAGAAGTACACACGCAGCGGAAAATACATACTCATAATCTCACCTAACTAAGCAGGAGATAAGACGTCCATGCCCTAGGACGATTCTCACTAGCAACAAGAAGAACATTCAGCAGTGGCGTGGTTCACATGAGATTTATCTCGATACCTCGAGTCTCATGTACAACCTGAACAGCAGAAATAAAACTAATACCTGCAAAAATTGTTAAAGCGCAAACGCGAGCATAAGGCTCAGCAAGACTTAACCGCCTCACTAGACATATGCAAGGGGACACTAAACATAGGTAAGGTGAAGCATAAATGACTCGCCTACAAGTGGATCCTTATAATAAAGTTTTAAGTAGCAAATGACATTCTCCGAGCACGGCACATCATGGGCTCCACAATCAAACAAGAAACGCTTTACCGATGATATGACATGCCCAAAGCACATAGTGCTATTACAGTTAAAGTATGGGGAAACTGTAAACTTTTAATTATACTATCTCTAAATCATACAAGGTTGCAAAGTAATCATAATTCAATTCAATATGATTTTCTGGCTTCTTTAGTATTTACTACGTCACGGCGCAGTGAACAAGTGGTACTCTATTACCGCGAGGGACGGTGATTGCAATCAGGACACGCCCGGACAACACGACACATACGCACTTTTGGAAATGCCAGCGAGTACTTCGCGCAGTACCTACGTAACACTTCAGTATTAGTCATATATGGCAACCTTTCGCAAGACACTCAAATGCCGAACCGGTCGATCCGTCACGGGCAGGAGGTCCCTGCGTGGGGCGTACTCTGAAGTGCCCACAAGCGGATTTACACCTTGCTACCCTCAACCCACACCTATAAAACGGAACGGTATGCCTCGACACCCAAGTGACCAAGCTACGTCGGTTTATTGGATTCCATATGTCCATAATGTTGCCGGTACAAGTCAAGCTTGTCCGAAGGGGCCGCATACAGACGTGCCTTAATCGACACAGGCAGGGCTATGCGACCGAGACTCACTTCTCGCCGCTTCCTATACATTCCATGCCCGGTCTCAATTTCATTATATTAAGCCATTTTCTATCTAACCAATCCTGTGAGATATGTCCTACATCTCTCGCGAGTAGATTCCAACTACTCGACTTCTACCGGATTTCCTATGCATTAGCAAAGTAGTTACTATAGGTCAAATTGTAACTCGTTCCAACCAATCCCTGGGATTTTTTTGCCATGCAAGTGGAGCATCAATCACCCTATACGTAATGCACACATCAAACTTATGACGTAAGGTGATAAAGACTGTAAAAACTCTGTAAAGCTTTTAAATGCAAAACGGGGCTTGCCTTAGTTTGCGACTCGAATAAATGTCAATTGTTAGGGCTTGGTCTTCCTCCGGAGAACCTGCCATGGAACCTCAGTGGAAACAGCTTGGCCTTCTCCTCCAAACGAAGTTTCTTGTCGATCACCTATCAGCACGTTCCTATCGACATGATATGCATATTAGTAATTAAGTAATTATGTAATTTAAGAAAAGACTCCATGGGGTTGTGTAAACTCTAAGAATGAGGAGTTTGACTAGGAAGGATGGATATGCCTCTGTTGTGTGGATGAACAAAGGATGGAGTCAAGTGGTCATCGTAGTATCGAGATGTGAATTGAAAGGTGCAACGTAAGCACACATTGTAACTTGGCACTCAACACTCGACGCTATGCCACTCAAGGACGATACAATTGAATGGTGTGGAAGTGTTGGACTGGTAGTGTAAGGATGACCTAAGAGTCAAGGTGGCATAGTAGTGTCGAGATAAGCACTAAAAGGTGAATGTAATGACACATCGCAATTTAGCACTCGACACTTGGAGCTATGCCGCTCAAAGGGTGATAAGGTAGAATGGTGAAGAAGCATTACTGGACGGTGTGATGTAAGGAAGACTAAGTGATCAAGATGGAGCATTGAAAGGTTACGGCATGAGTGAACTGTGCAACAAGAGGTTGTGACTTAGAAGTCGACCAATGAAGATACACAAACTCATTAAGGAGTAAACCAAATTACATGACAAGTGGGGTCGCAGGGTTCTGATAAGGATGAACCAGGGTGAAACCCTTGCGACACTTGGGAGTGAAGTGAGGTCAAAATTCTTTGAACTTAAGACGTCATAACGAGCCTTGTTAACCTGACGTGAGTACTGAGACAACGTTCAAATGACCTTTAGGTAAAGTAGTTTCTACGGAAAGCTTCATGAGCATCGTTCAAGTGCTTACACGACGACACTAGTGTAGTGTCTCCCGCAAGCTTGTCCAGATGAGCTCGATAAGCTCTTGGGACTCAAACATGATGCGAGACCTTGCCGTGAAGGCATGCTTTGCCATCTCGAGAAGATCGTCTTAGCGAGGTCCACATCAACCCGGACTCATCAATGGGGTGAGCGGAATCTCAAACACCACCTTGTGAGTCTTATGGTTAGTGATGTCGACTCGATTGTTGATAAGCGACTCAACGAACCTGTCGTCGATGAAGTGGTACACCAAATTAACCAATCCTGTGATCGGCTACGGAACATCCTCGACACAACCAAGGAACTCTTATCCAGGGTTCCCGTTGGTCTAGTTCTCCTTGTTGGTCGCAACATTCTTGCATCCTCTACTCCAGGTCATCGGTGAGCACCGACACACCTGGTTTGACCTAGAAGGCATTCCATCGAGCACCCTAGCTACACCTAGGACTTGACGAGTCTCGCCTCGACTAAACCCTAATTTGGCTAAACGACTGTCAACACTGGTTGTGTTCCAGCATCATGTACGTTACAAGCATCCGTCATCTCGATGCCAGGACACGATGATGGCTCGGACCGTCACGACGACGTCATATGGTCAACGACGTCGACGCGGCTCATGGTGGAGCATCACGAGCACGCACGGACAAGTTAATGCGATCCAAAAGACAAAGAAGGTCAACTTGGGGACTCCTATAGGAATGATATCAATGAGGAAACTGGACGTACGACTTGACAACACATGAGTAACCTTAGCGATCACGACGAACGGACGTCGGTGACATCAAGCAAGGTATTTCAGGGTAAGGCTCACCTTGTAGGCATTTCGCCGAACATCTTGGGTGTGTACTTGATTCGGTTACTTCATCAACATCCCAAGAGTACCTTGGCACATGTCCTTGTCGATTGCCACCCCAGAATAGACTTGCATCCATAGACCAGCATTGAATGGCAACACACTTAGTTTCGCCTTGTAACCATTTCATCGAACACCATGGATGCACCACTGTCCAACCAATCTTTGCACAAATCAAAGCTAACCTCGCACCAGTTGTCGATACCATTGTGTCAAAGGCGTGTTCCCGAATTTCATCCATCACCCACATCACAGTCTTCGCCGCCAGGACACAGCAGTGACGCGGAACATCACGATGACGTGCCGAGGTCAACAACGTCGATGCAGTTCAACAGTCGAAGATTTTCCATTGCGCATAGGTGGATGGAAATGGCTTGGATACACGCTGTAGCGGCATTCGGCCGGCGTCACAGCGCGTGCCGTTGGGCTGGGGCGCGGTTGTGCGACGCGGCACAGTTGGAGCAGCGGGTGGGGATGGTATAAGATGCAGCCGAGTGGTGCTGCGAGGGGAGAGCGCTCGTGGGCGAGGCAAGCATGGGCGGCGGTGTTCGGCCATGGCGCGGGCGAGCATGTCCGGCAAGCACCGCGGTGGCATGGCGAGGTGCTGCAGCGAGCTGCAAGGACCATGGCGAGCGGCGGCTTGGAGTGGCCATCGCCATGGCACACGGCTGGAAATGGCGCTCGCAAGTGCGGTTGAGGTGCTGAACGGGAGCAGGGCGGTGGCAAGGGAGGCGCTGCGGTCGAAGGCAGCAGGGGCGAGCACGGCGTCGGCGTGGGGCGGTGCCGGTGAGGAGGCAGAGCCCAGGGCGAGGTGCAGCCGGGGAGACAAGGATGCGGCCGGCGGGGGAGCTGCGCGGGCTGGCGAGGAGGCAAGCGACGCGACAGGAAGACGGACGGGCCAGCGGCTTGCAGAAGCGGGCCAGGGGCGCTATGCAGCGGGGAAGGGCAGCGCCGTCGTCGGACGCCGCGCGGGTGTAGCTGGGAGGCGACGCGCGCTGTGGGCGAGCAGGAGCAGGCGCGGGGTCGAGCGGCGGGATGGCGGCACGCTGGTGCGGCTTCGAGCCGAGCGGTGTCGGGCGTCGCGCGGGTCGTGCAGCGCCGGGACGGCACCGGAGGCGAGGAGGCGGCCGGCGGGACGCAGGGCCGGCGAGGAGGAGGCGCGCGGGCCTGGGGGATGCGGCGCCGTGGACGGCCGGCGGCGTGCAAAGCTAGGAGAGGAGAAGGCGCGACGCACAGGCGCGCGCGGCAGTCGGGCACGTCGAGGGAGGCGCGTGGTACTGGGTCGCTGCGGCCGGGCGCGGGTGAATGTAGGCCTAGAGGGGGGGGGGTGAATAGGCCTTCTTGAATTTTCTCGGTTTCTGTAGCACTTCAACAACAAGGTCAAAACCAGATATATCGGACTAGTCCGGTAAAGTGTGGACTAGTCCGGATTTCACGGTCTAGGTTGATCAAGTTAGGTCAATTTGATTGTTTCGTTGACGTTTGCAGCGGAAATATAAACTTCAATAACAGTTCAATGATTGTATGTCAAGTTCTATTGCAAGTATGATTCTTGTTCAACTATTTAACTTAAATTCAACAAGATGAATCAAACCCTAGATAATGTTGATCAACTAGAATGATGAACACAAACGAACAAGACACAAGATTTATCCCGTGGTTTGGTTAGCACGAAGGCAACCTACGTCCACGTTGAGGAGCCCACAAAAGGACTGGGTCTTCACCAACCCTTCCCTCGTCGGATCGCCACGAAGGCCAATCCTCTTCCACTAAACACACATGGGTAAATCACCAAGTTGAAGGGGCGATCTCACAAGTTGAGAGCTCCCTTGATTACAAGTTTCAATACCACCAATAACACACTTCGAAATATACAAATTGAGATGCAAGAGTGTGTTAGAGATTCAAACCAAGAGCTCAATCGTGTGCGAAGTGCCTCTCCAATGATCTACAACTGATCTTCAATGGATTGATTGATTTTGCACTTAATTTCGTGGAGAGAGATGGTTTTTGAGTCTCTTGGGAGGTGTGACGGCGCTAGGGTTCGAGAGAGGGTGAAAGTGGGCCGTGCACCTCTATTTATATGGGGTTTCTAGAAGTTACCGTTAGGGTTCAGAAAGATCGAACTAGTCCGTGGTGGTGACCGGACTAGTCCGGTGTGCTGTGTGAAGCAAACCCTAAGTGTCCAGGAATCTCGGACTAGTCCGGTTCAAAACGGACTTGTCCGATTTCGCTACTGGAAAGCTTCGGACTAGTCCGATTGTCATCGGACTTGTCCGGACATATGAAACCCTAAGTGTTTAGGATGACAAGTCCGCACTTGGAGGACTTGTCCGATTTAGATCAGGGTGTATATCGGACTAGTCCGTGTGGACACCGGACTTGTCCGAAGTGGATCAGAATGAATATCGGACTAGTCCGGGTCGCAACGGACTGGTCCGATTTTGTGTGACTTGTGCATTGTTAAGGACTAGTCCGCACTGGGGAGGACTAGTCCGAAGTGGAACAGAAAGATATCGGACTAGTCCGGTGGTGACCGGACTTGTCCGATCTGGTGCAGAATGTGATATCGGACTAGTCCGGCTGATATCGGACTAGTCCGGTCCTGTATAGCTTTGTGCATTGTGTGTGTGTGATTAAGTGAGATTGAGCTCTTGGGTGTGTTTCCTTAACACACTCCATACATACTAAACTACTAATTTCTTCTCCTTGAGCTCAAATTCATTTTCCTTCTCAATTTCCCTCTTTTTGGCACTTTGCTCATTTTTCATCATTTTCCTGCATTCATCTCAACAAAAGGATTAGGATCCCAATTGCTTGTCATAAATCATCCAAAACCCACAAGGGAGTCCTAGATGCACTTTCAATCTCCCCCTTTTTGGTGATTGATGACAACCAATTGAGATTTCACAGAATGAGGTATAAAATGAGATTTTCATAAAGTATGCACATATGACTCAAAAATACATCAAGCAACAAGATAATTATTCATATGTGCATTCTTTATGGTGGGATGCATACTAAGAGCATGAGTGCATTAAGAATGATCGAATTTGCATTTATCAACTAATATCAAGAGAATATGGCACTTCAAGAGCAAAAACTCAGATTTCATCACACAGTTGCAAATTAATAGAGCAATTCATAACAGGACCAAACATGATATGAAAATAGAGTTAAGCAAATGCAATCACAATAAAAAAACATAGAGAGCTCTCTCCTCGCATCCTATGCAGCTAAAGCTAAGACTAGAGACTCCCCCTCAATCTCTCCCCCTTTGGCATCAAGACACCAAAAAGAGAGAGAGGAAGGTCCTAGGGCTTCACTCTTCGCTGTCAGTCCTCTCGTCGTCTTCATCGTCTTCCTCGCTTTCCGCTTGACGAGGTTGAGAGGTAGGAGGAGGAGCGGAGCTGCTCGAGCCCCCAATGCCAAAATAGGCAAGCTCAGAGGGAGTCAAGGGGCTGAGCTCGGTGATGTCCGGATCAGAATCTTCAGAAAGTACTGGAGATCCAATTGGGTTGATCTCCAGCTTCTCACTCAGCTGCTTCACATTGGCTTTTATGTATCTCATGTTCTCCTTCCTATTCTGATTTAGCTTGTGAAGCTTCACTTCAGTTTTCTTGCATGAGGAGAAAATTGCAGCCAAGTACTTGAGGATCCCACTGGCGGATCCTTTCTGAGGGGCTTCCCTAGAGGGAGGAGTAGCCCTAGCAGCTTCTTCTTGCCTTGCCGATGCCTCCGGGCTTGAGGCCGGCGATGGAGCAGCCTGGACACTCACTGACTGAGGCTTCTGAGGCCTCAGTGGAGTGTGCTCCACATCCTTCACAAACTCGATTCCTGTGACTTTCTCAATCATGAACATCAAGTAAGGGGCATAGCCACAGGATCGGTTGGGGGTACTTGAGATATTGACCATATCATTCCATATATAGTCTGCAACATCGAATTGCCTTTTCTTGCTAATGACCCTCATCAGGGTCCGGAGGTAGCCTTGCACACTCCCTGCATCCCCATCCTTGGGGGCAATCGTCTTCCTGAGGACTCTGTTGAGGACCACAAAGAAAGGCTTCATATTCTTTGTGGAGGGAGGGACATACTTGGAGGTGGGCTCATACGTGAACTTCATTCCATCCCTCTCAATTACCCCAATGTTGTGGATAATGAGGTGGTCATGTCCTTCAGAGTCACGGTGCAGCAGGCGGCCAAACTCTTCCTGAGTAATAGAATACTTGGATCCATGAGTCATCCAAGTCACACTTTCTTCGTCTTCGCTTGAGAAGTGGCACGTTGCATAGAATTGTGCAATCACTTCATCATTCCAATTATATCTGAAGGCAAACAGATCCTTCAGCCCATGTCTCTCTGCAGCTGCTATCACTTCATCAAAAGCTGCACATTTCCTCTTCTCAAGGTGGGCCCAGTCAATCCATTGACTGCATACCACCGGGGTCTTCATCGGCAAATAGACCAGCTTGTAGAAATCAGCATGGAAATTTGACCAAAACCTGCCATCAGCTACTTGCTTGGGCCTTGCATAGCAATCAACACTTCTCAACTTCATAGCCACATCGCTGCCCTTGCCATTGAATCTTTCCTCATTGGGGTCCCGGACACCTTCTCTGGGAGTATGCAGCTTTAGGGGCCCAACAGGCCCTGTGGCAACCCCCTTGCCCTTCCCTTTAGCTTGGCGAAGGCCACTTGAAGGAGTAGCAGCCTTCGAGGCGGGCTTCTTGGCACACACCTTCCTCCGAACCTGGGGAGGTGAGGGAGCAGGCTCGGAGGGTCTCTCTTGGCGTTTCATGCCAAGACCCGCCGAGGACCGAGGTGCCACCTCGTGGTCCAACTCGGCCTCGAAATCGGAGATTTCGTTGTCGGAGCTCGACATGATCTGAGAATGAGTGATCAAGAGAAAGGACAAGTTATACAAGGTATTGGTGAGGTAAGATGGCAATGGAAGGCATTAGGGAATTAAAGAATTAGGTTTTGGTTCAGAAACAACGGACTTGTCCGGTGCACAGGCACGGACTAGTCCAGGGGACCGAACTTGTCCGTACCTGGACTGGACTAGTCCGGTGTTCATCCCCAAAAACCTAACAGACTGGACAAAAATTGATCCCTAAGGTGAAACTAGTCTAGCATACACATAGTACATCAACTAGACATGTAACTAGTGAAGAATGCTAGGCCAAACGATAAGCAATAGAGAAATTTGTGATTTATTAGGGTTTTGAAGAAAATTTACCAAGAAATCAAAGGAAGCTTGAGATTTTGGGGGTTGGAGGCCGGACTTGTCCGCTCACTTCAATCCCCGAGTCTTCAAGCTTGATCTCCGCCCAAGATTGAGGCTTTTCGACGGAGGAATCAAGGATTCGCCTTGAGAGCTCGAGCGCAAGAGAGAGAAAGCTTGGGGGCGAGTGTGGGGTGAAGGGATTAGGGTTTAGTGGCGGCTAGGGTTATGGACACGAAAAATCGGACAAGTCCGGACATGACCGGACTAGTCCGAAGTCATCCAGGGACCTATATCGGACTAGTCCGTGGTCTGTCGGACTAGTCCGGCCTACCCGGCACTCTGCGGACTAGTCTGCAAGGGCGGACTAGTCCGGGTAACCACGGACTTGTCCATGGTCACCAGGAAAGAATTGCATAGCCCATTCATATATATTTGAAGGTCCAATAATTGAGAGTAGAGAGGCAAAACAATTCAAATAATCTTGATGAATTTGACCAGTAAGCAAACAACAATCATACTATGATCAAAAATTCATCAAGATCTAATAATTGACATAGTTTTTCGAGAGAAAAATGGGGAGGGTTAATTTTCACAATTCAATCAATATTTTGAAGCAATCATACAGGTATGCAAATTTTGAAGCCACACTACGAGAATCAAGAATGTTTAGCTCATTTCGGAGTTCGCAAAAACGTTTTTCATCAAGTGGCTTGGTGAATATGTCGGCCAATTGTTTTTGGGTATGGACATGAGAGATGGATATGTCTCCTTTCATGGAATGGTCTCTCAAGAAATGGTGTCTTATGTCAATGTGTTTAGTCCTAGAGTGTTCAACTGGATTGTGGGCTATTTTAATGGCACTCTCATTATCACAAAGGAGAGGAATACGGTTCATATTGTAACCGTAATCCCTTAGAGTTTGTCGCATCCAAAGGAGTTGTGCACAACAACTCCCGGCTGCAACATACTCTGCTTCGGCAGTGGATAATGCAATGGAATTCTGTTTCTTAGATGACCAAGAAACTAAGGATCTTCCTAGGAATTGGCAGGTGCCGGAAGTGCTTTTTCTATCAACTTTGCACCCGGCATAGTCTACATCGGAATACCCAATGAGATTGAATTTTGAGCCTTTTGGGTACCAAAGACCAAGGTTGGGTGTATGAACTAAATATCTTAGGATTCTCTTTACGGCTGTCAAATGACATTCCTTAGGGTTGGCTTGAAATCTTGCACACAAACATACACTCAACATAATATCTGGCCTAGATGCACATAAGTAAAGTAAAGATCCAATCATGGAGCGATATACCTTTTGGTCGACGCTCGGTCCATCTTCATTGAGATCCAAGTGGCCATTCGTTGCCATGGGAGTCTTTATGGGCTTTGCCTTGTCCATGCCAAACTTCTTGAGGATGTCCTGTGTGTACTTGGTTTGGCTTATGAATGTTCCTTCCCTTTGTTGCCGCACTTGGAATCCCAAGAAGTACTTCAATTCTCCCATCATTGACATTTCAAATCTGTCTGTCATGATTTTACTAAACTCTTCACAGAAAGATTGATTAGTTGATCCAAAAATTATATCATCAACATAGATTTGGCAAATAAAAAGATCATTTTCCAGATTTTTTGTGAATAGTGTATAGTCTACTTTGCCAATTTGAAAACCATTATCGATTAAAAAATCTCTAAGACACTCATACCAAGCTCTAGGAGCTTGTTTGAGGCCATAGAGAGCCTTACGCAGTTTATACACGTGGTCGGGGAACTCTTTGTCTTCAAATCCGGGTGGTTGCTCCACGTACACCTCTTCCTTGATCGGTCCGTTGAGGAAGGCGCTTTTTACGTCCATTTGGTACAGCTTGAAATCATGGTGAGTAGCATATGCAAGTAATATTCTAATTGATTCAAGCCTAGCTACTGGAGCAAAAGTCTCATCGAAATCCAAACCTTCGACTTGTGAATAACCTTTGGCCACAAGTCGTGCCTTGTTTCTTGTCACCACTCCGTGTTCATCTTGCTTGTTGCGGAAGACCCACTTGGTGCCCACTATGTTTGCATTGGGCCTTTCCACAAGTTCCCAAACCTCGTTTCTCTTGAAGTTGTTCAACTCTTCTTGCATTGCCACCACCCAGTCCGGATCCTTCAATGCATCCTCAGTCCTGCGGGGTTCCAAAAAGGAGACAAACGAGTAATGTTCACAGAAATTTGCTATACGAGATTTAGTGGTTACTCCCTTTTGGATGTCGCCGATGATGTTGTCGATTGGATGATCCCTTTGAATGCATTGGTGTACTCTTGGGTGTGGCACTTGGGGGGTCGCATGTTGGTGCTCATCTTCTTCTCCCCCTGAGTTGTTGTCCTCGTTGATTTGTTGATCATGTACATATTCCTGTGATTTGTCTTGTATCGAGGCTCCCCCTGAATTGTTGATCTCCTCTTGTGGTTCACTTTCCTCTTGTATTTGTGACGATGACTCTTGTGGTCGTACTTCGCCTAGAGCCATCCTCTTTAATGCTTGATAGGGAGCTTCCTCTTTACCTAATTCACATTGATCAACTTGCTCCTTTTGGGAGCCATTAGTTTCATCGAACACCACGTCACGTGCCACTTCAACAAGTCCGGAGGCCTTGTTGAAAACACGGTAGGCGTAAGTGTTCGAATCATAACCAAGTAAGGAACCTTCATCGGACTTCGAAGCGAACTTTGAAGTCCTGGGCTTCTTGTTCAAAATGTAGCATGGAGAACCGAAAACTCAAAAATATGAAATGTTCGGTTTGTTACCGGTGAGTAGCTCATAGGGAGTCTTCTTTAGTAGTCGATGAAGGTAGAGTTGATTTGTGGCATGGCAAGCGGTGTTGATTGCTTCCGCCCAAAATTGATCCGAAGTCTTGTATTCATCGAGCATTGTTCTTGCCATCTCTATGAGCGTTCGGTTCTTCCTTTCGGCAACTCCGTTTTGTTGTGGAGAGTATGGTGCTGAGAATTCGTGCTTGATTCCTTCCTCATCAAGGTATTCATCCACTTGTGTGTTCTTGAACTCCGTGCCGTTGTCGCTCCGAATACTCTTGATTGATAGTGAGAACTCGTTTTGCGCTCGCTTGAAGAATTTCTTGAGTGTTCCTTGTGTTTCTGACTTGTCATGCAAAAAGAACACCCAAGTGAACCGGGAAAAATCATCAATAATAACTAAACCGTATTTGTTACCGCCGATGCTTATGTAAGCAATTGGACCAAACAAGTCCATATGAAGTAGTTCGAGCGGTCTTGTCGTGGTCATGATGTTCTTCGCAGGATGTTGTGCTCCAACTTGCTTTCCTGCTTGGCATGCGCTACATGGCCTGTCTTTCTCAAACACAACATCTTTCAAACCTCGGATGTGATCGCCCTTGAGGAGTTTTTGAAGGTTCCTCATACCAACATGTGCTAGCCGTCTATGCCACAGCCAACCCATGTTGGTTTTTGCAATCAAGCATGTGTCGAGTTCGGCTTTATCCTTGTTGAAGTCAACAAGGTAAAGCTTTCCCTTTAACATACCCTTGAATGCAACGGAACCATCACTTCTCCTTGAGACGGTCACACTCTCGTTAGTAAACAGGCAATTATAACCTTTGTCACATAACTGAGATATGGACAGCAGGTTATAATCTAAAGATTCAACGTGTAAAACATGCGAAAGAGTATGTTCAGAAGATATTGCTATTTTACCGGTACCGAGGACCCTTCCTTGACTGTTATCCCCAAAGTAGATGCCTTCGTTTGGGTCCTGGTTCTCTTCATACTCCACAAACATTCTCCTTTCTCCGGTCATGTGGTTGGTGCATCCACTGTCTAGCACCCATTTGGATCCACCGGAGGAGTAGGCCTGCAAAAACAAATTACGCCTTGGTTTTAGGTACCCAAGCTTGCTTGGGTCCTTGGAGGTTAGTAACAATACATTTGGGCACCCACACATGGGATTTTGTGTTCCCATGGCGTGGCCCAGCATAATAAGCATACACTTTACCAACATTATTTTTCATTAATACATAAGAAGCATCAAAGGTTTTAAACGAGAGTTGCTGTTGATTATGGGTCGGACTAGTCTGTGTGACCGGACTTGTCCGTATGTCCGGACTTGTCCGGACCACAACCGGACTAGTCTGGTTTTCATGAGAGTTTAGGTTTTTAGTTTTCGAGTTACCAGGTTGTGAGGGTCCTCCCTTCACAAAGGTAATCCTTCCCTTGTTCTTCTTATGATTTCCAGCTCTTTGCTTTCCATCATAAGAGTAACCAATGCCATACTTGACATTTGGAGGTCTTTGGACCGAATATGCACTACGTGCATAGTTGATCCTCTCCTTGTCAAACATTACACATTGGGTAGGATTTTTGTCCTTCGTGGAGGTAGAATTTTCCTTCAACCTGGTGTTAATTTTATCACATTTGCAAATATGAGCGATATTAGTTGAAGTGGGTTGAGAAGGTAGGCTTGAAGAGGAGGAAGGTTCACTAAGCTTGAGTGACTCAACCTGCACTTCAAGGATCTTGTTGACCTTGATTAGGTCATCAAGTTGATCCTTGATTGCAACGTTTGAGTTGGTTAACTCCAAGCAAGTTTTCTTGCTTGAAGCTAGCTCAAGCTCTAGTGAGTGGTTTCTCTCCTTTTCAAGAACTAGAAGATTGTCAAGTTCGACATGCTTCTCCTTTTGGGAAATAATCATGTCTTCTTGACGATTAATTAGCTCTTCCTTCTCAACAAGTTGGTTAAGCAAGAATTTCATTTTAGCAGCAGTTTTTCTATCTAAGCCAATTAGCATGTCTTCATCATCACTATCTAGATCATCATCACTTGAGTAAGAATGCAAGGAAGGAGTTTTGATGTTTACCTTGCGTTTACCTTCCTTAGCCATGAGGCAAGTTCCATTTGCCTTCTTTGCACCGAGCGTGGGGAAGAGTGTGGGTTTCTTGGACATGCTTTCAATGGCTATGCTAGCCATTTCTTCTTCATCGGACGATGAGGACTCATCGTTTGACTCCCATTCCTTTCCGATGTGTGCTTGTTCAACTTGTTTCTTCTTCTTGAAGAATTTCTTCGGTTGAGGCTTGGACTCTTTACTCTTCTTCTTGTTGTCCTCATACGGGCAATCGACTATAAAGTGATTGTATTCACCACAATTATAGCATGCCCGCCTCATCTTCGGCTTTGTCTTCTCCTTGTATTTTCCTTCACTCGATTTTGCTCCTTGTCTTTTCTTCATAATTCTTTTGAACTTCTTCATGAACAAAATCATATCTTCTTCGTCCAGCTCGCTGCTTTCATCATCGCTGTCCTCCTCAAGCTGTGCTTCTCTTGCTTCTTTGGATAGAGGCTTGAGTGAGGACTTTAGGGCAACTCCCTTCTTCTTAGCTGATGTGAGATCAGCTATTTCTTTTACGTGCTTGGCTTGCTTCTCCATCATCTCAAAGTTGATAATTTTGCCAAGCAGTTCATCCGGAGTCATTTTCTTGTACCCGGGACTTTCTCGGATCATAAAACAAAGTGTGACGTTGCGAGGCATAAAGGCTCTAAGGATGAGCTTTACAACCTCGTGGTCATTCCACTTTTTGCTCCCATATGATCGAACCTTGTTCACAAGAGTCTTCAGTCTGTTGTACATGTCTTGGGGAGACTCATCTTCCTCAATCGCGAACCTTCCTAGTTCGCTTTCAATCATTTCAATCTTTGCCTCCCGCACATGCCGGTCACCTTCATGTGCTGTCTGTAGTGTGTCCCAGATTTCTTTGGCAATTTCCAATCCGTCCACCTTTGTGAATTCATCTCGACTTAGAGATGAGGTGATAACGGCTGCGGCTTGGGCATTCCTGTGAATGGCTTGCTCTTGACTTGGCGTGAGCTCTTCATCGTCATCAGGGATGTTTATTCCTATGCACACAATATGCCATAAACTTGGGTTAAGGGAAATCAAGTGCATCTTCATATTTTGCCTCCACATGGAGTAATCACTCCCATCGAAGTGTGGGGCTTTTCCGAGAGGAATAGATAGATAGTGATTGCTGTTAGAGTTTAAACGGTCATAGTTAAAAGGATATCGGGAGTAGTCGGTGTGACTACTCCCCTTCTTCTTTTCTTCGACTTTAGATTTCCCTTTGGAAAGCGCTTTCTTTCTAAGGAGTGCTTTCAGCTCCAATGTCTCCTCATCATCATCATCGAAGTCTTGAATGGCTTCGAGATACTTTTCAAGCTTTTGGTGCTTGTCATTGTTCATTGCTTCCTGGTTGTTGATTTTCTGGACTTCCTTCATGTCCGACATGATCTCTTCGAGTGGTTGCACTCTTTCTTGAAGAACCGGCTCTGATACCAATTGAATGTAGGCCTAGAGGGGGGGTGAATAGGCCTTCTTGAATTTTCTCGGTTCCTGTAGCACTTCAACAACAAGGTCAAAACCAGATATATCGGACTAGTCCGGTAAAGTGCGGACTAGTCCGGATTTCACGGTCTAGGTTGATCAAGTTAGGTCAATTTGATTGTTTCGTTGACGTTTGCAGCGGAAATATAAACTTCAATAACAGTTCAATGATTGTATGTCAAGTTCTATTGCAAGTATGATTCTTGTTCAACTATTTAACTTAAATTCAACAAGATGAATCAAACCCTAGATAATGTTGATCAACTAGAATGATGAACACAAATGAACAAGACACAAGATTTATCCCGTGGTTCGGTTACCACGAAGGCAACCTACGTCCACGTTGAGGAGCCCACAAAAGGACCGGATCTTCACCAACCCTTCCCTCGTCGGATCGCCACGAAGGCCAATCCTCTTCCACTAAACACACAGGGGTAAATCACCAAGTTGAAGGAGCGATCTCACAAGTTGAGAGCTCCCTTGATTACAAGTTTCAAGACCACCAATAACACACTTCAAAATATACAAATTGAGATGCAAGAGTGTGTTAGAGATTCAAACCAAGAGCTCAATCGTGTGCCAATTGCCTCTCCAATGATCTACAAGTGATCTTCAATGGATTGATTGATTTTGCACTTAATTTCATGGAGAGAGATGGTTTTTGAGTCTCTTGGGAGGTGTGACGGCGCTAGGGTTCGAGAGAGGGTGAAAGTGGGCCGTGCACCTCTATTTATATGGGGTTTCTAGAAGTTACCGTTAGGGTTCAGAAAGATCGGACTAGTCCGTGGTGGTGACCGGACTAGTCCGGTGTGCTGTGTGAAGCAAACCCTAAGTGTCCAGGAATCTCGGACTAGTCCGGTTCAAAACGGACTTGTCCGATTTTGCTACTAGAAAGCTTCGGACTAGTCCGATTGTCATCGGACTTGTCCGGACATATGAAACCCTAAGTGTTTAGGATGACAAGTCCGCACTTGGAGGACTTGTCCGATTTAGATCAGGGTGTATATCAGACTAGTCCGTGTGGACACCGGACTTGTCCGAAGTGGATCAGAATGAATATCGGACTAGTCCGGGTCGCAACGGACTGGTCCGATTTTGTGTGACTTGTGCATTGTTAAGGACTAGTCCGCACTGGGGAGGACTAGTCCGAAGTGGAACAGAAAGATATCGGACTAGTCCGGTGGTGACCGGACTTGTCCGATCTGGTGCAGAATGTGATATCGGACTAGTCCGGCTGATATCGGACTAGTCCGGTCCTGTATAGCTTTGTGCATTGTGTGTGTGTGATTAAGTGAGATTGAGCTCTTGGGTGTGTTTTCTTAACACACTCCATACATACTAAACTACTAATTTCTTCTCCTTGAGCTCAAATTCATTTTCCTTCTCAATTTCCCTCTTTTTGGCACTTTGCTCATTTTTCATCATTTTCCTGCATTCATCTCAACAAAAGGATTAGGATCCCAATTGCTTGTCATAAATCATCCAAAACCCACAAGGGAGTCCTAGATGCACTTTCAGCGGGGCGAAGCCTCGCCGTGGGCAGCTAGGGCGGCGGCGGCCTGGGTGCGAGTGGTGCTGGTGGCGGGTGCTAGCCGCGTGGCGCGGGGACGGCCCGGAGGCTGGCGTGGAGGCGCCGTGGGGGCGAGCTGCGGGGCGGAGCGGTGGGATGGCGGCGCACGGGGGTGCAGGAGGCGCGCGGGCCGGGAGGTGGCGACCGGGAGGGAGGTGAGGTGCCGGGGATAAGTATCGGAAGGGAGTCAGCGCTGATAAGGACTGACGTTTTCGTCATGGTGGTGCATGCAGTCCGTCTGCGTGGAGGCAGGGGAGAAGGTGCCGACCTGACTGGTGGGGACCACCTGTGGGACCCACTTCCCTCTTCTTCTTTCCAAAATTCCAATAGGGCTAGCAAGCATGCTTCAAAAATAGTCAAATTTGACCCAGTGACTAAATAAAATGTGGAGAATTTTATGGTGCAATCAGATTTCAAAACTGAGCAAGTTGAATTTGAACTCAGATTTGAATTTGAATTCAAGTGGTGATATTTGACGCAAGGAAATAAATAGTAGATTAGGTTCAAAAATCCTGAAACTTTGAAGTTAACTAGTGCTGAGAGCGTAGCTATGATATATATATTTCTTTACTTCCGCTAGTATTGTAAAACTTTCCCTTTATTATAAACAAAAGACTTCGTCTTGTATTTTATTCGGGTTCTGTTCCTATATACTGTTGGGTGTCGCATCGCACGACACCACCCAATGAGATCCTCGGATGTCGGGATTCCGGTCCCCACAGAGGGGTTGCCTCCAGTAGGTTGCACAGCATGGTTACCGTTGGATGATCTAGCAGCAGAGTTTACCATGTTTGAATCTCGGGCACCCCTACCTTGCGCGCCAACTATCGGAGTGTGATTCTGGCAACTCTCTCGGGACTACAGTTGGCAGCCCGTGGGGTTTGTAGTTTGGTTGTGGGCGTGCAGAGATTCAGAAAAGGATGATGAGTTGACACGAGGATTTACGTGGTTCGGGCCACCTGAGCGTAATATTCTACTCCACGGGTGTGTGTTGTTATTGTATTGAGCGTCTAAGCACTTGAGTACGAAAGACTAGACTGACTCGCCTCAGCGTGTGTGTGCGTCTCTGGAAGTCCTCTCGTGTATCGCTCGGCCAGTCCTTTTATAGTACAAGGACTGACCGTTACATCATTAGCCTGGCCCGACATGTGTCCTTGGCGGTTACTGATGCTTAATACACAATTAATGTACTTAATTACCCTTAATAGCATGGTAACGCCCCTTGATGGTGGCATTACTCGTATCAAGGGTCCTCCGATCGTGTGTCATTAAGATAGCATTAATGACACTTAATCGGGTCTTGAGGTATTTAATGTTCCTTGAAGTTCTGAGCCATTGGAATTCCACCACTCTGTCTATTGAGGTTGAAGGTCCGGCGGTTGGACGCGTGGCAGCTCCAGAGCTTAATGTCTTGGATGAGTAGGTCCGGCGTTGTTGTACATGTGTCGGTACCAGAGCTTCCCTCTATCGGGGGTTAGGTCCGGGGGTGCCACACAGGTATCTAGTCTAGAGCTTTCACATGCATGGGATGTAGCTCCGGTTTAACGATACACGTGGCAGCACTGGGACTAACCATAGAAGGGAGGCAGATCCAGTTCCGTATGACACATGGGGCCTTCCGAGGTCTTCAACTTAGACAAGTGGAGTTCCTTTGAGATCTTTGCAGTCCCAAAGGATATCCGGTACGCAGGGTACCGATAGGTGCCACACAGGTATCTAGTCCGGAGCTTTCCCATGCGTGGGATGTAGACAATACACGTGGCAGCACTGGGACTAACCATAGAAGGGAGGCAGGTCTTATTCCGTATGACACGTGGGGCCTTCGGAGGTCTTCAACTCAGATAGGTGGAGTTCCATTGAGCTCTTTGCAGTCCCAAAGGGTATCCGGTACGCAGGGTAGCGACAGTGGCCCCCTGGGCCCACCTCTGGGAGAGACTTTTTGGATTAAGTCGTTCTGCCGTAGGTGGGTCCATTCTTCAATTTTTGCGTCGTGTCTTCAAGGGTCTTTGGATGTGCCGTTGAGGTGGTGGTTCGCAGTTAAACCACCGCCGCGTGGCGCCTTCAAGATGCAGCAGGTGAGATCTGCACGTGCAGATCTCACGCAATTGAAGGTCGCCGGCTCCCAATACGAAAACCGTATCGGTTCTGCGCACCCTGTCAGGCTGCCTCCCTCGGGCTTCCCGCCTCTCATGATGACAACTGTTTGCCTGGGGTAAGGTCCTCGACTTGATCATCAGGGTGGCCTCGGGCCCCCTTGTCATTGGGAGGGTGAAGTTTTTGAACTATATCGTCAGCCCCTCTACGGTTTCCATCCAAGCGTAGCGGGGGCTTACTTAAGAAGGAAAGCGTGCACCGTTTGGGGATTCCTTATGTCTTCATTTTAACTCGCGCTCGAATCCTCCAAACTTTTGTTTGCTTTTCCTCTCTCGCCCCGCCGTGCTGCAATGGCGTTGGGTCTCCGCAATAGCCGTCTCACGACCGACGGTGATTTGAAGAAGGTCCGGACCTACATGGGGTGGTCCAGTGACTCCTTCAACCACCTGGTGCGTGCCGGCAAGCTCCCGTTCAAGAAGGAGCGCACCAGCGACATGGTGTACTTCTCCGCATACACCATCGTGGGATTGATCCCACCTTTCTCCACTTTTCTCTTGATGCGGCTAGACTTCTATGGTTTGCAGCTGTACCACCTTGGCCCCCACTCCATTCTTCTTGTGTCAACCTTTGTCCACTTCTGCGAGATGTGGGTGGGTATTCCCCCCCCCCCCCTGCGTCAAGCTCTTCTGCACCTTCTACACCATCCATACCACCGGCAAGAGTGACGAGTACCTTGGCTTCTACTATTTTGTGAAGCGCAAGAAGTGCCCATACAAGTACTTGAGGTCGTTCCCTTCCGGCAAGTGGGACGACTGGAAGAAGGATTGGATTGTCGTCACGGTAGAGGAGCACGAGAAGCTGGAGCTGCCCGAAGGCCTCCCCAATGTCGACACAGAAGCTTGGAGCGAAGTTCCGGTGCTATAGGACGCTTTCAACCCTACCCTGACAAGGATCCGCCAATGTGTGGAAGGAGGGGTGACTCCCCAAGTGGTCTTCTGCAACTTCCTGGTCAACAGGTGGGCTCCGCTAAAGAAGAGGGAGAAGCTCGCCTGGGTCCTCAACAGTGTGATGGATGATGACCGAATTGAGACCGGTTTAAAATCCAATTTGGAAGGTGCATCTCTGGAGCTTCATCTCAAGAAGTTCCAGCACGGCATTGATGTCGAGGACAACGACTTGACTCCACCAGCGGCTTTCCTCCCTCTGAACATGGAGGCGGAGTTCAGCAGGGAGCTCCGGCGGAAGATGCTGGTGCTTGACGACCTCGGTGAAGTTGAGAGGCGTTCGACCACCGGGTTGGCAATCCCTGGAGCTTCCGAGGGCTGAAGTCGTGGGCAAGGGCAAGGAATTTTCCGAGCCCTCCAGCCGCAAGAGGAAGTTGAAGCACTCTGATGGGAGGTCCATCATACCTGCTCCTTCCGCAACAGCTCCTTCTCCCCGGCAGTGGAGGTCCTCAACGGCGACACCTACTCCAGCATTGGCATCTCCCTGGGATGCCAGCTCCGGCCATGTGACTCTGGTACCAGGGCCTGCTAAGGGATCTAGGTCCGAGGGTCCTTCACAGTCGAGGGGGGCCACAACCAAGACGTCGCTGATGGACAGCAGCAGGCTCCGGGGAGCCTTCTGGAGCTACTACGCCAGTGGCGATAGGGTTCGGTCCTCAGCGTCCGGTGAAGAGGTTCCGCGCTATGGAGCGGAAACCTTCCAAGGTAAGTTTGATTTTTTTACCTCAGCTGATTGTTTTTGTTTTAATCATATTTTGAGTTTCTTCGTCCTTCATCCACAGGGTACCCAAAAAGGGGTTGAAGCTCTGGTTCCTGCAACAGCGGCTGATGCTGTGCAGGGGGAGGCTCCAGCTCCAATTCCAGCGTCACCCCAGGTGGTGGCTGAGGTCACAGCAGCTTCGATGCCAACTGTCGTGGTCCTTGACCTCGAGTCATCCCATGAAGCTCCCGTGGTAGCGCTGGACCACGGGAATGAAGATGTACCAGCGGCACTAGCTCCGGAGGTTGAAGCTCCAGTTTTGGATGTCGTGATGATAGATGCTCCACCACCAGAGCCGGAGGTAGCTGCAGTTCCGGCCCTAGAGCCGAATGTTGTTGAAGCCCCGGCGGCGGAGCCAGTGGTTGATGAAGTTTTGGCGCCTGAGCCAGTTGTCACGAAGGTTTCGGCCCCCGAACCAGCAGAGGTTTAAGTGCTGGCACCTGAACCGGCAGTGGAGGAGGCACAAGCATCAGAGCTGGAAGTGGCCTCAGCTCCGGCCAAATCTTCGACACCTGCCCCGGAGGTGATGGTTCCAGAGGTACCCGCACCTGAGCCAGGGTGCCAAGACGAAGCGGTTGGTCCCCTGCCTGAGGGACTAGATGCTGATAACCTCACGGCAGGACCTTCGGAGCTGACTCTGAAGGTGGAAACTTCCGTTGCAGGACCTTGCTCGGCGACGACCGAGGCTATCCTGCAGGGCGGCCCTAGTGCCGCGGAAGCTCAGGGGACCGCTCTTGTAGAGTGGGACCCGATTTTTGTTAAGGAGAACCTGCTGGAGCTAGCGGAGAAGACCCCGTTAGGTCCAGAGCCAATCCCTTTGTCGTTATCCATTGACAATGCCTGCTCCAGCCTTCGTCAGGTTCAACTGGCCTTTTACCATGACAACAAGGCCCTCGAGGAGGAGCGCCAAACTCTTAGGAGGTGGCATAACCGGCTCCGATTCGAGACCAAACTAGCGCAGATGAGGCTGGCCAACAACAAGGAGTGTGTGAAAAGGGAGAAGGTCCCGTTGAAGTACTGGGGTCAGCTGCTGGATGAGAGGGAAAGCATGGTGCAATCCGTTGAGAACCAGTCTCGGACCATCCATGAACAGGCCCTGGCTGCTAATGAAGCAGTGAATGACCGCCAAGAGAAGCTCAGTGCCATCCACGACAGCCTCATCAAGTGTCGGGAGGCTCTTGAGGAGCGGGAGAAAAAGCTCAAAGATGGAGAGCAAAAACTCCTGGAGCTGCGGGATGACCTCGTGAAGAGGGAGGAGGAGCTTAATCAGAGGCTGACTCTGGATGACAAGAGCCTCTCGGAGCGCACCAAGAAGTTGGAGGAGCTCTGGGAGAAAGAGGAGAAGAAAGCCTGGCAGCGGGGACAGGACCTCACCAAGAGGGAGAATGAAATTGCTGCCAGGGAGAAGAAAGTGCGGGGCCAGGAGAGAGACCTAGTCTACCGTCGGAACAAGATCCACATCCGGGAGGAGGAACTTTCTAAACTCAAAAGGCAAGTTACTGAAAAGATTCAGGAGAACGCCAAAGATATCGAGCGCCTTTCCCGGGAGGATTTGGAGCTTGCGGCGACCAAGAGGTCCTTGGAAGAGGTGCGAGGCTCAAGGGCTGCGGAGTCCCAACAAGTTTGGGACTTCTTGGGAAAAGACAATGACGCGCTGACGCCACTGGGTTTTAGTCCCGTGCGTCCGGATGACCCAGAACCGGAGCTGGACCTCGCGTTGAAGGCGTTGAGCTCGGCGGGCAGCAAAATCAACAAGATGGGTGATGTCATCGAGGATCAATTGGAGACTGAAGGGAAATCCGTTGCGCAGAACGTCGTGGAGTACATGCTGACGTGCTACACAAGTCGGGATCCTCACTTCCCATTAGATCCGGTGCTTGAAGGTCCCATCGATGGAGAGAAAGATGCCGCCAAGGCCAGCGTGTCGGTGGTTGCCCAGAAGGTCGCCTCGTTCTTCCATAAGATTTAGGACTTTCTCCTTGTATCTCCCGCTTGTATCTTCTCTTCTTTTCCTCAATTTTGTAATATCTTGTCTCCAGATTAATAAAATCCAAGCAATTTATGAATTTCATTTTTTGTCTTCAACACGTTTGTCTCACTTGGCCCCCTGGTAGATGTACACAATTTGATTGTGAACATGTACCAAGAGGATGTAGTATTTTTTTGAAGACTTGAATGCTTCGAACTTGTAAAGTATAGGTCCGAAGTCTTGTTGCATCGACAGTAGAGGCCCTTGAGGTTGTCGGAGCTTAGTAGCTCCGGTAGCGACCACCATTGGAGCTTAGTAGCTCTGGCAGTGGCCACCATCAACACGTGGAGCGTTGATAGCCGGTCCTTTGGGGTTGTTGGAACTTTGATAGCTCCGGTGTTGTCCACCATCATCACGAGATTTTTATTTTTCCTACATACTAAAGTCAAGAAAAACAGTAAAATCCATTTCCTATCTATAAATCAATTACGGCTTACTATTCCTGAAAGAAATTTTAGATCGACAGTAATTCTGTATATAATCAAGCGCATTTGTTTGTTTTCTTCAAGTTCAATCATTTCTGGACTCGCCTTACTTCGTCCTATCGGGGTGTAGGTAGAGTGGCGTACTTAGGGTGCAGGACCAGTCTAAGTCGATAGCACACTCCGGACCTAGATTGGCTTGGCGGCATTCAGGCGAGTGGGCCATTCAACAATGTTAAGACCCGAAAGATTTTACAATGCAACTTGAATTATATATGAATTGTTTGATCTAAAGTTTTTTTAAGAATTGCACAACTTTGTTATAGAGAAAAAAGAGAAAAATAAAAAATGTTGAGCCTGTACAAAATAAATGCACGTGGAGTCTGTTTTCACATAATGATGTCTTTCATTATAGGTCTGGGGTACAAGGGAAACAAGTACACTCTTATGGTACGGAACCAGGCTAAGTGCGTTGCATTTCTCGTTTGACCCAAGGTAGCTAGCTACACTTTTTGTTCTGAGACTGTGTCAAGTGTTGCCTGAACTTTGCGGACCTTCCGGGAAAGGTCCGGCTGTTCTCCCAGAGGAGCTACCTGACTCTGTACAATGATGCTATAACATACATCATATGTTACTATAGACTTACCCCTGTGATATTAAGCGTAGAACTTACGGAGGTGCTCAATGTTCCAAGGATTAGGGAGGGGTGTCCCATCCTCGGCTGCCAAGCGAACGCATCCGGGATGGGATACTTTGATCACTCAAAAGGGTCATTCTCAGCTGGGGGAAAGTTTGTTTAACCCTTCTCGAGTTTGTATTCTCTGTAGCACCAGATCGCCTTCCTCGAGCTGTCGGTTATGCACATTCTTTTGGTGATAGCGCCGGAGTGCTTGGCTGTATCGTGCATTTTGAACAACTGCTCGGCACCTTCCCTCGTCAACAAGGTCAAGGTCTTCATGCCGGAGCTGGTCCTGTGTGGCTTCATCAATGGTCCGGACCCGGAGTGACCCCAAGGTGATTTTTGGAGGAAGGACTACTTCAGCTCCG
Organism: Tuctoria greenei; assembly: GCA_036927565.1. Lineage (NCBI taxonomy): Eukaryota > Viridiplantae > Streptophyta > Magnoliopsida > Poales > Poaceae > Tuctoria > Tuctoria greenei. Next base: position 180,841,435 of record JAYESD010000005.1, read on the forward strand.
GATACCAGGAAAAAGGGTGTCTCTCTAGTTGACCGGTTTGGAGTTGTCCTGTTTGCCCACAAGGTGGGCGGAAGCTCTTCAATCCAGTTGGCTTCATGTTTTTTCAGGCGCTCATATGTGCGTGTCTTGAGTCCTTTTAGGATTTCTGCATTTGCTCTCTCAGGTTGGCCATCACTTGTCGGGTGAGGTACGGAGGCGTAGCTGACTTGAATGCCGAGGTCTTCGCAATATCCTTGGAATGCAGAGCTTGTGAATTGGGTCCCGTTGTCAGTTATGATCTTGTTTGGGACTCCAAATCTGCATACTATGGACTGCAAGAAATTGATAACTGAATGCTTGTTTATTGTCACAACTGGAGTTGCTTCCAACCACTTGGTGAACTTGTCGATGGCAACGTACAGGAACTTGTAACCTCCGATGGCTCTTGGGAAAGGTCCCAAGATATCCATCCCCCACACAGCGAATGGCCATGTAGGAGGTATCATTTGTAGGGGTTGAGTTGGTGTGTGAATTTTCTTTGGATGGAACTAGCATGCTTCACATTTCTTCACTAGCTCGGTTGCATCTTGGAATGTTGTAGGCCAGTAAAAACCATGCCGGAAGGCTTTACCGACCAGTGTGTAGGAAGACGCGTGGTTCCCACACTTGCCTACATGGATTTCCGCAAGGAGCTCGTGGCCTTCTTCCTTTGCAATGCACCACATTAGGATGATGTTGGCACCACGCCGGTAGAGATCCCCTTTTACCAGTGTGTATCTTTTAGCCAATCTAACTATCCGGTCAGCGGATACATTATCTTCAGGAAGGATGTTGTCTTTCAAGTAGCTCTGGATCTCAGAGATCCATGCATTGGAGCTAGCTTGAGCACTTGAGTCTTGTGTGCTGGGTTGCTCGGTGCTTCCTGCACCACCTACGACCCTTGATGGACGCCATGGTAATAGGGCCATCGGGACCGCCAGCTTCGAGGTGCTGGTCTCGCCCCCTTCGCTCAGTTCGGCACGCTGAGCTTTTGGTCTTGACAATCTCCGGACGAAGGTTCCGTTGGGAGCCAGAGCCCCGGTTGAAGCTTTCGTTGAGAGTTCGTCGACTTCAGGGTTGTTGAGATGCTGGACATGGCAAAGATCCAGGACTTCGAAGTCCTTCTGAAGCTTCTGGACTTCAAGTAGGTATGCGGCTAATTGAGGGTTGTTGCAGCAACATTCACCTTTGACTTGTTTTATTATGAGCTGCGGGTCACCTTTTTCCAACAACTGCTTGACACCATATGATAGTGCCACCTTGAGCACATAGATTAATGTTTCATACTCCGCCATGTTGTTGGTCGCCTTGAAGTCAAGGTGAACCTTGTATTTGACCTTCTCCCCGGTCGGAGCGAGGAGAAGGATTCCAGCTCCGGCCCCTTTCTTCTGCACGGAGCCGTTGAAGTAGAGAGTCCAGTGAGGCTCAGTGAAGACCGGAACCTTGGGTTCCGACTTTTGCTCACTGGGGCCCCCAGGATTTGATGGAGAGGGGGTCCATTCTTCCACGAAGTCCGCCAATGTTTGACTCTTGATCGCTTGTCTTGGCACGAATTCAAGATCGAACTCAGCCAATTCCGCTGCCCACTTTGCAATGTTCCTGGTAGAATTGGGGTTATGCAAGATTGCGCGCAGTGGATAAGAGGTTACCACTAAAATCTTGTGAGCTTGGAAGTAGTGACGAAGCTTCCTAGAGGCAATAAGAAATGCGTAGAGTAGCTTATGCACCTCTAAGTACCGAGTCTTGGCATCATGGAGTACTTCGCTGATGAAATACACTGGGCGCTGGACTGTCCGTACCCTTCTGGAGGGGCCCGGAGCTTCCTCCTCATCAACCCGGACCCTCCCAGAAGGGTTCGAACCTTCTTCGGAGATCTCCTGGTTCCTGCTGGAGGAACCCGGAACTTCTTCTGAGGTGACCCGGACCATCCCGGAGGGATCTGAATCTTCTTGTTTGGCAACAGTAACTCCTCCACTTGAAGGAGGTTGATACTCTGGCGTCTCTCCTTGAGGATCCGAGTCTGGGAGCTGGAATCCAGACTCACTTCAGGTAGCTCCGGACCCTCCCGAAGGTGTCTGGACTCCTAAAGTGGGTATGGTTCTGGTCTTTCTGCAACTAGGACCATGCTGACAACTTCGTTAGTTGCTGAAATGTAAAGAAGAAGTGGCTCACCAGGATTCGGAGCTACCAAAGTTGGTAGAGTGGTGAGGAGCTGCTTTAGCTCTTGGAAAGCCCTTTCTGCTTCTTCCGACCATTGGAATGGTCCGGACATCCTCAATAATTTGAAGAATGGTAGCGCCCGTTCTGTCAGTCTTGTGATGAATCGGCTAAGGACAGCTAGATATCCAGTCAGCTTCTGGACGTCCTTGATGCGGGCTGGTAGCCGCATGTCTTCAATAGCTTTAATCTTTGCCGGATTCGCTTCTATTCCTCGGTGGTTCACCAAGAATCCAAGAAGCTTTCTGGAGCTAATCCCGAAGACACACTTGTCTGGGTTCAACTTCGTGCGTGTGATTCGCAACTTGTCGAAGACAGCTTGCAAGTTGTCAAGGAATGATTCCTTGTTCTTGATCTTGACAACGATGTCATCAACGTACGCTTCCACTACATCTCTGATAAGCTCTCCAAAAGTTTTGTACATAGCTCGTACAAACGTTGAAGCAGCATTTTTGAGACTGAATGGCATGGCAGTGTAACAATATAATCCATCTACTGTGATGAAGGAATTATGCTCTTCATCTTCACTAGACATTCTGATTTGATGATACCCAGAATATGCATCTAGGAAACAAAGTAATTCACACCAGGAGGTTGAATCCACTATCTGATCTATTCTAGGTAGTGGAAATGGATCCTTTGGACATGCCATATTCAGTGCAGTGTAGTCGATACACATTCGAAGCTTCCCGCCAGCCTTAGGTACAATGACTGGGTTTGCCAGCCATTTTGGGTGGAAGACTTCCCGGATGAATCCTGCTTTGAGTAACTTCTTCACTTATTGACGTATGAAGTTTTGTCGCTCTACTGACTGCTTCCAAGGCTTCTGATGTACGGGCCGGGCGTCGAGATAAATCTTCAGATTATGCTCAATCACTTCCCTAGAGATCCCAGGCATTTGTGATGGTTGCCAGGCAAACACGTTGACATTAGCCCAAAGGAAAGTGATGAGCGCGAGTTCCTATTTGTCGTTCAGACCTCCTGATATATGAGTGGTCTGAGTAGTGTTGGAACCAATTTGGACGAATTTGATGGGTATGTCGGTGTCATTGCTTGGTTGTACACGAGGTGCGGAGGTTGAGCCTCGATGACGAATGCTTGGAGGCTTCGGAGCTTGCTCCTTTCTAGATTCTTCCTCCTGCATTGTAGCAAGCGTGTGAAGTTCTTCCAGACCAGCAACTCCGGCGGTGAGATCTCCGCGGATCCGGAGAACTCCTGAGGGTCTTGGCATCTTCAACACCAAGTAACCATAATGAGCAGTAGCCATGAATTTGTACAAGGCTGACCTGCCCAAGATGGCGTTGAATGGTAAGTTGATATGTGCCACGTCGAAGACCAACTTCTTGAGCCTGTAATTCTCCAGAGTCCCGAAGGTCACCAGGAGAGTAATGGCACCAAGTGGAGTTATGGCCCCCGGACCTACTCTGGAGAAAGGTCATGAGGGGCGAAGATCCAAAGGTCGAAGTTGAATCTTGACAAAGGCTTCGAAGCTTATGTAGTTTAGCCTCGAACCTCCGTCCACCATCACGTGGTAGAGTTGGATGTCGTTGATGGTCGGAGATACCATCAGAGGAAGTTGGCCAGCTCCATTCATGTTCCGCGGGAGTCCGAAGCATTGAAGGTAATGGCTGTATCCATCCACTTCCGATGGGGCTCCGCCTTGGCGGTGGGAGCTATAGAGGCCATGTCCCGCCGCATGGTCTTGAGGACACGATGGGAGGTGATGTCCCAGGAACCACCAAAGATGGTGTTCATGGTCTTCCGACGCTCATTGTCGGAGATGTCGGAGTCGTCATCGATGGAGGTGTAAACAGCCTTCAAGACCTTTTTGGGGTCCTTAAAGTCTAACTCCTCTTCATCCAGAGCTTCGTCGACTTTTTGTTTTCCTTCCCTTTGACGGAAAGGAGCTTCTTCTCGGCGCTTGTTGTAGTGCTCGGCAAGGTTTTGGACCTCTCGGCAGCCTTCCAGGTTATGGCTGTTTGTCTTGTGTATGGGACACCACATCTTGGAGCTGCCACCATCTTCGGGTGATGGCCGAGGTCGTTTCTCGGGGCGTGGCCCCTGGCCACCTGGAGCTGCGGCAGCAGCGGCAGTAGGTGTGTCGGTCGATGGCTTCTTCTTGTCGTTGGACTTTTTCTTCTTATTACCACTCCTAGAGGTAGCGGCTTCACCCTTGGAGGATTTTTTGTTGTCCTCCGGAGGTGGTTGGGAGTGCATTTCACGGCCCTTCGCAGCCTCGACACACTTGTCTGCCAAGCTGAAGAGTTCCATGACGCTGGTGACTTCCTTGGTCGCCAGCTTCTCCAGCATCTTCTTGTCTCGAACGCCCTGTCTGAATGCCACAATAACAGAGGCGCTCGAGATAGAAGGAATGGTGTTTCGTACCTTAGAGAACCTCTGGATGAAGGATCGCAAGGACTCTCTCCCTTTTTGCTTGACAACAAAGAGGTCCAGTTCTGTGCCTGGTCGGGTGTCTGAGCTCCCGAAATTGGTGATGAACTGTTGGCACAAATCTGCCCAACTGTTGATGGAGTCGGCCGGAAGGCTCATGAACCAAGACCTGGCGGTCCTAGTTAAAGCCACGGAGCAATAATTGGCCATCACGGCCTCATTTCCCCCAGCCGCAAGGATAGCGGTGGAGTAGATTTGGAGAAATTTGGCGGGATTGACAGTCCCGTCAAATTTCTCCGGTAGGTGAGGCCGGAATTTATGTGGCCATCTGACCATGGGTAGATGCATGGCCAAGGCAAAACAGCCTCCTCCTACTCCCTCAGGAGCAGGAATGTCCCGAGTCTCTCGCCTCTCGCGAGCATGCTCAATGTGGACACGGCTGTCCTGTTGACGGTAACGACGATCGAGCTCCGCCCGGAGGTCATGAGTCGAAAGCCTGGTTACCATGTTAGTACGTTGCGCCCCGAAAGGCAGTGTCGTTGCTTGCTGAGATGCAGCACGCCTCCTGTGCTGCGAAGCGTGTAGACCAAGTCTACCTAACAATGTTCGATGCTGCGATGGGGCCTACCCCCAGGGGGGAGGACCTTGATTGTTGATGCCATTGGCTGCTGCTGCAACCAGATGTTCCACATCAGCTCTCCACTACTCCATCGCACCCTGGGGTGCTCCTGGAGGCGGTGGACGTTGGATAAGAGCACGCGCGGCATTAATCACATGTTCAGGGTTGTTGTTCGCCGATGTAGTGACCGACGCAGACGCCCCATCTCGACGTACAGCTTTATTTATGGGAGCAGATGGTGGCGGTGGTGGCATGACTCCTGCTGGAGCCACGGCACCTGCTGGCTGCTGCATGTTGGAGGGGTTGCCTCCAGCAGGTTGCACAGCATGGTTACCGTTGGATGATCCAGCAGATGAGTTCCCCATGTTTGAATCTCGGGCACCCCGTACCTGGCACGCTAACTGTCGGAGTGTGATTCCGACAATTCTCCCGGGACTACCGTTGGCAGCCCGCGGAGATTGTAGTTCGGTTGTGGGAGCGCAGAGATTTAGAACAGGATGATGAGTTGTAACGAGGATTTACGTGGTTCGGGCCGCCTGAGCGTAATACCCTACTCCACGGATGTGTGTTGTTGTTGTATTGAGCATCTGAGCACTTGAGTATGAAAGACTAGAGTGACTCGCCTCAGCGTGCGTGTGCGTCTTCGGATGTCCTCTCGTGTATCACTCGGCCAGTCCTTTTTATAGTACAAGGACTGACCGTTACATCATCATCCTGGCCCGACATGTGGCCCTGGCGGTTACTAATGCTTAATACAAAATTTATGTACTTACTTACCCTTAACAGCATGGTAGCGCCCCTTGATGGTGGCGTTACTGGTATTAAGGGTCCTCCGATCGTGTGTCATTAAGATAGCATTAATGACACTTAATCGGGTCTTGAGGTCTTTAATGTTCCTTGAAGGTCGGAGCCGTTGGAAGTCCACCACTCTTCCTATTGAGGTTGAAGGTCTGACGGTTGGACGCGTGGCAGCTCCGGAGCTTACTGTCTTGGACGAGAAGGTCCGGTGTTGTTGTACACGTGTCGGTACCGGAGCTTCCCTCTGTCGGGGGTTAGGTCCAGGGGTGCCACACAGGTATCTAGTCCGGAGTTTTCCCATGCGTGGGATGTTACGGTCTTATGAATGCCCTCCCCACCTTTGTATGTGGCATGCATAAAACATTTGGGGACCTCATTCGAGACCTAGTAGAGGTGTATGTAGATGATATTGTAGTGAAAATCCAGACACATACATCATTGCTAGAGAACCTCGCCCTAGTCTTTGACAGACTGCGGACCACACGCACAAAGCTCAATCCCGACAAGTGCGTGTTCGGCGTCAAAGTTGGCAAGCTCCTCGGTTTCTTGGTCTCACACCGAGGGATTGAGGCCAACCCAAAGAAGATCAAGGCGGTGGAGCTGATGCGGCCTCCAGCCCGCACCAAGGACATGTAGAAGCTTGCAGGTTGCTTGGCAACGCTCAGCCAATTTATCTCTAGGCTGGCTGAGTGGGCCCTCCCATTCTTCAAACTCCTGCGACAGTCTGGACCATTTGTCTGGACTGAGGAGCCAGAGAGGGCATTCCGCGAACTGAAGCAGCAGCTGACGTCGCTGCCCATAATGGTGGCACCAAAGCCCAGGGAGCCCCTGTGCCTCTACATCGCCGCCACAACAGAGGTGGTAAGTATGGTTTTGGTTGCAGAACGGTCTGGTCCCCAGTAGCTCCGATGGACGGTAGGGGCCCCTACCTTTAATTCTAAGCCCTAGGGCTTGGAGCTCACAGGGGGCCCTGACAACAGAGAAGCCTCTGGGACCCAGCCACTAGAGGATGTCCGAGTACGCCTAGGGGCCCCAAAGAGCAAGAAGCCTCTGGGTCCTATCCCCCAAAGGATGATCGGGTCCCCTTAGTGGGCCCCAGAGAGCAAGAAACCTCTGGGTACCAGCCCCAGAGGATGTCCGGGTCCCCCTTGGGGGCCCCAGAGAGCAAGAAGCCTCTAGGTTTCAGCACCTAGAGGATGTTCGGGTCCCCCTAGGTGGCCCCGGAGAGCATGGAGCCTCTGGGTCCTAGCCCCTAGAGGATGTTTGGGTCCCCTTAGGGGGTCTCGGAGATCAAGGAGCCTTTAAGTCCCAGCCCCCAAAGGATGCACCGGGCCCTAGTGACATGGAGTCTCTGGGCCCAGAGCAGATGGAAGAGGATGTGATGATTTATCCAAGGAGATCCAGGACCATCCAACGCCCGGTCTACTTCATCAGTGAAGTCCTACATGAAGCAAAACAAGGATTGGGGTCCCGAACAGGATCATCACAGACAACAGGACCCAGTTCATCAGTGCAGCTTTCCAGGACTACGGCCAAGACCTCGGCATCCAAGTTTGTTATGCATCCGTGGCTCATCCAAAGATCAATGGTCAAGTCGAAAGGGACAATGCTGAGATCCTCAGGGGCCTCAAGACACGCACGTATAACAACTTGGATAAGCATGGTGTCAAGTGGGTCGACCAAATCCCCTGCGCACTATGGGCAAGTCGGACGTCACCCAGTTGTGCCATTGGAGAAACACCTTTCTTCCTAGTGTATGGGGTCGAGGACGTCCTCCCCCCACCCCCTAGAGATCACAGTGGGCTCGCTCCAAGTCCAGGTGTTTGATGAAGCATCACAGGACCAGCTCCGACGAGAAGATGTCGACCGCGTCGACGAAGCAAGGTGGCACGCCACCATCCGAAATGCATGCTACCGACAGGCACTGAGGCGCTACCAAGAGCGGTTCTGTAGAATAGAGAGCTCTAGACAGGTGACCTGGTGCTTCTGCGTATAATTTCTCGAGAAGGGTCGCACAAACTCTCCCCTAGCTGGGAGGGCCCCTTTTGAGTGACACAAGTATCCCTCCCCGGATATGTTCGCCTGGCCACAGAAGAAGGAGAGCCCCTCCCCAACCCTTGGAACATAGAGCACCTCTGTAAGTTTGGTGTCATGGTGACAAGGAACAACACTTAGGACAACCAAGCTCTGGGGGGACAGGTCCAGAGTGTTCAACTATTTAGCTGGTTCCGTACCCTAAGCATGAACACTCTACCTCCCTTGCTAACCAGAGTGGGTCATTGCCTTATTGTAAAGCTAGTCTGCTCCTATGAATGCTAATTTCAAAAAATCACTGTATTACCATGTGCTTCCTCTTATGTTCACTTAATTACCAGTCAATTTTGTGATCGATCAGTCTAGTCTCGTTCTTCGTATACTATCTCCATATACCCGGTGAATTTTTTTCTATATCACCCCTAGTAGAGTTATGAAACCCTGCTGAAGGCGGACTTGTTTGAGGTACCTGCAAGGTGTTCTGGGACATCACGACTGCCCTATTACTTGGGGTCCTGTGGTGCCAAATGTTCCCCAACGAAAGGCCTATGTCGAGCTAGAGGTCCAGAGCGTGCAGCCTGCTTAGCCTGGTCCTGTACCCTAAGCATGCGTGCTTTGCCTCCCAGTGCTACGGCTAAGTACTGAGGGCCAGAATGCTCACACCCCGTATAAGGTGGGAGCTGGATCCTGGGCACTAACGCACTAAATTACAAAATCCCCGCGTACCAGCCCAGGACTGTAAGACATAACAAAACTAAAATAATAGGAAAAGATCACCAATGAGCGAAAAATATGCACCCCTGTTACGTGTGCAGGACATATAGAGCATTCAACTCCGACACCTCCCAAGGGGCCTGCCATCAACGCATCTACGATGATGACGGGTGATGCCGGAGCTGCCAACTCCAGCACCTCCCAGGGGGCCTGCCGTCGACAACTTTACAACAATGGTGGGCAACACCGGAGCATCCAGCCCTGGCATTACCCAAGGAGCATTCCGTCAACACATCTACGACGATGGTGTGTGACGCTGGAGCGTACAGCTCCAGCATCACCCAGGGGGACTGTCATTGATGTCCCAGCATGTTGACGACAGCAACAAGCGACGATAAGTGAGTAAACTCTCCTACCCCGCTCTTGTTGCTAACAAAGGTCTCTTGTGATGGCCTATACACAAGAGCCTGGCATCGACGTCTCTACGAAGATGGTGGACGACGCTGGAGCGTCCAGCTCCGGCACCTCCCAAGGGGCCCATCGTCGATGTCTCTACGATGATGGTGGGCGACGCCGAAGCATCCAGCTCTAGCACCCCCAGGGGGCCTGCCATCAACGTCTCTATGACGATGGTGGGCGACGCCAGAGCAGCCAGCTCCGACACCTCCCAAGGGGCCCGCCATCGACGTCTCTATGATGATGATGGACAATGTCGGAGCAACCAGCTCTGGCACCTCCCAAGATGCCTGCTGTCGACATCCCAGCATGCCAGCGACAGCAACAAGCGTGGATAAGTTAGTAAACTCTCCTGCCCCGCTTTTGATGCAAACAGAGTTCTCTTGTGATAGCCTGTACATCAGGGTCCTACCGTCGATGTCTCTATGAAGATGTTGTACGACACCGGGGCATCCAGCCCTGGCACCTCCCAGGGGGCCTGCCGTCGATGTCTCTACAAAGATGGTGGACGACGCTGGGGCATCCAACCCTGGCACCTCACAGGGGGCCTGCTATCAATGACTTTACAACGATGAAGGACGAAGCTGGAGCAGCCAGCTTCGGCAACTCACAAGGTGCTTAACTGTCAATGCATCTGCGTCGATGATGGGCGACACTGGAGCGTCCAGCTCCAGCATCACCCAAGGGGCCTGCCGTCGACGTCAAGACTCAGAAAAAGCTTGACGCTCCTGGAAGGGCAACACCGAGGCCAACCACTCATGCTAGCCCATTTTGCTGGGGGACCCGTCGAAGAGATCCTTCGCTCAAGTGATAGGTGTACCCGACAACCTGGCCACACCTAGTAGGGGGCCTCTAAGGTGGTTCCATAGGCAGGACATCAACTAGCGACAAATAGGCCGTGTCAATTGTGCAAGCGTTGGTTCCTCAAAAGCTAATGACATTACCAAAAAGATCTTCAAGACCTTACATAGAGGATGAATTGGGGCAACAATTTGAGAAGCACAAGACAAGCCAACAAGCAAAACAAAATGGATTCAACTTCATTAACATGTTATTTATACAATGGGGTCCTCCCCGGATACAAAAAGCATTCTGCCTGGGTGCCGCCAGTCTCAACCCCACTGGAACAAAGAGGCCTCCTGCTTGGCAAGGTCCTAGACTTCGGATCTCGCCTCTTCCTCTCGCTCATCAAGGGGGCCTTTCTCCACCGGCTCCAGCAGGGTCGACGGGTACCAGCTCTGGAAGCACACCAAGACATGGGAGGCCACTAGCTCAGCAAGCTCCCTTCCCTCAACCTCCAGCCGCCTCACAAGGACGATGTTCACCATCCCCAACGTCAAGCACAATGAGTTCAGAGCTGGGAGCAGCTCGGCTACCCCATGAGATGGCTCCCCGCGCGGCACGGGACTAAGGCTGAGGGGCTCCAACACCACCCCAGTACGGGCCAGGAAGTCTCGGACCCCTTGGGCCTCGGTCGTGCAGGAGGGCTGGAGGATCTCCACCTCTCTCCATGCACCTTCCTCCCGGTCTGCGAGCTCCCGAGCATGACGCTCCAGATTGTCATCCCCACGCTTGATGGCGAGCTCCAAGTCTTACATAGCCCAGCGCTTCTCCTACAGGCTCCAAGAGACCTCCTCCTCCTTCACCACCAAGTCTCGTTCCGCAGCAGCAACGACAACTTCGCGGCAGACCAGCTCCAGCCGCTGATCCTCGCACAGCTTCAGGCGGACATCAGCGATGGCATGGGACTTCAAGGCCTTCACCTCGAGATCCTTGTTTTTGGTGTCGACAAGCTTCACCAAGCGCCACTCCTCCGCAAGCTGACCCCACTCTCGGGCAAAAGCAGCTTGCATCTGCCTCAAGATGGACTGGGATGCAACAACAGCATTGGCGAGAGGGATCAGCGTGACCGTATTCATGGACGGCGGCCCCTCTGCCACTTCTGCCGATGCTGTGGCAAGCACCAGTACCTGGGGACCAGATGGCTCCCTAGTTGGAGCTCCAGGAACTGCCGCATCACTGCCCGACACTGAAGTCCCCTTCTCTGCTGCAAGGGCATCGCCGGCTGCCGGTGGCAAGTCACCATCTTGTGCGCCAATGACATCAGGCACCAGTGCCGCTTCAACGACAGGCGGGTCAGCTACGCCAAGAGAAACCTCCACGACCAAGGTAGCCGCCCCATCGTTGGGCACCTCCTCGCCTGACACTTCATCGCCTGAAACCAACTCTTCCCCGCCTGCCTCGACGGACGAAGGTGCAGAGACATCTACATCACCAGGGACCTACGCACCTTCCAGCGCAGGACGCAGCGCGGCAGAGCCCGTTCCAGCTCCAGGAGAGGAAGCGGCTATCAAGCCCACCCTGGAAGCACCAAGGGCACCATGTCGGCTCACGGTGCCCTGGAAATCCAAGATAAAACTCCGTCAGGGCAAAAAAGGAAAAGAAGAGAAATAGCAGAGGAAGAAGTTGTGGCTTACCGGTGGGTCGGACCGCTCTTTTGGCCCTGGCTTCCCACCTCACGCAGTAGATCGAGGTTGCTGGGACCTAACAACAAGGCCGGTGCCGCCGTCTCTGGCACCGGCTCTTGGTCGACCCGCATCAGTGCAGTCACCTGCACAAACCCCTCTGCACCCCCTCTAGAACCAGAACTGCCGCTAGAATCGGAAACCAAGTTGACGACGGGAGCTTCGGCGGCTCCGGACTCATCATGATGAAAAATTGGTGTACCGTCCCCCTGTGTCAGCTTCTGCTTCTTCGGCGAAGTGGTGTCAGAACCCGCGACCAGGGGGCAGGAACGCTTTCCCAGCGATGGAACTAGTGCTGCATGGCTGTCCTCCAGCCTGACGGAGGATGTTGGGGGCTCTGCCACCGCCCTTTCCGAAGAGCGGGAGGAGGACTCCGACCTTGGTTGCATCATGGCGCGACACCATGTCAGGACCGCTGAAGCCCCAGATGTCTCCTCGGAGTTCAGACGAGTAATTCCAAACATGTTGATCGCTGGCATCGAGCTTAGCAGTTTATCCCTCATGTTGGGGGTCATGAAGAGCGGCTGGTAGTCGTCCGAGATGGAGACGTGCTCGTCATCGACCATGTCACAAGTCACCACATTCAGCAAACCCTCTAACATCTCCAGGGTGAGGTCGTCCGGAGCCAGCCGACATCGATCTTGGATACCGGTGTAGTGCTAGGCCCCGTATTGGCGCTTCTGAAGTGGGGTGGTGCGGCGGTGCAAGAAGTCAGCCACCACCACTAGGGAGGTCAAGCCTTTGCTCGCCAGGAACTGAATCCTCCTCAATAGCGATGAATACTTCTTTAGCAACCCCTAGAAAGCTTCCCAGGTAATGGGATCAGAAGTCGGACCTTCAGAGGGCATCTTCAGGGTAGGATGGACCTCGACCGCACAATCGCCCAGTCTTCCCTCTAGGTCTTCCACTTGCCACATTTGAGCGAAGGGATGTAGAGTTGGGAGGTCTTGTCCCTGTTTAGAAAGTAGTAGGCACCCAACTGGGTCGTCTCGCTCTTTCTGGTAGTCTTCATCACGAAGAAAAACTGGAACATCTCCACTATTGTCTTGCAGCCCACGAACGCCTCACAGAAGTGGACGAACATAATGATCACGGCGAAGGAGTCCGGCAACAGGTGGTCAAGCTGCAGCCCGTACTCCTCCATCACTTCTAGGAAGAACCTCGACGATGGGAGCCCAAGCCGCGCAGACATGTAGGCAGCAAAGAGGATAGTCTTGTCTTCACGCAAGTCTTCAAGAGTGGGAGATCCGTAGCGGATCAACCACGCACACGCTACCACCAACCAGCCAAGTAGTCGCCGCATCGACAACAGGTCATCGGTCAACTGGAAGCGAGAAGGAGGCATTGGAGAAGCCATTGGAGCAAGCGAAGGTGAGAGCTTTGGCTGAGGGGTGAAGGCAAATGCGCTCGAGGAAGAAGGAGAAAACTTAGGCTACAGGGTGTGAGTAAGGAATGAACCTTTCCTTCTAACAAAGGTTTCCTTTTTTATCACCCCCGCGATGCTCGAGTACTTCGTGCAAAGGATCGGCCCGCACCACTCAACGCACATCACCCATGACATTGGGCCCTACGCACCTGGTAGAAGCACTGGCTCAGGCAGTCAGCCACCTGAGAAAATAGCTGAAGTGGTTCCCATAAAGGCGGAGCGAGCGAAAGTGCTATGGTTGCATCGAGAACCGTCACAGTTAAAGGCGCCGAAGAAGACAGAGATACTACAGCAAGCAAAGATCCTGTTGCCATAGTCTCTCAACCTGAGGAAGACGTGTGGCGATATTGGTAGAAGCGCCCACCGCTTCGGCTTTCCAAGACAGGATTCAAAGCACAGTGCAGGAAAACATGGAAAGGGCTCCACCTTTGGGCTCTTCACCTCGCCCTAAGGTTGACCCAGGGGCCACTGTCGGTACCCTGCAGATGGGGTACCCTCGCACATAGGATGAAGACACCGAGGCACGTCCGAAGGCGCCACGTGTCCTGAAGGTGCCAAGACCTCAGCCTCCCTCAAGATCAAGCTCTGGTACTAAATGTAGCCTAGAGGGGGGGGGGGGTAATAGGCCTTTTTGAAATTTGTCGGAACCTGCAACACTTAACCACCAGATCAAAACATGAGATATCGGACTAGTCCGGTAAAGTGCGGACTAGTCTGCTGTATACTGACTAAGTTAATAAAGTTTGATCAATTAATTTGATTCTAGGATGTATGCAGAAGAAATATACTTGTGATTTAGGTGTTGCACGATTATAGACTAGGATATATCACAATTCAATCTTATACTTAATTATTCAACGTAAAGTAAGCAATATTTATTCAAACCCTAGATTGTTGTGATGAATAAGAACGATGAACACAAAGCAAGAACACAAACAATTTATCCCGTGGTTCGGCTCCCACAGAGGCAACCTACATCCATGTTGAGGAGTCCACAAAAGGATCAGTTCTTCTCCAACACTACCCTCGTCAGATCGCCACGAAGGCCAATCCTCTTCTCTTATCACAAAGGGTAAATAACCAAATTCAAGGGGCCTTCTCACACATTGAGGGCTCCCCTAGATTATAATGACAACTCCACCAAGAACACACTCAAAAGATTACAATGAAATCACAAGAGTGTGTTAGAGAATCAAACCAAGAGCTCAAGAGTGATGAAAAGTGTCTCTCCAATGTTTCGAAGTGTATCCTCGAAGGATTGATCTTTGTTCCTTTTGATTTCATGGAGAGATGTGTTTTTGAGGCTCTTGGAAGGTGTGACGGCGCTAGGGTTCGATAGAGGTTAAAGTTGGGTCGTGCACCTCTATTTATATGGGTTTTCTAAAAATGACTGTAAGGGTGTAGAAAGATCGGACTAGTTCGTGGTGGACACCGGACTAGTCCGGTGTGCTGTTTGTAGCAAACCCTAAGTGTACCATAATATCGGACTAGTCCAGCTAGGGGCAGACTTGTCTGATTTCGCTTCTGGAAATCTTCGGACTAGTCCGATAGACATCGGACTTGTCCGAACAGTGAAACACTAAGTGGTTATGAGGACAAGTCCGCACTTGGAGGACTTGTCCGATTTAGGTCAGAGATATTTTCAGACTAGTCCATGCTAATATCGGACTTGTCCGATTGACATCACAAAGATATCGGACTTGTCCGGTGTGTGATTGGACTTGTCCGATTTTGTGTGACTTGTGAAGTGTTTTGAGCACTAGTCCGCACTGGGGAGGACTAGTCCGATTCTAGTCAGAGAGATATCGGACTAGTCCGTAGTGATATCGGGCTTGTCCGATCTTGTGCAGAGAGAGATATCGGACTAGTCCGATGTCAGTCGGACTAGTCCGGTCCTGTATAAATTAGTGCAATGTGTGTGTTTATTTGTGTTTGAGCTCTTGGGGTGTGTTTCCTTAACACACTCCACACACAATGATCTACTGCTTTTGTTCCTTGAGCTCTTCTTCACATTGCTCCTCATTCTCCCTTCTTTTTGGCACTTTGCTTAGTTTCACATTAAAACCTGTGCTCATCTCAACAAAGTGGTTAGGATCTCATTTGCTTGTCATAAATCATCCTAAACCCACAAGGGATTCCTAGATGCACTTCCAATTTCCCCCTTTTTGGTGATTGATGACAACCAATTGAGATTTCACAAAATATGATAAAACGTGGAGATTTTCATAAAGTATGCACATATGAGTTTAAAATACATCAAGCAATGAAAACATGATTCATATGTGCATTCCTTATGGTGGGATGCATAACTAAGTGCATTGAAACAATAATCATGAAGAGAATGACATAATTGACATTAACATACCAAAAACAAGAATATATGTCATTCTAGGAGCGAAATCATAGATTTCATAGATTAATTCACAAGTAGATCAAGACATTGCATCATAGAACCATTAAGTAACAAAATGGCATATTAAACAGTTTTACAACCCACAAAATATAAAAAAATCATAAAGGAAGCTCTCTCCTCGCATCCTACAGCTAAGACCTTAGACCTAAGACTCCCCCTTTGGCATCAAGACACCAAAAAGAAGGAGAGGAGGAACCTAAAGTCTTCACTCCTTGCTGTCGGTCCTCTCATCGTCTTCATCTTCGTCTTTGGGCTGATGAGGAGGAGGTGCGGAGCTGCTTGAGCCCCCAATGCCAAAGTAGGCAAGCTCATAGGGGGTCAAGGGCCCGAGCTCGGTGATGTCAGGGTCGGGGTCCTCAGAAATCACTCGAGATCTAATGGGGTCGATCTCCAGCTTTTGGCTTAGCTGCTTGATGTTTGCCTTCACATATCTCATATCAACTTTTCTCTTTTGGTTGAGCTTGTGACTTCTGATCTCAGTCTTGCGGCAAGATTCGAAGATGGACACAAGATACTTCAGGATGCCACTCGCAGCCCCTTTTTGAGGAGCTGCCCTAGTGGCAGGGGTAGCCCTGGCATCTCCACTTCCTCTTGCAGGGGCCTCAGGACTCGAGGCCGAAGATGGAGCAGCCTGAATGCTTGGCTTTTGAGGCATCTGGGGCCTCAGAAGAAGGTGCTCCACATCCTTTACAAACTCAATGCCAGTGACCTTCTCAATTATGAACATAAGATATGGAGCATATCCAAATGACCTGTTGGGTGTGCAAGAAATGTTCACCATGTCATTCCAAATGTAGTCAGCCACATCAAGCTGACGATCCTTGCTTATCACTCTCATCAGGGTCTGGAGATAGCCCTGCACACTCCCAGCATCTCCATCCTTGGGAGCAACAGTCTTCCTCAATACTCTGTTCAAGACCACAAAGAAAGGCTTCATGTTCTTCGTGGAGGGAGGGTTGAACTTCGAGTTGAGCTCATAGAGGAATTTCATCCTGTCCTTCTCAATGACACCTATGTTGTGGATAATCTAGTTGTCATGTCTTGAGGTGTCAAGGTGGAGCAGGCTTGCAAAGTCTTCATGAGTGATATTGTACTTGGATCCGTGAGTCATCCAAGTAACACTCTCTTCATCTTCACTTGAGAAATGGCACGTAGCAAATAATTGCGCGATGACCTCATCATTCCAGTTGTTCCTGAAGGCAAAAAGATCCTTCAGGCCATGCCTATCAACTGCATCCACCACTTCAATAAACGGTGGACAGCCCTTCTTCTCAAAATGTGCTCAATCGATCCATTGGCTGCGCACTACCGGTGTCTTCATGGGGAGGTACACAAAAATGTAGAAATCAGCATGGAAATTGCACCAAAATCTTCCGTCGGCAGCTTGCTTCGGACGGCCATACTGAATGTGGCCTAGAGGGGGGTGAATAGGCCTTTTTGAAATTTGTCGGAACCTGCAACACTTCACAACCAGTTCAAAACTAGAGATATCGGACTAGTCCGGTAAAGTGCGGACTAGTCCAGTGTGTACCGACTAGGTTGATTAAGTTTGATCGATTAATTTGATTCTTCGATGTATGCATCGGAAATATATAGTCAAATGAAGTGTTGCAAGATTATGGACTAGGGTCTATCACAATTCAATCTTATATTTAATGATTCAACGTAAAGTATGCAATAATGATTGAAACCCTAGATTGTTGTGATGAATAAGAACGATGAACATCGAGCAAGACACAAGGATTTATTCCGTGGTTCGGCTCCCACAAAGGCAACCTACATTCACGTTGAGGAGTCCACAAAAGGATCGGGTCTTCTCCAACCCTACCCTCGTCAGATCGCCATGAAGGCCAATCCTCTTCCACTTATCACAAAGGGGTGAATAACCAAATTCAAAGGGGCCTGCTCACACGTAGAGGGCTCCCCTAGATTACAACACGAAATAGTACCAAGAACACACTCAAAAGATTACAATGATATCACAGGAGTGTGTTAGAGAATCAAACCAAGACCTCAATGATTGTTGAACGTGTCTCTCCAATGATCTAGAGTGTATCCTCAAAGGATTGATCTTTGTTGCACTTAATTTCTTGGAGAGATGTGTTTTTGAGACTCTTGGGAGGTGTGACGGCGCTAGGGTTCGAGAGTTTGTGAAGTTGGGCCATGCACCTCTATTTATATGGGGTTTCTAAAAGTGATCGTTAGGGTTTAGAAAGATCAGACTAGTCCGTGGTGGACACAGGACTAGTTCGGTGTGTTGTGTGTAGCAAACCCTAAGTGTCCGGAAATATCGGACTAGTCCGTCTAGGAGCGGACTTGTCCGATTTTGCTTATGGAAATCTTCGGACTAGTCCGATGGACATCGGACTTGTTCGGATAGTGAAACCCTAAGTGGTTATGGAGACAAGTCCGCATTTGGAGGACTTATCCGATTTAGGTCACAGAGTTTTTTGGACTAGTCCGTGCTAATATAGGACTTGTCCGATTTAGATCAGAATGAATATCAGACTAGTCCGGTGGTGATCGGACTTGTCCGATTTTGTGTGACTTGTGAAGTGTTTTGAGGACTAGTCCGCACTGGGGAGAAATAGTCCGATTCTAGTCAGAGAGATATCGTACTAGTTCGATGGATATCGAACTTGTGCGATTTTGTGCAGAGAGGATATCGGACTAGTCTAGGGACATTCGTACTAGTCCGGTCCTGTATAACTTTGTGCAATGTGTGTGTTTAATTGTGATTAAGCTCTTGGGATGTGTTTCCTTAACACACTCCATGAACAATGATCTACTATTCTTCTTCCTTGAGCTCATTTCCACTTTGCTCCTCATTCTCCCTTCTTTTTGGCACTTTGCTTATTTTGCTATTAAAACCTGTGCTCATCTCAACAAAGAGGTTAGGATCTCATTTGCTTGTCATAAATCATCCACAACCCACAAGGGATTCCTAGATGCACTTTGAATCTCCCCCTTCTTGTTGATTGATGACAACCAATTGAGATTTCACAAAATATGATAAAAATTTAGATTTTCATAAAGTATGCACATATGAGTCTAAAATACATCAAGCAGTGAAAACATAATCCATATGTGCATTCTTTATAGTGGGATGCATAACTAAGTAAATTTAAACAGTAAGAATGTCATAATTGACATTATTTAACCAAAAGCAAGCATATATGACATTCTAGGAGCAAAATCACAGATTTCAACAGATACTTCTCAAATAGATCAAGCATTGCATCAGAGAACTATAATTAACTTAAGAACATAGTTAAAGCTTTACAACCCACAAAATAGTCAAAAAGCATAAAAGAGAGCTCTCTCCTCGCATCCTACAGATAAGACTAAGACTCCCCCTCAATCTCTCCCCCTTTGGCATCAAGACACCAAAAAGAAGAAGAGGAGGGTCCTAAAGTCTTCACTCCTCACTGTCGGTCCTCTCATCGTCTTCATCGTCATCTTCGGGCTGATGATGAGGAGGAGGAGGTGAGGAGCCACTCGAGCCCCCAATGCCAAAGTAGGCAAGCTCAGAGGGGGTCAAGGGCCCGAGCTCGCTGATGTCAGGGTCGGAGTCCTCAGAAATTATTGGAGATCCAATGGGGTCGATCTCCAGCTTCTGGCAAATCTGCTTCACATTTGCCTTGACATACTTCATATCTTCCCTTCTCTTCTTGTTCAGCTTGTGGGCCCTCACTTCGGCCTTTTTGTAGGATACAAATATAGCAGCCAAGTACTTGAAGATCCCACTAGCAGATCCCCTTTGAGGGGCTGCTCTACTGGAAGGAGCAGCTCTTGCATCTTCACTTCTTGCCGGAGCCTCAGGACTGGAGGCTGGCGAGGGAGCAGCCTGGACATTTGCTTGTTGAGGCATTTGAGGCCTCAAGGGTAGATGCTCCACATCCTTGACGAACTCAATCCCGGTGACCTTCTCGATCACAAACATCAGATATGGGGCATACCCACAAGACCTGTCGGGTGTGCAGGATATGTTGACCATGTCATTCCAGATGTAGTCCGCCACATCAAACTGGTGGTCCTTGCTTATCACTCTCATCAATGTCCGGAGATAACCCTGCACACTCCCGTCATCTCCATCCTTGGGATTGATGGTCTTCCTCAAGACTCTATTGAGCACCACAAAGAACAGCTTCATGTTCTTTGTGGATGGAGGGTTGAACTTGGAGTTTGGCTCATATAGGAACTTCATCCTATCCTTCTCAATGACACCTATGTTGTGGATGATCAAGCAGTCAGGTCTTGAGGTGTCAAGGTGCAGCAGGCTTGCAAAATCTTCTTGAGTTATACTGTACTTGGATCTGTGAGTCATCCAAGTAACACTCTCTTCATCTTCACTCGAGAAGTGGCATGTTACAAAGAATTGTGCTATGACCTCATCATTCCAGTTGTTCCTGAAGGCAAAGAGATCCTTCAGGCCATGCCTCTCAATAGCTTCCACCACTTCAGTGAACGGGGAGTAGCCCTTCTTCTCAAAGTGTGCTCAATCAATCCATTGACTACTTGCAACCGGTGTCTTCATCGGGAGATACACGAATTTGTAGAAATCTGCATGGAAGTTGCACCAAAATCTTCCGTCGGCAGCTTGCTTTGGTTGGCCATACCAATCAATGCTTCTGAACTTTGCTGTCGAATCTCTGCCTTTCCCGTTGAACATCTCTTCAGTGGGGTCCCGGACCCCTTCCCCGGAGCATGCAGCTTCAATGGGCCAACTGGACCCGTTGCTATCCCATTGCCCTTGCCTTTGGCTAGGCGGGCACATGCCGAGCTAGGGCCACCGCAGGTGGTAGCCCTAGAAGCTTGCACCTTGGAGGCCGGCTTCTTCGCTAGCACTTTCCTCTGAGCCTGTGGAGGAGACAGAGCTGGCTCGTAAGGTCTCTCTTGGCGCTTCTTGCCAAGACTCGTCGAGGTCCGAGGTGCCACCTCGTGGTCCATCTCGGCCTCAAAGTCGGAAACTTTATTGTTTGAGCTGGACATACCCTGAGAATGAGTTGAGTGAGGCATGAATGAGAGTGAATGATACAAGGCATAGGTGTGAAATGGATAGCAAGGAATTGGATTGAGGAATTGAAAAGTTAGGTTTTGAGTTCAGAAAAATTAGACTTGTCCGGTGTACAGGCACGGACTAGTCTGGTATTCATCCTCAAAAACCTAAGCGACTGGACAAATGTTGATTCCTAATGCAGAACTAGCTTAGTACAAACATAATACATCAAGGAGGCACGTATATAGTGAAATATGCTAGGCTATTTGATCAACAATGAAGAAATTTGGGATTTCTAGGGTTAGGGTGAAAATTACCGAAGAAATCAATTGATTCTCGAAGAAGGAGGTGTTGAAGTCCGAACTTGTCCGAGAACTTCAATCTTCGAGGGAGGAAGCTTGATTTGCACCCAAATGCGGAGCTTTTTGGTGGAGGGGATGCAAAATTGCCTTGGGAGCTCGAGTGGAAGAGAGAACGCGTGAGGCAAGAGTGAGGAAGAAGGGATAAGGGTTTGGCGGCGGCTAGGGTTATGGACACGAAAAATCGGACAAGTCCGGAGATGACCGGACTAGTCCGAACTTTTCCAGAGGCTATATCGAACTAGTCCGTTATCTACCGGACTAGTCCGGCCTAACCGGCACTTCGCGGACTAGTCTGCATGGGCGGACTAGTCCGGGTAACCACGGACTAGTCCGTGGTCACCAGGCAAGAATTTCTTAGCCCATTCATAAATATTTGAAGGTACATATTTATAAAAAATAGGGAGGCAAATCAAATCAAATAATCTTGATGAATATGATCAGTAAGCATACAACAATCAAGCAATGATCATAATTCACCAAGATCTAATAATTAATATAGTTTTCGGAAGAAAATTGAGAGAGATGATTTTCACAATCCAATCAACATATTTTGGAGAATTCATAAAGGTATGCAACATTTCAAGCCACACTCCGAGCATCAAGGATGTTTAGCTCATTTCGGAGTTCACAAAAGCGCTTTTCAACAAGTGACTTGGTGAATATGTCGGCCAATTGCTTTTGGATGTTGACATGGGAAATGGCTATATCTGCTTTCATGGAGTGGTCTCTCAATAAGTGATGCCTTATGTCTATGTGTTTGTGTAGGATCGAAGAGCACGTGAAAAGCTACCAGAGGGGGGTGAATGGTAGATTTAAAAATCTTACGCAGCGGAAACAATTAAATCGCAACCCCTTCGGCAGAAAAGCGATTTGTTAGAAAAATCGTGTATGAGACTTATCTAAATGTTTTTCACCGTGAAAAAAGTGGTATATATCATAGAGAATCAAGTCACAAAGAAAACACCAGAAGAATCACTCAAATCTGTCGAGAGAAACTCAAGTTATGATCGATAGATCAAACAACGATCAATTTGTTCTACTGAGTAGAAAACAGTTCTGTAACTCTGCAAAGAAACTCGTGTAGGTATAAAAACACAAATACAATGACTGGGAAATTTTGAAATATGATAGAAAAACATGTTGTGAAGACAACACAAAAAGAATCACGTAGATTGGATATGTAAAACTTGAGTTATGATAAAATCACCGATGAAAGGTAGTACTGAATAGACAACTCGACGAGTAAAACTTGTCTGGAACAAGTCGAAGGAACAAGGCACAAAAGTTCCTTTAAACCATGAAATTTATTCGATAGAGAACAAGGAACAGCCCAAAAGTCGTCGTGCACCCCCCTCTGTTGCATACAGAGTCTTGGCCTTCCCTTGTTTTTATAACCAACCCGCAGGCCAACTCAACACTGATCCGGATTCTGATCCTACCCTGATCACGAATCCCATCTAAGCATAACTGCTCAAGATTTTCCTATACGCAGATAGAAACAATCTCGAGACTTCCTATCAAACCAGGAATACATCCCATATCCCTAAAACAACTCAACTTTCGTGCAGCACACGAAATCTACCATAACCAACTCGATATTTCCATATCGAGCCATAACCGACTTAGCCAGCAGCTGAAGTCATCATCCAGTATGATCCGATCCTTCCAATCAGATCTTCCTTCCATAACCCGTCTTCAGAACCATGTTGTCACGTCATGCACCACATGCATATGTGCGAACACCTTCCTTCGACCTTCATATGCACTGCCCTTGATTCAATCATCCCGCGCGATCTCCTGACCCGCTCAACCACAATTCCTCCTGAACTTGGTTGTTGGAACCTCATCTCCTCCCTGAGACTAGTCCAAGGGATCCTTTCACCAGCCATGACTTGAACTCAAGCAACACCTGCATATGAAGAAACAAAACTATCCATACGAGCCCAAGTCTGCGACTTGACTCACGTCAGTTCCAAACATAACACCTTATGTGCGCACCCCACATAAGCATGTTGCAAAACCACAGAAAAACGATATCATCCATATCAACCAAAATGCACCAAAAACTTAGCAAATGAATACCAAGCAATCTTTCCAATAGAGTAAAGTAAGTATGAAACATTGCATATGAAAAGCAGAAACACTACGGTCAAGTTTTGGACCTTGCCAAAGCAAACAGGGGCTTGAGCCGGAGCTAACCAAAACTAGTATAACCAAGCTTCCACCAGAGCTTACAAAACTAGCAGAACCTAGCACTAGAGCTTACCAAAACTAGACAGAATTAGTCGACCCAAAACCCGGAGCTAGACAAAGTAAGTCGGAGCTTAGCAAAGACATGTCGGAGCAATCAATGACATGTCGAAGCTAAAGACAAAGCTGACCAAAGCTAACCAAAGCTAGTCGGACTTTGCCAACAAGTCACACCTAGCATCGAACATACCCGGAGCTACCCAAAACAAGCCGAACCTACCATCGGACCTTGATGTAGCTCGGAGCTAGAGTCGGATCTAGATAAAAAAGGTGTTTTGGCAGTATTTCAGAACTTTTATCATCAAAGCCAATGTATTCACTACAAGCCAATGTATTCAGCACACATAGGTCTCACAATCTCCCCCTTGATGAATGCATTGGCAACACCATTTCAAATCCGAACATTGGCTTATTCACATAAATGTTTTGAAAAAAAAAATTTCTCCCCCTTTTTCAATGAAAACAATTTCTCCCCTTTTTGTAAATCAGAAATAAAATGAAAAGAAAAGCAAAAATTCAAAATTCACATATCTCTCCCGCTTTATCATCTCTCCCCATGCACATTATCTCTCCCCTTTTCATACTTCTCCCTCTGAGAAGAATCACGCCAATGTGTGATCAATTTCTCCCCCTTTGACAATGTATTCAGCAAGTCATGAGGATATAAACAAATTATCTCTCCCACTTTAGTTGTTATGAGCATATTATAACATACACATATAAACAAGGCTCATCTAAGTCATACTATCAAGTGCCTTACACTATTATATCAATGAGATACATAAAGTAGTGTAAGTCATGCTAGAGGTCAAATATAATTTTCAATTTAAGCAAGTCATGATCTCACAAACTTAACTTTATCAATACCTGAAGGCATGACACTAGTTGCTGCATTTTATTATTTTTCAAAGCATAAATTTTGATCATATGATATTTGCAAGAGATTATATGCGCATATGCCTTATTCTAACCAACCAAGCCAAGTCTATGTCATTTGACAGTCAGAAGCTTAAGGACATGGTTTTAGTCATACACAACTTCTTCCAAGTTCATATCTAAGTGCAATGATAAGCCATCTCAAAAGAAGAAGTGCGATGCATGCATATTCTCTTGATCTTTTCTCAATTTTTCATTTGATCATAAAAGCTCACCAAGTGAGTTGATAACTTGATTAATTCTTTATGATTAAAAGCACTTGTGAACATGCAACAAGTTCAATAGCAAGAAAGTTCGATCATGACCAGATTTAGTGTAAGTAATTATTCCAATTACTAGACATGGCAAAAACTACAAAATGTATAACACGAGTAATGTAGTAAGAACTTTCAGCATATAAAAGGAATCACAAAGTCATATATGTATGAAATATTATGCTCATATTGTTTTAATTTTTGATTTACACATAGACTTCCCAAGTTTTGAAAACTCCCCCTCAATTTGAGCCATGAGGGTGCATAACCCCTATTTCACTACGAATGTAACAAACACGAGTGAAATCTAAAGGTTTTGTAAAAATGTCAGCCAATTGTTGTTCGGTATCTACATAGTGAAGCACAATGTTGCCTTTTTCAACATTATCACGGAGAAAGTGATACCTAATGTAAATGTGCTTTGTTCTCGAATGTTGCACGAGGTTTTTGTCAATGCAAATAGCACTAGTGCTATCACAAAATAGTGGAACATTATCTAGATCAACCCCATAGTCCTTAAGTGTTTGAACAATCCAAAGAATTTGTGAACAAGCGCTAGCAGCAGCTATGTATTCAGATTCGCCTGTGGATTATGCAACTGTGTTTTGTTTTCTAGATGACCAAACAACAAGTGAATTACAAAGAAAATGACAAGCACCGGAAGTACTTTTCCTATCAATCCTACAACCTCCAAAATTAGCATACGAAAAAGCTTTCAAAATAACGGTTGAGGAAGAGGGAAGAAAAATGCCAAATTCTTGAGTTCCATGTAAGTACCTGAGAATCCTTTTGACAGCTTGACTATGTGAAGCTCGTGGGGAGGCTTGAAAACGTTCACAAAGACATACGCTGAATTGTATGTCCAGTCTTGATGCCGCGAGGTACAAAAGTGATCCGGTCATGCTTCTACATTCTTTTTGATGAATCGGTTCACCATCTTCATCAAGTTCAAGTGTTGTTGCTGTACTCATTGGTGTCCGAAGAGGCTTGCTTTTGTCCATGTTGAAGCATCTTAGGAGGTCTTTTGTATACTTTGGTTGATGCACAAAGGTACCCTCCTTGGTTTGCTTGATTTGTAGCCCCAAAAAGTAAGTGAGTTCACCCATCATACTCATTTCAAATTCGGAACTCATCATTGCTGAAAACTTGGACACAAGATCATAAGAAGCACAACCAAAGATAATATCATCCACATACACTTGAATGAATAATGAGTCATTGCCATGCTTAAGCACAAAAAGAGTTTTATCTACCTTGCCCATGGTAAACCCCTTTTCAAGTAAGAATGTTTTTAACCTATCATACCATGCTCTAGGGGCTGGTTTGACACCCTACAAGGCTTTGGACAGTTTGTAAACATGATTAGGAAAATCTGGATTTTCAAAACTTGGTGGTTGCTTGACATAAACCTCCTCATCTATGTAGCCATTAAGAAAAGCACTTTTAACATCCATTTTATATAACATGAAACCTTTAGATGCAGCAAAGGCTAACAAAATTCTTATGGCTTCTAATCTAGCAACGGGAGCAAAAGTTTCATCAAAATCTAGACCTTCAACTTGAGTGAAACCTTGAGCAACCAACCTAGCTTTATTCCTAATCACAACACCATCCTCACTTAGTTTATTTTTAAACACCCATTTAGTTCCAATTGAAGTGTGACCTTGAGGTGGAGGTACTAGTTTCCAAACATTATTTATTTCAAAATTTTCTAACTCTTCTTGCATGGCAATAATCCAAGATTCATTAGTGAGTGCGTGTGATATATCTTTGGGTTCGAAAGAAGCAACAAAAGCAGAATGAGCATGAGATTTTGGATCACAAAACCTGGACCGTGTAACTCGTTCGTGTAAGCTTCCAATAATCTGTTGTGGGGGATGATATTTGTAAATTCATGGGGGAATAGATGTATCACAAGCTTCTTCTTCTTCATGTTCATCACAACTCGTTGAGCTTGTGACTTGTGGTTGATCAGGGCCAGCATCGGTGATAGCCGGAGCTTGTTCAATGTTCGGAGCTGGGCACATGTCAGCTTTAGAACTACCAGGCAGTATCACCGTCTCTTCTTCATCTTCAAAAATACCCTCCCCCTGAGGATATGGATTTGGTCCTGCAATCTCGGAGCTAGTACCTGGGCTAGCTTCATCAAAAGAAACTTCACAAGTCTCCACAATTTTGTTAGTTCCAAGCAAAAGCACACGGTATCCCCTAGTGTGAGATGAGTAACCAAGAAACATGCCATCTACCGATCTAGCTTCAAATCTATCAAGATTACCATGATTCTTAACGAAGCATTTGCAACCAAAAACCCTGAGGTGTGAGACACTAGGCCTATGTCCAAACCGAAGCTCATATGGTGTTTTTCCTAGCTTTGCACGCAAGAAAATACGGTTTGAAACATAGCAGACAGTTGCAATTGCATCTGTCCAAAATTTTCTAGGAGTTTGGTATTCATCAAGCATAGTCCTAGCCATCTCCACTAAGGTTCTGTTTTTTCTTTCTACAACACCGTTTTGTTGAGGAACATATGGTGAAGAAAATTGATGTTCTATTCCATGTTCAGTACAAAAGTGATCAAAAAATTGGTTTTTAAATTCAGCTCCATTATCACTTCTAATTGCTCTTAAGGATCCTGGGTGATCAACTAATAGTCTAAGAATTAAAGCCCTAGGATGGGTAAAAGCTTCATTCTTAGATGCCATGAAGTAAACCCAAGAATATCTAGAATAGTCATCAACAATTACAAGAACATACCATTTTCCTCCAAAGGATTGAACTCGTGCCGGACCAACGGTGTCAACGTGTAAAAGTTGACTAGGTCCAGTTGTCATAGTAATCGTGAGAGGAGCATGTGAACTTGCAACCATCTTAGCCTGTCTACACGAAGAGCATACAATATCTTTGTCTCCTTTGAGTTTAGGCAAACCACGTATGCGACCAAGAGCACTAATACGAGTGAGGTGATCAAAGCCTACATGACCAAGTCTACGATGCCAGAAAAATAACTCTTTTGAATCATTTGCAACGAGACACTTATGCTCAGAAGTTGACATATCAAAATCACCTTTAAAAACTCTTCCAAAGCGAGACATGTTAAACAAAATCTCACTATTAGAATTTACAACCTTGCAGCAATTTTTTGTGAAAGTTATTTCCAAATTCTCATCAAGCAATTGAGAAATAGAAAGCAGGTTGTACTTCATGTTTTTGACAAGTGCCACATCTTAAGTGTAGTGATCATTTACTCTAACCGAACCCTTAGCAATAACAGGGGTTGACGAATTATCAGCAAAAGTAACATTCTCTACACGTGACACAAAAGAGAGGGAGGAGAACCAATCTCTGTTACCAGTCATGTGGCATGAGCATCCTGAATCCACAATCCATATGTTCTCCTTCCTCAAGCGTGAAACCTACACAGAAGCACAATACGTCGATGACTCAATACTAGGGTTAGTCAATAAGCATTTTGGAATCCAGTACTGATCCATGCGACTTCCAATAGGAATAACACGCAAAAGTTGTGACACAACAGCAGGTTTATGAGTCAAGATTTGAGGTTTTCTGTTCTTAACAATTGATTTCGAAGTTGTTACTCGTTTAGAGCGAAAACCAGTTGCTCCGGAGGTAAAAGCAGAAGGTCCGAAGACAAAAACTGAAGCTCTAGAGGGAACAACAGAAGGTCCGGGACCTCTCGGAGCTATCGAAACTACCGGAGCTGCTTTTGCTGATTTCTTATTAGATGGTCCGAAAACTACCTTTTCATCTTTCGGACTCATTAAGGCAGGTTGCATGTTTCTAATTTTAGGTTTAGCATGAAAGTTATGAGATCTAGCAGACATTTTATCCTTTTTAATTTGTTTAGCTAGTCTATAACAAAAATCTACAACATGACCATCTTTATCACAATAAGTACAATGAAATTTAAATTTGTGTTCATGTCTAGATGAGCACCCAGCATTAGAAATAGAATTAGAAAGCACTCCTGCAGATTCAAAATTCACATCCTTTTGTTTGGGGACAGCTTTGATTAAGCCTTTTCCAAATGATTTTACAATTTGAGGTGGATGTGTTTTAGAATAAAGATGAGAATCAAAACCTAAACCAGTTTTATCATTACAAGATTTGGATGAACTCAGTAGCAAGTTTAGATTTTTGTTCCCAACACAAAACCGCTCTAGTGTCCTATTCATGTCATCAAGTTTCTTAGACAGATGTAGGAAGTTTTCACATGAAGTTTTTTCTTTTAATTTGCAATTTGAACAGCTCCTAACTTCATGAGTACGTAAAACATTGTTCAGAATGGAATTTCATTCATTGCATCTTTTAGTTTCTTATCAAGATTTTCACATGCAGGACAATGCAAATCATTTGTAGAACAAGAAGAACCTTTCAAGTTTTTATCATCAAGTGCAACAAGATTTTTGTTCTTTTTAATTTCTTCATCAAGTCTATCTAGAGCGGAGGAGTGTGAAGTTCTTAATGTGGACAATTGTTTATAGATGAAGTCACACGAGGGACATGCATCATCACTAGGAATCAAGGATTTTAAACGGTTGATTTCAGAATCTAGTGATTCAATTTCAGCAGCATTATCCCTATGTTTTTTGTCCTTTTTCTCGACAATAACAGTTGCACGAGAAATAGCATCACACATTTTATTACAGGTAGAACATACCTCATCATCGTCTCTGGTGTGTTCTGCATCCTCCTGACTTGATCTTGGTCTTGTTTTGCCTGCCATGAAGCATATGTTGGCCAGGTCATCATCATCTTCATCACTTTCAAGGTCTATGTCACTTGAACTGAGCTCTTGAAGCGCAGTGATGAAGCTGTTAATCATCTTGCGTCCTATTGTACCCTTCTTCTTCTTGTTGAAATTTCCAGAGGAGGTCCGGACCTTGCTTTGTTATTCTTCATGGGTAGTCGGACCTGAAAAGTTAGGACATTCTGTACGAAAGTGTCCTGTCTTACCACATTCAAAACAGCGTTGAGGTCCGGAGCTTCCTCTCCTTCTAGTTCTCACAATTTGCAATGCTTTTGAGAATCTTGTAGAGATGAGTGCCAACTTCCCTTCTGTAAATTCTTCAATCTGCTCCAGGGTTAGTGAGGACAACAATGCAAGAGTATTGCAAGATGATGATTGGCCGGAGCTAGACATATCTCGTTGTGAGACAAATGCAATAGACTTGTTTGGGTTCATACGTGACAAGATGTCAATTTCATGAGTTTTTAGTTTAGAATACAGCACATCTAAAGTTAGAGAACTCATGACAGTTGATTCATGAATAGATGTTACTTTCATCTCCCAGATTGACATGTCTAATGCACTAAGAAGCTGCCTAGCATTCTCAGCATCAGAAAAGTTAACATTGACACTACGTAAGTTGCTGAGAATTTTATTGAAGCGAGCAAAGAGGTCATTGATGGACTCACCCGGTTGCATCTTGAATCGCATATATTCCTTTTTGAACATATCTTGTTTTACCTCCTTGATTGTGTTGGAGCCTTCATGATAATCACATAGAGCTCTCCAGACATCGTATGCTGATCGGAGGTGCGCGACACGATCAAAGTCGTTTTGAGTGAGTCCTTGGATGATCAAGTTTCAGGCTTTGTTGTTGTTGTCGACGTCCTGTAGGTTTGTAGCCGTAACTTGATCGTTTGGTGGCACTTTGTAAGGTTTATATACCTTCTCCCATATTGCGAAGCCTTGTGCTTGGATGAAAGCCTCCATGTGTGCCTTCCAAACCTGAAAATCAATACCAGCAAACACACAAGGTTTGGCGGAGTATTTCTCCATGATGATTAGTCAAAAACACGTGCAAATCACAATGATTAGAGCACCGCGGCTTTGATACCAATTGTAGGATCGAAGAGCATGTGAAAAGCTACCAGAAGGGGGTGAATGGTAGATTTAAAAATCTTACGCAGCGGAAACAATTAAATCCCAACCCCTTCGGTAGAAAAGTGATTTGTTAGAAAAATTGTGTATGAGACTACTAAACGTGTTTCACCGTGACAAAAGTGGTATACACCAGAGAGAATCAAGTCACGAAGAAAACACAAGAAGAATCACTCAAATCTGTCGAGTGAAACTCAAGTTATGATCGATAGATCAAACAACGATCAATTTGTTCTACTGAGTATAAAACAGTTCTGTAACTCTGCAAAGAAACTCGTGTAGGTATAAAAACACAAATCCAATGACTGTGAAATTTTCGCAGATGATAGAAAAACAAGTTGTGAAGACAACACAAAAAGAATCACGTCGATTGGATATGTAAAACTTGAGTTATGATAAAACCACCCATGAAAGGTAGTACTGAACAGACAACTCGACGGGTAAAACTTGTCTGGAACAAGTCGAACGAACAAGGCACAAAAGTTCCTTTCAACCACGAACTTTATTCGATAGAGAACAATAGGAACAGCCCAAAAGTCGTCGTGCATCCCCCTCTGTTGCATACACGAGTCTTGGCCTTCCCTTGTTTTTATAACCAGCCCACAGGCCAACTCAACTCAGATCCGGATTCTGATCCTACCCTGATCACGAATCCCATCTAACCATAACTGCTCAAGATTTTCCTATACGCAGATAGAAACAATCTCGAGACTTCCTATCAAACCAGGAATACATCCCATATCTCTAAAACAACTCAACTTTCGTGCAGCACACGAAATCTACCATAATCAACTCGATATTTCCATACCAAGCAATAACCGACTTAGCCAGCAGCTGATGTCATCATCCAGTACGATCTGATCCTTCCATTCAGATCTTCCTTCCATAACCCAACTTCAGAACCATGTTGCCACGTCATGCACCGCATGCATACGTGCGAACACCTTCCTTCGACCTTCATATGCACTGCCCTTGATTCAATCATCCTGCGCGACCTCCTGACCGCTCAACCACAATTCCTCCTGAATTTGGTTGTTGGAACCTCATCTCCTCCCTGAGACTAGTCCAAGGGATCCTGTCACCAGCCATGACTTGAACTCAAGCAACACCTGCACATGAAGAAACAAAACAATCCATACGGGCCCAAGTCCGCGACTTGACTCATGTCAGTTCCGAACACAACACCTTATGTGAGCACCCCACATAAGCATGTTGCAAAACTACAAAAAAACGATATCATCCATATCAACCAAAACGCACCAAAAACTTAGCAAATGAATACCAAGCAATCTTTCCAACAGAGTAAAGTAAGTACGAAACATTGCATATGAAAAGCAGAAACACTACAGTCAAGTTCTGGACCTTGCCATAGCAAACCGGGGCTTGAGCTGGAGCTAACCAAAACTAGTATAACCAAGCTTCCGCCGGAGCTTAAAAAACTAGCAGAACCTAGCTCCGGAGCTTACCAAAACTAGAGAGAATTAGTCGACCCAAAACCCGGAGCTAGACAAAGTAAGTCGGAGCTTAGCAAAGACATATCGGAGCAATCAAAGACATGTTGGAGCTAAAGACAAAGCTGACCGGAGCTAACCAAAGCTAGTCAGACTTTGCCAACAAGTCGGACCTAGCATCGAACGTACCCGAAGCTACCCAAAACAAGCTGGACCTACCGACGGACCTTGATGTAGCTCGGAGCTAGAGTCGGATCTAGATAAAAAAGGTGTTTTGGCAGTATTTTAGAACTTTTATCATCAAAGCCAATGTATTCACTACAAGCCTAAGTATTCAGCACACATAGGTCTCACAGTTTGGTTCTAGAGTGCTCAACGGGATTATGGGCAATTTTAATGGCACTCTCATAGTCACAAAGGGGTGGAATACGGTTCATATTGTAACCATAATCCCTTAGAGTTTGTCGCGTCCAAAGGAGTTGTGCACAACAACTCCCGGCTGCAACATACTCTGCTTCGGTTGTGGATAAGGCAATGGAATTTTGTTTCTTGGAGGACCAAGAAACTAGGGATCCACCTAGGAATTGGCATGTACCGGATGTACTCTTTCTATCTACCTTGCATCCGGCATAATCTGCATCTGAGTATCCAATTAGGTTGAATTTGGAACCTTTTGGATACCAAAGACCAAGTTTGGGTGTATGAACTAAATACCTCAAGATCCTTTTTACGGCTGTCAAGTGACACTCCTTAGGATTGGCTTGAAATCTTGCACACAAATATGCACTCAACATAATATCTGGCCTAGATGCGCATAAATAAAGTAGATATCCAATAATGGAGCGATATACCTTTTGGTCGACGCTAGGTTCATCTTCATTGAGATCCAAGTGACTATTCGTTGCCATGGGAGTCTTTATGGGCTTCGCCTTGTTCATTCCAAACTTCTTTAGTATGTCTTGTGTGTACTTGGTTTGGCTTATGTACGTCCCTTCCTTTTGTTGTCGCACTTGGAATCCCAAGAAGTACTTTATTTCTCCCATCATTAATATTTCAAACCTATCTGTCATGACTTTACTAAATTCCTCACAAAAAGATTGATTAGTTGACCAAAAGATTATATCATCAACATAAATTTGATAAATAAAAAGATCATTTTCAAAATTCTTTGTAAACAGTATATAATCTACTTTGCCAATCTTAATGCCATTTTCAATTAAGAAATCTCTAAGACACTCATACCAAGCTCTAGGAGCTTGTTTGAGGCTGTAGAGAGCCTTACGCAATTTAAATACGTGATCGGGAAACTCTTCGTCTTCAAACCCGGGGGGTTGCTCCACGTACACCTCCTCCTTGATTGTTCTGTTGAGGAAGGCGCTTTTCACATCCATTTGATACAGCTTGAAATCATGGTGAGTAGCATATGCAAGTAGTATTCTAATGGATTCAAGTCTAGCTACGGGAGCAAATATCTCATCGAAATCCAAACCTTTGACTTGTGAATACCCGTTGGCCACAAGTCGTGCCTTGTTCCTTGTCACCACCCCGTGTTCATCTTGTTTGTTGCGGAAGACCCACTTGGTGCCGACAATGTTCGCATTGGGTCTTGCCACAAGTTCCCACACCTCGTTATGCTTAAAGTTGTTCAATTCTTCTTGCATTGCCATCACCCAGTCTGGATCATTCAATGCATCCTCAACCCTGCATGGTTCCAAAAAGGATACAAAAGAATAGTGCTCACAAAATATAGCTATGCGAGATCTAGTGGTTACTCCCTTTTGGATGTCACCGATGATATTGTCTATTGGGTGATCCCTTTGGACGCTTTGGTGTACTCTTGGGTGTGCACTTGAGGCATTGTATCTTCATGATCATCTTCTTCTCCCTCTAAATGGTTGCCTTCGTTGACTTGTTGATTATCTTCGTATTCTTGTGGTTGATATTGTGTGGAAGCTCCCCCTTGATCGTTGACCTCCTCTTGTGGTTCATCTTCTTCATACACGTGTAGAGGTGACTCTTGTGGTTGAACTTCACCTAAGGCCATTCTTTTCAATGCTTGACAAGGAGCTTCTTCTTTACCTAGAGCACATGGATCAACTTGCTCCTTTTGGGAGCCATTAGTTTCATCGAACACTATGTCACGTGCTACTTCAAAAAGTCTGGAGGTCTTATTGAAAACATGATAGGCGTAAGTGTTCGAATCATAACCAAGCAAGAAACCTTCATCGAACTTTGAAGCGAACTTTGAAGTCCTAGGCTTCTTGTTCAAGATATAACATGGAGAACCGAAAACTCGAAAATATGAAATATTAGGTATGTTACCGGTAAGTAGCTCATAGGATGTCTACTTGAGTAGTCAATGAAGATAAAGTCAATTTACGGCATGGCAAGCGGTGTTAATCGCTTCAGCCCAAAATTGATCCGAGGTCTTGTACTCATCGAGCATTGTTCTTGCCATCTCTATGAGTGTTTGGTTCTTTCTTTTGGCAACTCCGTTTTGTTGTGCGGAGTACGGAGTTGAAAACTCGTGCTTTATGCCTTCTTCATCAAGGTACTCCTCCACTTGTGTGTTCTTGAACTCCGTGCTGTTGTCGCTTCGAATGTTCTTGATTGTCAATGAGAATTCATTTTGAGCTCGCATGAAGAACTTCTTTAGTATTCCTTGTGTTTCTGACTTATCATGCAAAAAGAAAACCCAAGTGAAGCGAGAAAAATCATCAACAACTACAAAACCATATTTGTTACCGCCGATGCTTATGTAGGCAATTGGACCAAATAAGTCCATGTGAAGTAGCTCAAGCGGTCTTGTTGTAGTCATGACGTTCTTGGCGGGGTGAGGTGCTCCAACTTGCTTCCCGGCTTGGCACACGCTACAAGTCCTGTCTTTCTCAAACACAACATCCTTTAAACCTCGGATGTGATAGCCCTTGAAAAGTTTTTGAAGGTTCCTCATACCAACATGCGCTAGCCGTCTATGCCACAGCCAACCCATGTTGGTCTTTGCAATCAAGCATGTGTCAAGTTCGGCTTTATCCTTGTTGAAGTCAACAAGATAGAGCTTTCCCTTTAACATACACTTGAATGCAATGGAACCATCACTCCTCCTAGAAACGGTCACACCCTCGTTAGTGAAAAAGCAATTATAACCTTTGTCACATAATTGAGATATTGACAACATGTTATAATATAAAGATTCAACATGTAATACATGAGAAAGTGTGTGTTTAGATGATATGGCAATTTTACCGGTACCGAGCACCTTTCCTTGGCTATTATCTCCAAAATAGATGCCCTCATTTGGATGCTCATTTTCTTCATATTCCACGAACATTCTTCTTTCTTCGGTCATATGGCTGGTGCATCCACTGTCTAACACCCATTTAGATCCACCGGAGGAATAACCCTAAAAAAACAAATTATGCTTTTGTTTTAGGTACCCAAGCTTCCTTGGGTCCTTAGAGGTTAGTTACAAGACATTTGGGCACCCACACATGAGACTTGGTGTTCTCATGGTGTGGCCCAACAAAATAAGCATAAACTTTGCCAAAATTATTTCTCATTAAGACATACGAGGCATCAAAGGTTATAAACAATAATTGTTGTTGTTTATGTACAGGACTAGTCTGGGAGGTCGGACTTGTCTGGTGGACCGGACTTGTCCGGACACCGACCGGACTAGTCCGGTGTTCATGTGTGATTAATGTTTTAATCCTTGACTTTCCAGTTTGAGAGGGTCTTCCCTTTACAAAGGTAATCCTCTCCTTGTTATTCTTATGACTTCTAGCATGTTGCTTTTCACCATAAGAGTAACCAATGCCATATTTGACATTTGGAGGTCTTTTGACCAAGTATGCACTACGTGCATATTTGATCTTCTCCATGTCAAATATGCCACATTGGACAGGATGTTTATCCTTTGTAGAGGTTGGCTTGTCCTTCAAACTGGTGTCAACTTTATTACATGTACAAGCATAAGCAACCTCAATTTTAGTGGGTTGAGAAGGTGAACTTGAAGAGGATGAAGGTTCACCCTGCTTGAGTGACTCAACTTGCACTTCAAGGATCTTGTTAACCTTGATCAGGTCAGCAAGTTGGTCCTTGATTGTAGCATTTGAGTCGGTTAACTCCAAGCAAGTTTCCTTGCTTGAAGCTAACTCAAGCTATACTGAATTGCTTCGTTCCTTTTCAAGTTCTAGAAGCTTGTCAAGTTCAACATATTCCTCCTTTTGGGAGATGATCATGTCCTCTTGATGATGTATCAACCTCTCCTTCCCAACAAGTTGATCAAGTAAAAATTTCATTTTTGTGGCAGTTTTCCTATCTAGTCAAACAAGCATATCCTCATTATCACTATTGATTTCATCATCACTAGAATAGGAATGCACGGAAGGGGGTTTAATGGTTACCTTGCGTTTACCTTCCTTTGCCATAAGGCAAGTGCCATCTCCCTTCCATGCGCCGAGTTTAGGGAAGAGTGTAGACTTATTGGATGTCTTCTCGATGGCTATGCTATCCATCTCTTCTTCTTCGGATGATGAGGACTCATCATTTGAGTCCCACTCTTTCCCTATGTGCGCTTGTTCGGCTTGTTTCTTCTTCTTGAAAAAATTCTTTGGTTGAGGCTTGGCTTCTTTGGTCTTCTTCTTGTTTTCTTCATATGGGCAATCAACTATAAAGTGGCTATACTCACCACAATTATATCATGCCCGCCTCAACTTTGCTTTCGTTCTCTCCTTGTACTTTCCTTCGCTTGATTTAGCACCTTGTCTCTTCTTCATTATTCTCTTGAATTTCTTCATGAACAATATCATGTCTTCTTCATCTAATTCACTGCTCTCATCATCACTGTCTTCTTCTAGATGAGCTTCGCGAGCTTCTTTAGATAGGGGCTTGAGGGTGGACTTAAAGCAACCCCTTTCTTCTTTACCGAGGTGAGGTCGGCAATTTCCTTGACATGCTTTGCTTGTTTTTCCATCATCTCGAAATTGATGATTTTTCCAAGTAATTCATCCGGAGTCATTTTCTTGTATCTGGGGCTTTCTCTGATCATTGAGCATAAGGTGAAGTTGCGAGGCACGAAAGCTCTAAGGATGAGCTTCACCACCTCGTGGTCATTCCACTTCTTGCTTCCATAAGATCGAACCTTGTTGATGATTGTCTTTAATCGGTTGTACATATCTTGAGGTGACTCGTCTTCTTCGATTGCGAATCTTCCTAGGTCGCCTTCGATCATTCTGATCTTTGCTTCACGCACATGACGGTCACCTTCATGTACATTTTGCAGTGTGTCCCAAATCTCCTTAGCAATTTCTAGTCCATCCACCTTGGTGAACTCGTCCCGACTGAGCGAAGAGGTAATTACTGCCGCGGCTTGAGCATTTCGGTGAATTACCTCCTCTTGGCTTGGTGTGAGTTCTTCATCATCGTCCGAGATATCTATTCCTGTGCACACAATATGCCATAGACTTGGATTGAGAGAGATTAGATGCATTTTCATATTTTGCCTTCACATTGAGTAATCACTTCCGTCAAAGTGTGGGGCTTTTCCAAGTGGAATAGACAACTAATGATTATTGTTGGAATTGAGACGATCATAGTTAAAAGGATATTGGGAGTAGTCGGTGTGACTACTCCCCTTCTTCTTGTCTTCCACTTTTACTTTCCCTTTGGAAAGTGTCTTCTTTCTTAGGAGTGCCTTAAGCTCCAGCGTCTCCTCATCGTCGTCCTCGAAGTCTTGAATGGCTTCGACGAGTTTCTCCATCTTGATGTTCTTTTCCTCATCAACCTTCTCTTGGTTGTTGATCTTGTGGGTGTCCTTCATGTCCGACATGATCTCCTTCGAGCGATTAGTCTCTTTCTTGAAGAACCCACTCTGATACCAATTGAATGTGGCCTAGAGTTGGGTGAATAGGCCTTTTTGAAAATTGTCGGATCCTGCAACACTTAACAACCAGTTCAAAAATAGAGAAATCAGACTATTCCGGTAAAGTGCGGACTAGTCCGGTGTATACGGACTAGATTGATTAGGTTTGATTGATTAACTTTGTTCTTCAATATATGCAGTGGAAGTATATGATTAAACAAAGTGTCACAAGGTTATGAATCAGGTTATATCAAAATCAAACTTATACTTGATATTTCAACATAAAGTAATCAAGATCAGTTTGTAACCCTAGATTGATATGAAGTAAGAACAATGAACACAACAGAAAACTCAAGAGATTTATGGTTCGGTTCCCACAAAGGTAACCTACATCCACGTTGAGGAGCCCACAAAAGGACCGGGTCTTCTACAACCCTACCCTCGTCGGATCGCCACGAAGGCCAATCCTCTTCCACTTATCTCAAAGGGGTGAATAACCGAATTCAAGGGCCTTCTCACACGTTGAGAGCTCCCTTGGATTACAACACAAAATACCACCAAGAACAAACTCAAAAAATTACAATTAAAATGCAGGAGTGTGTTAGAGAATCAAACCAAGAGCTCAATGTGGTGTTGAATGTGTCTCTCCAATCAACTAAAGTGAATCCTCAAAGGATTGATCTTTGTTGCACCTAATTTCGTGGAGAGATGTGGTTTTTGAGGCTCTTGGGACATGTGATGGCGCTAGGGTTTGAGAGAATATAAAATATGGCCGTAAAACTCTATTTATATGGGTTTCTAAAAGTGACCGTTAGGGTTCAGAAAGATCGGACTAGTCTGTGGTGGTCACCGGACTAGTCCGATGTGCTGTGTGTAGCAAACCCTAAGTGTCCCGAAATATGGGACTAGTCCGGCTAGGAGCGGACTTGTCCGATTTCACTACTGGAAATCTTCGGACTAGTCCGATAGTCATCGGACTTGTCCAGACATGTGAAATCCTAAGTGTATAGGATGACAAGTCCGCACTTGGAGGACTTGTCCGATTCAGTTCAGAGGGTATGTCAGACTAGTCCGTGTGAGTATCGGACTTGTCCGATTTGGATCAGAAAGAATATCGGACTAGTCCGGTCATGATCGGACTTGTCCGATTTTGTGTGACTTGTGAAGTGTTTTGAGGACTAGTCCGCAGTGGGGAGGACTAGTCCGATTCTAGTCAAGAAGGATATCAGACTAGTCCGATGGATATCGGACTTGTCCGATTCCGTGCAGAAAGTATATCGGACTAGTCCGGTGTTAGTCGGACTAGTCCGGTCCTGTGTAACTTTGTGCAATGTGTGTGTTTAATTGTGATTGAGCTCTTGGGATGTGTTTTCTTAACACACTCCATACATAATGATCTACTATTCTTCTTCCTTGAGCTCATTTCCACTTTGCTCCTCATTCTTCCTTCTTTTTTTTGGCACTTTGCTCATTTTCCTATTAAAATCCTGCACTTATCTCAACAAAGAGGTTAGGATCCCAATTGCTTGTGATCAATCATCCAAAACCAACGAGGGAGTCCTAGATGCACTTTCAAACACCCCCTTTTTGGTGATTGATGACAACCAATTGAGATTTCACAAAATATGATAAAAATTGAGATTTTCATAAAGCATGCACATATGGGTCCAAAATACATCAAGTAGTGAAAGCATAGTCCATATGTGCATTCCTTATGATGGGATGCATAACTAAGTGCACTGAAACATTGAGAATGACATAATTGACATTTATTACCCAATAGCAAGCATATATGTCATTCTAGAGCAAAATCACAGTGTTCATAAACACTACTCACAGGATCAAATCATTACATCATAGAACCATAATTAACATAAGATCATTGTTAAAACATTACAAGCCACAAAAGAGTTAAAAAAAACAAAGCGTAGAGCTCTCTCCTCGCAAATTGCAGCTAAGACTAAGACTCCCCCTCAATCTCTCCCCTTTTGGCATCAAGACACCAAAAAGAAGGAGAGGAGGGTCCTAAGGTCTTCACTCTTTGCTGTCGGTCCTCTCATCGTCGTCTTCATCATATTCATCTTCAGCTTGATGAGGAGGAGGTGGAGGTGCGGAGGTACTCGAGTCCCCAACGCCAAAGTAGGCAAGCTCGGAGGGGGTCAAGGGCCCGAGCTCGAAGAAATCAGAGTCTGAGTCTTCCGAGATTGTTGGAGACCCAATTGGCTCAATCTCCTGCTTTTGGCAAATTTGCTTGACATTTGCCTTGATATACTTCATGTCCTCCTTTATTTTCTTGTTAAGCTTATGGGCCTTCACTTCGGCCTTTTTGCAGGAGGCAAAGATTGCAGCCAAGTACTTGAGAATTCTGCTGGCTGAACCTTTTTGAGGGGCTGCACTAGAAGAAGGGGCAGCTCTAGCATCTTCTCTTGATCTTGCCGGTGCCTCGGGACTGGAGGCCGGTGAGGGAGCAGCCTGCACACTCGGCTTTTGAGGCATTTGAGGCCTCAAGGGGAGATACTCCATGTCTTTAACAAACTCAATCCCTGTGAACTTTTCAATCACAAACATTAGATAAGGAGCATATCC
Source organism: Tuctoria greenei (assembly GCA_036927565.1). NCBI lineage: Eukaryota > Viridiplantae > Streptophyta > Magnoliopsida > Poales > Poaceae > Tuctoria > Tuctoria greenei. Next base: position 180,881,652 of record JAYESD010000005.1, read on the forward strand.
GCAAGATCTGTTGGGAGTGCAGGATATGTTCACCATATCATTCCAAATGTATTCCACCACATCAAATGGGCGGTCCTTGCTTATGACCCTCATCAGAGTCCGGAGGCATCCTTGCACACTCCTAGCCTCTCCATCCCTCGGAGCAATCGTCTTCCTTAACACTCTGTTCAACACCACAATGAATGGTTTCATCTTTTTGGTGGAAGGATGGTTGAACTTTGAGTTTGGCTCATATAGGAACTTCATCCTATCCTTGTCAATGACACCAATGTTGTGTATGACCAAGCAATCAGATCTTGTGGTGTCAAGGTGAAGCAGGTTAGCAAAATCTTCTTAAGTAATGCTGTACTTGGATCCATGGGTCATCCAAGTGACACTCTCCTCATCCTCACTAGAGAAGTGACAGGTCGCAAAGAACTGCGCAATCACTTCATCATTCTAGTTATTTTTGAAAGCAAAAAGATCTCTCAGTCCATGCTTCTCAATGTCTCTCACTACATCAGTGAACGGTGAGCAGCCCTTCTTCTCAAAATGTGCCCAGTCAATCCACTGACTGCGCACACCTGGTGTCTTCATTGGTAGATACACCGATCTGTAGAAATCAGCATGGAAGTTGCACCAGAATCTTCCATCAGCCGCTTGCTTTGGTCGGCCATACCAATCGATGCTTCTGAACTTGGCCGCCGAGTCACTGCCCTTCCTGTTGAACTTCTCTTCATTTGGGTCCCGGACCCCTTCCCTTGGAGCATGAAGTTTCAACGGGCCAACCGGACCCGTAGCAATCCCTTTGCCCTTGCCCTTTGCTTGGCGAGGGCCACTCGATGATGCAGCTGCCATGGAGACTGGCTTCTTAGCTAGCACCTTCCTCGGAGCCTATGGAGGAGACTGAGCTGGCTCGGACGGTCTTTCTTGGCGCTTCTTGCCATGACCCGTCGAGGTCCGAGGTGCCACCTCGTGGTCCATCTCGGCCTCAAAGTCGGAGACATCATTGTCGGAGCTCGACATGACTTGAGAATGAGTGGTATGAATGATAATGAATGACACAAGGCAAAGGTGTGAACGGGTAGCAAGGAATTGCATTGAGGAATTGAAGAATTAGGTTTTGAGTTCAGAAACATCGGAATTGTCCGGTGCACAGGCACATACTAGTCCAGGAGACCAGACTTGTTCGTGCATGGACCGGACTAGTCCGATGTTCATCCTCAAAAACCTAAGAGACTGGATAAATGGTGAATTCTAATGCACAACGACCTTAGCATACACGTAATACATCAAGAGAGCATGTGTATAGCAAGGAATTCTAGGCTATTTGATCAATAATGAAGAAATTTGGGATTTCTAGGGTTTGAGCGAAAATTACCGAAAAATTGCTTGAAACTTGGAGATGAGGGTGTTGAAGGCCGGACAAGTCCGCTAGCTTCAATCCTCAAGTGGACAAGCTTGATTTTCGCCCAAACGCGAAGCTTTTTGGTGGAGGGAGCAAGGAATCGCCTAGGGAGCTCGAGCACAAAGAGATAGAGAGAGCATGTGAGGCAAGAGTGGAGGTGAGGGAAATTAGGGTTTAGCGGCGGCTAGGGTTATGGACACAAAAAATCAGACAGGTCCGGAGATGACCGGACTAGTCCGAACTTTTCCAGGGGCTATATCGGACTAGTCTGTTGTCTACCGGACTAGTCCGGCTTAACCGGCACTCTACGTATTAGTCTGCATGGGCGGACTAGTCCGGGCAACCACAGACTAGTCCGTGGTCACCAGGCAAGAATTTTTAGCCCATTCATATATATTTGAAAGTACATATTTAGAGAAAAGAGAGGCAAAACACATCAAATAAACTTGATGACTATGATCAGTAAGCATACAACAATCAAGCAATGATCATAATTTACCAAGATCTAGTAATTGACATAGTTTTTTGGAGAAAAATGAGAGAGATGATTTTCACAATCCAATCAACATGTTTGAAGAATTCATACAAGTATGCAACATTTCAAGACACACTCCGAGCATCAAGGATATTTAGTTCATTTCGGAGTTCACAAAAACGTTTTTCACAAGTAGCTTGGTGAATATGTCGGCCAATTGATTTTGAGTGTTGACATGTGAAATGGCTATGTCTCCTTTCATGGCATGATCTCTCAAAAAGTGGTTTCTTATGTCTATGTGTTTAGTTCTAGAGTGCTCAACTGGGTTGTGGGCAATTTTAATTGCACTCTCATTGTCACAAAGGAGTGGAATATGGTTCATATTGTAACCATGGTCCCTTAGAGTTTGTCGCATCCAAAGGAGTTGAGCACAACAACTCCCGGCTGCAACATACTCCGCTTCGGCTGTGGATAAGGCAATGGTATTTTGTTTCTTGGAGGACTAAGAAACTAAGGATCTCCCTAGGAATTGGCATGTACCGGAAGTGCTTTTTCTATCTACTTTGCACCTGGCATAATCTGCATCGGAGTAACCAATGAGATTGAATTTTGAGCCTTTTGGGTACCAAAGGCCAAGGTTGGATGTATGAACTAAATATCTCAAGATCCTTTTTACGGCTATCAAGTGACATTTCTTAGGATTGGCTTGAAATCTTGCACACAAACATACACTCAACACAATATCTGGCCTATATGCACATAAATAGAGTAGAGATCCAATCATGGAGCGATATACCTTTTGGTCAACGCTAGGTCCATCTTCATTGAGGTCTAGGTGGCCATTCGTTGCCATGGGGGTTTTTATGGGCTTCGCCTTGTCCATGCCAAACTTCTTGAGTATGTCCTGCGTGTACTTGGTTTGGCTTAGGAACATCCCTTCCTTCTGTTGCCGTACTTGGAATCCCAAGAAGTACTTTAACTCTCCCATCATTGACATTTCAAACCTGTCTGTCATGATTTTACTAAATTCTTCACAAAAAGATTGGTTAGTTGACCCAAAGATTATATCGTCAACATAAATTTGACAAATAAAAAGATCATCTTCAAAATTATTTGCAAACAGTGTATAATCTACTTTGCCAATCGTAAAGCCATTTTCAATTAAGAAATCTCTAAGACACTCATACCAAGCTCTAGGAGCTTGTTTGAGGCCATATAGAGCCTTACACAATTTAAACACGTGGTAGGGGAACTCTTCGTCTTCAAACCCGGGTGGTTGCTCCACGGACACCTCTTCCTTGATTGGTCCGTTGAGGAAGGCGCTTTTCACATCCATTTGATACAGCTTGAAATCATGGTGAGTAGCATATGCAAGTAATATTCTAATAGATTCAATCCTAGCTACTGGAGTAAAAGTCTGATCGAAATCCAAACCTTCGACTTGTGAATACCCTTTGTCCACAAGTCGTGCCTTGTTCCTTGTCACCACCCCGTGTTCATCTTGTTTGTTGCAGAAATCCCACTTGGTGCCGACAATGTTTGCATTGGGTCATGTCACAAGTTCCCACACCCTGTTCCGCTTGAAGTTGTTCAATTCTTCTTGCATTGCCACCACCCAGTCCGGATCTTTCAATTCATCTTCAACCCTGCGTGGTTCCAAAAAGGATACAAACGAATAGTGCTCACAAAAGTTAGCTATGTGAGATCTAGTGGTTACTCCCTTTTGGATGTCACCGATGATGTTGTCGATTTGGTGATCCCTTTGGACGCATTGGTGTACTCTTGGGTGTGGCACTTGAGGAGTTGTATCTTCATGATCATCTTCTTCTCCCCCTAAGTGATTGCTTTCGTTGACTTGTTGATTATCTTTGTATTCTTGTGGTTGATCTTGTGTTGAAGCTCCCCCTTGATCGTTGGTCTCCTCCTGTGGTTCATCTTCCTCATGTACGTGTGAGGTGGCTCTTGTGGTCGAACCTCACCTAGAGCCATTCTCTTCAATGCTTGACAAGGAGCTTGTTCTTTACCTAGTTCACATGGATCAACTTGCTACTTTTGGGAGCCATTAGTCTCATCAAACACTACGTCACGTGCTACTTCAACAAGTCCGGAGGTCTTGCTGAAAACACGATAGGCGTAAGTGTTCAAATCATAACAGAGCAAGAAACCTTCATCGGACTTCGAAGCGAACTTTGAAGTCATAGGCTTCTTGTTCAAGATATAACATGGAGAATCGAAAACACGAAAATATGAAATATTTGGTTTGTTACCGTTGAGTAGTATGATGTCTTCTTGAGTAGTCGATGAAGATAGATTCGATTTACGGCGTGGCAAGCGGTGTTAATCACTTCCGCCCAAAATTGATCTGATGTCTTGTACTCATCGAGCATTGTTCTTGCCATCTCTTTGAGTGTTCGATTCTTTCTTTCGGCAACTCCGTTTTGTTGTGGGGAGTACGGCGCTGAAAATTCGTGCTTTATGCCTTCGTCATCAAGGTACTCCTCCACTTGCGTGTTCTTGAACTCCGTGCTGTTGTCGCTTCGAATATTCTTGATTGTCAATGAGAATTCGTTTTGAGATCGCTTGAAGAACTTCTTGAGTGTTCCTTGTGTCTCTGACTTATCATGCAAAAAGAAAACCCAAGTGAAGCGAGAAAAATCATCAACGACAACTAAACCATATTTGTTACCAAACAAGTCCATGTGTAGAAGCTCGAGTGGTCTTGTTGTAGTCATGACGTTTTTGGCAGGGTGAGGTGCTCCAACTTGCTTCCCGGCTTCGCACGCGCTACATGGCCTGTATTTCTCAAATACAACATCCTTTAAACCTCGAATGTGATCGCCTTTGAGGAGTTTTTGAAGGTTCCTCATACCAACATGCGCTAGCCGTCTATGCCACAGCCAACCCATGTTGGTCTTTGCAATCAAGCATGTGTCAAGTTCAGCTTTATCCTTGTTGAAGTCAACAAGATAGAGCTTTCCCTTTAACATACCCTTGAATGCAACAGAACCATCACTCCTCCTAGAAACGGTCACACCCTTGTTTGTGAACAAGCAATTATAACCTTTGTTGCATAATTGAGATATGGACAGTAGGTTATAATCTAGAGATTCAACATGTAAAACATGAGAAAGTGTGTGTTTGGAGGATATTTCAATTTTACCGGTACCGAGCACCCTTCCTTGACTATTATCTCCAAAGTAGATGCCCTCGTTTGGGTCCTCATTCTCTTCATATTCCATGAACATTCTTCTTTCCCCGGTCATATGATTGGTGCATCCACTGTCTAGCACCCATTTAGATCCACCAGAGGAATAGGCCTGCAAAAATAAATCATGCCTTGGTGTTAGGTACCCAAGCTTTCTTGGGTCCTTGGAGGTTAGTTCCAATGCATTTGGGCACCCACACATGACACTTGGTGGTCCCATGGTGTGGCCCAACATAATGAGCATAAACCTTGCCAAAGTTATTTCTCATTAACACATAGGAGGCATTAAAGGTTTTAAACAATAGCTGTTGTTGTTTATGTACAGGACTAGTCTGGGGGGCGGACTTGTCCGGAGGACCGGACTTGTCCGGACACTGACCAGTCTAGTCATGTGTTCCTGTGCAGTTACAGTCTTAATCTACGACTTTCCAGTTTGAGAGGGCCTTCCTTTCACAAAAGTAATCCTCTCCTTGTTATCCTTATGGCTTCTAGCATGTTGCTTTTCACCATAAGAATAACCAATGCCATATTTGACATTTGTAGGTCTTTTGACCAAGTATGCACTACGTGCATATTTGATCTTCTCCTTGTCAAATATGCCACTTTCGGCAGGATGTTTTTCCTTTGTAGAAGTTGGCTTGTCCTTCAAACTGGTGTCACTTTTCTTACATATGCAAGCATGAGCAAAATCAGTTTTAGTTAGTTGAGATGGTGAAATCGAAGAGGAGGAAGGTTCACTTAGCTTGAGTGACTCAACCTGCACTTCAAGGATCTTGTTGACCTTGATCAGGTCAGCAAGTTGGTCCTTGATGGTGGCATTTGAGTCAGTTAGCTCCAAGCAAGTTTCCTTGCTCGAAGCTAACTCAAGCTCTAGTGATTTGCTTCGTTCCTTTTCAAGTTCTAGAAGTTTGTCAAGTTTGACATATTCCTCCTTTTGGGAGATGATGATGTCCTCTTGATGATGTATTAATCTCTCCTTCTCAACAAGTTGATGAAGCAAAAATTTCATTTTAGTAGCAGTTTTCCTATCTAGTCCAATAAGCATGTCCTCATTATCACTATTGAGTTCATCATCACTAGAATAGGAATGCACGGAAGAGGGTTTAGTGGTTACCTTGTGTTTACCTTCCTTTTCCATAAGGCAAGTGCCATCTCCCTTCCATGCGCCAAGTGTGGGGACAATGGTAGTCTTCTTGGATGTCTTCTCGATGGCTATGCTAGCCATCTCTTCTTCTTCGGACGATGAGGACTCGTCATACGAGTCCCATTACTTTTCGATGTGCGCTTGTTCGGCTTGTTTCTTCTTCTTGAAGAATTTCTTGGGTTGAGGCTTGGCTTCTTTGGTCTTCTTCTTGTTCTCCTCATATGGGCAGTCAACTATATATTGGTTGTATTCACCACAATTATAGTATGCCCGCCTCAACTTTGGCTTCGTTCTTTCCTTGTACTTTCCTTTGCTTGACTTTGTACCTTGTCTCTTTTTCATTATTCTATTGAATTTCTTCATGAACAATATCATGTCTTCTTCATCCAATTCACTGCTCTCGTCGTCACTATCTTCCTCTAGTTGTGCTTCTCTAGCTTCTTTGGATAGTGGCTTGAGAGTGGACTTCAAAGCAACCCCTTTCTTCTTTGCCGAGGTGAGATCGGCAATTTCCTTGACGTGTTTTGCTTGATTTTCCATCATCTCGAAGTTTATGATCTTTCCAAGCAGTTCATCCGGAGTCAACCTTTTGTATCTGGGGCTTTCTCTAATCATGGAGCATAGTGTGACGTTGTTAGGCATAAAAGCTCTAAGGATGAGCTTTACCACTTCGTGGTCATTCCATTTCTTGCTTCCGTATGATCTGACCTTGTTGACGAGTGTCTTTAATTGATTGTACATTTCTTGGGGTGACTCGTCTTCTTCAATTGCAAATCTTCCTAAATCGCCTTCAATCATCTCGATTTTTGTTTCACGCACATGTCGGTCACCTTCATGCGCAGTTTGTAGTGTGTCCCATATCTCCTTTGCAATTTTGAGTCCATCCACCTTGGTGAACTCGTCCTTAATGAGTGAAGAGGTAATTACGGTCGCAGCTGGAGCTTTTTGGTGAATTGCCTACTCTTGGCTGGGGGTGAGCTCTTCGTCGTCGTACGGAATATCTATCCTTGTGCACACAATATGCCACAAACTTGGATTGAGGGAAATTAGATGCATTTTCATATTTTGCCTCCACATCGAGTAATCACATCCATCGAAGTGTGGGGCTTTTCCAAGTGAGATAGATAAATAATGATTGCTATTGGAATTGAGACGATCATAGTTAAAAGGATATCAGGAGTAGTCACTGTGACTACTCCCTATCTTCTTCTCTTCCACTTTTACTTTCCCTTTGGAAAGTGTCTTCTTTCTTAGGAGTGCCTTAAGCTCTAGCGTCTCCTCATCGTCGTCCTCGAAGTCTTGAATGGCTTTGAGAAGTTTCTCCATCTCAATGTTCTTTTCGTCATCAACCTTCTCTTGGTTGTTGATCTTGTGGGTGTCCTTCATGTCCGACATGATCTCCTTCAAGCGATTAGTCTCTTTCTTGAAGAACCCGCTCTGATACCAATTGAATGTGGCCTGGGGGGGGTGAATAGGCCTTTTTTAAAAATTGTCGGATCCTGCAACACTTAACAACTAGTTCAAAAACAGAGAAATCAGACTAGTCTGGTAAAGTGCGGACTAGTCCGGTGTATACGGGCTAGATTGATTAGGTTTGATCGATTAACTTTGTTCTTCAATATATGCAGCGGAAGTATACTATTAAACAAAGTGTCACAAGGTTATGAATCAGGTTATATCAATATCAAACTTATACTTGCTATTTCAATGTAAAGTAATCAAGATCAGTTTGTAACCCTAGATTGATATGAAGTAAGAACAATGAACACAACAGAGAACACAAGATATTTATACCGTGGTTCGGTTCCCACAAAGGCAACCTACATCCACGTTGAGGAGCCCACAAAAGGACCGGGACTTCTCCAACCCTACCCTCGTCGGATCGCCACGAAGGCCAATCCTCTTGCACTTATCTCAAAGGGGTGAATAACCGAATTCAAGGGGCTTTCTCACACGTTGAGAGCTCCCTTGGATTACAACACAAAATACCACCAAGAACACACTCAAAAGATTACAATTAAAACGCAGGAGTGTGTTAGAGAATCAAACCAAGAGCTCAATGTGGTGTTGAATGTGTCTCTCCAATGATCTAGAGTGAATCCTCAAAGGATTGATCTTTGTTGCACTTAATTTTGTGGAGAGATGTGGTTTTTGAGGCTCTTGGGACATGTGATGGCGCTAGGGTTTGAGAGAATATAAAATATGGCCGTAAAACTCTATTTATATGGGTTTCTAAAAGTGACCGTTAGGGATCAGAAAGATCGAACTAGTCCGTGGTGGTCACCGGACTAGTCCGGTGTGCTGTGTGTAGCAAATCCTAAGTGTCCCGAAATATCGGACTAGTCCGACTAGGAGCATACTTGTCCGATTTCGCTACTGGAAATCTTCGGACTAGTCCGATAGTCATCAGACTTGTCCGGACATGTTAAATCCTAAGTGTATAGGATGACAAATCCGCACTTGGAGGACTTGTCCGATTCAGTTCAGAGGGTATGTCGGACTAGTCCGTGTGAGTATCGGACTTGTCCGATTTGGATCAGAAATAATATCGGACTAGTCCGGTTGTGATCGGACTTGTCTGATTTTGTGTGACTTGTGAAGTGTTTTGAGGACTAGTCCGCACTGGGGAGGACTAGTCCGATTCTAGTCGGAAAGGATATCGGACTAGTCCGATGGATATCGGACTTGTCCGATTTTGTGCAGAAAGTATATTGGACTAGTCCGGTGTTAGTCGGACTAGTCCGGTCCTGTGTAACTTTGTGCAATGTGTGTGTTTAATTGTGATTGAGCTCTTGGGATATGTTTTCTTAACACACTCCATACATAATGATCTACTATTCTTCTTCCTTGAGCTCATTTCCACTTTGCTCCTCATTCTTCCTTCTTTTTTTGGCACTTTGCTCATTGTCCTATTAAAATCTTGCACTTATCTCAACAAAGAGGTTAGGATCCCAATTTCTTGTCATAAATCATCCAAAACCCACAAGGGAGTCCCAGATGCACTTTCAGTTCTTGTCATCATCAACCTTTGTGCAATGTGTGTGTTTAATTGTGATTGAGCTCTTGGGGTGTGTTTCCTTAACACACTCCATACACAATGATCTACTATTCTTCTTCCTTGAGCTCATTTCCACTTAGCTCCTCATTCTCCCTTCTTTTTGTCACTTTGCTTATTTTGCTATTAAAACATGTGCTCATCTCAACAAAGAGGTTAGGATCTCATTTGCTTGTCCTAAATCATCCAAAACCCACAAGGGATTCCTAGATGCACTTTCACATACCAATCAATACTTTTGAATTTCTCAGCCAAGTCACTGCCCTTCCCATTGAACTTCTCTTCAATGGGGTCCCTGACCCCTTCCCTTGGAGCATGCAGCCTCAGACGGCCAACCGGGCCAGTTGCTATTCCCTTTCCCTTGCCCTTGGCTTGGCGAGGGCCACTAGCTGTAACTGCCTTGGACGCTGGCTTCTTTGCTAGCACCTTCCTTCGAGCCTGTGGAGGAGATGGAGCCGGCTCGGAAGGACACTCTTGGCGTTTCTTGCCAAGGCTCGTCGAGGGCTGAGGTGCGACCTCGTGGTCCATCTCGGCCTCGAAATCAGAAATCTCATCGTTTGAGCTCGACATGCCCTGAGAATGAATTGTGTAAGGCATGAATGAGAATGGATGATACAAGGTATAGGTGAGACAGAATAACAAGGAATTGCATTGAGGAATTGATAGGATAGGTTTTGAGTTCAGAAAAATCGGACAACTCCGGTGTACAGGCACGGACTAGTCCGGGTGATCGGACTTGTCCGTGCATGGACCGGACTAGTCCGGTATTCATCCTCAAAAGCTTAAGCAACTAGACAAATGGTGATTCCTAATGCACACTTAGCTTAGCATAAACGTAATACATCAAGGAGGCATGTATATAGTGAGGAATGCTAGGCTATTCGATCAACAATGAAGAAAATAGAGATTTCTAGGGTTTGGGGGAAAATTACCGAAGAAATCACTTGGAACTTGGAGATGAGGGTGTTGAGGTCTAGAAAAGTTTGTGAACTTCAAACTCCGAGCAAGGAAGCTTGATTTCCGCCCAAATGCAGAGCCTTTTGGTGGAGAAAGCAAGAAATCTCCTTGGTAGCTCGAGCGCGAAGAGAGAGAAGCTTGAGGCAAGTTGTGAGGGTGAGGGAATTAGGGTTTGGCAGCGACTAGGGTTATGGACACGAAAAATCGGACAAGTTTGGAGAAGACCGGAATAGTCTGAACTTTTCCAGAGGCTATATCGGACTAGTCTGTGGTCTACCGGACTAGTCCGGCATGACCGGTGCTCTGCGGACTAGTCTGCATGTGCGGACTAGTCCGGGTAACCACAGACTAGTCCGTGGTCACTAGGCAAGAACTTCTTATCCCATTATATATATTTGAAGGTACATATTTAGAAAATAGGGAGGCAAATCAAATCAACTAATCTTGATGAATATGATCAGTAAGCATACAACAATCAAGCAATGACCATAATTCACCAAGATCTAGTAATTGACATAGTTTTTCAGAGAAAATTGAGAGAGATGATTTTCACAATCCAATGAACATATTTTGAAGAAATCATACAGGTATGCAAAATTTCAAGCCACATTCCAAGCATCAAGGATGTTTAGTTCATTTCGAAGATCGCAAAAGCGTTTTTTCATCAAGTGGCTTGGTGAATATGTCGGCCAATTGTTTTTCGGTGTTGACATGGGAAATGGATATATCTCCTTTCATGGAGTGGTCTCTCAAGAAGTGGTGTCAGATGTCTATGTGTTTGGTTCTAGAGTACTCAACTGTATTATGGGCAATTTTAATGGCACTCTAATTGTCACAAAGGAGTGGAATACGGTTCATATTGTAACCGTAATCCCTTAGAGTTTGTCGCATCCAAAGGAGTTGTTCACAACAACTCCCGGCTGCAACATATTCCGCTTCCGCTGTGGGCAAGGCAATGGAGTTTTGTTTCTTGGAGGACCAAGAAACTAGGGATCTACCTAGGAATTGGCACGTGTCAGAGGTACTTTTTCTATCTACTTTGCATCCGGCATAATCTGCATCGGAGTAACCAACGAGATTGAATTTGGAGCCTTTTGGGTACCAAAGACCAAGGTTGGGTGTACGAACTAAATATCTCAAGATCCTTTTTATGGCTGTCAAGTGACACTCCTTATGATTGGCTTGAAATCTTGCACACAGACATACACTTAGCATAATGCCTGGCCTAGATGCACATAAATAGAGTAGGGATCCAATCATGGAGCGGTATACCTTTTGGTCAATGCCAGGTCCATCTTCATTGAGATCCAAGTGGCCATTCGTTGACATGGGAGTCTTTATGGGCTTCGCCTTGTCCATTCCAAACTTCTTTAGTATGTCTTGAGTGTACTTCGTTTGGCTTATGAACATCCCTTCCTTTTGTTGCCTCACTTGGAATCTCAAGAAGTACTTTAGCTCTCCCATCATAGACATCTCAAACCTATTTGTCATAATTTTACTAAACTCCTCACAAAAAGATTGGTTAGTTGAACCAAAAATTATATCATCAACATAAATTTGACTAACAAATAGATCATTGTCAAAAATCTTTGTAAACAGTGTATAATCTACTTTGCCAATCTTAAAGCCATTTTCAATTTAGAAATCTCTAAGACAATCATACCAAGCTCTAGGAGCTTGTTTGAGGCCGTAGAGAGCCTTACGCAATTTAAACACGTGGTCGGGAACTCTTCGTCTTCAAACCCGGAAAGTTGCTCCACATACACCTCCTCCTTGATTGGTCCGTTGAGGAAGGCGCTTTTCACATCCATTTGATAGAGCTTGAAACCATGGTGAGTAGCATATTCAAGTAATATTCTAATAGGTTCAAGTCTAGCTACAGGAGCAAAGGTCTCATCGAAATCCAAACCTTCGACTTGTGAATACCCTTTGGCCACAAGTCATTCCTTGTTCCTTGTCACCACCCCGTGTTCGTGTTGTTTGTTGCGGAACACCCATTTGGTGCCGACGACGTTGTATTTTGGTCTTTCGACTAGTTCCCACACCTCGTTTCTCTTGAAATTGTTGAGTTCTTCTTGCATGGCCACTACCAAATCTGGATCCTTCAATGCATCCTCAACCCTGCGTGGTTCCAAAAAGGACACAAATGAGTAATGCTCACAAAAATTAGCTATGCGAGATCTAGTAGTTACTCCCTTTTGGATGTCGTCGATGATATTGTCGATTGGGTGATCCCTTTGGACACATTAGTGTACTCTTGGGTGTGGTACTTGCTGTCTTGAATCTTCATGATCATCTTCTCCCCCTAAATGATTGACTTCATTGACTTCTTGATCATCTTCACTTTCTTGAGGTTGATCTTGTATGGAAGCTCCCCCTTGATCATTGGTCTCCTCTTGTGGTTCGTTTTCCTCATGGATATGTAGAGGTGGCTCTTGTGGTCGAACTTCACCTAACGCCATTCTTCTCAATGCTTGGCAAGGAGCTTCTTCTTTATATAGCACACTGGATCAATTTGCTCCTTTTGGGAGTCATTAGTTTCATAGAACACTACGTCACGTGCTACTTCAACAAGTCCGGAGGTCTTGTTGAAAACACGATAGGCGTAAGTGTTTGAATCATAACCAAGCAAGAAACCTTCATCGGACTTTGAAGCAAACTTTGAAGTCCTAGGCTTCTTGTTTAAAATATAGCATGGAGAACCGAAAACTCGAAAGTATGAAATATTAGTCTTGTTACCGGTAAGTAGCTCATAGGATGTCTTCTTGAGTAGTCGATGAAGGTAAATTCGATTTATAGCGTGGCAAGCGGTGTTAATCGCTTCCGCTCAAAATCGATTCAAGGTCTTGTACTCATCGAGCATTGTTCTCGCCATCTCTATGAGATTTCGGTTCATTCTTTCGGCAACTCCATTTTGTTGAGGGGAGTACGGAGCTGAAAACTCGTGCTTTATGCCTTCTTCATCTAAGTACTCCTCCACTTGTGTGTTCTTGAACTCCGTGTTGTTGTCGCTTTGAATGTTCTTGATTGTCAATGAGAATTCATTTTGAGCTCGCTTGAAGAACTTCTTGAGTATTCCTTGTGTTTATGACTTATCATGCAAAAAGAAAACCCAAGTGAAGCGAGAAAAATCATCAACAACTACTAAACCGTATTTGTTACCGCCGATGCATATGTAGGCAATTGGACCAAATAAGTCCATGTGATGTAGATCGAGCGGTCTTGTTGTAGTCATGACATTCTTGGCGGGGTGAGGTGCTCCAACTTGCTTCCCTGCTTGGCACGCGCTACGAGGCCCGTCTTTCTCAAAAACAACATCCTTTAAACCTCGAATGTGATCACCGTTGAGGTGTTTTTGAAGGTTCCTCATACCAACATGCGCTAGCCGTCTATGCCACAGCCAACCCATGTTGGTCTTTGCAATCAAGCATGTGTCAAGTTCGACTTTATCCTTGTTGAAGTCAACAAGATAAAGCTTACCCTTTAACATACCCTTGAATGCAATGGAACCATCCCTCCTGCTAGAGATGGTCACACCCTCGTTAGTGAACAAGAAATTATAACATTTGTCACATAATTGAGATATGGACAGCAGGTTATAATCTAAGCAATCTACATGTAATACGTGAGAAAGAGTGTGTTGTGGTGATATGGCAATTTTACCGGTACCGAGCACCTTTCCTTGACTATTGTCTCCGAAGTAGATGCCCTCGCTTGGATCCTCATTTGCTTCATATTCAACGAACATCCTTCTTTCTCCGGTCATATGATTGATGCAGCCACTGTCTAGCACCCATTTGGATCCACCGGAGGAATAGGCCTGCAAAAACAAATTATGCCTTGGTTTTAGGTACCCAAGCTTGCTTGGGTCCTCTTAGGTTTGTCACAAGGGATTTGGGCACCCACACATGAGATTTGGTGTTCTCATGGCGTGGCCCAACATAATGAGCATAAACCTTTCCATAATTACTTCTCATTGAGACATAAGATGCATCGAAAGTTCTCAATAGTAACTTTTGTTGTTTATACACGGGACTAGTCTGGGAGGTCGGACTTGTCCGGAATACCGGACTTGTCCGTAACCTGAATGGACTAGTCTGGCGGTCATGCATGTTGTGCTCATTAATTTTTGATTTTCCAGTTTGGAAGAGTCCTCCCTTTACAAAGACATTGCTATCCCTATTATTCTTATGGCTTCTAGCTTGTTGCTTTTCAACATAAGAGTAACCGATGCCATACTTGACATTTGGAGGTCTTGTGACCAAGTATGCACTACGTGCATATTTGATCTTCTCCTTGTCAAATATGCCATTTTGTGCAGGATGCTTGTCCTTGGTGGAGGGTGACTTGTCTTTCAAACTGTTGTCAATTTTACCACATGTACAAGTAGAAACAACTTCAGTTTTAATGGGTTGAGAAGGTGAACTTGAAGAGGATGAAGGGTCACCTTGCTTGAGTGACTCAATTTGCACTTCAACGATCTTATTAACCTTTATTAGGTTAGCAAGTTCTTCCTTGATTATAGCATTTGAGTCATTTAACTCCAAGCAAGCTTCCTTGCTTGAAGCTAACTCAACCTCTAGTGACTTGCTTCGCTCCTTTTCAAGCTCTAGAAGTTTGTCAAGTTCGACATATTCCTCCTTTTGGGAGACAATCATGTCTTCTTGACGATGTATTAACCTCTCCTTCTCAACAAGTTGATCAAGTAAAAATTTCATTTTTGTAGTTGTTTTCTTATCTAACCCAATAAGCATGTCTTCATTATCACTAGCAATGTCGCTATCACTAGAATAGGAATGCATGGAGGAGGGTTTTATTGTTACCTTGTGTTTACCTTCCTTTGCCATAAGAAAAGTGCCATTCTCCTTCCATGCGGCGAGTGTGGGAAAAAGAGTAGACTTCTTGGATGTCTTCTCGATGGCTATGCTAGCCATCTCTTCTTCTGATGATGATGAGGACTCATCGTTTGAGTCCCACTCTTTCCCTATGTGTGCTTGTTCGGCTTGTTTCTTCTTATTGAAGAACTTCTTTGGTTGAGGCTTTGGTTCTTTGGTTTTCTTCTTGTTTTCTTCATATGGGCAATCAACTATAAAGTGGCTATACTGACCACCATTATGGCATGCCCGCCTCAACTTTGGCTTTGTTCTTTCCTTGTATTTTCCTTCATTTGATTTGGCGCCTTGTCTCTTCTTCATCATTTTCTTTAATTTCTTCATGAATAGTATCATGTCATCTTCATCCAAATCACTGCTCTCATCGTCATCGTCTTCCTCTAATTGAGCTTCTCATGATTCTTTAGATAAGGGCTTGAGGGTGGACTTCAAGGCAACCCCTTTCTTCTTTGCCGAGGTGAGGTCGGCAATTTCCTTGACATGCTTCGCTTGTTTTTCCATCATCTCGAAATTGATGATTTTTCCAAGTAGCTCATCCGGAGTCATCCTCTTGTATCTAGTAATCATGGAGCATAAGCTGACGTTGCGAGGCACGAAAGCTCTAAGGATGAGCTTCACCACCTCGTGGTCGTTCCACTTCTTGCTTATGTAAGATCGAACATTGTCGACGAGCGTCGTAAGTCTGTTGTACATATCTTGAGGTGACTCATCTTCTTCGATTGCAAATATTCCCAATTCGCCCTCGATCATTTCGATCACCTTCTTGTACAGTTTGTAATGTGTCCCAGATATCCTTTGCAATCTCGAGTCCATCCACCTTGGTGAACTCATCCTGACTGAGCGAAGAGGTAATAACTGCCGCGGCTTGAGCATTTTGATGAATTGCCTGCTTTTGGCTTGGTGTGAGCTCTTCGTCGTTGCCCGAAATATCTATCCTTGTGCACACAATATGCCATAAACTTGGATTGAGACAGATTAGATGCATTTTCATATTCTAGCTCCAGATTGAATAATCACTTCCATCGAAGTGTGGGGCTTTTCCTAGAGGGATAGATAAATAATGATTATTGTTGGAGTTAAGACAATCATAGTTGAAAGGATATCGGGAATAGTCGATGTGACTACTACCCTTCTTCTTCTTTTCATCTTCAACTTTCACTTTCCCTTTGGAAAGAGTCTTCTTTCTTAGGAGCGCCTTTAGTTCAATCGTCTCCTCATCGTCATCCTCGAAGTCTTGAACGGCTTTGAGGAGCTTTTCAACTTTTTGATTCTTGTCATCATCAACCTTCTCTTGGTTGTTGCTCTTGTGTACGTCCTTCATGTCCGACATGATCTCTTCGAGCGATTAGTCTCTTTCTTGAAGAACCTACTCTGATACTAATTGAATGTACCCTAGAGGGGGGACGGGGGTGAATAGGCCTTTTTGAAATTTGTCGGAACCTGCAACACTTAACCGCTAGATCAAAACTTGAGATATCAGACTAGTCCACTAAAGTGCGGACTAGTCCGGTGTATACCAACTAAGTTAATCAAGTTTGATCAATTATTTGATCCTAGGATGTATGCAGCGGAAATATACTTATGATTTAGATGTTGCACGATTATAGACTAGGATATATCATAATTCAATCTTATACTTAATGATTCAATGTAAAGTAAGCAATATTTATTTAAACCCTAGATTGTTGTGATGAATAAGAACGATGAACACAAAGCAAGAACACAAACAATTTATCCCGTGGTTCGGCTTCCACAGAGGCAACCTACATCCACGTTGAGGAGTCCACAAAAGGACCGGGCCTCTCCAACCCTACCCTCGTCGGATCGCCACGAAGGCCAATCCTCTTCTCTTATCACAAAGGTTAAATAACCAAATTCAAGGGGCCTTTCTCACACGTTGAGGGCTCCCCTAGATTACAATGAAAACTCCACCAAGAACACACTCAAAAGATTACAATGAAAATCACAAGAGTGTGTTAGGAATCAAACCAAGAGCTCAAGAGTGATGAAATGTGTCTCTCCAATGTTTGAAGTGTATCCTCAAAGGATTGATCTTTGTGCCTTTTGATTTCGTGAAGAGATGTGTTTTGAGGCTCTTGGAAGGTGTGAAGGCGCTAGGGTTCGATAGAGGTTAAAGTTGGGCCATGCACCTCTATTTATATGGGGTTTCTAAAGTGACGTTAGGGTTTAGAAAGATCGGAATAGTCCGTGGTGGACACTGGACTAGTCCGGTGTGCTGTGTGTAGCAAACCCTAAGTGTCCCGAAATATCGGACTGGTCCGGCTAGGGGCAGACTTGTTCGATTTCGCTTCAGGAAATCTTCGGACTAGTACGATAGACATCGTACTTGTCCGGACAGTGAAACCCTAAGTGGTTATGAGGACAAGTCTGCACATGGAGGACTTGTCCGATTTAGGTCAGAGGGTTTTTCGGACTAGTCCGTGCTAATATCGGACTTGTCCGATTGACATCAGAAAGATATCAGACTGGTCCGGTGTGTGATCGGACTTGTCCGATTTTGTGTGACTTCTGAAGTGTTTTGATGACTAGTCCGCACTGGGGAGGACTAGTCCGATTCTAGTTAGAGAGATATCGGGCTAGTCCGTGGTGATATCGGACTTGTCCGATCTTGTGTAGAGAGAGATATCAGACTAGTCTGGTGTCAGTTGGACTAGTCTGGTCCTGTATAAATTAGTGCAATGTGTGTGTCTATTTGTGATTGAGCTCTTGGGGTGTGTTTCCTTAACACACTCCACACACAATGATCTACTACTTTTGTTCCTTGAGCTCTTCTCCACATTGCTCCTCATTCTCCCTTCTTTTTGGCACTTTGCTTATTTTCACATTAAAACCTGTGCTCATCTCAACAAAGTGGTTAGGATCTCATTTGCTTGTCATAAATCATCCAAAACCCACAAGGGATTCCTAGATGCACTTTTAGGTACTGCCACATGAGTCTTGAAGATGGGACTCGGCCCCTCCGGTGAGGCGGGCTCCCGAAATGCCATGTGTAGGGACGGGACCTCACCCAACCTCGGGGGAGATCTCTGATGCAGCCACGTGCCTCGGAGTGCCAGGTCCAGCACCCCCAACGGGAAAGGGCCTGGAGCTACCACGTTCCCTAAAGTGCCCCGGAGCTGCCACGCATCACGAATGACCGGGGCTGGCCTCCCCAGCAGGGGTCAGCCCCAATGCTGCCACGTGTCACGCAACTTGCCCTGGACGGTAATATGCGGGAGTTAAGGGATGGTGTGCCCTGCCCAAGTCAAGCATTGAAGACACGCACCCACCCCCGACACACAACACGGAGCACGCCAACGGTCAGAGACCGCTATGACCAATCGCATCACAGTGAAGGCGCTGCAGGCCTATCCCACTCGACCAAGCGGGTAGCTTGCGGCAACAAGGCGGGCTGACGGGACACCTTCTACCATCATCAGCAAAGGTGTGTGGGCTACTGACGAGAGAGGCGGCAAGATGGCAAGTCTTCACTACAACAGTCAAAGGAAGCTTATGCAAGATGCATAGATCTTTAGGATAAGATCACTTCGGGACCACCTGTCGGGCCCTAGACCCCACTTGTAAGGCATTCGGCCTTGTCTATAAAAGGACCAGACTGCCACCGTTACAAAGGACCCAACATCGAATCCCCAACACACACACACGCATACACACACTAGCAATAAAAACCACCGTGGAGTAGAGTGTTACGCTCCTTGCGCCGCGAGCCACGTAAAAACCACTGCCTCATATACTCTCATACGTGCGTAGGCCTAAGCCCTGCCGAAAAAGAACCTCCGCGGGCTACTCCTTAGCAAATCCGGGAGAAGTGTTGCATTAACACTTCGACACCTATCTAGACCAACCAAGCCTCTCCATTTGATAATTGATTTGCTTCCACCTAGCCTTCCTTTGGGAGAATATACATGACACCCTTTAAGAATACTCTAAAATGGAAAATGCTACATCGATAGATTTCGTGCGCTTGCGGACCTACATCTATAATCTAAAAACTATTAACAAGCATTACTGGCACTCTTGCTAGGAATGAATTATTAGTAGTGCGTAGGAAATATCAACAAGCATTTCTTGCGCTGTTGCCGGGGAAGGAACCCGAAGTATTGCATGATTGAGTGAATAGGATAGGACACTGATAGGTTTTAGTTGGATAACCCTTATTGTTTTTGCATTCTATGTGAAAACAGGGTAGTGTATGTCTGTTTTCCGCTTTCTAAAAAACTTTGTTGAAGATCCCGAATACCTTCTGAGAGATTGATCTCGTGTTGTTACTCCTCAAAAGCTTTGAGCGACAAATCAAGTCAGCGTAACTACACGAACAACCAAAACACCAATGGCCTAGAAGGCCCTTCATGAGTTTTCAACTCCCACTGCTAACAATGTGCCTGTTGGACTCTCTATTAACACAGGAGATGTGAACTTCAAAATCAAGACTGGCCTGATCACTATGGTGCAAGCCAACCCATTTTGTGGGAAGGCTAACGAGGATGCAAGTGCTCACCTGCAATAGCTCCTTGAGGTATACAACACTTTTAAGATCAAGGATGTATCTCCTGATGTTGTCCGTCATAGGTTGTTTCCGTTCTCTCTTCTCGGGAGAGCGAAACAGTGGTTCTATGCGAACCGAAGTGCTGTGGAAACTTGGGAGAAGTGTTCTATGGCATTTCTCACCAAGTTTTTCCCGTTGGGCAAGACCAATGCCCTACGTGGGAGAATTTCCATCTTCTAGCAAGATGTCAAGGAGTCTATTCCTGAGGCTTGGGAAAGGCTTCAGGAGTACATCCTGGCCTATCCCCACCATGGGATGGATGATTGGCTAATTATCCAAAACTTCTACAATGGGTTGACCCCTTCGGATCGTGACCATGTTGATGCTGCTTGTGGAGGATCCTTCTTCTCATTGATGATGCCCAAAGCCAAAGATTTGATTGAGAAGATGGTGTCAAATATGGGATGGAGCGACGAGTGTCTCCATACCCGCCAGCGAGGCATGCACACCTTGAAGGTGGTGGACATGATCGCTGCCAAATTGGACCTCCTTATGAAGAAGATTGATGGACAAGGCAATGGTGAGGTTTGTGGCAATGCTTATGCCCTAGACTCTCACATCACTTGTGAAGTCTGTGGCAACACTGGCCATTTGGGCAATGACTTCCCAGAAACCCGTGAGGATGTCCTATACGTTGCAAGCAATGGAAACAACAAGGGCTATTGTCCAGGAGGTCAAGGGTGGGGGCAACCACGCCCTTTCTTTCAAGAGGGTACAACAACAATGGCAACAAAGGAAATCAACCCAACTTAAGAGAACTTGCCATTAGCCAGCTGAAGATCAATGATACTCTATCCAAGAAGATGTTGGCTAATGACAAGACCCTAGAAAGCATTAATGCGAAAATTGAAGAGCTATCCTCAGCCTTTAATAATCAATTGAGTTTCCACAAGATTTTGGAAACTCAGTTGGCTCAACTCGCTCCAGTTGTTCCTCTAATGGAAAAAGTGGGTGCGGTGGCTACGGGAGGTGGCAAGACCACTTGTGACCCACCGTATCCCACACAAGGGAAGAGGGCAACTACAAAAGAAAAGGTGGATGTCATAGTTTGCATAAGTGAACCACTTAGTGAGAGAATGGCCAAGCATTTTGAAGACACCAACTTATTGCCATTTCCTCACAGGCAAAGGAAGCCAGCAGTGGATGAGCAATTCAACCGCTTTGTTGAGATCATCCAGTAAATACACATCAATGTGCCCTTGATTGACGCGATGCAAGTACCCACTTATACTCAGTATCTCAAGGACATATTGAATAACAATTGGACATTGCCCACCAGTGAGGTTGTCAAGCTTATGGAAGACTGCAGTGTAGCCATCCTCAATAGGCTTCCAGAAAAGAAGAAGGACCCTGGATGTCCTGCGATATCATGCTCGATTGGGTTTCACCACTTTTACAAGGCTCTTTGTGAACTTGGAGCAAGTGTGAGTGTGATGCCCAAGGTGGTTTTCAACCAGCTAAACATTACGGAGCTTACTCCAACACCAATGCAGCTCCAACTGGCTGATTCTTCAGTCTGTTATCCGGCAAGTATCGCTGAAGATATCTCGGTGAAAATCGGGAATTGCTTCATACATGTTGATTTCGTGGTGCTCGACATGGAGGTCGAGAAGGATACACTGCTCATCCTTGGGCGACCATTTCTTAGCACCGCGAAGGCTCGCATAGATGTGGGAGCTGGAGAAATCCACTTCCATATCAATGGCAAGGTGGAGAAGTTTAACTTTTTCCTGAAGTTGGAGCAATGCTCCATGATTCATATCAAGAATGGGACGAATGTTAAGCACATTCAAGAGGTCAAAATCACACCTCCAAAGGTGGACCCTCTCATTGCATTCATGAGGAATTCGATCTATGTAGAGAACTCGTCTTATCGTCCACGCTGACACCCTAAAAAGATGAAGAAGTCTGGACTCCCCAGAGACCCAAGTCCACCAAGCCGCTAAAGAAGGAATGGCGAAAGAACCAATACAAGCCATTTGAGCCCATCTCTCTGGGCCCGAATGTCAAAAAAAGAAGAAGGAGGAATGTCCATCTTATCGGATGGTTGTGAGACCAAGTCAATAGGTTAACTTGGTAGTTTAGCTTTTCTTTAATTTTTCCTTTCTCTTCATTTGGTTTTCCCCATTTAGTTTGATTTTTCCCACTGCATATTTGGTTTTTATTAGCAAGTTGAGAATCTTCTATTCTCAATTATCATTTTTATTTCTTTATTTTCCACAAAAAAGAAAATTGTTTGGTTTTGAAAAAAAGGAGTTTTTATTCGAAAAACAATTTCCCTGAGTTGCAAAAGCGGTAATTTACCAACGTACGAATTCCATAGCCGTTGGGGAGCCACCTGCCAAAAGGTAGAACAGGGGGCCCACTTGTCAATTCGGTCGACCCCCTTGTTTGGCTAACATGGGGAAAGGGCCATTTTGGCTCTCTCTCCTCCAACGGATACATATGGTTCCCTAGTGACAGTTGGGGAGTGTACACTATAAATGGTGGCCGTGTGGATCATTTCTCCTCACACTTCACCTCATTTCATACATTCCCAAAGTCACTCTTGATCACATTGTTTTGCTTGCTCTTCATTGAAGTACTCTTGCCCAACTCAAAAAGATTTGCCCTTGTTTGCATTTGCAATTTGCTCTCAAGCTCTTCAAGGGAAAATCCGTCGGGGGTTTTGCTTGTGCTAACATCACCTCTTTCAAGTTTTTGCCTTCTTGTGTTCTTGTTCGTTGTGGCCATGAAAAGAATGAAGAGGTTGTTTGGAAAGAGGAAGGAAGCTGCAAGCTCAAGCCATGGTGGAGATTCATGTGCACGCTCCTCTTCTGTTGCTACACCAAGTTCACGGAGGAGGAGTGTAGGTGAGGACACTCCCATGGGTGAGAGAAGCAACCCGCACCAACTTCTTCACGATGACGACCTCGACATACAAAGTGAAGTTGAAGATCAAGCATGCAAGCTCCTCCAAGATCGTGAGTTTTCTCATACGAAAGCTTATGATCCGGATTTGATCTCCAAAATAGGTATGGCTTCCAAATTCTTCTCTATTTGGCGTGAACTAGGATGGGGAAACTTTGCTCACATACAGGAGAGAGGTTCATGCCTTCTCTCCATACAATTCCTTTGCACACTCAAAATAGGATTTGATGGTATTACTTTTGGATTATTTCAAAAAGATTACAATATCCTATGGAAAGAATTAAGTGAAATCCTAGGCTTCCATAAACGTTGTTTGCTAGATTTAGATGCTTTGCCTATGTTTAACAAACAAAGTTTTTGGCAAGATTTAACTAGTGAGGTCAGATGTAGTGCACCTAGAATAGCCGTTTACACAACCCTACTTTACGCTTCATGCATAGATGGGTGGCTATGACTATGTTCCCTAGAGGAGACGTAAGGGTAGTGCGTAAAGATGAGCTGAAAATATTAATTACCATGATTGAAAAGGTAAAAGTTGCTTCAGTTATTGCCATGATGACACAATGGTTATATTACATTCCAATAACAGGGCCAATTGAATGCACTTCATTGAATACTCGTATTGCTACTGGGGTAGGAGCACTAGAATATTCTTCATTTGAGTATATTGAAAATGAAAGAGAATTGATTAATGAAGATTATTTAGCGCAAGGACATACCCTTAAGCATGATCAAGATGGCTCATTGTTATTTTATTATATTGGCTTTGTCAATCAAATTCGGTTACCTAACCCGGATTATCATTTGCACAAATGTCAGAGGCTAACCATTGACTTTCTTCCCATCGAGGAAGCCCGAAGAAGTAATGTCTCTGGCAGGGTAACTAGAAGTTGTACAAGGAGAGCAGCCATGCCCACGACAACTTCCACGATCCATGAGTACGAAGAGGAAGAGAATCCAATGGGTGATGCACCCAGATGTACTCAACCTCCATCGTATGAGGCCGAAGCTCCGTCATGGCATGGATGGCCGGGTGTCACATGGGAGCCACCCCTATCCACTTCAAGCTCTAGCAGCTTGCCTCCAATGTTCATGGGAAGATGTTGTTCCTCTTCGGCTAGAAGTCATCCTGACTATAGCCAAGGAATAACGGATCTCACTAGACGTATGGAAGAGCTTGAAGTGACAACGAGTGACATCTACAACACTCTCCAAGGGCATGTCCAAGGTACCCAAGACTGGCAACAACACATGTACGCTAAATTCACCACCATCAACTTCACGCTACAACAACAACAACAAGCAGATCTCACGGCATACTTCCGTCATCAAGGGTTCAACCCTCATCACGGAGGTGATTGAAGAACAAGCTTGGGGGAGGACCCCCACTTGAGGTAAATTGTATCACACCCCTTGCATATTTATTTTCCATTCACTTATCATCCACCTTGCATATAAAAAAGTAAAGTATTATAGACTTGTTTTCAAATAAAATAATAGATGTGCGGTAAGAATGACTTGGAATTCACATATATGAAATGATGAATAGTTGCTCTGTTTTAATTTTCCTAAGTCCCTAGTTTACAACTTACTACTCTCCAACATCTTGCTCTCATTGGCTAAAAATTGCTTTTGCCTTGATTTAGAAATTATGGGTAGCAAAAGATTAATCCATTGTAACTTTTTGTGAGATATTATATAGTTATAGGGCTCCTATTCCTAGTTTGAAAGTGAAAATTGGATTTCCAGAGAAAATTCTAAAAAGATTTAAGTTACTCTCAATTGATTGGAAATACCTACCAAAGCCATATGATACATCACATTGATAGACCTTATACATATGATATTTGTTTTCACATTGAGATTTGTCAAACTAGTATAGACCTATGTGAGATTTCATTCATTACATTTTGAATTCAAGACTTCACTTGCACATGCTATACTTCTACACTAGAAGTGAGCAAATTCCCATCATACCATCATTCCACAATAAAAAGAGAAACTCCATATCATTCATGCTTAGTACTCTCTCCAAAATTTATTGTATAAAAAGGGAGTAGAAGACATGGCTGCAAGAAAAAGAAAAAGAAAATGCATGCTTACATCATAAGCATGAGGAAAAAGAGAAAGAAAAGTAGCCATGTTTCATCACTGCAAAATAAGAAATTCCACTAAAAAAGGAGTCATATCAATATCACCTCTACCTCCATTCCATCACACATGCACAAGTCTTGAATCAAATTGTTTTGAATTGATTTCTCCAAAGGCTTGCTCTTTTGACTTAGCAATATTATGTGTTGCAAATATGCCTACTATATTCCTACCAAGCTCCACATACAAGCCCTATGTAGAGGTAGGATGAATTTAGGCAAAATGCCTTGGTGGGGACATATTTCCACTACACAAAAAGGAGAGATCGAGAGAATCAGATTGAGGTACTTAAAATCTAAATTGAACTCTCCAGAACTTGAGTGGAACTTGATTTCTAGGGTATGTGTGCCCCAATTGTTGTTCTATCTTTCAACCGCCCATGAAGAGGAGATGGCATAAGCCCCATAATGACTTGACATGGGTGAAGTACCATGCATAATTTTGCAATACTAGGTAGAGTATTTTGTTGTGCACATGGTACTTTTGAAAAGTAGAACATTATAGCAACTCCTAATCATCAACCTAAAGTCTTGAATTTTCTTGGGACGAGCAAAGGATAAGTTTGCGGGAGTTTGTTGATGGTTTATATACCAATTTCACCCGTCAATATAACTCACTATGTGAAGAAATTGTCATTTCTTGCACACGTCACCTTTCTATTTAAACTATTTCCACTTGTTCTTGGAGAAATAGTGCATGCAGGGAATTATTGCAGGAAATGAGGTAAAAGAGGGGGAGCAATCCCATAAAATACCATCCAAGCCAATCAAGCGATGACATTTTGGCACCACATGGATCAAATGGCCCACAAATAGAAGTATCTGAGGCCATCCAATGGTGTAGCACCCATATCAAGGGATGGGGCTCACCTGGCAGTGACCTGGAGAAAGCACACGAGAAATTGTGCAAATACCAGGTCGGTCGACCCCCCTAGTCGATCGACCGAGTCCTGGTGCCAAACTCGATCAATCGCCGTGTGTTGGCTCCTTTCGGCTTGAAGAGGTCAGTGGTGAATGATTTGCGTGCTTTTGGTGGCAGGAACCGACCCTTCTCCACCTATAAATAGGACCCCCTACCCTCACTTCACACACACACACACAACACTTGAGTATTCATCCATTGTATCCACTACTCTCCATAGGTCTCGAGGAGTGTAGGCCGTAGAGAGGAGAGCCTCTAGTCCATAGTTCAAGTAGGAGAAGAGTAGAAGGAGTCTCTTCCCAATTCCTAATTGGTAAAGGTTTGGCTCTCATATTCCTATTTGTATTTGTGACTTTGCTCTTAATAAAGATGTTATCTTTAGTCTTCTATGGTTCATCTACTTGGATGAAGTGTTTCTTGTTTGATTGTAGATTACATATATTTGGTATGAGTAGTATTTATGATTATGCTATACCATTATCATTATATCATCATAAACACTACAAACCCCCACTATAGTATAATTAGTTATGACATGATTATGTTAATATGAATCACTTATGCTATGAATTAACATTGGTTCAATGATGATATAGTTCATTGCCTTAGGATGGACTGTGCCTAGGCTCTTAAGGTAATTGTAAGACCTATGTGTGCTGAATACATTGGCTTGTAGTGAATACACTTGGCTTTGATGATAAAAGTTTTGAATATCACCAAAACACCTTTTTATCAAGGTCCGACTCTAGCTCTGAGCTACAGCAAGGTCCGACGGTAGGTCCGGCTTGGTTTGGGTAGCTCCGGCTACGTTAGATGCTAGGTCCGGCTTCTTGGTAAGGTCCGACTAGCTTTGGTTAGCTCCGGTGAGCTTTTTCTTTAGCTCCAGCATGACTTTGTTAGCTCCGGCATGTCTCTGTTAGCTCCGGCATATGTTTGATAGCTCGGCATGCTTTTGCTAAGCTCCGACGTACTTTGTCTAGCTCCGGCTTGTGGGATTACCAGTTCCGGCTAGTTCTGGTTAGCTCCGGTGCTAGGTCTTGCCAGCTGTTGTAAGCTCCGGCGGGAGCTTGCTAGTACTAGTTTTGGTAAGCTTCGGCGCTAGGTTTTACTAGCTTTTGTTAGCTCCGGCTCAAGCTCCGGGTTTCTTTGGCAAGGTCCGGAACTTGACTGAAGTGCTTCTGCTTTGCATTTGCAATGTTTCGTACTTGCTTTACATATATGGAAAGATTGCTTAGTATTCATTTGCTAAGTTTTTGATGCGTTTTGGATGATATGGCTGATATCGTTACTACTGTGGTTTTGCAACATGCTTATGTGAGGTGCTCACGTAAGGTGTTGTGTTCGGAACTAACTTGAGTCAAGTCGAGGACTTGGGCTCGTATGGATTGTTTGTTTGTTCATGTGCAGGTGTAGCTTGAGTTCAAGTCATGGCTGGTGACAGGATCCATTGGACTAGTCTCAGGAGGAGATGAGGTTCCAACAACCAAGTTCGGGAGGAACTGTGGTTGAGCGGGTCAGGAGGTCGCGCAGGATGATTGAATCAAGGGCAGTGCATATGAAGGTCAAAGGAAGGTGTTCGCACGTATGCAAGAGATGCATGACGTGGCAATATGCTTCTAGAGACGGATTATGGAAGGAAGATCTGATCGGAAGGATCGGATCGTATCGGTTGAAGACTTAGGCTGCTAGCTGAGTCGGTTATGGCTCGGTATGGAAATATCGAGTTGTTTATGTTAGGATTTCGTGTGGATCACGAATTTGAGTTGTTTAGGAATGTGGGATACGTTCCTAAGGTGTTTGGAAGTCTTAATATTGGTTCTATCTGCGTATAGTAGAATCTTGAGCAGTTATGGAAAGTTCCGATTGTGATCGGATTAGGATTGGAGTCCTAGTTGAGATTGGGATGGCCTAAGGGCTGGTTATATAAGCAAGGGAAGGCCAAAGATCGAGATAGACGACTTTGGGGCTGTTCCTCTTGTGTTCTATTGAATAAAATTCATAGTTTGAAGGAACGTTTGTGCCTTGTTCGTCCGACTTGTTCCAGACAAGTTTTACTCGTTGAGTTTTTGGACAGCACTACCTTTCGTCGGTGGTTTTATCATAACTCGAGTTTTACTGATCCAATTGATGTGATTCTTTTTGGGTTGTCTTCACAACTTGATTATATATCATCTGTCAAAATTTCACAGTCATTGGATTTGTTTTTTCTGAGCTACACGAGTTTCTTTGCAGCATTCCAGAAACTGTTTTTCTCGGGTAGGTCAGATTGACCCTTGTTTGATCATTAGATCATAACTTGAGTTTCTCTCAACGGATTCGAGTGATTCTTTTTGTGTTGTCTTCGTGACTTGATTATCTATGATATAAATCACTTTTGTCACGGTGAAACACGATTAGATTAGTCTCACACATGATTTCTTTAACAGATCGTTTTTCTACCGAAAGGGTTTGGGGTTTAATTGTTTCCGCTGCGTAAGATTTTTAAATCTACCATTCACCCCCCCTCTGTTAGCTTTTCACGTGCTCTTCGATCCTAAAATTGGTATCAGAGCCACGGTGCTCTAATCTTTATTATTTGCACGTGTTTTTGACTAATCATCATGGAGAAGTACTCCGCCAAACCGTGTGTGTTTGCTTGTATTGATTTTTAGGTTTGGAAGGCACGCATGGAGGCTTTCATCCAGGCACAAGGCTTTGCAATATGGGAGAAGGTGTATAAGCCTTATGAAGTGCCACCTAATGATCAAGTCACGGCCACAAACCTACGGGATGTCGACAACAACAACAAAGCCCGAAACTTGATCATCCAAGGACTCACTCAAAGCGACTTTGATCGTGTCGCGCACCTCCGGTCAGCATACGATGTCTAGAGAGCTCTCTGTGATTATCATGAAGGCTCCAACACAATCAAGGAGGTAAAACAAGATATGTTCAAGAAAGAATATATGCGCTTTGAGATGCAACCAGGTGAGTCAATCGATGACCTCTTTGCTCGTTTCAATAAAATTCTCAGCAACTTACGAAGTGTCAATGTAAATTTTTCTGATGCTGAGAATGCTAGGCATCTTCTTAGTGCTTTAGACATGTCAATTTGGGAGATGAAAGTAACATCTATTCGTGAATCAACTGTCATGAGTTCTCTTACATTAGATGTACTTTATTCTAAACTAAAAACTCATGGAATTGACATCCTAGCACGTAAGAACCCAAACAAGTCTATTGCATTTGTCTCACAATGTGATATGTCTAGCTCCAGCCAATCGTCATCCTGCAATACTCTTGCTTTGTTGTCCTCACTAACCCTGGAGCAGATCGAAGAATTTCCAGAAGAGGAGTTGGCACTCATCTCTACTAGATTCTCAAAAGCATTGCAAAATGTGAGAACTAGAAGGAGAGGAAGCTCTGGACCTCAACGCTGTTTTGAATGTGGTAAAATAGGACACTTTCGTACAGAATGCCCTAACTTTTCAGGTCCGACCACCCGGGAAGAAAAACAAAGCAAGGTCCGGACCTCCTCTGGAAATTCCAACAAAAAGAAAAAGAAGGGTACCATAGGACGCAAGATGATTAACAGCTTCATCACCGCACTTCAAGAACTTAGTTCAAGTGATGTAGACTTTGAAAGTGATGAAGATGATGACGATCTGGCCAACTTATGCTTCATGGCGGGCAAAACAAGATCAAGATCAAGTCAGGAGGATGCAGAACACAACAGTGAAGACGATGAGGTATGTTCTACCTGCAATAAAATGTGTGATGCTATTTCTCGTGCAACTATTATTGTCAAGAAAAAGGACAAAAAGCTTAGGGATAGTGCTGCTAAAATTGAATCACTAGAATCTGAAATTAACCGTTTAAAAACTTTGATTCCTAGTAATGATGCATGTCCTTCATGTGACTTAATCTTTGAACAACTGTCCACATTAAGAAGTGCACACTCCTCCACTCTAGATAGACTTGATGAAGAAATTAAAAAGAACAAAGAGCTTGCTGCACTTAATGATAAAAACTTGAAAGATGCTAGCTGTTCTACAATTGACTTGCATTGTTCAACTTGTGATGATCTTGATAAGAAACTACAGGATGCTATGAATGAAATTTCTATATTGAACAATGCTTTACATTCTCATGAAGTTAAATTTTATTCCAATTGCAAACTTAAAGGAAAAACCTCATGTGAAAATTGCCTTGATCTGTCCAATAAACTTAATGACATGCATAGGACATTAGATCGGTTTTGCAATGGGAATAAGAACCTAAACTTGCTACTGAATTCTTTCAAGTCTTGCAATAATAAAACTGGTTTAGGTTTTGATTCTCATGCTCATGCTAAGGCACATCCACCTAAATTGTAAAGTCATTAGGAAGTGGTTTGATTCAAACAGTTCCTAAACAAAAAGGAGTGGTTTTCAAATCTGCAGGAGTGATGCTTCACTCGGTTTCAAATAAAAATATTGCTTGCTCATCTAGACATGAACACAAAGTTAAATTTTATTGTACCTTCTGTGGTAGAGATGGTCATGTCATAGATTTTTGTTATAGACTAGCTAAACAACAGAAAAAGGAAAGAAAAATTGCTAGATCTTATAATTTTCATGCAATTAGAAAAACACAACCTGCTTTAGTGAGTCAGAAATTTGAAAAGGTAGCTTCCGGACCTTCTGGTAAGAAATCCGCAGAAGCAGCTCCGATAGTTCCGATAGCTCCGAGAGCTACCGGATCCTCTGTTGTTCCCTCCAGAGCTTCAGTTTTTGCCTCCGGACCTTCTGCTTTTACCTCCGGAGCTACTGGTTTTCACTCTAAACAAGTAACAACTTCTAAATCAACTGTTAAGAACAGAAAATCTCAATCCTTGACTCATAAACCTGCTGTTTTATCTCAGCTTTCGCGTGTTTTTCCTGCTGCACGTCGCGTGACTCAGTACTGGATTCCTAAATGCCTTTTGACTAACCCCAGTATTGAGTCATCGACGTATTGTGCTTCTATGTAGGTTACACGCTTGAGGAAGGAGAACATTTGGATTGTGGATTCAGGTTGCTCACGCCACATGACCGGTAACAAAGATTGGTTCTCCTCCCTCTCTTTTGTGTCACGTGTAGAGAATGTTACTTTTGCTGATAATTCTTCAACTCCTATAATTGCTAAGGGTTCGGTTAAAGTAAATGATCACTACACTTTGAAGG
Source organism: Tuctoria greenei (assembly GCA_036927565.1). NCBI lineage: Eukaryota > Viridiplantae > Streptophyta > Magnoliopsida > Poales > Poaceae > Tuctoria > Tuctoria greenei. The sequence goes on from JAYESD010000005.1 coordinate 180,912,499, forward strand.
ATATGGCACTTGTCAAAAATTTGAAATACAACTTGCTTTCTGTTTCACAATTGCTAGATGAAAATCTAGAAATTATTTTCAATAAAAACTGCTGCAAAGTTGTAGGTTCAAATAGTGAGCTTATTTTTAACATGTCTCGGTTTGGAAGAGTTTTTAAAGCTGATTTTGATATGTCTTCCTCTAAGCATAGGTGTCTAGTTGCTAATGATTCAAAGGACTTATATTTTTGGCATCGTAGACTTGGTCACGTAGGCTTTGATCACCTAATGCGTGTTAGTACTCTTGATCGCATACGTGGGCTGCCTAAGCTTAAAGGGGACAAAGAAATTGTGTGCTCTTCTTGTAGACATGCTAAGATGGTTGCAGGTTCACATACTCCTCTCACAATGAACATGACAACTGAACCATGTCAACTTTTGCATCTTGACACCGTAGGACCTTCACGTATTCAATCCTTTGGAGGTAAATGGTATGCTCTTGTTATTGTTGATGATTATTCTAGATATTCTTGGGTGTATTTTATGGCGTCTAAAAATGAAGTTTTTAGTCACTTTAGAACTTTATTTCTTAGATTATCAATTGATCACCCAGGATCATTAAAGGCAATTAGAAGTGATAATGGAACTAAATTTAAAAATCAATTCTTTGATCACTTTTGTGCTGAAAATAGAATAGATCATCAATTCTCTTCACCATATGTACCTCAACAAAACGTTGTTGTAGAAAGAAAGAACGGAACCTTAGTTGAGATGGCTAGGACTATGCTTGATGAATATCAAACTCCTAGGAAATTTTGGGCTGATGCGTTAGCAACCGCTTGTTATGTCTCAAATCGTGTTTTCTTGCGTGCTAAGCTAGGTAAAACACCATATGAGCTCCGGTTTGGACATAGGCCTAGTGTTATACACTTTCGGGTCTTTGGTTGCAAATGCTTTGTTAAGAAACATGGTAATCTTGATAAATTTGAACCTAGATCCATTGATGGCATGTTTCTTGGTTATCCATCTCATACTAGAGGCTACAGTGTGCTTTTACTTGACACTAACAAAATTGTGGAGACTTGTGAAGTGTCTTTTGATGAAGCTAGCCCAGGTACTAGCTCCGGTGTTACAGGACCAGATCCGTATCCTCAGGGAGAGGGTATTTTCGAAGATGAAGAAGAGCCGGTGATATTGCCTGGTAGTTCCGAAGTTGACACGTGTCTAGCTCCGGACATTGAATAAGCTCCGGCTATCACCTCTGCTGATCCTGATCAACCACAAGTCACAAGCTCATCAATCTACAATGAACCTAATGAAGAAGAAGCTTGTGAGACATCTGTTCCCCTACCTTTTTACAAAGATAATCCCCCACAACAGATGATTGGAAGCTTGCACGAACGAGTCACACGGTCCAGGTTTTGTGATCCAAACTCTCATGCTCATTCTGCTTTTGTTGCTTCTTTTGAACCCAAAGATATATCACACGCACTCACTAATGAATCTTGGATTATTGCCATGCAAGAAGAGTTAGAAAATTTTGAAAGAAATAATGTTTGGAAACTTATACCTCCACCTCAAGGTCACACTTTAATTGGAACTAAATGGGTATTTAAAAATAAACAAAGTGAGGATGGGGTTGTGGTTAGGAATAAGGCTAGGTTGGTTGCTCAAGGTTTCACTCAAGTTGAAGGTCTAGATTTTGATGAAACTTTTGCTCCTCTCGCTAGATTAGAAGCCATAAGAATTTTGTTAGCTTTTGCAGCATCTAAAGGTTTTAAGCTATATCAAATGGATGTTAAAAGTGCTTTTCTTAATGGCTACATAGATGAGGAGGTTTATGTCAAACAACCACTAGGTTTTGAAAATCCAGATTTTCCTAATCATGTTTACAAACTGTCCAAAGCCTTATACGGTCTCAAAGAAGCCCCTAGAGTATGGTATGATAGGTTAAAAACATTCTTACTTGAAAAGGGGTTTACCATGGGCAAGGTTGATAAAACTCTTTTTGTGCTTAAGCATGGCAATGACTCATTATTCGTTCAAGTGTATGTGGATGATATTATCTTTGGTTGTGCTTCTCATGATCTTGTGTCCAAGTTTTCAGCAATGATGAGTTCCGAATTTGAAATGAGTATGATGGGTGAACTCACTTACTTTTTGGGGCTGCAAATCAAGCAAACCAAGGAGGGTACCTTTGTGCATCAAACGAAGTATACCAAAGATCTCCTAAGGCGCTTCAACATGGTCAAAAGCAAGCCTCTTCGGACACAAATGGGAACAGCAACAACACTTGAACTTGATGAAGATGGTGAATCCGTGGATCAAAAAGAATATAGAGGTATGATCGGATCACTTTTGTACCTCATGGCATCAAGACCGGAAATACAATTCAGCGTATGTCTTTGTGCACGGTTTCAAGCCTCCCCACGTGTTTCACATTGTCTAGCCGTCAAAAGGATTCTCAGGTATTTACATGGAACTCAAGAATTTGGCATATTTCTTCCTTCTTCCTCAACCGTTACATTGAAAGTTTTTTCGGATGCTGATTTTGGGGGTTGTAGGATTGATAGGAAAAGTACTTCCGGTGCTTGTCATTTTCTTGGTAATTCTCTTGTTGCTTGGTCCTCTAGAAAACAAAATTCAGTTGCACAATCCACAGCCGAATCTGAATATGTAGCTGCTGCTAGTGCTTGCTCACAAATTCTTTGGATTGTTCAAACACTTAAGGACTATGGGGTTGATCTAGATAGTGTTCCGCTGTTTTGTGATAACACTAGTGCTATTTGCATTGCCAAAAACCCCGTGCAACATTCTAGAACTAAGCACATTGATATTAGGTATCACTTTCTCTCTGATAATGTTGAAAAAGGAAACATTGTGCTTCACCATGTAGATACCAAACATCAATTGGCTGACATTTTTACAAAACCTTTGGATTTCACTCGTTTTTGTTACATTCGTAGTGAAATTGGGATTATGCATCCTCATGGATTAAATTGAGGGGGAGTTTTTTTTGAAACTTGGGAAGTCTATGTGTGAATCTGAAATTAACATAATATGAGCATAATATTTCATACATATATGACTTTGTGATTCCTTTTACATGCTGAAAGTTCCTACTACATTACTCGTGTTATACATTTTGTAGTTTTTGCCATGTCTAGTAATTGGAATAATTACTTACACTAAATCTGGTCATGGTCGAACTTTCTTGTTGTTTTGAACTTGTTGCTTGCTCACAAATGCTTTTAACCATTAAGAATTTATCAAGTAATCAACTCACATATTGAGTTTTTATGAACAAATATAATTTGAGAAAAGATCAAGAGAATATGCATACATCGCACTTCTTCTTTTGAGATAGCTTGTCATTGCACTTAGATATGAACTTGGAAGAAGTTGTGTATGACTAATACCATGTCCTTAAGCTTCTGATTGTCAAATGATATAGGCTTGGCTTGGTTGGTTAGAATAAGGCAGATGCGCATATAATCTCTTGCAAATATCATATGATCCAAATTTATGCTTTGAAAAATATTAAATGCAGCAACTAGTGTCATGCTTTCAGGTTTTGAAATAGTGAAGTTTGTGAGATCATGACTTGCTTAAATTGAAAATTACATATGATCTCTATCATGGCTTAAACTACCTTATGTATTTCATTAATGTGATAATGTAAGGTACTTGATAGTAAAACTTGGATGAGCTTTGTTTATATGTATATGTTATAATATGCTCATAACAACTCAAGTTGGAGAGAAAAATTGTTTATATGCTCATGACTTGCTGAATACATTTTAAAAGGGGGAGAGATAAGCATGAAGAGAAAGAGAATATAGGCAGAGGAGAAATAATAAAGGGGGAGAGATTTTCATAGGGGAGAAATTTTCATTTTCTTCTCTTTTTACTTTCGATTTACAAAGGGGGAGAAATTGTTTTCAAACTTTTATGTGAATAAGCCAATGTTCGGATTTTAAATGGTGTTGCCAATGCATTCATCAAGGGGGAGATTGTAAGACCTATGTGTGCTGAATACATTGGCTTGTAGTGAATACACTTGGCTTTGATGATAAAAGTTTTGAATATCACTAAAACACCTTTTTATCAAGGTCCGACTCTAGCTCTGAGCTACAGCAAGATCCGACGGTAGGTCCGGCTTGGTTTGGGTAGCTCCGGCTACGTTAGATGCTAGGTTCAGCTTCTTGGTAAGGTCCGACTAGCTTTGGTTAGCTTCGGTGAGATTTTTCTTTAGCTCCGGCATGACTTTGTTAGCTCCGGCATGTCTCTGTTAGCTCCGTCATATGTTTGATAGCTCCGGCATGCTTTTGCTAAGCTCTGACGTACTTTGTCTAGCTCCAGCTTGTGGGATTACCAGTTCCGGCTAGTTCTGGTTAGCTCCGGCGCTAGGTCTTGCCAGCTGTTGTAAGCTCCGGTGGGAGCTTGGTAGTACTAGTTTTGGTAAGCTCCGGCGCAAGGTTTTACTAGCTTTTGTTAGCTCCGGCTCAAGCTCCGGGTTTCTCTGGCAAGGTCCGGAACTTGACCGAAGTGCTTCTGCTTTGCATTTGCAATGTTTCGTACTTGCTTTACATATGTGGAAAGATTGCTTAGTATTCATTTGCTATGTTTTTGATGCGTTTTGGATGATATGGCTGATATCGTTACTACTGTGGTTTTGCAACATGCTTATGTGAGGTGCTCACGTAAGGTGTTGTGTTCGGAACTAACTTGAGTCAAGTCGAGGACTTGGGCTCGTATGGATTGTTTGTTTGTTCATGTGCAGGTGTTGCTTGAGTTCAAGTCATGGCTGGTGACAGGATCCATTGGACTAGTCTCAGGAGGAGATGAGGTTCCAACAACCAAGTTCGGGAGGAACTGTGGTTGAGCGGGTCAGGAGGTCGCGCAGGATGATTGAATCAAGTGCAGTGCATATGAAGGTCAAAGGAAGGTGTTCGCACGTATGCATGAGATGCATGACGTGGCAATATGCTTCTAGAGACGGATTATGGAAGGAAGATCTGATCGGAAGGATCGGATCGTATCGGTTGATGACTTAGGCTGCTAGCTGAGTCGGTTATGGCTCGGTATGGAAATATCGAGTTGTTTATGTTAGGATTTCGTGTGGATCACGAATTTGAGTTGTTTAGGAATGTGGGATACGTTCCTAAGGTGTTTGGAAGTCTTAAGATTGCTTCTATCTGCGTATAGAAGAATCTTGAGCAGTTATGGAAAGTTCCGATTGTGATCGGATTAGGATTGGAGTCCTAGTTGAGATTGGGATGGCCTAAGGGCTGGTTATATAAGCAAGGGAAGGCCAAATCTCGAGATAGACGACTTTGGGGCTGTTCCTCTTGTGTTATATTGAAAAAAATTCATAGTTTGAAGGAACGTTTGTGCCTTGTTCGTCCGACTTGTTCCAGACAAGTTTTACTCGTTGAGTTTCTGGACAGCACTACCTTTCGTCAGTGGTTTTATCATAACTCGAGTTTTACTGATCCAATTGACGTGATTCTTTTTGGGTTGTCTTCAAAACTCGATTATATATCATCTGTCAAAATTTCACAGTCATTGGATTTGTGGTTTATGAGCTACACGAGTTTCTTTGCAGCATTCCAGAAACTGTTTTTCTCGGGTAGGTCAGATTGACCCTTGTTTGATCATTAGATCATAACTTGAGTTTCTCTCGACGGATTCGAGTGATTCTTTTTGTGTTGTCTTCATGACTTGATTATCTCTGATATAAATCACTTTTGTCACGGTGAAACACGTTTAGATTAGTCTCACACACGATTTCTTTAACAGATCGTTTTTCTACCGAAAGGGTTTGGGGTTTAATTGTTTCCGCTGCGTAAGATTTTTAAATCTACCATTCACCCCCCCCTCTGGTAGCTTTTCACATGCTCTTCGATCCTACAGTAATTACTTAATATGCTAGCATGGTGCTAGGATAGATGAGTAGCATTGAATGTCTCGTAGACCCACGATTGAAGAGGTAGGCAGTAGGTGGTGACAACCCTATCTATCCTTTGTAATCGTCCATGTTCGGCTATGCCACATGCTCTTGGCGGGAGTCATCGTAGTGTTGCTAGGGGTAAACCCGTGCCCGATGTGTTAATCCACTTTGCATGAGAATTCATAATTAATATGATCATTAGTAACTAACTTAGGCTATGTATATGTACATTAGAAGCATAGTAGAGGTATCTACCTAACTCTTAGCCTAGTCCTTCTTTACCTCATTTACCCCCCTTAGGATAAAATGATCTTGTGTGTGTCACACTACCTCCAATTATCCTTTATCCATCCTTGATAGCACCCAACCTATACCAACCTAGCCTCTCCATTTGATGATTGTTTTGCTTCCACCTAGCCTTCCTTTGGGAGAATACATATGACACCCTTTAGGAATACTCTAAAAGAGGAAATGCTACATCGATAGATTATGTGGGTTTGCGAACTTACATCTGTAATCTAAAAACTATTAACAACCATTTTTGGCACTCTTGCTAGGAATGAATTGTTAGTAGTGCATAGAAAATATCAGTAAAGCGCGCAATTGCGAGATTTGTGGCCTTCTCCCTTGTAGCGGAAGCAGCGCGCGGCCTCCTTACACATGGCAGTAAAGTGGCAGCGGGAGAAGCAGCTGAAGCATTTACTGATCAAATCATTAGGGACTATCGAGCAACATGCCAACGAGGGCTGCTTTTCGATTGTTTGCTGCAATCACCAGAATTGTGAGTCGGGTTACCCAGCGGCCAGAGGTGGAGGGCGGGGAGGGTAAGAGAGGAGGGAGAGACGACTTTGGGGGAGGTGACCTTGGAGAAGATAGAGTCGGAGATAGAAGAGGCAGCGATGCGGCGGGGCTGGAAGGCATCGACGCGATGGAGCTGGAAGGCAGCAATGCGGTAGAGCTGGACCGAGTTAGAGAGGTGACTGGCGCAACTGCCAAAGAGGGGGCCTGCAGCGATGGCGCGGTCTTCAACTTGGATGTGGACAACCAACCCTTCCTCATCCAGGAGAAGCTGGCAAAGGCGGAGGAGGGAGCAGGTAGTGGTGGTTCAAGCGACGATACGGAACTTGAGGATTCCACAACCGATGAAGGATTGGAGGGCACGTTCAGCCGTGGCAGCTCTGCTAGAGAGCGAAGACACCGGGGAAGGCGGCGCCTGCTAAGTCTCTGAGCGCGCAGAGGATAAATTGGTGGGCGAACAAGGCAGGGAGGGAGGTGGTGCGGTGGATGAGGGGGCAGTGGGGAAATCGATGGAGGAGGGGGGTCGACGCCTGGAGAGAGACGACCACAGCGACGCTGGAACTGGAGGCGCTGGAACTGGCTTAGAAACCAGATTAGGCTGGCCCGAAGCAGGCAGACGTGGGGAAGGAGAGTGGGGCGACACTAGATCTGGTCAGAGAACTGTCAGACAGGGGCGAGGTGAAGAGGCCAACCTTGAAGAAGATGGCGAAGAGAAGAGCGATGACGGAACCCGAGGGGAGGACCTACTAGGGCAGCACACTGACCGCAGGACCACGGTCGGGCACACCGGTGGTTGAGAAACAGCCACAGGGACTAGAGCGCCAGAGCGGAGTGGAGCGCCGACCGCGGAGCAGCACCAAGGGCAGGGTGTAAAAGCCCACTTTTGAAAAGAACAATAATTCAAAAATGTGGACTTAAAATTTTTAAGTTGAAATAGAAATTTAACCCATATAAGCTATGTGAACTAATAAATAGGGTTAAGAAATAAAATATAGGGCTTTAAAACAATTAAATTAAAAGATACAAAGTTTGATTGTATGGTTACACTTAAGCACATAGTTAGAAAAAGGGAAATTTCCAAATGTAATCAAAAATTTCAAAGCCAAACAATACAAATTCAAAAGTCGGATTCAATTCAAAGGAAAGGTAAAATCCTAGACATTAAGTGTTCCATTCATGTTTGAAGTAAACTTAGAGGAAGGAAGAAAATATATTTAAAAACACATTAAGCGGTACTTAAATCACATCCTAAAAAGGGAGTCTCAAAAATTAAATCGAATTCTCCAATTCAAATTAGCCAAACTTAAAATCTGAGTTTATCACTGTGTTTCCTATGTATTAAATACCATCCCAGCTAAATCTTACAAATTTTTGGCTTCATTTACTACTTTAATTAAATCAAACTATATGAGAGAAAACAAATTCAAATTCAAAATTTAAATTTGACTTCGACTTTGTCAAATGCCTAATTGGATTGAAGATTTGGGTTCCTTAGGTTTGAATTACTCTCCCTACTAAGATTCAGATATTCTAGAGTGGTTGTACTATGTGTAATTGAGTGAAAACTTGAGATAAGGGAGAAGAGCTCAGTGGGACCCGCCTGCTAGTGAGAGAATGGCCTGAACTGACTCTGTTTTCTCTGTTTCTGGCGCCAGGTGCAGAGCACCGTGCTCTCTTTTGCTCCCTGCTCATCCCACGTGAAACCAGCTCACCAGTTCTTTCAACTCACCCTCATCCATTCCCCATTCGTCCTTAAGGTTTCCTGGTGAACGAAGCTGAAAAGCTTCCTGCTCTTTCTTCTCTCACGCAAGAAACTTGCCACCGTAGCTGCCACCTCTGCATCCCCATGGCTCCACTACTTTGCACTGCCGCAGCTGCTGCTTGAGTCACCAAGTTGGGAGCAAGGGTTCTCTCCTCCTTTCCTAGATCAAGGCGCCTGATTCTCACTTCAGTTTTGCGCCCCTGCTCACGGTGTGCTCGTCGCCTGCCTCTGCTCCATCGGCGCCCGAGGTGGCCAGGCACTCTGCCGTTCAGCTGAGGCCACCGGGGGGCATTCCTGGTCATCCTCTACACTCCTCTTCATTTCTTTCCTGCCACTGATGTTAAACTTTATTGCTCCCTCACGCAGGAAGTTGAACATTGGCGTGTTCTTCGTTCTTCATCTGACTGATGGCAAGAGCGGTGGCTCTGGTCTTTGTTTTTCTTTGTGCTGTGATATTATCCTTTGTATTGCGCACCTATCTGATCAACCTATTGTCCAGCTCGAGTCGTTTCGGAAGAGGGTGGCGTTGTTTCTGTGCCCGACGGGCTGTGGAACGCCTCTGTTCTGAAGTTCTTGCTCAAGTTTCCGACGACTCCATCGTTGGTTGACCGCACCGAAGACAATAGAAGATGTGCCCGTACCTTGTATTTATGGTACACAACTTTGCTCCTTTTTCCCTACCTGTCTTCCTCCGGTTTAGCATTTTACCATTGGCATGCCCATTTGAACTGCACCCATTTCCTCAAAAATTCGATTGGCACAGTCTATCTAGTTCCAATCCCATTTACGAGTATGTTCCACATCTTTTTGCATGTTCCCATCACAAAACCAATTAGAAAATAAGGGACGCAGAACGTCGGAAGCCCATTTTTCCCCAATTCCGCCATGAACCGTGGGCCCCACTATCAGCCATTGATTAAAATTCGAGAAGCTGCGTGAACTTTAAAAATTCATGGAGAACTGTACAATTGTCCAAACATGCCCACACAAATTTTGTTAGGTTACTATTTGCATGCACTTTGCAGTGGATTAAAATAAGTAGTATGAAAATGATTTTAATTTTCTGAATTAATTCTTTTCCAAAAACATTTGAGAAATTATTGGAGGAGATTCTATCAATGAAAATTCCCAAACTTTGCCAGAATATTACTCTTATTGTCCTTGATTCTCAGTAAAATTTCAGCTTAAGCAAGCATAGTTAAATAAGTAAATGAATAAACTTTGCTCAGCTTAATTGAAATATCAAGAAAACAACAGAAACAATTTCAGAAATTCTCTCCAACTTGTAAAATCAATATCTCCCTGTATAATTCTTAGAAAATTATGAAACAAATTTTGTTGGACTCTATATGAACCCCTATACCCAGAAAACATAGTTTGGCTTATGTCAAAGTCTCTGTTTGGCCATATAAATCCAGAGAAGCCTAAAGCTTGTTGGAATTTTGTAGATCATAATATTCCTTTGCTTTAGTTGAATTTTTCCTGGAGAGTCCTACATAACTATATCAAGCCACTGTAAAAGTTTCAGTACCAGTTGAGCTGTCTAACCCAATTAAATGCATGAAGTTTTCTCTATGTCCAACACAATGCCTATTTCATTCCATATTCACATTCTTATAGATTTCCACTTTGGTTTCACCATGTTTCTGTACATTCCAGCAGCAAACCTTTCCATCCTGTATAAGTTAGTCATTCTCTAGTTATAAACTTCTCTTTTGAGGCTATGCCTAAATTATTTTATTCTCTTATGCATGATCATATCGATACTGCACGACGAAGGCGATAATGGGAAGGACGACCCGGAGGCGAGGATTTCTCTGTTGAGTCAGCTGTGATGAAGTCCATAGCGGAATTTACTAACTGATCTTCACTTACTTTTATTCTTCAACCCAAGGCAAGCATCGGTTTGCATTTAACAGCGTTTTGAAATTTTATTTGTATCACACTATATGGGTTAGAATGTATTGTGCATTTGGTCTAGGTTTTCCTGTAGTTTTCCACTTGCATGACCAGAGCACCCATGAGAGCAGAGTAGATGTTTAAGTCCTCGATGTGTCCAAGCTTTGCTTAATGTTATAGTTGCTTCGGTAGAAGTCGAGTAGTTGGAATCTACTCACGAGTTCAGGATTTGGGTTCACACAGAATTGGTCGAGTGAGAGATTCACCATTTGGTTAAATATGCGACTGGGCATGGAGTAGGAGCAGCAGGACATAGGGGCATGTGAGCTGTACTTGTGCCTGTGTCGGTTAAGGGCCGATCCGCGTGCGACCCTGTTGAGCATGTTTGAATGTACCGAAGACATAATGGATATATGGGACCTAGTAAACTGATGTAACTTGTCCACCTTAGCATCAAGGCATACCCCACCGCCTTATAGGTGCGGGTTTAGAGCAGCAAGGTGTAAACCTGCCGGTGGATATGTCGTACTCTGTTTGGGCGCCTCCTGCTTGTATCGGTGGGACCAGTTCGGCGTGTAGGTAGGGTGTGAAAGGTTGCCACATACAACACCAGTGGATTGTGCCTTCGCATCTCCGAGTGTGGGTGTATGTGTCGTGCTATTCGGGTATCCCTGCAGCTGTATATCGATTTGAGTCACCGTCCCTCGCGGTTATTGAGTACCGCTTGTTCACTGAGTCGTGACGTAGTTAATTATTTGGAGCTGAATATTATTGAATCATGCTTTATGGAATAATTATGTATTGATACTTGTATGTTTAGAACAGGTTGCTCACTAAATTTCAGATCCATGAAGCCTTAAATTGCTGCTAAAAGGTGAAAGTAAGAACTAACATTTAGGCGAGTCTTTTATTGCAAACTGTTGTCCTATATTATGTATATCATGCATATAGAGTTCCATGCTTAGTGGAGACGGTTAAGTCTTGCTGAGTATTCGTGCTCACGGTTGCTATTTTAAATTTTTGCTGCAGATGATGATGTAAATGATGAAGGGCTCACCGGTGAGGCGTTGCCCCCGTCGGGGTACAAGGCCGAGAGAGAACCCTGCACGCCGCCGTGAGTTTCACTTGTGTGCTGCTAGTGTGATTCCATTCGCGGGCTGAACGGAATTACTTTTGCATAGCTTAGGCTTTAGTGTCGAGAGCTATGAACTTATCTTTCGTTGTAGTGTATTTTAATGTATATTATTTGTAAAAGGCAAAGCTTGTATAACACTATGTTGTTTTATGTAATATGATGTACCATTTTCTGTGTGCTGTTGGGTGCCGCATCGCACGGTACCACCCAATTGCGATTCCTAGAATGTTGGGACTCCGGTCCTCACAGCCTGGTATCAGGGTTGGGAATAGCACGCTTAAAAAGGATCATATTACGAGAAAAATTTAGGTTTACGGTGAGGAATCGATAGTAGCCCACATAAGGACTATTATTAGAATAGTTACTTAAGGTGGCAAAGCTAACATATGTGTTATTATATTCTGTAACGATGCTCTAACGTCAAGTAAGAGGTAAGGTACGCCACCGCAAGAGGATCAATTGCGGTAAGCTCTCCGTACGAGAGGTAGTACAATGATTGTTCCCCGTGGCTTGGAACCAGAGTTAATATGAGTCACTGAACCTTCTCATGGTTCTGGGAACATATGAAAACGCTGCTCCCTGACGTGCTTCAGGCCAAAGTGAGGATACCCCATCGTGTGATTCAAAACACGAAGTATGCAACTCTTTAACGTTCAACATTCAATGGGCCATATGCAGCACTAATCCCTAGCGCAAGAGATAAATGACGTGGGCACCTATCGTGCAGTTGAAAAGCACGTAGTGTATTTTTTAAGAAACACACAAAAGCGCCTCCTACTGGTGCAACATTAGGCAAAGACGTGGGACCCCGTCGGGTGGTACATAACTCGATGCACCTCCTACTGGTGCAGCTGATGAGGACATCACAACAGAGGAGACGCACATTAAACTGCAAGGACCAATCACAAGAGCACGAGCACGGTTAATAAATCAGCAGGTGAACTTGTTCCTAACTTCCTTTGCATGTGAGTTTGAGAATAGATTGCTATGTGATAACTTATAAGGAACAATGGAGAAGATCAAAAAGTGAATGGAAGAGGCCTTGGGAACTTGGAGAACCTGTTGGGACGTCCACATGTTGATGGAATCAGTTTACAACTCCGACTTGAGTTCAACTCGGAGTCCAGGAGCAGTCCAACTTAAAACGGACGTCCAGGATGCATACAGACTCCGTTTTCGATGTTCCACATATGCACAGAGAGAGGAGAAGATAAACTTTCCAATGGCTCTGGTCCCACCTCAAAATTCCTCCGGAGTCATTGGGAATCGTCAAAAAAAGGCGAGTCCAGATTTCTGTCCGGTGCTGCACCACCGAATCAAGCATTTGGACCTTGTACCGAATCAAGCCTTTGGGCCTTGTATCCCATATGAGTCCATTAGGGACGCGTCTAAGCGTGTTTTTGCCAAACCCTAGCCTTTAAATACTGCAGCCGCCGGTCATATTCGGTGGGTTTTGCTTAGATCAATAATATCGCCGTTCTACGGTTTGTGAGACCCCAACTTCGCGATTTCAGATCGTGTCTTCGACGTTCTTGCTTGTGTTCTCGGTTGCACTTGCATGGATTAGTCTTCTTGGTGAGGTCAAGCGTGTGCAGCACGGTTGATAACCAATGGAGAAATGGTGTAATGATTGCAGGGGTACTCGAACTGCTCGAGTGTCGCGGATCATCAACATTGAGTTCTCCACCCAATCGACTTACCTTTTGGAAGATCGGGCCTAAACTACTCATCAGCAGCATTATGCAAAGACGTGGGACCCCCTTTGGGTGGTAGAAAACCCTGTCATGTATCTCGAGATGTGGCTCAGCTTGGGGCGGCCCGTATGGAATGATACGGGACGGATGTTTTATTTTCATATATATTATTGTGACTGTCTGAAATGATTGCCCGTGCGGGCTGTGCTGTATGGCACCATAATGAGTGATCCGTAAATTGAGTGTCTTATGCAGGTACACTAACCGCGTTCATCGTATTGTGCTTAGAAAACGTTTGCGAGTGACCGTTTATAGCGCCACCGATTGATACGCATACGCTGGTAATATCCGGTTAGGATTTTCACTTTTGTGAGGCACGTAGTACCGACATATATCTCATTCATGCATTAATAACTTTGCTATAAAATGAGACCGAGAAATATATAAGAGTACATATATTAGCTATCGAGCTCTGATTTTGATCTAAGTTTTCAAAATTGGAGTAGGTTTTGAACTCACATGATTCAAAAACAGAGAGCCCTGTTTTCTGCCAGAAAAGGACCTGACTTTGAAAAGCCATAACTCCCAGTAGAAAACTCCAATGAACATGTACCATACATTTTTATAAAGAACAGAGAGTCCACAAAAACTTTTACGTTCATCCCTAGAGCATAATTCATCTCTAAACGTTTCAAAAATTCGAAATTCCAAACTCTGTTAAATCTGGACAGAAACTGGAAACAGTTTCTGGACTCTTCACTAAATCGACCATAACTCTCTGTAGAGAATTCATATGGGTTCATATGGTACATTTCTGGAAACCTTACGAGATGTGTAAAAGTGTTGTAATTTAAATTTCTGAAAGATTGTGAACATATCTATATGAAAATCTGTGTACAAAACAACCATAAACAAAGGAGGTGCTGTCAAAATTTCTTCAAAAAAATCAGGGAACTTTGTCCAACTTTAAAAATCCATATCTCTTCAAACATAGATGCTATGAACTCAATTAGATACAAATCGGAAATATTTGGAAGTTATCTCCAATGTTTCTATTCACTCGAGGACCAGAATCTCTATCTAAATTAGTTAAAAGTCCAAAACACCACAGACGGTACAGAAACTCCAAATCTGGAAACTGTTCCTGTACTTTTCTATAATTCGATCATAACCTTCAAAATAAAAATCACTAAGAGTCATATGTTACATTTATAAGAAGATATAGTCATAATACAACATTGTATTTTTAAGTTTTGATGAATTTGGATCAGAAATGCAATAAACAATTGGACCGAGTGGGTACCTCCAAATGCGATGCTGCTGACAGTACTCAGAAAAACTGTCAAATTTGCAAAGCTATATCTCCTCAACCCCAACTGATATAATGGCAAACCAAAACTTTTCGGAAAGTTCTTGAAGTTAACTACAACTTTATTATTCACCTCTGGAACTGATTATACTGTTAGCTGGCTCAAAATCTTGATTAACTGCAGACTGGTCAATTCGGATAGAGAAGCAGTTAGAAGAACCGGTTTTGAAATTTCCACTTCATTCAAAGCTGGTTTCACATTCCTCAGTTGCACATCACCTTCTCATGAATATTAATTGCAGTGAGATCTCAGCTTCCTAGTTTGAGACTTAAGGGGGAAGGAGTGTGCTCAAAATAACTCGAGTATTCCAACACTAACTGTGTCAACCACAAGATGATAAAATGGGATTACATCCTCGAAGAATCCAGCTCCAAGTACAAAGATAACTCATCACAGAGGAAGTGTAACTTCAACTCCGTTAGAGCTATCAAGGAAGATATCGATCACCACTACATGATCAAAGTGATGATTAAGTGAAGTACAGTCTAGTATTATCGACCCTAAGTCTAGTGATACTAGATTATTGTGGTGACTTAGTTAGCTGATTTCTCATGTACAAATGATTCTATGGTTCGCAGGAGCAGTAGAGACTTAGGTGGAAATAGAGAGATGTGAGTAGAATATGTGCATGTTTTGCAAAGGTTAAGATAGTGTAGTGAATTTCCACATCCCCTGTCGATATTCTTGATAGGGATTCCTTGGTCGTGGTCGAGTCATGAAAGTAACATTCCTTATTGAGCACCTTTCACGACCACTAATCCAAGCCTTGCAACTCAAGAGACATTCCTTATTATTGTGTGAGTGGTTTTACTCCTTCTTGCTCAAACCTAAAAGATGATGCACCATACATATTGCAAGACCTTGAGAATTGCACAACCCCTCTTGTGCAACAACCTTATATGCATCATTGTGCACCATACATATGCATCATTGTGCACCATACATATGCACCATTTGCACCATACCATGTGCATATGCATTGCACCATAAAACATGTGATGCATGCACCATTGCTAATGAAAAAAACTATATGATGCATTACTAATACTAAAACTTTGAGCAAGAATGTGTATCTCCTTTTAAATCTTTAAGTTTTCTAAATCATTTGACATTTTGACAACTCTTATAATATATTGAACCCCGTTGATTCTTCGTCTTTGAGTAACAAAAGGGTAATCGATTGACCAACCTTTCTTGTAGCCAAGATAAGCTTGAACCTTCATCCTTGACTTGTTTAGGTTCGAGTATCTTGAGTCTTGAAATTATACCGTCTTCCATCAAGAGGTCATCAGTTAAATGCTCCACCTCATGAGATCCTTGACTTTCTTTACTCGTGAGGGTACCGTCTGATAATCAATCTCGCAAAACTCCTCAAACTTGATTTGGAATCTTGATTTGATATATGGTGGCGTTGATATGTCCAAAAGCCTTGTAGTTGCCATACAGTTAGCGACCTTGCTGTTTTGACCACATAAGAACGCTGGAATTTGTACTACTCTTATGTCTCAACATAGAGATCCTATTGTTGACTAATGGTAGACGAGGTTATTGATTCGTTGTTTAATATCGCAAACCACCTTAATTCATGTTTGGAAAATACTCCATTAAGGTTATAAGGACTTGAGCGAAACAAAGCAAGGCAACAAGATCAGTTGCATGGTTAGTTCAAGGATATCAAGGCGATCAAAAGAAGCAATGAGCAAATGTTTGATTCTTCAATTCAAGACTAGGACAGTGAAGAATATTGTACTAGAGTCAAAGAAAGCATTGCAAGATGCTAATAGAAATTTGAGCACTGTCAAGCTTATCAATATAAGACTCGAATCCAAAAAAAAATCAAATACAAAATCTATAAAGTGACTCAAGTAATTGCAGCGTTGAAAATGATACATGGAGACCAAAAGATTATTGCAAGTCCTTTCATGCAACATTGCTATCATATCCGCTTAGTTGACAACTCTCTTTATTCAATTGTTCATTTCAATCCTTGTTCCTTCTTTTGAATCTCGGGACGAGATTCCTTTAGGGGGAAGGGTTGTAAAATCCCACTTTTGAAAAGAACAATAATTCAAAACTGTGGACTTAAGATTTTTAAGTTGAAATAGAAATTTAACTCACATAAGCTATGTGAACTAATAAATGGGGTTAAAAAATAAAATATAGGGCTTTAAAACAAATTATATTAAAAGAGAGAAAGATTGATTGTATGGTTACACTTAAGCACATAGTTAGAATACGGGAAATTTCCAAATATAATCAAAAATTTCAAAGCCAAAAAATACAAATTCAAAAGTCGGATTCAATTCAAAGCAAAGGTAAAATCCTAGATACTAAGTGTTCCATTCATATTTGAAGTTGTCGGTGGTTGAATCCGGCAGATCTCCCGACACTACTGTTAGTAGTCCGCGGAGTTTATAGTTTGGTAATGGGTGCGTAGAGATTCAAGAGATGGTGGAGAATTGACACAGAGGTTTACGTGGTTCGGGCCCCCTGAGCGTAATACCCTACTCCACGGGGTGTGTTGATTTTGTATTGAGCGAGTGAGTAAGTGTGTGAGGGCGAAAGTTTCTCGAGAGCTCAGAGAGTGTCCAGAGAGGTCCCCCTGTGTATCGTTGTCCAGTCCTTTTATAGTACAAGGACCGGTCGTTACACAGTTAGCCTGGCCCGACAAGTGGCCCTGGCGGTTACTAATGTTTGATACACAATTAATAAGATTAATTACCCTTAATAGCGTGGTAACGGGCCTTGACAGTGCCATTACTGGTACTAAGGGCCCTCCGATCGTGTGTCATTAATATGGTATTAATGACACTTAATCGGGTCTTGAAGTCCTTGATTACCCCTTGAAGGTCCGAGACGTTGGCGGGTCCACCAGCCTGATTGTTGAAGTTGAAGGTCCGGCGGTTCGAACACGTGGCAACTCTGGAGCTTACCGTCGTGGACGGGTAGGTCCGGTGCTGTTGGACACGTGTCGGTACCCGAGCTTCCCTCTGTCTGGGGTTAGGTCCGGGGGTGCCATACTGGTATCTAGTCCGGAGCTTTCCCATGTGTGGGCGATAGCTTCGGTCTTATGATTCACGTGGCGGCCCTAGGACTAACCATGTCGGGGAAGCAGGTCTGGTTACGGCTGACATGTGGGGCCTTCAGAGGTCTTCAAATCTGGTAGATGGAGTTTCCTTGTGATCTTTGCAGTCCCAAGGGGTATCTGGTACGCAGGGTACCGACAGTGGCCCCCTGGGCCCACCTCTGGAGAGACCTTTTGGATGAAGTCATTCTGCCAGAGGTGGGTCCATTCTTCGGTTTTGGAGCCGTGTCTTCAAGGGTCTTCGGATGTGCCATTGGCGGTAGTTCGTAGTTAAACTAACGTCGCGTGGCATATCCTGGATGCAGCAGGTGAGATCTTAGCATGCAGATCTCATGCAATTGAAGGTCGCTGGTCCCTGATACGAAAATTGTATCGGTTTCGCACGCCATGTCAGGCCGCCGCCTTCGGGCTTCCTGCCTTTCATGATGACAACTGTTCGCCTGGGGTAAGGACCTCGACTTGATCGTCGGGGTGGCCCCGAGCCCCCTTGTCATTGGCAGGGTGAGTTTTTGAATGGTATCGTCGACTCCTCTGCGGTTTCCATCCAAGCGTTGTGGGGGCTTATGTAAGAAGGAAAGCACGCACCGTTTGGGGTTCATTACAACTTTCATTCGAACTTGTGCTCGAATCCTCCAAACCTTTGCTTGCTTTTCCTCTCTTGCCTCGTTGTGCCGCGATGGAGTTGGGTCTTTGCCAGAGCCGACTAAAGACTGACGGTGATTTGAAGAAGGTTCGGGCCCTCATGGGGTGGTCCCCTAACTTCTTCAACCACCTGGTCCGCGCCGGCAAAATTCCTTTCGTGAAGGAGCACGCCGGCGACATGGTGTACTTCTCCGCGTACGCCATAGTGGGACTGATCCCACCTTTCTCCTCTTTCTTCTTGATGCTGCTAGACTTCTACGGTCTGCAGTTGTACCACCTTGGCCTCCACTCCATTCTTCTAGTGTCGATCTTTATCCACTTCTATGAGATGTGGGTGGGCATTCCCCCCTGCGTTGAGCTCTTCCGCACCTTCTTCACTATCCAGACCATCGGCAAGAGTGACGAGTACCTTGGCTTCTATTATTTTGTGAAGCGCAAGAAGTGCCCGTACAAGTACTTGCGGTCGTTCCCTTCTGGGAACTGGGATGACTAGAAGAAGGATTGGATCGTCATCAGGGTGGAGGAGCATGAGAAGCTGGAGTTGCCTGAAGGCCTCCCCAACATCGACACTGCAGTTTGGAGCGAAGCTCCGATGTTATCGGACGCCTTCAACCCTGCTCTGACCAGGATCTGCCAGTGCGTGGAAGGAGGGGTGACTCCTCAGGCGGTATTTTGCAACTTCCTGACTAACAGGTGGGCTCCGCTGAAGAAGAGGGAGCAGCTTGCTTGGGCTCTCAACAGTGTGCTGGACAACGACCGGATTGAGACCTGTTTGAAGTCCAACATGGAGGGTGCAACTTTAGAGTTTCACCTCAAGATGTTTCAGCACGGCATCAATGTCGAAGGTGACGACTTGACTCCGCCAGCGGCTGTTCTCCCTCTGAACATGGAGGCGGAGTTCAGCAGGGAGCTCTGGCAAACGATGCTGGTGCTTGACGACCTTGGTGTCGTTGAGAGGCGTTCGATCACTGGGTTGGCGATCTTCGGAGCTTCCAAGGGTGGTCCCCCTTCCGTACCAGAACAGAGAGTTGAAGTCGTGGGCAAGGGCAAAGAGTTGGTCGAGCCCTCGAGCCGCAAGAGGAAGCTGAAGCATGCCGACGGGAGGTCCGGCAGGCCTGCTCCTTCCGCAGTGACTCCTTCTCCCCAGAGGAGAAGGTCTTCATCGACGGCAACTACTCCACCATCATCATCTCTCCCGGGGTGCTAGCTTCGGCCATGCGGCTCCAGTACCAGGGCCAGCTGAAGGCTCTGGGTCCGGAGGTCCTTCCCGGTCGAGGGGGGCATCAACCCGAGTGATGCCGACAGCAGCAGCGAGCTTCGAGAACCTTCTGGAGCCACCACGCCAGTGGCGAGAGGGTCCGGTTCTGAGCGTCCGGAAAAGAGGTTCTGTGCTAACTGGTGCAAAAGCCTTCCGAGGTAATTTTTGATTTTTTACCTCAATTGATTGCTTTTTGTTGTAACTACCTTCACAGAGTGCCCAAGAAAGGGGTTGAAGCTCCGGTTCCTGCAGCAGCAGCTGAGGCTATGCAGGCGGAAGCTCCAGCTCCAATTCCAGCACTGCCTCAAGAGGTGGCTGAGGCTGCGGCAGCTCCGGCGCCGGCTGTCTTGGTCTTGGACCTCAACTCATCCCCAGAAGCTCCCGTGGTAGAGCTGGACCACGGGAATAAAGATGCACCAGCGGCACCGGCCCCATAGGTTGAAGCTATGGGCTTGGATGCTGAAATGATGGATGCTCCGGCCTCAGAGCCGGAGGTAGTTGCAATTCTGGCCCTAGAGTCGGATGTTGTTGAAGCCCCGACAGTCGAGCCGGTGGTTGATGAAGTCCCGGCGATAGAGTCGGGCGTTGATGAAGTTCTGGCGCTTGAGATGGCTATCGAGGAAGTTCCGGCGGTAGAGCCAGTTGCTGCAGAAGTTCCGGTGGTAGACCCGGTCATGGAAGAAGTACTGGCGCCTGAGCCAGTTGCTGTGGAGGCGCCGACACTCGAGCCCATGATGGTCGAGGATTCAGCACCGGAACCGGCGGTGGAGGAGGCGCCAACGTCGGAGCCGAATGTGACTTCAACTCCGGCAGAATCTCCTATGCCTGCCCCAGAAGCAGTGGTCCCGGAGGTGCCCGCACCTGAGCTAGGGTGCCAAGATGAAGCTGCCGGCCCCCCCGACTGAGGGGTCAGTTGTTGATGATCTGGCGGTGGGACCTTCGAAGGCAATTCCGGAGGTCAAAACTTCTACTGCAGGACCTTCCTTGGCGGCGGCCGAGGATATCCTGGATGGACAGCCCTAGTGCCGTGGAAGCTCAGGGGACTGCTCTTGTAGAGTGGGACCCAATTTTTGTTACGGAGAACCCGCTCGAACGACAGAGATGACCCCGGCAGGTCCTGACATGATCCCCCTATCATTGTCTATTGACAACGCCTGCTGCAGTCTTCGTCAGGTCCAGCTGGCTTTCTACCATGAAAGCAAGGCCCTCGAGGAGGAGCGCCAAACTCTTAGGAGGTGGCGCAACGGGCTCCATTTCGAGACCAAGTTGGTGCAGTTGAGGCTGGCTGACGACAAGGAGTGGGTGCAGAGGGAGAAGGTCCACCTGGAATACTAGGGTAAGCTGCTGGATGAGAGGGAAAGCATGACGCGATCCCTTGACAACCAGTCCCGGGCCATCTATGAGCAGGCCAAAGCTGCTAATAGCTCAGCGGATGATCGCTAGGAGAGGCTCAAAGCCATCCACACTAGTATCGTCAGGCGTCGGGAGGCTCTTGAGGTGCGGGAGAGAAAGCTCGAGGATGAAGAGCAAAAACTCCTGCAGCTGCGGGACGACGTCATGAAGAGGGAGGAAGAGCTCACTCAGAGGCTAACTTTGGGTGACAAGAGTCTCGAGGAGCGCACCCAGAAATTGGAGGAGCGCAGCGATAGAGAGGAGAAAAAGGCCTCGGAGCGAGGGCAGGAACTCCACAGGAGGGAGGATGTCGTTGCTGCCAGGGAGAAGAAAGTGTGGGGCAGGAAGAATGACTTGGTCGACCGCCAGAACAAGATCCACCTCCGGGAGGAAGAGCTCGGAAAACTCGAAAGGCAAGTTGCTGAAAAGATTTAGCAGAACGCCAAAGAGGTTGAGCGCCTTGCCCGTGAGAATTTGGAGCTTGCGGTGACCAGAAGATCCTTGGATGAGATGAAAGGCTCGAGGACTGTGGAGTCCCAACAAGTTTGGGACTTCCTGGGCAAAGCCAACGATGTGCTGACGCCAATGGGTTTCAGTCCCGTGCGTCCGGATGATCCGGAGCCAGAGCTGGACCTGGCGTTGCAGGTGTTGAGTTTGGCAGGCAACGATCTCACCAAGATGGGCGACGTCATCGCGGACCAGTTGGATACCGAGGGACAATCCCTGGCGAAGGACGTCATAGAATCCGTGCTGATGTGCTACACAAGTCGGGACCCTCAATTCTCTCTAGACCCGGTGCTTGAAGGCCCCATCTAAGGAGAGGGAGAAGCTGCCCAAGCCAGCGTATCAGAGGCTGCCCAGAAGGTCGCCTCGTTCTTCCATAGGGTCTAGGACCATCTCTTTGTAGCTCCCACTTGTATCCTCTCTTCTTTTTCTCCAATTTTGTAATCTCTTGTCTCCTGATGAATGAAATCCAAGTTTTTTGTGAATTTCATTTTTTGTCTTCAACACCTTTGTCGCACTTGTCCCCCTAGTAGATGTACACAATTTGATTGTGAACATGTACCAAGAGGATGTAACAGTTGTTGAGGACTTGCACGCTTCAAACTTGTAGAATGTAGGTCCGAAGTATTCGATAGTGAAGGCCCCCTGAGGTTGTTGAAGCTTAGTGGCTCCGGCATTGACCATCATTGGAGCTTAGTAGCTCCGGCAGTAGTCTCCATCAACGCGTAAAGCATCAACGGTTAGTCCTCTGGGGTGTCGGAGCTTGGTGGCTCCGGCAGTGACCTCTGTCAACACGTGGTATGTCGACAGCACACTCCACTATAGAGTCTTTCCACCATCTTTTCTTCACGTTGACGGTTTGCCCCCTAGTTTTATCAGAGTTGAGTAGCTCCAGCGACGCTCGATATCAATGTTTGAACATCGACCACAAGTCGCCTAGAGGATGTCGGAGCTTTGGCAGCTCCGGCTTCGTTCACCATCATCATGAAATATTTATTTTCTTGCACACTGAAGTCAAGAAAAATAGTAAAATTCGTTTCCTATCTATAACTTCATTGCGGCTTACTATTCTCGAGAAAGTTTTAGGTCGAACACAATTCTAAATACAATCAAGTGTGTCGTCTTGTTTCCTTCAGGTCCGATCGTTTCTGGACTCGCCTTACTTCGGCCTGCCGAGGTGTAGGTAGAGTGGCGTACTTAGGGTGCATGACCAGACTAAGTCGATAGCACACTCCGGCGCAAGATTTGCTTGGCGACATTCAGACGAGTGGACCATCAACAATGTTTGGACCCGGAAGAATAGACAATGCAACTCGAATTGTACATGAACTGGTCGAGCTAAAGTTTCTTAAGAACTGCACAACTTTGTTATAGACAAGAAAGAGAAAAATAAAAAATGTTGAGCCTGTACAAAATAAATGCACGTGGAGTCTGTTTTCACACAATGATGTCTTTCATTATATGTTCGGGGTACAGGGGAAACAAGTACACTCTTAGGGTACAGAACCAGACTAAGTGTGTTTCGTTTCTTGTTTGACCCAAGGTAGATAGCTTCACTTTTAGTTCTGAGACTGTGACAAGTGTTGCATGGACGTTACGGACCTTACAGGGTAGGTCCGGTTGTCCTCCCGGAGGAGCTACCCGACTCTGCACAATGACTCTATAACATACATCACATGTAATTACAGACTCACCTCCGTGATATTAAGCGTAGAACTTACGGAGGTGCTCAATGTTCCAAGGATTTGGGAGAGGTGTTCCATCCTCGGTTGCCAAGCGAACGCATCCGGGACGGGATACATTGATCACCCGGAAGGGTCCTTCCCAGCTGAGGGAAATTTTGTTTAACCCTTCTCTGGATTGTATTATCCATAGCACCAGATCGCCTTCCTCGGGCTGTCGATTATGAACATACCATTGGTGATAGTGCCGAAGAGCTTAATGGTATCGGACATTCCGAACAGCTGCTTGGCACCTTCCCTCTTCAAGGAGGTCAAGGTCTTCACGCCGGAGCTGGTCCTGTGTGGCTTCGTCGAAGGTCCAGACCCAGAGCGACCCCAAGGTGATTTCCAGAGGAAGGACTGCTTCAGCTCCGTACACTAGAAAGAAGGGTGTCTTTCCAGTTGACCAGTTTGGAGTTGTCCTGTTGGCCCATAGAGTGGGCGGAAGCTCTTCGATTCAGTTGGCTCCATGTTTTTTCAGGCACTCATAAGTGTGCGTCTTGAGTCCTTTCAGGATTTCTGCATTTGCTCTCTCGGCTTGGCCATTGCTTGCCGGGTGAGCTACGGAAGCATAACTGACTTGGATGTCGAGGTCTTCGCGGTATCCTTGGAAAGCAGAGCTTGTGAATTGGGTCCCATTATCTGTTATGATTTTGTTCGGGACTCCAAATCTGCATAAGATGGACTGCAAGAAGTTGATAGCTGATTGCTTGTTTATTGTCACAACTGGAGTTGCTTCCGGCCATTTGGTGAATTTGTCAATGGCAACATACAGGAACTTGTAACCTCCAATAGCTCTTGGGAAAGGTCCCAAGATGTCCATTCCCTGCATAGCGAAAGGCCATGTAGGAGGTATCATTTGTAGAGGCTGAACCGGTGTGTGAATTTGTTTCGCATGAAACTGGCATGCTTCACATTTCTTCACCAGCTCAGTTGCATCCTGGAGCATTGTAGGCCAGTAGAAGCCATGCCGGAAGGCTTTACCAACCAGCGTGCGGGAAGACACGTGGTTCCCACACTCGCCTCCATGGATTTCCATGAGGAGCTCACGGTCTTCTTCCCTTGTGATGCACCGCATTAGGACACCGTTGGCACCGCGCCAGTAGAGATCCCCTTCTACCCACGTGTATCTTTTAGCCAATCTGACTATCTGGTTAGCGGATACATCATCATCAGGAAGGATATTATCTTTCAAGTAGCTCCGGATCTCCGAGATCCATGCATCGGATCTTGCTTGAGCATTTGAGTCTTGCGTGCTGGGTTGCTCGGAGCTTCCGGTAGCACCTACGACGCTTGATGGCTGCCATGGTAATAGGGCCATCGGGACCGCCAGCTTCGGGATGCTGGTCTCGCCCCCTTTGCTTAGTTCGGCGAGCTGAGCTGTGGGTTTTGACAACCTCCGGACGAAGGTTCCATCGGGAGCCGGAGCTCCGGTTGACGCTTTCATCGAGAGTTCATCAGCTTCAGTGTTATGGAGACGCTGGAGATGGTGGAGGTCCAGGACTTCGAAGTCCTTCTGAAGCCTTTGGACTTCAAGGAGGTAAGCACCTAGTTGGGGATTGTTGCCGAAGCATTCACCCTTCACCTGTTTAATGATGAGCTGCAAATCTCCCTTGACCAACAGCTGCTTGACACCATATGATAGTGCCACCTTTAGTCCATAAATGAGTGCTTCATACTCCGCCATGTTGTTAGTCACCTTGAAGTCATGGTGGACCATGTATTTTACCTTCTCCCCAGTTGGAGCGAGGAGAAGGACTCCAGCTCCGGCCCCCTGCTTTTGCATGGAGCCATCACAGTGGAGAGTCCAGTGAGGCTTGGTGAAGACTGGAGCCTTGAGTTCCGGCTTCTGCTCACTAGGGCCCCCAGGGTTTGATGGAGAGGGGGTCCATATCGCCACGAAGTCCGCAAATGCATGACTCTTGATCGCTTGTCTTGAGACGAATTCTAGGTCAAACTCGGCCAATTCCGCTGCCCAGTTTGCAATGTTCCCAGTGGAATTGGTATTATGCAAGATCTGAATGTAGGCCTAGAGGGGGGGTGAATAGGCCTTTTTGAATTTTCTCGGTTCCTGTAACACTCAACAACAAAGTCAATACCAGAGGTATTGGACTAGTCCGGTAAAGTACGGACTAGTCCGGTTTTCACGAGCTAAGTTGATCAAGTTCAGTCAATTTGATTGATTCGTTAATGTTTGCAGCAGAAATATAAACTTGAATGACAGTTTAATAGTTGTATGTCAAATTCTATTACAATTAAGGCTCTTGTTCAACAATTTAACTCAAATTGAACAAAGTGAATCAAACCCTAGGTTAAGTTGATCAATAAAGATGAAGAACGCAAAAGGACAGGACAGACGATTTATCCCGTGGTTCGGCTACCACGAAGGCAACCTACGTCCACGTTGAGGAGCCCACAAAAGGACCGGGTCTTCTCCAACCCTTCCCTCGTCGGATCGCCACGAAGGCCAATCCTCTTCCACTAATCACAAAGGGTAAATAACCAAGTTGAAGGGGCGTTCTCACACGTTGAGAGCTCCCTTGATTACAACTTACACAGCCACCAATAACACACTCGAAAATTACAAATTGAAACGCAAGAGTGTGTTAGAGAATCAAACCAAGAGCTCAATGATGTGTGCCAAGTGTCTCTCCAATGATCTAGAAGTGATCTTCAATAGATTGATCGATTTTGCACTTAATTTTGTGGAGAGAGGTGGTTTTTGAGTCTCTTGGGAGGCGTGACGGCGCTAGTGTTCGAGAGAGTGTAAAAGTGGGCCGTGCACCTCTATTTATATGGGGTTTCTAAAAGTGACCATTAGGGTTCAGAAAGATCGAACTAGTCCGTGGTGGTCACCGGACTAGTCCGGTGTGCTGTGTGTAGCAAACCCTAAGTGTCCAGGAATATCGGACTAGTCCGGTTGAAAACGGACTTGTCCGATTTCACTACTGGAAATCTTCGGACTAGTCCGATTGCCATCGGACTTGTCCGGACATATGAAACCCTAAGTGTTTAGGATGACAAGTCCGCACTTGGAGGACTTGTCCGATTTAGATCAATGTGTATATCTGACTAGTCCGTGTAGACACCGGACTTGTCCAAAGTGGATCAGAAAGAATATCGGTCTAGTCTGGATCACAACGGACTTGTCCGATTTTGTGTGACTTGTGCATTGTGTTGAGGACTAGTCCGCATTGGGGAGGACTAGTCCGAAGTGGATCTGAAAGATATCGGACTAGTCCGATGGATACCAGACTTGTCCGATCTAGTGCAGAAAGTGATATCGGACTAGTCCGGCTGATATCGGACTAGTCCAGTCCTGTATAACTTTGTGCATTGTGTGTGTGTGCTTGAAAGTGATTGAGCTCTTGGGTGTGTTTCCTTAACACACTCCATACATAATAATCTACTATTTTCTTCTCCTTGAGCTCAAATTCAGTTTGCTTCTCATTTCCCTTCTTTTTGGCATTTTGCTCATTTTTCATTATTTGTCTGCATTCATCTCAACAAAAGGATTAGGATCCCAATTGCTTGTCATAAATCATCCAAAACCCACAAGGGAGTCCTAGATGCACTTTCAATCTCCCCCTTTTTGGTGATTGATGACAACCAATTGAGATTTCACAAAATAAGGCAAAAAATGAGATTTTCATAAAGTATGTACATATGACTCAAAAATACATCAAGCAACAAGAGAATTATCCATATGTGCATTCTTTATGGTGGGATGCATACTAAGTGCATGAATACATTGAGAATGACAGAATTTACATTAATCAACCGATACCAAATGCATATGACATTCCAGGAGCAAAAATGCAGTTTTCATCACATACTCGCAAATAAATTGAGCAATTCATCACAAGACCAAACTTAATATGAAAACAGTGTTAAACTATTACAATCACAAATAAAAGTACAGAGAAGGCTCTCTCCTCGCATCCTAGTACAGCTAAAGCTAAGACTTGGCTCCCCCTCAATCTCTCCCCCTTTGGCACCAAGACACCAAAAAGAGAGAGGGGAAGGTCCTAGGTTCTTCACTCTTCGTTGTATGTCCTCTCGTCATCTTCTTCGTCTTCTTCGCTCTCCGCTTGACGAGGAGGAGAGGGAGGGGGGAGCAGAGCTGCTCGAGCCCCCAATGCCAAAATTGGCAAGCTCGGAGGGGGACAAGGGCCCGAGCTCGGAGATGTCAAGATCAGAATCTTCAGAAATTACCGGAGATCCAATGGGGTTGATCTCCAGCTTTTCACTCAGTTGCTTCACATTGGCTTTGATATATCTCATATCATCCTTCCTCTTCTGATTGAGTTTATGAAGCTTTACTTCAGTTTTCTTGCAGGAGGAGAATATCGCGGACAAGTATTTGAGGATTCCACTGGCGGATCTTCTCCGAGGGGCTTCCCTGGAGGGCGGAGGAGCCCTAGCAGCATCTCTTTCTCTTGCCGGTGCCTCAGGACTTGAAGCCGGCGAGGGAGCAGCCTGGACACTCACAGGCTGAGGCTTCTGAGGCCTCAGGGGAGTGTGCTCTACATCCTTCACGAATTCTATTCCTGTGACCTTCTCAATCATGAACATCAAGTAGGGAGCATAGCCACAGGACCGGTTGGGGGTGCTTGAGATGTTGACCATGTCGTTCCATATGTAATCTGCAACATCAAACTGTCTCTTATTGCTTATGACCCTCATTAGAGTCCGGAGGTAGCCCTGTACACTCCCTGCAACCCCATCCTTGGGGGCAATGGTCTTCCGGCGAACTCTGTTCAGAACCACAAAGAAGGGCTTCATGTTCTTTGTGCAGGGAGGAACATACTTAGAGTTGGGCTCATACAAGAACTTCATTCTGTCCCTCTCAATGGCCCCTATGTTGTGGATGATCAGGTGGTCATGTCCAGCAGAGTTTAAATGGAGCAAGCTTGCAAAATCCTCCTGAGTGATGGAGTACTTGGATCCATGGGTCATCCAAGTCACACTCTCTTCATCTTCACTCGAGAAGTGGCACGTTGCATAGAATTGTGCAATCACTTCATCATTCCAATTGTGTCTGGAGGCAAACAGATCCTTCAGACCATGCCTTTCTACTGCAGCAATGACCTCATCAAAAGCTGAGCACTTCTTCTTCTCTAGGTGGGCCCAGTCAATCCACTGACTGCACACCACCAGAGTCTTCATCGGCAGGTAAACCAGCCTGTAGAAATCTGCATGGAAGTTTGACCAAAACCTTCCATCAGCTGCCTGCTTTGGCCTTCCATAGCAATCAATGCTTCTTAGCTTGGCTGCCACATCGCTGCCTTTCCCATTGAATTTCTCTTCATTGGGGTCCCGGACCCCTTCTCTGGGAGCATGAAGCTTCAAGTCCCCAACTGGCCCCGTTGCGACTCCCTTGCCCTTTCCCTTTGCTTGACGAAGGCCGCTTGAAGACGTAGCAGCCTTCGAGGCGGGCTTCTTGGCACAGACCTTCCTCCGAACCTGGGGAGGG
This sequence comes from Tuctoria greenei, assembly GCA_036927565.1. Taxonomy (NCBI): domain Eukaryota; kingdom Viridiplantae; phylum Streptophyta; class Magnoliopsida; order Poales; family Poaceae; genus Tuctoria; species Tuctoria greenei. Next base: position 180,941,166 of record JAYESD010000005.1, read on the forward strand.
GAGGTAGCTGGCTCGGAAGGTCTTTCTTGGCGTTTCTTGCCAAGACCCGCCGAGGACCGAGGTGCCACCTCGTGGTTTAACTCGGCCTCAAAGTCAGAGATCTCGTTGTCGGAGCCCAACATGATCTGAGAATGATTGAGCAAGAATAATGACAAGTTATACAAGGCATAGGTAAGGCAAGATAGCAATGGATGGCATTAAGGAATTAAGGAATTAGGTTTCAGGTTCAGAAACATCGGACTTGTCCGGTGCTCAGGCACGGACTAGTCCGGGGTACCGGACGTGTCCGTGCATGGACCGGACTAGTCTGGTGTTGATCCTCAAAAACCTAACAGATTGGACAGGATACAATCCCTAATGCAAATCTAGTCTAGCATACACTTAGTACATCAACTAAACATGTAACTAGTGAAAGGTGCTAGGCCAAACGATCAACAATTGAGAAAAACACGATTTCTAGGATTTTGAAGATTTTTACCGAAGAAATCGATGGAGGCTCGAAGTTTTGGGGGTTGGAGGCCGGACTAGCCCGCTAGCTTCAATCCCCAAGTCTTCAAGCTTGATCTCCACCCAAATGAGTGGCTTTTCGACCGAGGATGCAAAAGATCGCCTTGGGAGCTCGAGCGCAAGAGAGAGGAAGCCTAGAGCGAATGTGAGGGTGAGGAGATTAGGGTTTGGTGGCGGCTAGGGTTATGGACACGAAAAATCGGACAAGTCCGAACATGACCGGACTAGTCCGAGGTCATCCAGAGACCTATATCGGACTAGTTCGTGGTCTATCGGACTATTCCGGCCTAACCGGCACTCTGCGGACTAGTCTGCATGGGCGGACTAGTCCGGGTAACCACGGACTAGTCTGTGGTCACCAAGAAAGAATTGCATAGCCCATTCATATATATTTGAAGGTTCAATAATAGAGAATAGAGAGGCAGAACAATTCAAGTAATCTTGATGAATTTGACCAGTAAGCATACAACAATCATACAATGATCAAAATTCATCAAGATCTAATAATTGACATAGTTTTTCGAGAGAAAAATGGAGAGGGATGATTTTCACAATTCAATCAACATTTTGAAGCAATCATACAGGTATGCAACTTTTCAGGCCACACTCCGAGAATCAAGAATATTTAGCTCATTTCGGAGTTCACAAAAACGCTTTTCATCAAGTGGCTTGGTGAATATGTCGGCCAATTGTTTTTGGGTGTTGACATGTGAGATGGTTATGTCTCCTTTCATGGAATGGTCTCTCAAGAAATGATGTCTTATGTCTATGTGTTTAGTCCTAGAGTGCTCAACTGGATTGTGGGCTATTTTAATGGCACTCTCATTATCACAAAGGAGAGGAATACGGTTCATATTGTAACCGTAATCCCTTAGAGTTTGTCGCATTCAAAGGAGTTGTGCACAACAACTCCCGGCTGCAACATACTCCACTTCGGCTGTGGATAATGCAATGGAATTTTGTTTCTTAGATGACCAAGAAACCAAAGATCTTCCTAGGAATTGGCATGTGCCAGAGGTGCTTTTTCTATCAACTTTGCACCCGACATAATCTGCATCGGAGTAACCAATTAGATTGAATTTGGAGCCTTTTGGGTACCAAAGACCAAGGTTGGGTGTATGAACTAAATATCTCAAGATTCTTTTTACGGCTGTCAAGTGACATTCCTTAGGGTTGGCTTGAGATCTTGCACACAAACATACACTCAACATAATATCTGGCCTAGATGCACATAAGTAGAGTAAAGATCCAATCATGGAGCGATATACCTTTTGGTCGACGCTCGGTCCATCTTCATTGAGATCCAAGTGGCCATTCGTAGCCATGGGAGTCTTTATGGGCTTTGCCTTGTCCATACCAAACTTCTAGAGTATGTCCTGCGTGTACTTGGTTTGGCTTATGAATGTTCCTTCCCTTTGTTGCCGCACTTGGAATCCCAAGAAGTACTTCAATTCTCCCATCATTGACATTTCAAACCTGTCTGTCATAATTCTACTAAATTCTTCACAGAAGGATTGGTTAGTTGACCCAAAAATTATATCATCAACATAGATTTGGCAAATAAAAAGATCATTATCTAGATTCTTTGTGAATAATGTATAATCTACTTTGCCAATTTGAAAACCGTTATCAATTAAGAAATCTCTAAGACACTCATACCAAGCTCTAGGAGCTTGTTTGAGGCCATAGAGAGCCTTACACAGTTTATATACGTGGTCGGGGAACTCTTGTCTTCAAACCTGGGTGGTTTCTCCACGTACACCTCTTCCTTGATCGGTCCGTTGAGGAAGGCGCTTTTCACGTCCATTTGATACAGCTTGAAATCATGGTGAGTAGCATATTCAAGTAATATTCTAATTGATTCAAGCCTAGCTACTGGAGCAAAAGTCTCATCGAAATCCAAACCTTTGACTTGTGAGTAACCTTTGGCCACAAGTCGTGCCTTGTTTCTTGTCACCACTCCGTGTTCGTCTTGCTTGTTGCGGAAGACCCACTTGGTGCCCACTATATTTGCATTGGGTCTTGCCACAAGTTCCCAAACCTCGTTTCTCTTGAAGTTGTTCAACTCTTCTTGCATTGCCACCACCCAGTCCGGATCCTTCAATGCATCCTCAGTCCTGCGTGGTTCCAAAAAGGAGACAAACGAGTAATGCTCACAAAAATTAGCTATACGAGATCTAGTGGTTACTCCCTTTTGGATGTCACCGATGATGTTGTGGATTGGGTGATCCCTTTGAATGCATTGGTGTACTCTTGGGTGTGGCACTTGGAGAGTTGTGTGTTGGTGATCATTTTCTTCTCCCCCTGAGTGGTTGCCCTCGTTGATTTGTTGATCATCTTCATATTCTTGTGATTGATCTTGTATCGAAGCTCCCCCTTGATTGTTGATCTCCTCTTGTGGTTCACTTTCCTCTTGTATTTGTGATGATGACTCTTGTGGGCGAACTATGCCTAGAGCCATTCTCTTCAATGCTTGATAAGGAGCTTCTTCTTTACCTAATCCACATTGATCAACTTGCTCCTTTTGGGAGCCATTAGTTTCATCGAACACTACGTCACGTGCCACTTCAACAAGTCCGGAGGCCTTGTTGAAAACACGATAGGCGTAAGTGTTCGAATCATAACCAAGCAAGAAACCTTCATCGGACTTCGAAACGAACTTTGAAGTCCTGGGCTTCTTGTTCAAGATATAACATGGAGAGCCGAAAACTCGAAAATATGAAATGTTTGGTTTGTTACCGGTGAGTAGCTCATAAGGAGTCTTCTTGAGTAGTCGATGAAGGTAGAGTCGATTTGCGGCGTGTCAAGCGGTGTTAATTGCTTCCGCCCAAAATCGGTCCGAAGTCTTGTATTCATCGAGCATTGTTCTTGCCATCTCTATGAGCGTTCGGTTCTTCCTTTCGGCAACTCCGTTTTGTTGTTGAGAGTATGGTGCTGAAAATTCGTGCTTGATTCCCTCCTCATCAAGGTACTCCTCCACTTGTATGTTCTTGAACTCCGTACCGTTGTCGCTTCGAATACTCTTGATTGATAGTGAGAACTCGTTTTGCGCTCGCTTGAAGAATTTCTTGAGTGTCCCTTGTGTTTCTGACTTGTCATGCAAAAAGAACACCCAAGTGAAGCGGGAAAAATCATCAATAATGACTAAACCGTATTTATTACCGCCGATGCTTATTTAAGCAATTGGACCAAACAAGTCCATATGAAGTACTTCGAGCGGTCTTGTCGTAGTCATGATGTTCTTTGCGGGATGATGTGCTCCAACTTGCTTCCCGGCTTGGCACGCGCTACAAGGCCTGTCTTTCTCAAAAACAACATCTTTCAAACCTCGGATGTGATTGCCCTTGAGGAGTCTTTGAAGATTCCTCATACCAACATGTGCTAGCCGTCTATGCCACAGCCAACCCATGTTGGTTTTTGCAATCAAGCATGTGTCGAGTTCAGCTTTATCCTTGTTGAAGTCAACAAGGTAAAGCTTTCCCTTCAACATACCCTTTAATGCAACGGAACCATCACTCCTCCTTGAGACGGTCACACCCTCGTTAGTGAACAAGCAATTATAACCTTTGTCACATAATTGAGATATGGACAGCAGGTTATAATCTAAAGATTCAACATGTAAAACATGAGAAAGAGTGTGTTCAGAGGATATTGCTATTTTACCGGTACCGAGCACCCTTCCTTGACTATTATCTCCGAAGTAGATGCCTTCGTTTGGGTCCTCGTTTTCTTCATATTCCACGAACGTCCTCATTTCTTCGGTCATGTGGTTGGTGCATCCACTGTCTAGCACCCATTTGGATCCACCGGAGGAATAGGCCTGCAGAAACAAATTATGCCTTGGTTTTAGGTACCCAAGCTTGCTTGGGTCCTTGGAGGTTAGTTACAATACATTTGGGCAACCACACATGGGATTTTGTGTTCCCATGGCGTGGCCCAGCATAATAAGCATAAACTTTACCAAGATTGTTTCTCATTAATACATAAGAGGCATCAAAGGTTTTGAACAAAAGTTGTTGTTGTTTATGGATCAGACTAGTCTGGGTGACCGGACTTGTCCGGATGACCGGACTTGTCCGGACCACAACCGGACTAGTCCGGTGTTCATGAGAGTTCAGGTTCTTAATTTTCGAGTTACCAGGTTGTGAGGGTCCTCCCTTCACAAAGGTAATCCTTCCCTTGTTATTCTTATGACTTCCAGCATTTTGCTTTCCATCATAAGAGTAACCAATGCCATACTTGACATTTGGAGGTCTTTGGACCAAGTATGCACTACATGCATAGTTGATCCTCTCCTTGTCAAATATTCCACATTGGGTAGGATTTTTATCCTTTGTGGAGGTAGACTTTTCCTTCAACCTGGTGTTGATTTTACCACATTTGCACATATGAACAAGATTAGTTGAAGTGGGTTGAGAAGGTAGACTTGAAGAGGAGGAAGATTCACTTAGCTTGAGTGACTCAACTTGCACTTCAAGGATCTTGTTAACCTTGATCAGGTCATCAAGTTGATCCTTGATTGCAACGTTTGAGTTGGTTAACTCCAAGCAAGTTTTCTTGCTTGAAGCTAGCTCAGGCTCTAGTGAGCTGTTTTTCTCCTTTTCAAGAACTAGAAGATTGTCAAGTTCGACATACTTCTCCTTTTGGGAGATAATCATGTCCTCTTGACGATCAATTAGCCGTTCCTTCTCAACAAGTTGGTCAAGTAAAAATTTCATTTTAGCAGCAGTTTTTCTATCTAATCCAATTAACATATCTTCATCATCACTATCTAGTTCATCATTACTTGAGTAGGAATGCATGGAAGGAGTTTTGGTGTTTACCTTGCGTTTACCTTCCTTTGCCATGAGGCAAGTGCCATTTCCCTTCTTTGTACCGAGCGTGGGGAACAGTGTGGGTTTCTTGGATGTGCTTTCAATGGCTATGCTAGCCATCTCTTCTGCATCGGATGATGAGGACTCATCGTTTGAGTCCCACTCCTTTCCAATGTGTGCTTGTTCAGCTTGTTTCTTCTTCTTGAAGAATTTCTTCGGTTGAGGCTTGGCTTCTTTATTCTTCTCTTGTTGTCCCCATACGGGCAATCGACTATAAAGTGGTTATATTCACCACAATTATAGCACGCCCGCCTCATCTTCGGCTTTGTCCTCTCCTTGTACTTGCCTTCACTTGATTTTGTTCCTTGTCTTTTCTTCATTATTCTTTTGAACTTTTTCATGAACAAAATCATATCCTCTTCGTCCAGCTCACTGCTTTCATCATCGCTGTCCTCCTCAAGTTGTGCTTCTCTTGCTTCTTTGGATAGAGGCTTGAGTGTGGACTTTAAGGCAACTCCCTTCTTCTTGGCCGATGTGAGGTCGGCTATTTCTTTGACGTGCTTGGCTTGTTTCTCCATCATTTCAAAGTTGATGATTTTGCCAAGCAATTCATCTGGAGTCATCCTCTTGTACCCAGGACTTTCTCTAATCATAGAGCATAGTGTGACATTGCGAGGCATAAAGGCTCTAAGGATGAGCTTTACAACCTCGTGGTCATTCCACTTCTTGCTCCCATATGATCGAACCTTGTTTACAAGTGTCTTCAATCGGTTGTACATGTCCTGGGGAGACTCGTCTTCCTCAATTGCGAACCTTCCTAGTTCACCTTCGATCATTTCAATTTTTGCCTCCCGCACATGCCGGTCACCTTCATGGGCTGTTTGTAGTGTGTCCCATATTTCCTTGGCAATCTCCAGTCCGTCCAACTTTGTGATTTCATCTCGACTTAGAGAGGAGGTGATTACGGCTGCGGCTTGAGCGTTTCTGTGGATGGCTTGCTCTTGACTTGGGATGAGCTCTTCGTCGTCATCTGGGATGTCTATTCTTGTGCACACAATATGCCATAAACTTGGGTTAAGCGAAATCAAGTGCATCTTCATATTTTGCCTCCACATGGAATAATCACTCCCATCGAAGTGTGGGGCTTTTCCAAGAGGAATAGATAGGTAATGGCTGTTGTTTGAATTTAAACGATCATAGTTAAAAGGATATCGGGAGTAGTCGGTGTGACTACTCCCCTTCTTCTTTTCTTCAACTTTAGCTTTCCCTTTGGAAAGTGCTTTCTTTCTGAGGAGTGCTTTCAGCTCCAGCGTCTCCTCGTCATCATCATCGAAGTCTTGAATTGCTTCGAGATACTTTTCTAGCTTTTGGTTCTTGTCATTGTTCACTTCTTCCTGGTTGTTGATTTTCTAAACTTCCTTCATGTCCGACATGATCTCTTCGAGTGGTTGCACTCTTTCTTGAAGAACCTGACTCTGATACCAATTGAATGTAGGCCTAGAGGGGGGTGAATAGGCCTTTTTGAATTTTCTCGGTTCCTGTAACACTCAACAACAAAGTCAATACCAGAGGTATCGGACTAGTCCGGTAAAGTGCGGACTAGTCCGGTTTTCACGGGCTAAGTTGATCAAGTTCAGTCAATTTGATTGATTCGTTAATGTTTGCAGCGGAAATATAAACTTTAATGACAGTTTAATAGTTGTATGTCAAATTCTATTACAATTAAGGCTCTTGTTCAACAATTTAACTCAAATTGAACAAAGTGAATCAAACCCTAGGTTAAGTTGATCAATAAAGATGAAGAACGCAAAAGGACAAGACACACGATTTATCCCGTGGTTCGGCTACCACGAAGGCAACCTACGTCCACGTTGAGGAGCCCACAAAAGGACCGGGTCTTCTCCAACCCTTCCCTCGTCGGATCGCCACGAAGGCCAATCCTCTTCCACTAATCACAAAGGGTAAGTTGAAGGGGTGTTCTCACACGTTGAGAGCTCCCTTGATTACAACTTACAAAGCCACCAATAACACACTCGAAAATTACAAATTGAAACGCAAGAGTGTGTTAGAGAATCAAACCAAGAGCTCATTGATGTGTGCCAAGTGTCTCTCCAATGATCTAGAAGTTATCTTCAATAGATTGATCGATTTTGCACTTAATTTCGTGGAGAGAGGTGGTTTTTAAGTCTCTTGGGAGGTGTGACGGTGCTAGGGTTCGAGAGAGTGTAAAAGTGGGCCGTGCACCTCTATTTATATGGGGTTTCTAAAAGTGACCGTTAGGGTTCAGAAAGATCGGACTAGTCCGTGGTGGTCACCGGACTAGTCCGCTGTGCTGTGTGTAGCAAACCCTAAGTGTCCAGGAATATCGGACTAGTCCGATTGAAAACGGACTTGTCCGATTTCTCTACTGGAAATCTTCGGACTAGTCCGATTGCCATCGGACTTGTCCGGACATATGAAACCCTAAGTGTTTAGGATGACAAGTCCGCACTTGGAGGACTTGTCCGATTTAGATCAGTGTGTATATCGGACTAGTCCGTGTAGACACTGGACTTGTCCGAAGTGGATTAGAAAGAATATCGGACTAGTCCGGATCACAACGGACTTGTCCGATTTTGTGTGACTTGTGCATTGTGTTGAGGACTAGTCCGCATTGGGGAGGACTATTCCGAAGTGGATCAGAAAGATATCGGACTAGTCCGGTGGATACCGGACTTGTCCGATCTAGTGCAGAAAGTGATATCGGACTAGTCCGGCTGATATCGGACTAGTCCGGTCCTGTACAACTTTGTGCATTGTGTGTGTGTGCTTGAAAGTGATTGAGCTCTTGGGTGTGTTTCCTTAACACACTCCATACATAATAATCTACTATTTTCTTCTCCTTGAGCTCAAATTCACTTTGCTTCTCATTTCCCATCTTTTTGGCATTTTGCTCATTTTTCATTTTTTGCCTGCATTCAACTCAACAAAAGGATTAGGATCCCAATTGCTTGTCATAAATCATCCAAAACCCACAAGGGAGTCCTAGATGCACTTTCAAGATCGCACGCAGTGGATAAGAGGTCACCACTAAGATCTTATGAGCTTGGGAATAATGGCGAAGCTTCCTGGAGGCGATAAGAACTGCATAGAGCAGCTTATGCACTTCTAGGTATCGAGTCTTGGCGTCATGGAGTACTTTGCTGATGAATTACACCGGGCGTTGGACTGTCCGGACCCTCCCAGAGGGCCCAGAGCTTCCTCCTCATCGACCCAGACCCTCCCGGAGGTGTCCAGACCTTCTTCGGGGACCTCTGGATCCTTGCTGAAGGAACCCGGACCTTCTTCTGGAGTGACCCGGGCCCTCCCGGAGGGGTCCAAATCCTCTTGTTCGACAAGAGTAACTCCTTGTAGATCCAAGTCTGGGGGTTGGGACCCAGACTCTCCTTCAGGAACCTCCTGACCCTCCCGGAGCGGTCTAGATTCCTAAGCTTGTGAGGGTCCTGGTCTCTCCGCAACTAGGACCATGCTGACAACTTCGTCAGTTGCCAAAATATAAAGCAGTAAAGGCTCACCAAGGTTCGGAGCTACCAAGGTTGGTAGAGTGGTGAGGAGCTGCTTTAGCTCTTGGTACGCCTTTTCTGCTTCTTCAGACCATTGGAATGGTTCGATCTTCCTCAATAGCTTGAAGAAGGGTAGTGCCCGTTCTGCCAGTCTTGAGATGAACCGGCTGAGGGCAGCCAAACATCCAGTCAGCTTCTGGACGTCCTTGATGCGGGCTGGTGGCTGCATATCTTCAATAGCTTTAATCTTCGCTGGATTCGCCTCTATGCCTCGTTGGTTCACCAAGAATCCAAGAAGCTTTCCGAAGCTAACCTCGAAGACACACTTGTCTGGGTTCAGCTTTGTGCGGGTGACCTGCTGCTTGTCGAAGATAGCTTGCAAGGTGTCAAAAAGTGACTCCTTGTCCTTGATTTTGACGACGATGTCATCAACATACACTTCCACTATGTCTCTGATGAGCTCTCCAAAGGTTTTGTACATAGCTAGTACAAATGTTGAGGCTGCATTCTTAAGACCAAATGGCATGGCAGTATAACAATACAATCCATCTACTGTGATAAAAGAAGTATGTTCTTCATCTTCCCTAGACATTCTGACTTGATGGTACCCAGAATATGCGTCTAGGAAACACAGTAATTCACACCCAGAGGTGGAATCCACTATTAGATCTATTCTAGGTAGTGGGAATGGATCTTTTGGACATGCCTTATTAAGCATTGTGTAGTCAATACACATCCGAAGCTTCCTGCCAGCCTTGGGTACAACGACTGGGTTTGCCGGCCATTTTGGGTGGAAGACTTCTCGGATGAATCCAGCTTCGAGCAACCTCTTCACTTCTTGTCGTATGAAGTTTTGTCTCTCTACTGATTGCTTCTGAGGCTTCTGATGTACAGGTCGAGCGTCAAGATAGATCTTCAGATTATGCTCGATCACTTCCCTAGGGATCCCAGGCATTTGTGACAGTTGCCAGGCAAACACGTCAACGTTAGCCTGGAGGAAAGTGATGAGCGCGAGTTCCTATTTGTCATTCAGACCTCCCGATATACAGGTGGTCTGAGCGGCATCGGAACAGATTTGGATGACTTTGACGGGAATGTCGGTGTTGCCGCTTGGTTGCACGCGAGGTGCGGAGGTTGAGCCTCGTTGACGAATGCTCGGGGGTTTTGGAGCTTGTTCTTGCCTGGACTCTTCCTCCTGCGTTGTAGCAAGCGCATGAAGTTCTTCCAAAGCAGTCACTCCGGCAGTGCGGTCTCCGTGGATACGGAGAACACCAACTGGTGTCGGCATCTTCAACACCAGGTAGCCATAATGAGCAGCAGCCATGAACTTGTATAAGGCTGGTCTGCCCAGAATGGCGTTTAAGGGTAAGTTGATCTGAGCAACGTCAAAGACCAACTTCTCAGTGCGATAATTCTCCTGAGTCCCGAAGGTCACCAGGAGAGTAATGGCACCAAGTGGGGTTATGGCCCCCGGACCTACTCCAGAGAAAGGTCAGGAGGGGTGAAGATCCGAAGGCCACAGCTAAAGCTTGACGAAAGCTTCGAAGCTTATGAGATTCAGCCCTGAACCTCCGTCCACCATTACATGGTGGAGTTGGATGTTGTTGATGGTTGGAGATACCATCAATGGGAGTTGGTCAGCTCCAATCATGTTCTGAGGGCAGTCCAACGCATCGAAAGTGATGGCGGTATCCATCTGCTTCCGGTGCGGCTCTGCCCTAGTGGTGGGAGCTACCGAAGCCATGTCCCGCTGCATGGTCTTGAGGACACGGCGGGAGGTGATGTCCCACGAACAACCAAAGATGGTGTTCATGGTTTTCCGACGTTCATTGTCGGAGACGTCGGAATCATCGTCGACGGAGGTGTATACAGCCTTCAGGACCTTTTTAGGGTCTTGAAAACCTAACTCCTCTTCAACCGGAGCTTCGTCGACTTTCTGTTTTCCTTCCCTTTGTCAGAAAGGAACTTCTTCCTGGCACTTGTTGTAGCGCTCGGGAAGGTTCTGGACCTCTCGGCAGTCTTCTAAGTTGTGGTCGTTCGACTTATGGATAGGACACCACATTTTGGAGTTGCCGCCATCTTCAGATGAAGTTCGAGGTCGTTTCTCGAGGCGTGGCCCCCGGCCACCCGGAGCTGCAGCAGCTGCAGCAGTAGGTGTGCCAGTCGACGGCTTTTTCTTGCCGTTGGACTTTTTCATCTTTTTGCCACTCCCGGAGGTAGTGGCCTCGCCCTTGGAAGATTTTTTGTTATCCTCCAGAGGTGGTTTAGAGTGCATTTGACGGCCCTCCGCAGCTTTGGCGCACTTGTCAGCCAAGCTGAAGAGCTCCGTGACGCTGGTGATCTCCTTGATCGCCAGCTTCTCCAACATCTTCTTGTCTCGTACGCCCTGTCTAAATGCCACAGTAACAGAGGTGCTAGAGATAGAAGGAATAGTGTTTCGTACCTGGGAGAACCTCTGGATGAAGGAACACAAGGATTCTCCCCCTTTCTGCGTTACAGCAAAAAGGTCCAGTTCGGGGCCTGATCGGGTGTATGAACTCCCGAAATTGGCGGTGAAATGTTGGCACAATTTCGTCCAACTATTGATGGATTTGGGCGGGAGGCTCATGAACCAGGACCTGGCGGTCCCAGTTAAAGCCAGGGGGAAGTAGTTGGCCATTACGGCCTCGTTACATCCGGCTGCAAGGATTGTAGTGGAGTAAATCTGGAGAAACTCAGCTGGATTGACAGTCCCGTCAAATTTCTTCGGAAGGTGAGGCCGGAACTTTTGTGGCCACCTGACCATGCGTAGGTGCATGGCCAGAGCAGAATAGCCTCCTCCTACTCCCTTGGGAGCAGGACTGTCTCGAGCCTCTCGCCTTTCACGAGCACGCTCGATATGGACGATGATGTCCTGTTGACGATAACGGTGATCAAGCTCCGCTCGGAGGTCGTGAGTTGAAAGGATCGTTATTTTATGAGTGTGTCGCGCCCCAGAAGGCAGCGATGTCACTTGTTGGGACGTAGCACGCCTCCTATTTTGGGAAGCATGCGGACCAAGTCTGCCCGACAAAGTTCGATGCTGCAATGAGGCCCGCCCCAAGGGGGGAGGACCTTGGTTGCTGATGCGATCGGCTGCTGATGCAACCAAGTGTTCCACGTCAGCCCTCCACTGCTCCATTGCACCCTGGGATGCACTTGGAGGTGGTGGGCATTGGAGAAGGGCACGCGCTGCATGGAGCGCGTGTTCGGGGTTGTTGTTATTCGCCGACGCCGTGACCGATGTGGATGCTTTGTCTCGTTGTCCGGCTTGATTTGCTAGTGCAGGCGGTGGCAGCGGTGGCATGACTCTTGCTGGAGCCGTGGCACCCGCTGGTTGCTGCATGTTGGAAGGGTTGCCTCCAGCAGGTTGCGCAACGGGGTTGCTGTTGGACGATCCAGCAGCTGAGCTCACCATTCTTGAAATCTTGGGCGCCCCTACCTGGCGCGCCAACTGTCGGTGGTTGAATTCGGCAGATCTCCCGACACTACTGTTAGTAGTCCGCGGAGTTTATAGTTCGGTAATGGGCGCGCAGAGATTCAAGAGATGGTGGTGAATTGACACAGTGGTTTACGTGGTTCGGGCCGCCTGAGCGTAATACCCTACTCCACGGGGTGTGTTGATGTTGTATTGAGCGAGTGAGTAAGTGTGTGAGGGCAAAAGTGTCTCGAGAGCTCAGAGAGAGTCCAGAGAGGTCCCCATGTGTATCGTCGTCCAGTCCTTTTATAGTACAAGGACCGATCGTTACACAGTTAGCCTGGACCGACAAGTGGCCCTGGCAGTTACTAATGTTTGATACACAATTAATAAGATTAATTACCCTTAATAGCGTGGTAACGGGCCTTGACAGTGCCGTTACTGATATTAAGGGCCTTCCGATCGTGTGTCATTAATATGGTAATAATGACACTTAATCGGGTCTTGAAGTCCTTGATTGCCCCTTGAAGCTCCGAGCCGTTGGGGGGTCCACCAGCCTGATTGTTGAAGTTGAAGGTTCGGCGGTTCGGACACGTGGCAGCTCTCGAGCTTACCGTCGTGGACGGGTAGGTCTGGTGCTGTTGGACACGTGTCGATACCGGAGCTTCCCTCTGTCTGGGGTTAGGTGCGGGGGTGCCATACTGGTATCTAGTATGGAGCTTTCCCATGTGTGGGCGATAGCTCCGGTCTTATGATTCACGTGGCGGCGCTGGGACTAACCATGTTGGGGAAGCAGTTCCGGTTATGGCTAACATGTGGGGCCTTCGGAGGTCTTCAAGTCTGGTAGATGGAGTTTCCTTGTGATCTTTGCAGTCCCAAGGGGTATCCGGTACGCAGGGTACCAACATAAGTGAACTTAGAGGAAGGAAGAAAATATATTTAAAAACACATTAAGCGGTACTTAAATCACATCCTAAAAAGGGAGTCTCAAAAATTAAATCGAATTCTCCAATTCAAATTAGCCAAACTTCAAATCTGAGTTTGTCACTGTGTTTCCTATGTATTAAAGACCATCCCTGCTAAAATCATACAAATTTTGGGCTTCATTTACTATTTCAATTAAATCAAACTATATGAGAGAAATCAAATTCAAATTTAAATTTGACTTCGACTATGTCAAATGCCTAATTGGAATGCAAATTTGGATTCCTTAGGTTTGAATTACTCTCCCTACTAAGATTCAGATATTCTAGAGTGGTTTTACTATGTGTAATTGAGTGAAAACTTGAGATTAGGGAGAAGGGCTCAGTGGTACCAGCCTGCCACAGCCTGCCAGTGAGGGAATGGCCTGAACCGACTCTGTTTTCTCTGTTTCTGGCGCCAGGTGCAGAGCACCGTGCTCTCTTTTGCTCCCTACTCATCACACGTGAAACCAGCTCACCAGTTCTTTCAACTCACCCTCATCCATCGCCCATTCATCCTTAAGGTTTCCTGGTGAGTAAAGCTGAAAAGCTTCCTGCTCTTTCTTCTCTCACGCAAGAAACTTGCCACTATAGCTGCCTCCTCTGCATCCCCATGGATCCACTACTTTTGCACTGCCGCAGCTGCTGCTTGAGTCACCAAGTTGGAAGCAAGGGTTCTCTCCTCCTTCCCAAGGTCAAGGCGCCCTGATTTTCACTTCAGTTGTGCGCCCCTGCTCACGGTGTGCTCGTCGCCTGCCTCTGCTCCATCGGTGCCCGAGGTGGCCAGGCGCTCTGCCACTCAGCTGAGGCCACCGAGGGGCGTTCCTGGTCGTCCTCTACACTCCTCTTCATTTCCTTCCTGCCACTGATGTTGAACTTTGTTGCTCCCTCATGCAGGAAGTTGGACGTTGGCGTGTTCTTCGTTCTTCATCTGATTGATGGCAAGAGCGGTGGCTCTGGTCTTTGCTTTTATTTGTGCTGTGATATTCTCCTTTGTATTGCGCACCTATCTGATCAACTCATTGGCCAGCCAGCTCGTGTCGTTTCGGAAGAGGGGGGCGCCGTTTCTGTGCCCGACGAGCTATGGAACGCCTCTGTTCTAAAGTTCTTGCCCATGTTCCCATGACTCTATCATTGGTTTACCACACCGAAGACAATACAAGGTGCACCTGTACCTTGTATTTATGTTACGCAACTTTGCTCCATGTTCCCTACCTGCCTGCCTCCGGTTTAGCATTTTACCATCAGCATGCCCATTTGAACTGCACCCATTTCTTCAAAAAATTGATTGACACAGTCCATCTAGTTCCAATCCCATTTATGAGTATGTTCTACATCTTCTTGCAATTTGCCATCACAAAACCAAATAGAAAATAAGGGACGCAGAACGTCGGAAGCCCGTTTTTCCCCAATTCCGCCATGAACCCTAGGTCAGCGAGGAACACAACCTTGCAGCGGATTTCCTTCCTATTAGAGTTCATATTCGAGTTTACTGTATTACAAAGGTGCTGTAGGGTAAAAAATTCGGACTTGTTCGACCATTTCCATGACATTCCCATGTCGCCGTCGAACCTCCTCCGCTGCCACCGCCGCCGATGACATTCCGGTCGCCGCCTTGTTGCACCATGTTGCCCAACGTGTGTTTCAGGACTTGGTGATCAATTCTTATTTCTGTGTCACAGCTTTTTATCGGCGACAGGCACGGGAACGGCCAATCAAAGTCACTGCCACAGATTGACCTGTCTAGACGTAGAAGAAGAACCTGAACCGTGGGCCCCACTACCAGCCATTGATTAAAATTCCAGAAGCTGTGCAAACTTTAAAAAATCATAGAGAACTGTAGAATTGTCCAAACATGCCCACACAAATTTTGTTAGGTTACTATTTGCATACACTTAGCAGTAGACTAAATTAGTAGTATGAAATTTTTTTCAATTTTCTGAATTAATTCTTTTCCAAAAACATTTGAGAAATTATTGGAGGAGATTCTATCAATGGGAAATTCCCAAAATTTGCCAAAGTATTACTCTTATTGTCCTTGATTCTCAGTAAAAATTTCAGCTTAAGCAAGCATAGTTAATATAGGTAAATGAATAAACTTTGCTCAGCTTAATTTAAATATCAAGAAAACAACAGAAACAATTTCAGAAATTCTCTCTAACTTGTAAAATCAATATCTCCATGTATAATACTTATAAAATTATGAAACAAATTTTTTTGGACTCTATATGAAACCCTCTACCCAGAAAACATAGTTTGGCTTATGTCAAAGTCTCTGTTTGGCCATCTCAATTTAGAGAAGCCTAAAGCTTGTAGGAATTTTGTAGATCATAATATTCCTTTGCTTTAGTTGAATTTTTCCTGGAGAGTCCTACATAACCATATAAAGCCACTGTAAAAGTTCCAGTACCAGTTGAGCTGTCTAACCCAATTAAATGCATGATGTTTTCTCTGTGTCCAACACAATGCCTATTTCATTTCATATTTAGATTCTTATGGATTTCCACTTTGGTTTCACCCTTTTTCTGTACATTCCAGCAGAAAACCTTTCCATCCTGTATAAGTTACTCATTCTCAAGTTATAAACTTCTCTTTTGAGGCTATGCCTAAATTACATTATTCTCTTATGCATGATCATATCGATAGTGCACGACTGAGAGGATAATGGGAAGGACGACCCAGAGGCGAGGATTTCTCTGGTAGGTCAGCTGTGATGAAGTCTATGACAGAATTTACTAACTGATTTTCACTTACTTTTATTCTACAACCCAAGGCAAGTCTCGATTTGTATTTAACAGCGTTCTGCAATTTTATTTGTATCACACTATATGGGTTAGAATGTATTGTGCATTTGGTCTAGGTTTTCTTGGAGTTTTCCACTTGCATGACCAGAGCCCCTATGAGAGCAGGGTAGATGTTTAAGTCCTCGATGTGTCCATGCTATGCTTAATGTTATAGTTGCTTCGGTAGAAGTCGAGTAGTTGGAATCTACTCGCGAGTTCAGGATTTGGGTTCACACGGGGTTGATGGAGTGAGAGATTCACCATTTGGTTAAATATGAGACCGGGCATGGAGTAGGAGCAGTGGGACATAGGGGCCTGTGAGCTGTAGCTGTGCCTTTGTCGGTCAAGGACCAATCTGTGTGCGGCCCTGTTGAGAAGGTTTGAATGTACTGAAGGTATACTAGATATATGGGACCCAGTAAACCGATGTAACTTGTCCACCTTAGGTTCGAGGCATAGCCCACTGGCTTATAGGTGTGGTTGAGAGCAGCAAGGTGTAGACCTGCTAGCGGGTACGTCGTACTCCGTGTGGGGGCCTCCTGCTCGTAGTGGTGGGACTGGTTCAGCGTGTAGGTAGCGGGTGAAAGGTTGCCCCATACAAGATTAGTGGAGTGTGCCTTCGCAGCTCCGAGTGTGGGTGTATGTATTGTGCTATTCAGGTATCCCTGCAGGTGTATATCGACTCGAGTCACCGTCCCTCGCGGTTATTGAGTACCGCTTGTTCATTGAGTCATGACGTAGTTAATTATTTGGAGATGAATATTATTGAATCATGCTTTATGGAATAATTATGTATTGATACTTGTATGTTCAGAACAGGTTGCTCACTAAATTCCAGATTCATGAAGCCTTAAATTGCTGCTAAAAGCAGAAAGTAAGGACTAACATTTAGGCGAGTCTTTTATTGCAAACTGCTGTCCTATATTACGTATATCCTGCATATAGAGTTCTATGCTTAGTGGAGACGGTTAAGTCTTGCTGAGCCTTCATCCTCACAGTTGCTATTTTAAGTTTTTGCTGCAGATGATGACGTATATGACGAAGGGTTCACTGGTGAAGCGTTGCCCCCGTCGGGGTACACGGCCTAGCGAGAACCCTGCACGCCGCCGTGAGTTTCACTTGTGTGCTGCTAGTGTGATTCTGTTCGCGGGTTGAACGGAATTACTTTTGCAGAGCTTCGGCTTGAGTGTCGAGAGCTATGAACTTATCTTCCGCTGTAGTATATTTTAATGTATATTATTTGTAAAAGACAAAGCTTGTATAACACTATGTTGTTTTATGTAACATGATGTACCTTTTTCTGTGTGTTGTTGGGTGCCGCATCGCACGTTACCACCCAATTGTGATTCCTGGAATGTTGGGACTCCGTTCCCCACACAGGGGACCGAAGCGGGAGGGCCCAGGGATGAGGCCGGAGGGGAGGTAGGCGACCGTCGGCGAGGCACTCGTGGGGGATGGTGCGGTCGCCCTCCGAGCTACCTGCTGCCGAGCGGAGTAACCATTATATCTCACAATACATCTCTCACTATCCTCGAGTCGACCGATACTCCTCCTCCAGAGATGATATGTCCCAAAAACGATACCTCCAGTAACCAAAATTGGCACTTGCTGAATTCGGTATACAACCGGTGATTTTGCAATTTCTGTAATGTGAGCTTCAAATGCTCTTCTTCGCTTTTCGAGTATATCATAATGTCATCGATGAACACCACGACGAACTTATACAAGTACTCCATGAAGACCTTATTCATGAGGTACATGAAGTATGCATGCACATTTGTCAATCCAAACGACATAATGGTGCACTCATAGGATCCATACTGTGTCCAAAAAGCTATTTTGGGTATATCCGATGGTCTAATCTTCATTTGAAAGTAACCGGACCTCAAGTCCATCTTGGAGAAAACACAAGCGCCCTTCATCTGGTCGAACAAATCTTCTATACGGGGTAACATGTATTTGTTCTTGATGTCACCTCATTGAGAGACCTATAGTACACACACGTCATCTAGGTTCCATCCTTCTTATCTACGAGAGGCACTAGGGCTCCCCATGGCGATGAGCTTGGGCGTATAAAACCCTTCTCTAGTTGCTCCTGAATTTGCTTCTTGAGCTCTGCTAACTCCAAAGGAGGCATCCTATACGACCCTTAGCTATAGGTGCAGTTCTAGGTATTAAATCAATGACGAACTCGATGTCACGATCAAGTGGCATACTTGGCAACTCGTCCGGGAACACATCCGTAAACTCGCACACTACTGGAATATCCTCTAATGTTGCACCATCCGTTTGATTCTACAGTACCTTCTCTGTGGTGGTTTCAGATGCTTCAAACTCTATGTTAATCCCCTCATCATTTGTCAATTGCACCGTCTTTGTGGCACACTGAATCATGCCAAGGTGCTTCTGTAACCAATTCATTCCAAGTATTATGTCCAGTTCTTGTGAATCCAAAACAATGAGGTTGGCAAGGAAGTCTACCCCCCTTGTTTTAAGGCTTACTTTTGGACAAATTATATTTGTCCTCACTTCCCCTCTAGGTGATTTAACCAACAAGGTACACTTCATGTGAGATATAGGAAAACTATACTTGGCAACATACTTTGATGATATGAATGAATGCGATGCTCTAGAATCAAATAATATATTTGTCGGGTAGGAGTTTGTGAGGAACATACCAATCACAACATCCTCAGCTTGTTGGGCTTCCTCCGTAGAGACATGGTTCACCTTGCCACGAGAAAAATTTTGCGGTCCATGGTTGCCTTGTGGTGCTCCCCCATTCATCCATGGGTTCTGCCTTGGAGCATTGTTCACTTAACCATAGCCTGACTTCGGGCATTGGGATGCAAAGTGTCCCACTTCACCACAAGTATAGCATGTCCTTGCTGCACCAGAATAGTTAGGACGAGCTTGATTTTGAGCATTAGCAGGGAAGTTGGCATGGGGTGCATGTGGTATTGGAGGGCGTGGTGCTTGCATGGCGGCGCATTTCTGCATTGGCTGAGCTGAGCATGGTGGAATAGCAGCACGATATGCAGGGGCAAAGGGGTTGTAGTAT
Organism: Tuctoria greenei; assembly: GCA_036927565.1. NCBI lineage: Eukaryota > Viridiplantae > Streptophyta > Magnoliopsida > Poales > Poaceae > Tuctoria > Tuctoria greenei. The sequence continues at coordinate 180,960,271 of JAYESD010000005.1, forward strand.
GGTGAATTTCGTGGTGCATAGCGGGGGCGAACATTGCTTCCTTAAGGCTGTCCTTGTTATGGCATCTTCCTCTTGCTATTTTGCTTCATCTCATGAACCTTGTTCTCAACCACAATAGCCTTGTCCACAAGCTTCTGGAAATTGACATAGTCACTATTGAGAAATTTGACTTGAATCTCATTGTTTAGGCCCCTCACGAACAAGTAGTGCTTACGGCTGTCCATGTTCACATCTTCTGGAGCATACCTTGACAGTTAAGTAAATTTATTAAGGTACTCACTCACACCAAATCTTCCTTGCCTTAGGTTTTCAAATTCTTGACTTTTTAGGATCATGACACCTTAGGAACATAATGCGAGCAGAAACTCTCTTTGAATTCAGCCCAAGTCATTCTCTCCTGATTTGCATGGGCATTGCAAAGAGCTTTCCACTAATCCGCAGCTTCTCCAACTAGCTGATGGGAGGCAAAAAAGATTTTCTCTCGGTCGTTGCATTGGATGATAGTGAGCTTCTTCACCACAGATTTCAGCAAATCATCTGCTTGCATAGGATCATTAGCTTGAGCAAAAGCAGGTGGCCTAGTCCTCATAAACTCACCCAGACGGTTATGAGGTGGTGGGGGTGGTGGTGGTGGTGGCAGCGCAGCCATGTGGGGCTGGTTATTGGCTTGCAGCTGTCCCAAAGTTTGCATCATAGTTTGCACGAGCTGATTTTGCATAGCCATCAAGCACTCAAGATTGCTAGCTTCAGGTACAAGGGGGGTATTCTAAGGCACCCCATTGTTCTCCTCATCGCCATCGGCATTCTTTTGGTTCTGGGTCACCCTCGGCATTAGAGAAAAAAGAGAAAGAGATGGAAGGATTTTAGAAAACGTCCCTAACTATATGCATCAAGGGATATGAAAGTAAGCAACTACATATATAAGCCTATATGGATGTGGAAAGTGTTGAAGCATCTCACAACTCTACTAAGCACACAAGCACACAAGCAAGCAATCACATCAAATTCAGCACACCAACCATCTATGACCCTTACTAAGTTTTCCTATGTGCTCTAAAGTGTTCATTCTACCTAGACTGCGTCCTACGGTCAATGCGGCTCTGATACCAATTTGTGACATCGGATTCCAAAAATGAACCAACTGTGATGCATATGTGTGCCCAGGATTTTCATCACACATACACGAGTGCATCACAAATGATATACAAAAAAATTACCACGTCATGACTAACAAATATGTCCTTTAATACAATTATTCAATGGTTCTTGAATTAAAAAGCTCAATTTATTATTAGTACAGCAGAAAATAAACTAGACTAAGCATAGCTAGGTAGCACGGCTCCACACCACAGGCAAGTTGATGATAGCACACAACCTAGTACTCTGCATTATCCTCATGGTACTCCCAAACATCAACTGTAACTGTTGGTGGGGGGATTGCAAGTGTGAGCACATGTCGTACTCAGCAAGTGTGGGAAAATATGACATGTAGCTTAAACAAGGAATGATAATAAATGGCTAATTGTAGGAAAGTACATTTAAAGCAATTGAAATACGATGTTGTGATCATTAAGTGAGGTCAAATCCCGTCATAGCCCAAATGCCAGTAATACCATGTCCAAAACCATTATTCCAACATAATTGACCATAATCATCCATAATAGTCCATAACCATCCATATTCAACTCATAATTGTTCCACCAAATCATTATCACCAAGTCCATATCCCAATTCCAATTCCCATTCAATTCCAGCCATTATTCCATCTTCAGTTCCATAATTCTAAGTATGTGAGGGTTCAAGTTGCGCATAACCAAGAGCACGGCTATCATGATAGTTTTACACTCTGTAGGGGTTGTACCACTTTACCCACAAGTTTGTGATTTTGTCACCCGTCGGTAAATAAAGAAAAACCTCCTTTATGTCAATTACACTACCTTAGGTGTATGGCCTAAATATCACAAAATAGCCTTTATAAAGGGACTACCAGCATGTTTAGACCCACTAAGGTTTCACAGGAGGTGATGTCTCACAACTGAGCACATCCATCCAAGGGCCCCCACTTGTCCCATTCGGATCTTAGGGCAGTCCCACCACTATTGCAAACCCAACCGACTCCCTTTCCCCGAGCCTTCCATATGATATCTGAACAATGTTGGCAATGCACCTAATTAATCAGCTAAGTTGCACCCATACTTGGCCTTGTGGTGGCACTGTAAATCGTGGGTGTTCACTCCACAAACCGGTCCTTAGATCCAAAGCAAGCAAATCCACCAAAATGTTCCAACCCATTCCACATAATTGGCTTGCTTAGATCCCTAGGTTCCATGTTGCTAAAGGGTCATTATCACCAATTCACATAACTCGTATGTTCAATAGTTCATAATTAATTCATTTAGTTATTCCCAATTCCAATTAAGCAAAGTGAAGCAAAACTGAAAAATACCATTCCCGACTCTCTACAATATATCCCAAGCGACAAGGGTGGTCATACAAGTCTAGTAAACTCCTATCATGGGTTTCCCATATATTTGACACAAGCATGCAGTTTTACAAACAAAACATTTGAAAACAGGATCAAAATGTTCAATGACACTTGCCTTGCTCTTGAGGCTAATTTGGATCAAAAGCTTCAAAGTTCTGGTTTTGAAGGTCCTCCTAAGCACCCTCTAGAGCGTTACCTTCTATTTCGTGTAACAACATTCAAAACAAACATTACATTCAATAAATGCTCACATAGTACTCAATATGCCATGACATGCATGAATGATGCAATTATGATGTAATATATTTTATTAGGTTGCTATTGTTGCTTACTATCTAGTTACAATTAAGTTTTACATGTTAGAGCAAGTTTCAAATCATTTCGGAGAAAACTAAAGAAGTTCCAAGAAATCTAGAACTGAGGGACTGGACTAGTCTGCACCATGGGCCGGACATGTTCGCTCTAAACCAGAGAGTTCAACGGACTAGTCTGCCAGGGACCGGACAAGTCTGCTACGACTAGGTTTTTAGCGAATTTCCAACGGAAGCATAGCTTGATGCAGATATGGGACCATAATTAACGTTGGAAGATGGATCTAAGGTATTTACCGTGAATCCTAGAGTTCAAAGGTTGAGGATTCGATGAAACTCAAGAACTTGTTGTCTAGATCCGATGAAGATGAAGGATTGACGAAGAGAATGTTGACATCGAAGAATCGCTGAAGGAGATTGCAGCAGCGATGACAATCTCGCTATGATCCTCCGTCTTCCTTATTCTTCTCCTTCTCCTTCTCCTTCTCTTCCTCTTCCTCCATGTTCTTCCTTGTGGTGAACTCCTCTTTATGGTGGCCCACAGCATGATAGGGATAAGGGTTTCTCAAACGTGGCAAAGGGGTGAGTGGTCGGTGGTGGGGTGTTTATAAGGAGGAGAGGGGTGGTATTAGGGTAGAATCCAAGTCAAAGTCGGTGGAAACAAGTAGAGGCCATGGTAGAGTCCCTCTTGGGCTCCTCGGGGGTGAAGCACGACATTCCTGGGCCTAATTAAGGCAATAAACCAATAACTCATCATGGAGGAAAAATAGAATCCGAGTCGAAACCCTACACACTGGACTAGTTCGTATTCAGGCCGGACAAGTCTGATCGGGTACAAAAAGTTCAACGGAGAAGTCCAGTGTAAAGCCAGACAAGTCCATTCAAGACCAGAGAGTCAAACGGACAAGTTCGGGATTGGTCCAGTTTCAAAATCCGGACCAAGTTTTGGAAATTTCCAACGGAGATCATCAGACTAGTCTGTACAAACAACAAACAAGTCGAGATGGGAACAGAAACAAAATCGGAATAGTCCGCAAAAACAACAGACAAGTTCAGGGAACATCAGAATCGATTTCCGGACTAATCCGTAGCAAGTAGCGGAAAAGTCCGGAGGACAACAGTAGCTAAATCGAACTAGTCTGGGGTCCAATCTAGACAAGTATGTACTAAGCCAAGTTTTTATTTGCTGTTTTGGTCCTAATTCATTTTAATCTTGTTCCTTTTTGTGTTGCATAATGTTAGGCATGTATAAGAATGAATTCAATGCATGATGGATGAAAATGATGGTGTTAGAGTATGGACATGTGAATGTGGTCTTACTTTGATTGTTGGGATGGTTTGGGATTTGATGATAACCCGAATACCCATCAAGGAAACAAAAGTAGGAGTGTTTTGCCAACCGCTCTAACATCTCATCAATGAAGGGCGGGGGAAAATGATCCTTCCTTGTAGCCTTGTTAAGTTTTCGGTAATCAATGGACATCCTCCAACCCGTGACGGTTCGTTGAGGAATTAGTTCATTCTTCTCATTCTCAACGACTGCCATACCTCTCTTCTTAGGCACTACTTGAACTGGGATGACCCATTCACTATGAGGGACAGGGAAGATTATCGCGGCATGCAAAAGTTTCAAGACGTCTTTCTTGACAACTTCCCGCATTCCATTATTCAATCGCCTTTGAGGTTCCCCTTAGGGGACACTCTCGGGGTCAATAGGAATGCGATTGGTGCATAAAGCTGGAATAATCCCCTTGAGATCCTCCAATGAATAGCCAAAAATAGCTCTATGCTTTTCTAGCATGACGATGAGTTTGAGTGTCTCATCATTTGAAAGCTTGTCACTTATGTTGACAGGGGCTTCCAAATCACCATTTAGAAAGGCATAATGTAGACCTGGAGGTAGAATTTTTAACTCGACAAGAGGTTTTGGGAAGAACTCTTCTTTTGGCAATTCAATTGCCTCCTGGAATTCATCCTCCTCTTGGATGAAATCTTCTTCTCCTTCAATTTTAGGGGGTGCTAAGAATTGAAGGGTTCTAACCTCCTCTATTGGTTCATCTTGGATGGGAGATTCTGCGGGTGTGTTCTTCGGACGCAGGATAGGAACAGAAAATTTTCTCCCTCCAAGTTTGACATTGAGGTTTCCTTCCAAATGAATTTCTATGAGAAATTTCTCAATGGGGATCCCAATCTTAATGTCGAAATATTGGATTTCAAACACATTGAAGTCTAGGATAGCCTTAATGTCTTTGTGTCTTACAGACACTTGTTGCAAAATCTCGCATCCTTCAAGGATGTTTTCAAAAAAATCTTGGAAGGATATACATGTTGGTGCCAATGGCACATCGCCCAGAATGGCGAGAGAACAAGAATCAGAAATGAGATTTGCTCCAACAGTGGGGTTGTATAGGACCCTCGTTGGTGTCCCTTTAATGAAACATAGAATGGTTGCCAAAGGTGAGGTCATCTGAAGGATTTCGGGTGATTGCTCAACTTCCACAGTCCATTCCCTGGTTAGAATAGAGGTTAACTCCTTGACCATCTGTTGGACGAACACTCCGTCAGTTGGGTCGGTCAAGTTGGTGGCAATGATGGTTTCCTATGACAACAATACTTTGAGGTATTTCCAAAATCTTCAAATATTTCTTCCTCAAAGTAAAATGGAAACTCCAAAGGTTGAATTTCTTCCTCCTTTGTAGTTTCTGGTGAGGGAGAGGATTCCTCCGGCAAGGTTTGGGATAAGAAAGAAATGGGTTCATCCTTGTCCATGGGTTTATCCTCAGTTCTTGACACGACTTCCTCTTGAGGAGGCTCATTAAGACCCATAATTAAGGAAGAATTTTCTAGAATTTGATCTAGAAGATCCTTGCCTTCTTCTGGTGTCTTATGGAGGAATGATCCTCCAGCCGTAATGTCAAGATGTAGGGCAGACTCTTTGTTCAATCCCGTGAAGAAGTGTTGCAAAAGCAACGGATCAGAGATGGACAAATCTAAGACAGAATTTCTCAAAAGGGGAAATCTAATCAAAGTTGCACCTATAGACTCCTTCTACATCTACTGGAAGCATAGTACTTCCTTCCGCAAGTAAACAATTCGAGCAATTGGAAAGAAAGCAACAAAATATGTCTCGTAATTCATTCCAATTTCTGTTTATCTTCCCAACATTGTGGTCGTACCATTGTTTGGCTTTTTTCTTGAGGGAAAAAAGAAACCACTTCCATTTGAGACTTTTATGTATCATACTGTCAGACCTATGTGTGCTGAATACATTGGCTTGTAGTGAATACACTTGCTTTGATGATAAAAGTTTTGAATATCACCAAAATACCTTTTTTTATTAAGATCCGACTAGTTTTGGTTAGCTCCGGTGAGTTTTGTCTCTAGCTCTAGATGTTCGGTTTACTTGGTTATACTAGTTTTGGTAAGTTCCAGCGCTAAGTTCTACTAGCTTTTGTTAGCTTCGGCTCAAGGTCCGGGTTTCTCTGGCAAGGTCCGGAACTTGACCGCAATGCTTCTATTTTTCATTTGCAATGTTTCGTACTTGCTTCACATCTCTGGAAAGATTGCTTAGCATTCATTTGCTATGTCTTTGATGCATTTTTTGTTGACTTGGATGATATCGTGTTACTGTGGTTTTGCAACATGCTTATGTGAGGTTCTCACGTAAGGTGTTGTGTTCAGAACTAACTTGAGTCAAGTCGAGGACTTGGTCTCGTATGGATTGGTTGTTTATTCATGTGCAGGTGTTGCTTGAGTTCAAGACATGGCTGGTGATGGGATCCATTGGACTAGTCTCATAGAGGAGATGAGGTTCCAACAACCAAATTCAGGAGGAATTGTGGTTGAGCTGATCACGAGGTTGCGCAACATGATTGAATCAAGAACAAAGCATGTGAAAGTATCGTGGACGTCATGGGAAGATGTCTGCACGTGTGCAAGGAGTGCATGGACGTGGCTACATGGTTCTGAGACGTGATGAAGAGATGTGAACATAAAGAGTTGGTCGGAAAGGTCCAACCGACTAGGTTATGGACTCAGGCTGCGGCTGAGTCAGGTTTGACTCAAATATGGAAAGATTTGAGTTGGTTATGATAGGATTTCGTGTGGGTCACGAATTTGAGTTGTTTAGGAATGTGGGATACATTCATAAGGTGTTTTGAAGTCTTAAGATTGCTTTTATCTGCGTATAGAAGAATCCTAAGCAGTTATGGAAAGTTACGATTCATGAACAGAGTAGGATTAGGTTCCTGATTTGAGTTGAGTTGGCTTTCGAGCTGGTTATATAAGCAAGGAAGCCCAGAGCTCATGGTACACGACTTTGGAGGCTTTTCCTCTTGTTTTTATTGAATAAAATTCGTAATTTGAAGGAACTTTTGTGCCTTGTTCGTCTGACTTGTTCCAGACAAGTTTTACTCGTCGAGTTTCTGGACAGCACTACCTTTCGTCGGTGGTTTTATCATCACTCGAGTTTTACAGATCCAATTGACGTGATTCTTTTTGGGTTGACTTCACAACTTTATTATCTATCATCTGTCAAAATTTAACGGTCATTGGATTTGTGGTCTATGATCTACACGAGTTTCTTTGCAGCGTTCTAGAACTGTTTTTTTTTGGTAGGGCAGATTGACCTTTGTTTGATCTTTCGATCATAACTTGAGTTTTTCTCGACGGATTTGAGTCATTCTTGTTGTGTTCTCTTTTTGAATTGATTCTCTCTGATATCTATCACTTTTGTCATGGTGAAACACGTTTAGATTAGTCTCACACACGATTTCTTTAACAGATTGTTTTTCTGCCGAAAGGGTTGGGGTTTAATTGTTTCCGCTGCGTAAGATTTTTAAATCTACCATTCACCCCCCTCTGGTAGCTTTTCACGTGCTCTTCGATCCTACAATTGGTATCAGAGCCACGGTGCTCTAATCTTTGTGATTTGCGCGTGTTTTTGACTAATCATCATGGAGAAGTACTCTGCCAAACCTTGTGTGTTCGCTGGTATTGATTTTCTGGTTTGGAAGGCACGCATGGAGGCTTTCATCCAGGCACAAGGATTTGCAATATGGGACAAGGTATACAAGCCTTGCGAAGTGCCATCAAACGATCAAGTTACAGCTACAAATCTAAGAGATGTCGACAACAACAACAAGGCTCGGAACTTGATCATACAAGGATTAACACAAAGCGACTTCAACCGTGTTGGACACCTCCGATCTGCATATGATGTGTGGAAAGTACTTTGTGACTACCACGAAGGATCCAACACGATCAAAGAGGTAAGGCAAGACATGTTCAAGAAAGAATACATGCGCTTCAAGATGCAACCCGGTGAGTCTATTGATGACCTTTTTGCTCGCTTTAATAAGATTCTCAGCAACTTGCGTAGTGTCAATGTTAATTTTTCAGATGCTGAAAATGCTAGGCAATTGCTAAGTGCATTAGATATGTCAATTTGGGAGATGAATGTCACATCTATTCGTGAATCTACTATCATGAGTTCACCTACTTTAGATGTGCTATATTCCATGTTAAAAACTCACGAAATTGACATAATCTCACGTAAGAACCCCAACAAGTCTATTGCTTTTGTTTCTCAACGTGACATGCCTAGTTCCGGTCAAACATCATCTTGTGGTTCACTTGCTTTGCTGTCCTCTCTAACCCTTGAACAGATTGAGGAGTTTCCAGAGGAGGAGCTAGCGCTCATCTCTACCCGGTTCTCAAAAGCATTGCAAAATGTGAGAACTAGAAGGAGAGGAAGCTCCGGACCTCAACGATGCTTTGAATGTGCTAATACAGGACATTTTCGTTCATATTGCCCTAACCTTTCAGGTCCTACTTCCCAGGATGAAAAGAAAACAAGAACGAAGCACTCCTCGGCAAAAGATACGAAGAAAAAGAAGGGTTTTACAGGACGTCAATTGGTGAGCAGTTTTATCTCAGCACTCCAGGAACTTGGCTCAAGCGACGTGGACATTGGAAGTGATGAAGATGAAGATGATTTGGCAAACTTGTGCTTCATGGCGGGCAAGTCAAGATCAAGTATGGAGGAGGCAGAACACAACAGCGACAATGAAGAGGTATGTCCTACTTGCGAAGAAATGTGTGATGCTATTTCTCGTGCCACTGTTATTGTTAAGAAAAAGGACAAAAAGCTTAGGGACAATGCTGTTAAAATTGAGTCACTAGAATCTGAAATTAATCGTTTGAAATCCCTGATTCCTAGTGATGATTCTTGTTCCTCATGTGACTTAACATATGAACAATTGTCCTCCCTAAGAAGTGCACATACCTCCACACTTGATAAACTTGAACTTGAAATTGAAAAGAACAAAAATCTTGCTGCACTTAATATTGGAAACTTAAAAGATGCTTCTTGTTCTACAATTGATTTGCATTGTTCTAGTTGTGATGATCTTGATAAGAAACTGCAAGATGCTATGAATGAAATCTCTATATTGAACAATGCTTTACATTGTCATGAAGTTAAATATTGTTCCAATTGCAAATTAAAAGGAAAACCTTCATGTGAAAATTGCCTTGATCTGTCCAATAAACTTGATAACATGCATAAGACATTTGATCGGTTTTGTAATGGGAATAAGAACCTAAACTTGTTGCTGAATTCATCCAAGTCTTGAAATGATAAAACTGGTTTAGGTTTTGATTCTCATGCTCATGCTAAGGCACATCCACCTAAAATTGTAAAGTCATTAGGAAGTGGTTTGATTCAAATAGTTCCTAAACAAAAAAAAGTGGTTTTCAAATCTGCAGGAGTATTGTCTCACTCGGTTTCAAATAAAAATATTGTTTGCTCATCTAGACATGAACACAAAGTTAAATTTCATTGTACCTACTGTGCTAGAGATGTTCATGTCATAGATTTTTGTTATAGACTAGCTAAACAACAAAAAAGGGAAAGAATGGTTGCTAGATCTCATAACTTCCATGCAAAATTTGCTTCACATATTGAACTGAATGTACAACCTGCTGTTTTGAGTCAAAAACATTCAAAGTTTACCTCCGGACCTTCTATTTTTGCCTCCAGAGCTACTGATTTTTGTGCTACACAAGTAACACCTTATAGGTCAGTAGTTAAGAATGAAAAATCTCAAACTTCGACTCATAAACCTGCTGTTTTGTCTCAACTTTCGCGTGTTTTTCCTGCTGCACGTCGCGTGACTCAGTACTGGATTCCTAAATGCCTTTTGACTAACCCCAGTATTGAGTCATCGACGTATTGTGCTTCCATGTAGGTTACACGTTTGAGGAAGGAGAACATTTGGATTGTGGATTCGGGTTGCTCACGCCACATGACCGGTAACAAAGATTGGTTCTCCTCCCTCTCTTTTGTGTCATGTGTAGAGAATGTTACTTTTGCTTATAATTCTTCAACTCCTATAATTGCTAAGGTTTCGGTTAGAGTAAATGATCACTACACTTCGAAGGATGTGGCACTTGTCAAAAATTTGAAATACAACTTGCTTTCTGTTTCACAATTGCTAGATGAAAATCTTGAAATTATTTTCAATAAAAACTGCTGCAAAGTTGTAGGTTCAAATAGTGAGCTTATTTTTAACATGTCATGGTTTAGAAGAGTTTTTAAAGCTTATTTTTATATGTCTTCCTCTAATCAAAGGTGTCTAGTTGCTAATGATTCAAAGGACCTATATTTTTGGCATCGTAGACTTGGTCACGTAGGCTTTGATCACCTAACACATGTTAGTGTTCTTGATCCCATACGTGGGCTGTCTAGGCTTAAAGGGGACAAAGAAATTGTGTGCTCTTCTTGTAGACATGCTAAGATGGTTGCAGGTTCACATACTCCTCTCACAATGATCATGACAACTGAACCATATCAACTTTTGCATCTTGACACCGTAGGACCTTCACGTGTTTAATCCTTCGGAGGTAGATGGTATGTACTTGTGATTGTTGATGATTATTCTAGATACTCTTGGGTTTACTTTATGGCGTCTAAGAATGAAGTTTTTAGTCACTTTAGAACTTTATTTCTTAGATTATCAATTGATTACCCAGGATCTTTAAAAGTAATTAGAAGTGATAATTGAACTGAATTTAAAAATCAATCTTTTGATCACTTTTGTGCTGAAAATAGAATAGATCATCAATTTTCTTCACCATATGTACCTCAACAAAACGGTGTTGTAGAAAGAAAGAACAGAACCTTAGTTGAGATGGCTAGGACTATGCTTGATGAATATCAAACTCCTAGGAAATTTTCGGCTGATGCGTTAGCAACCGCTTTTTATGTCTCAAATCGTGTTTTCTTGCGTGCTAAGCTAGGTAAAACACCATATGAGCTCCAGTTTGAACATAGTCCTAGTGTTACACACTTTCGGGTCTTTGGTTGCAAATGCTTTGTTAAGAAACATGGTAATCTTGATAAATTTGAACCTAGATCCATTGATGGCATGTTTCTTGGTTATCCATCTCATACTAGAGGCTACCGTGTGCTTTTACTTGACACTAACAAAATTGTGGAGACTTGTGAAGTGTCTTTTGATGAAGCTAGCCCAGGTACTAGCTCAAACATTGCAGGTCCAGATCCATATCCGCAGGGGGGAGCATTTTCGTTGAAGATGAGGAAGCATTGGAGCTGCTGCCCGAAAATTCAGCAGCTAAAGACTTTGGTTCAGCTCCGGATGTTAATTCTCAACCAGCACCGACAATCATCAATGCTGATTCAAATCGTCCTCAAGTGACAAGCCCATCGATTTGTGATGAACATGAAGAAGAAGAAGCTTGGGAGACATCTGTTCCCCTACGGTTTTACAAAGATCATCCCCCACAACAGATTATTGGAAGCTTGCACGAACGAGTCACACGGTCCAGGTTTTGCGATCCAAACTCTTATGCTCATTCTGCTTTTGTTGCTTCTTTTGAACCCAAAGATATATCACATGCACTCACTAATGAATCTTGGATTATTGCCATGCAAGAAGAGTTAGAAAATTTTGAAAGAAATAATGTTTGGAAACCTGTACCTCCACCTCAAGGTCACACTTTAATTGGAACTAAATGGGTATTTAAAAATAAGCAAAGTGAGGATGGGGTTGTGGTTAGGAATAAGGCTAGGTTGGTTGCTCAAGGTTCCACTCAAGTTGAAGGTCTAGATTTTGATGAAACTTTTGCTCCCATTGCTAGATTAGAAGCCATAAGAATTTTGTTAGCCTTTGCTGCATCTAAAGATTTCAAGCTATATCAAATGGATGTTAAAAGTGCTTTTCTAAATGGCTACATAGATGAGGAGGTTTATGTCAAGCAACCACCAGGTTTTGAAAATCCAGATTTTCCTAATCATGTTTACAAATTGTCCAAAGCCTTGTACGGTCTCAAACAAGCTCCTAGAGCATGGTATGATAGGTTAAAAACATTCTTACTTGAAAAAGGGTTTACCATGGGCAAGGTTGATAAAACTCTTTTTTTGCTTAAGCATGGCAATGACTCATTATTTGTTCAAGTGTATGTGGATGATATTATCTTTGGTTGTGCTACTCATGATCTTGTGTCCAAGTTTTCAGCAATGATGAGTTCCGAATTTGAAATGAGTATGATGGGTGAACTCACTTACTTTTTGGGGATGCAAATCAAGCAAACAAAGGAAGGTACCTTTGTGTATCAAACGAAGTATACAAAAGATCTCCTAAGGCGCTTCAACATGGACAAAAGCAGCCTCTTCGAACACCAATGGGAACAGCAACAACACTTGGACTTGATGAAGATGGTGAACCCGTGGATCAAAAAGAATATAGAAGCATGATCGGATCACTTTTTTATCTCACGACATCAAGACCAGACATACAATTCAGCGTATGTCTTTGTGCACGGTTTCAAGCCTCCCCACGTGCTTCACATCGTCAAGCCGTCAAAATGATTCTCAGGTACTTACATGGAACTCAAGAATTTGGAATTTTTCTACCTTCTTCCTCAACTGTTACTTTGAAAGCTTTTTCGGATGCTGATTTTGGGGGTTGTAGGATTGATAGGAAAAGTACTTCCGGTGCTTGTCATTTTCTTGGTAATTCTCTTGTTGCTTGGTCCTCTAGAAAACAAAATTCAGTTACACAATCCACAGCCGAATCTGAATATGTAGCTGCTGCTAGTGCTTGTTCACAAAATCTTTGGATTGTTCAAACACTTAAGGACTATGGGGTTGATCTAGATAGTGTTCCACTGTTTTGTGATAACACTAGTGCCATTTGCATTGCTAAAAACCCCGTGCAACATTCTAGAACTAAGCACATTGACATTAGGTATTACTTCTCCGAGACAATGTTGAAAATGGAAACATTGTGCTTCACCATGTAGATACCGAACAACAATTGGCTGACATTTTTACAAAACCATTGGATTTCACTCGTTTTTGTTACATTCGTAGTGAAATAAGGGTTATGCATCCTCATGGCTTAAATTGAGGGGGAGTTTTGAAACTTGGGAAGTCTCTGTGTGAATCTGAAATTAAAATAATATGAGCATTGTATTTCATACATATATGACTTTGTGATTCCTTTTACATGCTGAAAGTTCTTACTACATTACTCGTGTTATACATTTTGTAGTTTTTGCCATGTCTAGTAATTGGAATAACTACTTACACTAAAACTGGTCATGGTCGAACTTTCTTGCTGTTTTGAACTTGTTACATATTCACAAGTGCTTTTAATCATTAAGAATTAATCAAGTAATCAACTCACATGTTTAGTTTTTATGAACAAAATATAAATTGAGAAAAGATCAAGAGAATATGCATGCATCTCACTTCTTTTTTTGAGATGGCTTATCATTGCACTTAGATATGAACTTGGAAGAAGTTGTGTATGACTAAAACCATGTCCTTAAGCTTCTGATTGTCAAATGACATAGGCTTGGCTTGGTTGGTTAGAATAAGGCAGATGCGCATATAATCTCTTGCAAATATCATATGATATAAATTTATGCTTTGAAAAATAATAAAATGCAGCAACTAGTGTCATGATTTCAGGTTTTGAAATAGTTAAGTTTGTGTCATGACTTACTTAAATTGAAAATTACATTTGATCTCTAGCATGGCTTACACTACTTTATGTATTTCATTGATGTGATAATGTAAGGTACTTGATAGTATGACTTGGATGAGCTTTGTTTATATGTATATGTTATAATATGCTCATAACAACAAAAGTTGGAGAGATAATTTGTTTATATGCTCATGATATGCTGAATACATTGTCAAAGGGGGAGAGATAAGCATGAAGAGAAAGAGAATTTGTTCATAAGGAGAGATAATAAAGGGGGAGAGGTAATATGGGATAATTTTTGGATTTTATTCTCATTTTACTTTTGATTTACAAAGGGAGAGAAATTGTCTTCAAAACTTTTATGTGAATAAGCCAATGTTCGGATTTTAAATGGTGTTGCCAATGCATTCATCAAGGGGGAGATTGTAAGACCTATGTGTGCTGAATACATTGGCTTGTAGTGAATACACTTGCTTTGATGATAAAAGTTTTGAATATCACCAAAACACCTTTTTTATTAAGATCCGACTAGTTTTGGTTAGCTCCGGTGAGTTTTGTCTCTAGCTCCGGCTTTTGGGTTTACTTGGTTATACTAGTTTTGGTAAGTTCCAGCGCTAGGTTCTACTAGCTTTTGTTAGCTTCGGCTCAAGGTCCGGGTTGCTCTGGCAAGGTCCGGAACTTGACCGCAATGCTTCTGTTTTTCATTTGCAATGTTTCGTACTTGCTTCACATCTCTAGAAAGATTGCTTAGTATTCATTTTCTAAGTCTTTGATGCATTTTTGGTTGACATGGATGATATCGTGTTACTGTGGTTTTGCAACATGCTTATGTGAGGTTCTCACGTAAGGTGTTGTGTTCGGAACTAACTTGAGTCAAGTCGAGGACTTGGGCTCGTATGGATTGGTTGTTTATTCATGTGCAGGTGTTGCTTGAGTTCAAGACATGGCTAGTGATGGGATCCATTGGACTAGTCTTAGAGAGGAGATGAGGTTCCAACAACCAAATTCAGGAGGAATTGTGGTTGAGCTGATCAAGAGGTTGCGCAACATGATTGAATCAAGAACAATGCATGTGAAAGTATCATGGACGTCATTGGAAGATGTTTGCACGTGTGCAAGGAGTGCACGGACGTGGCTACATGGTTCTGAGACGTGATGAAGAGATGTGGACGTAAAAAGTTGGTCGGAAAGGTCCAACCGACTAGGTTATGGACTCAGGCTGCGGCTGAGTCGGGTTTGACTCAAATATGGAAAGATTTGAGTTGGTTATGATAGGATTTCGTGTGGGTCACTAATTTGAATTGTTTAGGAATGTGGGATACGTTCCTAAGGTGTTTGGAAGTCTTAAGATTGCTTCTATCTGCGTATAGAAGAATCCTAAGCAGTTATGGAAGGTTACGATTCGTGAACAGAGTAGGATTAGGTTCCTGATTTGAGTTGAGTTGGCTTTCGAGCTGGTTATATAAGCAAGGAAGCCCAGAGCTCGTGGTACACGACTTTGAAGGCTTTTCCTCTTGTGTTCTATTGAATAAAATTCGTAGTTTGAAGTAACTTTTGTGCCTTGTTCGTCTGACTTGTTCCAGACAAGTTTTACTCGTCGAGTTTCTGGACAGCACTACCTTTTGTCGGTGGTTTTATCATAACTCGAGTTTTACAGATCCAATTGACGTGATTCTTTCTGGGTTGTCTTCACAACTTCATTATCTATCATCTGTAAAAATTTCATGGTCATTGGATTTGTGGTCTACGATCAACACGAGTTTCTTTGCAGCGTTCCAGAACTGTTTTTTTTGGTAGGGCAGATTGACCTTTGTTTGATCTATCGATCATAACTTGAGTTTTTCTCGATGGATTTGTGTGATTCTTGTTGTGTTGTCTTCGTGACTTGATTCTCTCTAATATCTATCACTTTTTTCAAGGTGAAACATGTTTAGATTAGTCTCACACACGATTTCTTTAACATATGGTTTTTCTGCCGAAGGGGTTGGGGTTTAATTGTTTCTGTTGCGTAAGATTTTTAAATCTACCATTCACCCCCCCTCTGGTAGCTTTTTACGTGTTCTTCGATCCTACACATACCCTTGGTTAGAAGGCATGAACACAGTTATTCGAACTCTCGTAGATGGTGGTAAGGGTTTTCACAATCTGTTCCTAAGAAGGATTGTTGCCGAACCATGGCTATAAAGCCAGGGCGAAGTTCATAGATAGTAGAACAAATGGGTTCCGCCGAAGGCGGTGGCTCACCGAACTTGCCCTTTGGGGCAGAATGTGAAAGAATGGTGGGTTGCTCCATATATGTGGTGGTGGTAAGAAAAGGAAAGGTAAGATAAGAAGATAGATACGAGGGTGAACAAGGTTTGAGATTAACAACAATTGTTCCCCAGCAACAGCGCCAAATATGCTTGTTGACGTTTCTTACGTCACATATATAAATCCGCAAGCACAAAGAAACGGTCGTGTAGCACTGCCCCTTAAAGAGTATTCCCAAGGGTATCGAATCCAAAGAACATGTGTGCTAATCTTACAAACTAATTCACCCAAGGACATAAAGTTGTTTGGTAGGCAAGAAATAGAGAGGAATTCAAAGTATAAATCTAATTAAAAGGAATTTGCGGTAGATGCTTGCTTCAGGCACGGGTTTACCCCTAGCAACACTAGGATGACTCCCGCCAAGAGCCTATAGCATAGCGGAACATGGAGGATTACTAAGGATAGATGGGGCTTTCACCACCTACTGCCTACCTCTTCAATCCGTAGGTCTATGCGATATTCACTGGTGATTTCTAACCTACGCACCACACTTACATTCTAAATCACTACTCTAGTTGTTTCGAACACAAAGCTACAACTAGAGCCTCTAATAAATTAAAGCAATGAACCCACAAGTAACTACTTGCGCAAACTACCTTGAATTGGAAATAAAACTTGAAATGAATTCACAAAGGCTTACCTGATTTTCAATCAAACCTTTGTAGGCATTCAAGTGTAGAAGAGGGACTTTACAAGCCCAAGCCTCCTTCTCCTAGACTCTTCATCACACTCTCCTTCTACTTGGCAGCCTCTAGGACTACTCTAAACCTTAGGAGTGGTATTCTATTCTCAACTGTTGGTTCGTGTGTGAAGTGAGGTGTGGGGTGCTATTTATAGGGGGAAGGGTCGGTTCCCACCACCAAATGCGTGCGAATCAGTCACAATCGTCTTCAGGAAGCCAGAAGGAGCCAACACATGGCGATTGACCGAGTTTACCGCCAGGACCAAGTCAGTCGACTAGGAGGGTCGGCCGACATGGTTTTTGCATCATTTCGCGTGTGCTTTCTCCAAGTCACTGTCAGGTGGACCCATCCATTGATATGGGTGCTACACCATTGGATGGCCTCGAATACTACTGTTTGTTGGCCATTTGATCCATGTGGTGACACGTGGTGTCGCCTGATTTGTCAAAATCCAATTTAGTGGATCACTCCCTACATGTCTTGGTATTTTTGGGTATAATTCACCTGCATACAAATAAACACCAACACTTGTGGAATTGGTTAGTTTTTAACCCTACAACTATATTGTGTTTCTCTTCTATGCACATTATGAGGTGAATTGACGGTCTAAATATGGCACTTAAGGACCGTCAACAATATGTCAAACCAAGTACACTCAAGACATTCTTAAAAAGTTTGATATGGAGAAAGACAAGCCCATCAAGACGCCAATGGCGACGAATGTACATCTCGACCTCAACCAAGACAGCCCTAGTGTCGATCAAAAGGTATATCGTTCCATGATTGGATCTCTTCTTTACCTTTGTGCATCTAGGCTCGCTATTATGTTCAGTGTATGCATATGTGCAAGGTTTCAAGCCGCTCCTAAGGAGTGTCACTTGGCAGCCGTAAAGTGAATCTTGCGTTATTTAGTTCATACACCTAACCTAGGGTTGTGAAATCCCAAAGGGTCCAAGTTCAACATCATCGGATACTCCGATGCGGAATATGTCGGATGCAAAGTGGATAGGAAAAGTACCTCCAGGACATGCCAATTCTTGGGTAGGACCCTAGTATCATGGTCATCCAAGAAACAAAATTTCATTGCCTTATCCACAGCCGAACTGGAGTATGTCGCAGCCGGAAGTTGTTGTGCACAACTTTTTTGGATGCGACAAACTCTAAGGAACTATGGTCTCAATGTGAACCATATTCCACTCCTATGCGACAATGAGAGTGCTATTAATATCGCCCATAACCCCGTTGAACACTCTAGAACCAAACACATTGACATCCGACACCATTTCTTGAGAGACTATTCAATGAAGGGGGATATTGTCATTTCACATGTAAGAACCGAAAAGCAACTAGTTGATATCTTCACCAAGCCACTAGATAAAAATTGCTTTTGCGAACATAGGAATGAGATAAATATCATTGATTCTCGAAATGTGGCTTGAAATGTTGCACATTTAATTGTTAGTTGTTTATTTCCTTCAAAATCATGCATGCTTTCGAAAACTTGCCTTCCTCAATTTTCAATCAAACTATATTTGTTATTATCTCCTTGAATCATTGTCATCTTATGTTTGTTTGAGTTCTTTACTAGCCATATTTGATGAGTAGATTTAGGCCCGATCTTCCGAAAGGTAATTCGATTGAGGTGGAGAACTCGACGTTGATTATCCGCGGTATTCGAATACCCCTGCAATCACTACACCACTACTCCGATGGTTATCAACCATGCAGCACACGCTTGACCTCACCAAGAAGGCTAATCCCTGCAAGTGAACCGAGAACACAAGCAAAAATGTAGAAGACACGATCTGAATTTGAGAAGTTGGGGTCTCACAAACCGTAGAACGGCGAAATTGTTATTCTAAGCAAAACCTATTGAATACGACTGGCAGCTGCAGTATAAAGGCTAGGGTTCATCCAAAACACGATTATATGTGTCCCTAATGGACTCTTACGAGATACAAGGCCCAAAGGCCCAATTCGGTGGCGCAGCACCAGACAGAAATCTGGACTCGACGTGTTTTGACGATTTCCAATGACTCCAGTGTAATTTTGAGGTGGGACTAGAACCATTGGAAATTTTATCTTCCCCTCTTTCCGTGGATATGTAGAACGTAGAAAACGGAGTCAGTATGCCTCCTCGGCGTCCATTTTAAGGTGGACTACTCCTGGACTTCGAGTTGAACTCGAGTCCCAGTTGTAAACTGTTTCCATCAACTTGTGGACGTCCCAGCTGGTTCTCCATGCTCCCAAGGCCTCTTTCCTTCACTTTATGATCTTCTCCATTATTCCTAATAACAATTAAATCATCACATAGAAATCTATTCTCAAACTCACATGCAAAAGAAGTTAGGAGGAATTTCACCTGCTGATTTATTAACCGTTCTCGTGCTCTTGTGATTGGTCCTTGCATTTCAATGTGTCTCTGCTGTTGTGATGTCCTCATCATCCTCCCCCTCTTAAATTGGAGTCGTCCTCGACTCAAGTTCATCTTCTTCTCCCAGGTACGGTCGCAAATCTGAAATGTTAAATGTAGGACTAACCCCAAAATCGGGAGGCAATTCAAGCTTATATGCATTATCATTAATCTTTTCAACAATCTTAAAAGGACCAGCAGCTCGTGGTATAAGTTTAGATTTTCTCAAGTCTGGAAATCGCTCTTTTCTCAAATGTAACCACACCAAATCACCCGGTTCAAGTTTTACTTCTTTTCTACCTTTACTACCTGCAATCCTATACTTCTCATTCATCATTTCAATATTTTTCTTATAGTTTCATGCATCTTAAGAATGAATTCAGATCGTTGTGTAGCATTCAAATTTATAGTTTCATAAGGAGGCAAAGGTAGTAAATCAATAGGAGCATGGGGATTGAAACCATACACTATCTGGAATGGACTTACCTTTGTCGTGGAGTGAACGGATCTGTTGTAAGCAAATTCTATATGTGGTAAACACTCCTCCCATAACTTCAAATTTGTTTTCAAGACAGCATGCAACATAGTAGATAAAGTATGATTAACTACCTCGATTTGTCCATCCGTTTGTGGGTGACATCTAGTTGAAAACAGCAACTTGGTTCCCAATTTATACCACAAAGTTCTCCAAAAATGACTTAAAAATTTTGCATCACGATAAGAAACAATGGTATTTGGCACACCATGTAAACAAACAATTTCTGTCATAAATAAATCAGTAATGTGTGAGGCATTATCATTCTTATGACAAAGTATAAAGTGTGCCATTTTGGAGAAACGATCAACAACTACAAAAATACTATCCCTCCCCCTCTTAGTCCTAGGCAATCCCAAAACAAAGTCCATAAAAATATCTTCCCAAGGTACACTAGGAACAGGAAGAGGCATATAAAGACCATGTGGGTTAAGGTGAGACTTAGCTTTATTGCAAGTAGTGCATCGTACACGTAGCACTCGACATCACGCCTCATCTTTGGCCAAAAGAAGTGTGTGGACAGCACGTCTTCAGTTTTCTTCACTCTAAAATGTCCCATCAAACCTCCTCCGTGTGCTTCGTGCAAAAGTAATAGACGAACAGAACTAGCTGGAATGCATAGCTTGTTAGCACGATAGAGGAGACCCTCTCGCAGCACATATTTATTCCAAGTTATTCCTTGTCTACAATTTTCAAAAGCATCTTTGAAGTCCAAATCAGTAGGATATAATGCTTTATTGTTTCCAAACCAAAGATTTTATGATCGAGTTGGGACAGCATGGTATAACGCCTAGATAATGCATCGGCAATGACATTTTGCTTCCCTTTCTTATGCTTAATGATGTATGGAAATGACTCTATGAACTCAATCCATTTAGCATGTCGTTTATTCAGATTGGTTTGACACTTAAGATACTTCAATGATTCATGATCGGAATGTATGACAAACTCCTTAGACCAAAGATAATGTTGCCAAGTTTGCAATACTCGCACTAAGGCATACAATTCCTTATCATAAGTGGAATAATTCAGAGAAGGACCATGAAGTTTTTCACTAAAGAAAGCAATGGGTTTACCTCCTTGTATGAGAACGCCTCCAATACCAATGTCGCTTGCATCGCATTCTAGCTCAAAGGTCTTGTCAAAAATCAGGAAGTTGTAGCAATGGTGCTTGTGTAAGCTTTGATTTGATAGCATCAAAAGCTTGTTACTGCTGTTCACCCCATTGAAATGGCACTCCCTTCTTCGTTAGATCATGTAGAGGTGCTGCAATGGTGCTGAAATCCCGCACAAAACGCCGATAAAAACTTGCAAGACCAAGAGAACTACGAACCTGCGTGATGGTTGTTGGGGCTGGCCAGCTGGTGATTGCTTCAATTTTTGCCTCATCCATCTCAATTCCCTGCGAGGAAACAACATAGCCAAGAAACGAGACTCGATTGGTGCAAAAGACGCACTTTTAGAGGTTACCAAACAAACATGCATCTCTCAAAACAGTAAAAACAGCACGTAAATGATTAAGATGTTCATCATATGATTTGCTGTAAATGAGGATATCATCAAAGTAAACCACCACCAATTGTCCAATGAAAGCACGTAAAACCTCGTTCATTAATCGCATAAAGGTGTTGGGTGCATTACTTAAACCAAAAGGCATGACTAACCACTCATAAAGTCCAAACTTGGTTTTAAATGCAGTTTTCCATTCATCTCCTAGTGCCATTCTAATTTGGTGGTAACCACTACGCAAGTCAATTTTTGTGAAGACGATAGCACCACTCAATTCATCAAGCATGTCATCTAAGCGAGGAGTAGGATAACGATATCGAATGGTGATGTTATTAATCGCTCGACAATCAACACACATGCGCCAACTACCATCTTTCTCAGGAACCAAAAAAATAGGAACCGAATAAGGGCTAAGGCTATCACGAATGTACCCGCGGTCCAAAAGATCTTGGACTTGTCACTAAATTTCCTTAGTTTCCTCTGGATTCACCCAGTATGCTGCACAATTTGGCAAACTTGCTCCTGGAATCAAATTGATCTTGTGTTCAATGCCTCTCATCGATGGTAAACCAGGGGGTATCTCGAAGGGAAACACATCCTCAAACTCCTGCAAAAGGTTAGCAACAGCAGGGGCAATGCAATAGACAATTCATGAAGTGAAAACATGGCTTCTTTGCATACTAAAGCATAGCACATCCCCTTAGCATCGTATAAATCAGCAAGGTCAGATTTCGTCGCGAGCAACGATGGTGATTTTAACATAATGACTTGATGTTTTTCAGATTCTAGTTTTGTTGCTTTGCCATCACGAATTTTACTCTTCTCAAAATGCACAATTTCAGCATGAGTCATGGGAGCAAAGTGACTTTCTTTCCCTTATCCATGAGAGTATATTTATTAGTTCTACTATGTTGAATAGCATTTGTATCAAATTCCCAAGGACGATCCAATAAAATAGAACAAGCATCCATAGGAACGATATCAAAATCATGGTCAGAACCAATTGAAAATGTATTCTCGCTGTTTGTGTTACCCGAACCTTACCGCTGTTGTTGAACCATTGAATGTGGTATGGATGAGGGTGTGCTCTTGTTGTCAAACCAAGTTTCTTGACGACGTCCGTGTTCACAAAGTTATTGCAGCTACCTCCATCAATTATAGCGTGTACACGGCAGTCCTTGACGACGAGGAACATGTGGAAGAGGTTGTGTCATTGTAGCTTGTCGCCGGTCTCCACTTTGGAGCTCAAGGCACGTTGCACAATGATGCTCCTATAGTTCTCTGTCGCCGCTGTACCAAGTACCTCTTCTTCGGTGTGTTCGTCATTTGGATCTGTAAAGTCAGTAGCAAGAGAATATTCATCTTCAACATCCGAAGTACTATCATACCCGCCATCATCGCATGCTATGTATGCTCGTTCTCATCATATGACCAAGTCCCTGGCAGCGGTGACACTTACTGTCGGAAGTACGACCCGTAGGAGTGGACGACGAAGGCTTGAATGATGTCGCCTTGCTGCCCTCCGGCACGCGAGAAGGTGGAGCAGCAGGTATAGTTCGTTGGCCGCCATTGGATGGTGTAGTTGCTGCACGGGGGGTCGAAGGTGGTGCTATTTTGGATGGTGCGGGCGTCGAACGCGGCGTGAAGTTGCTCCTTGTGCGTTGTTTCTGTTGTTGTCGGCCCTGTAATTCTTTTTCTACCAACATAGCAAGCTGAACAATCTGTTAATAGTATCATATTATTTGTAATCAACAATGTCCTGAATTTCACGCCTCAACCCCCCATAAAAACGAGCTATTTTATCATCCATGTCCTCTACTACCCCACAATGCAGCATGCCCTTTTGTAACTCTTGATAATACTCCTCTATGGACATGTTACCTTGGTTTAAGCGCTGCAATTTTTTGTGAAGGTCCCGCTGAAAAGATGGAGGAACAAATCGAACACGCATAGCTTCCTTTAATCTATCCCATGTTGGAGGATCAGTTCTAGTTTTAACAAGTTCATTCCACCATATGATAGCAAAGTACTTAAACTCACTAGTGGCTTGACGAACTCTACGTTGTTCAGGAACAACATGGGCATTAAATTTTTGCTCTATTGTCATCTCCCAATCAAGATAAGTCTCAGCATCATAAGCACCAGAAAAAGGGGGTATAGTAAATTTCACTTTAGCAAAAGGATCATTAGGAGGACAATTATAATTGTTATGATGATTATTACCTCCAATACCTCGACTATAAAGTGGTAGTCTTGGCTTATTGTTGTGATCTTCCATATCGTCATAAGCATTGTCTTCATGTCTTCTAGCGAGTGGCAATCGAGACTTAAAAGTATTCATCCGAAGAGCAAGGTCATCAAGTTGGCGAGTCAAGTTCGCCAATGACTCCTTCGTTGCTGCATTGTATTTGGCGAACATATCTGTCATGGTCTTCATCATATCACGTAACTCAGCATGTTGAACACATTCGTCATCATTGTCTCCTCCTGCCATTGTTAGTAGGAAACAAAAGATAACAAAAATATGTTATCCCTATCAACTACAGTGATAATGTGAAGGGTGGAAGAAAAACAATCTCTCTCGCTCAAGCACCTTACCACGCTCTTACAAGTGTTCTTACCGACACAACAGGTGGTGTGGACGGTGAGATGAACCAATGAAGCGTGGGATGATTGCAAAGGTACTTGTTATGCTCAAGAGAAATGTGGAGCTTGGATGACACAATATGGTGGCTAATAAGCAAAAAATCTTTAACAGGTAAACAAAATTGAATAAGTATTCAATGTAGGAAATTGTTACTGGTCAACCAAGTGCTTTAGGTCCTACCACAACACAAGGAAGTAGCAAAGCAAAAGGAAGACAGAATGATGTAAACAACAATCATAGCACAAGTAGTATAGGCCAATTGTTTTATTATGCATGCTTTTCACTAACTTTTTTTCTTTTTTGTAATATTTTTTTGATATTTTTCTTTACTCAGGAGCACGAAGATATGAAGCCACAAATTTGCAGCTCAATTGGATGTAATATGCGGCCTATTGAAAATCAAAATTTTCTTTAAAATGCGTGTTGATACTTCAGAGGCCGGATAACCTATCTTCCGAGAAGAATGTGGGCAATCTAATTTTGCCGAACGCGGCTATGCTGCGGAAAACCATATGATAAATTTCGCTTAGATGAATTTGAGGAAAAAATTGCCCGATTTCGAGTTCGTATGCGAAAGTTATGGCCGTTTTAAGGTAGGTTGTCCGAGTTACGATTTTTGGATGTTGATTCCAACTCGGTTTGAGAACAGAAATCGCAATCGGATATGAAAATGATCAGAAATTTGCACAACAACTAATGGGGTGGTGTGTGATGATTCAAAGATGAGTGGCACAAAGGTTTGTCACTTAATCTAGGGCTGGTGATGCGGGAGTTCATGCAAGGCGGCTAGCTAGGGCAAACCGATGAACGTGGTGGATCGGTTTGTTATTTAGGGATTGTGGAATAGGTGTCGAACAGCAAGAAAATAAGGACGAAACACAATAACTAAGACCCAAAACACAAAGCTAAACCAGCAACAAGACTCGACCACACGAATGCAAACTCAACAATGCAAACTGAAAAACGAAACTGCAGGCACTATAGTCTAGGAAGCGGGAAAAATGATCTAATTTTTTTGTGGATTTTTTGTGGACTCTAGGTATGAAACAAAGTTGATCTAATGGAAGGAAAACAAAGATACCTCATGAGCAACCTGGAAATCTGATACCAATTGATGAGCAGATTTAGGCCCGATCTTCCGAAAGGTAAGTCGATTGAGGTAGAGAACTCGACGTTGATGATCCGCGGCACTCGAGCAATTCAAATACTCCCGGAATCACTACACCACTGCTCTGTTTGTTATCAATCGTGCAGCACATGCTTGACCTCGCCAAGAAGGCTAATCCCTGCAAGTAAACCGAGAACACAAGCAAGAACGTAGAAGACACGATCTGAAATTGAGAAGTTGGAGTCTCACAAACTGTAGAACGGCGAAATTGTTATTCTAAGCAAAACCCACCGAATATGACCGGTGGTTGCAGTATTTAAAGGCTATAGTTCGGCCAAAACAAGATTAGACGCGTGCCTAATGGATTACGGGATACAAGGCCCAAAGGCCCGATTCGGTGGCGCAGCACGCGACAGAAATCTGGACTCGAATTGTTTTTATGATTCCTGGTGACTCCGATGTAATTTTGCGATGAGACCAGACCCATTGGAAAGTTTATCTTCTCCTCTTTCCGTGCATATGTAGAACGTCGAAAATGGAGTCCGTATGCCTCCTGGGCGTCCGTTTTAAGGTGGACTGCTCATGGACTCCGAGTTGAACTGGAGTCCGAGTTGTAAACTGTTTCCATCAACTTGTGGACGTCTCAGCTGATTCTCCATGCTCCCAAGGCCTCATTCCCTCACTTGTTGATCTTCTGCATTATTCCTAATAACAATTAAATCATCATATAGCAATATATTCTCAAACTCACATTCAAAAGAAGTTATGAGGGAACTCACCTGGGAACTCACCTGCTGATTTATTAACCGTGCTCGTGCTCTTGTGATTGGTCCTTGCATTTCAATGTGTGTCTCTGTTGTTGTGATGTCCTCATCATATGTCATTGTATGTTTATTTGTGTGCTTTACTAGCCATATTCATTGATAATATTTGTGAAATCTTAGTCCATATGGATAATTCCTTTCAAATCTCTCGATATACATTAGGATTTGCTGTCTAGAACCAGACTAGTCCGTCCTCAGGGTCGGAGAAGTCTGGCCTCAGGATCAGACAAGTATGCATCGGAGTAGTCCAGCTAATCAACAGACTTGTCCAGACTGCCAGAAAAGTCTGAACCTGGCCCGTCGCCCAGACTTGTCCAGTAACGCACCGGACTAGTCCGGACCTTTGGGGACTTAAACTCTAGTGTCAGGCCCGACTCCTCACATCCTCCAACTTTCAAACGCGCGCTTCTCTCTCAAAAACACCTCCATTGGAGGTTTTTTAATCCATCCATCAAAATCATCAAGGAATCCAAGTGTGAACCCCTTCAAAGTATCGAGAAGGCGAATCCCGGACTACTCCGCTCTTCGATCCGCGGATTTCTCTGTTTTTCTCATCTCAAGGTGATTTTTGGCCCTAACCCTAACTTCTTTGATTCCATCAATTCTAGGTTGCTTATTTTGTAACTTAGAGTCTCCATTGAAAACCTTTTACCTTATGATATTGCGACCTATTATTGAGATTTGTAGAAAAATTGCTTAGTTAGGGTTTAACACTGGGAGGTCCGGACTAGTTTGGACCTAGGACAGACAAGTCCGTTCCTGACCGGACTATTCCTGCCATAACAGGACAAGTCTGGCCTAACCTAAGGTTAACTCCTAACTTTGCGGATTTGCTACAGTTCTACCAAAATATCTTGTTTTTTCTCATCTCATATTCTCTTGTTATCATCCTTTCAGCATGTCTCGGCGTGATGACTCTCCTATTTCTAATCCGGAAAAGGTGGCAGTTCGTCAAGAGTGTTATCGTTGAAGGGATACGGAGAACGCGACTGTCGAAGTGTATGAACGACACTTCCCCTGGTACTACTAAATGTAGCCCACGAAGGTTCTTGTATCGGTTTGGGTGCGCGGAGATCTTAAACAAGATGATGACACAGAGGATTTATGTGGTTCAGGCCGCCTGAGTGTAATACCCTACTCCATGGGATGTGTGTTGTTGTATTGAGGATTGCAGTAGTGCTAATATGCGTATGAGCTTGCTTGTCTATGTACCGTGCGACACAGTCCTTTTATAGTCTAAAGACTGGTCGTTACATCACTTGCCTGGCCCGACATGTGGCCCTGGCGTATTTGAGAGCCTAATACATGGTCTACAAGTATTAAGAGTAATTAACAGTGTGATAACGTGCCTTAATGGTAGTGTTACCCCTATTAACAGCCCACTGATCGTGTGTCATTAATATAGCATTAATGACACGTAATCAGATCTTGTAACTACCACTTTAACTGTCTTTTGAATGTTTGTGCTGTCAGAGATCCGCCAATATCCTCGTTAGTGTAAGGTCTGGAGGATCCACACGTGGCAGCTCTGGAGCTTTCCCTCATGGGGAGATAGGTCCAGGGCTGTTATACACGTGGCGGCACTGGAGCTTCCCTCTATGGGGGGTTAGGTCTGGGGTCATTATCCACATGTCAACCTCGGAGCTTCCCTATGTTGGGAGTTCAGCTCCGGCCTTACATTACACGTTGCAGTCCCGGAGCTACCCATATGAGGGAGGCGGGTCCTGTGCCGTGTGACATGTGGGGTCTGAGAAAGCCTTCAACACTGATAGGTGGAACTCTCTTGTACTTCTGAAAGTGCATCTAGGTTCCCCGTGGGTTTTGGATGATTGATAATGACAATTAAGTCGCTAATGAGCTCAAGTGATCTTAGCACAGGTGTGGACTCGATCGGAGACGCAAACCCTCAAAAAGGAAAAGGAAGGAAACAGAGTCAACTCGAAGCGTAGAAACTAGGGTTTCTAGCGTGTTGAGTTAGACTAGCCGCAGAAATAGGAGGGTGCGTGTGTAAAGTGCATTGAGATCAAGTTTGGGAGATCAAAGTGGTTTAGAGGTAAAACCCCTTGAGAGAAAAGAGTGGATAAGTAGTCTGGTAGTAGGGCCAGACTAGTCCGTGCAGGTGGCCGGACTAGTCCGCCCCTGGCCGACTAAGTCCGTATTCGGCCGGACCAGAAGGGTCTGACTGAGATCGGACTAGTCCGTTCGTGGCCGGACTAGTCCGGGTAGCAGTGAGTGGGTTTTGGGGACTAAGTCCCAAAACCACGGACTTGTCCGTTTGAGTCCGGACCAAGAGGTCCTGAGTGAGAACGGACTAGTCCGCCCATGGGGCCGGACTAGTCCGGGTTGGCGAGTTGAAGGTGCTTCTGTGACTAAGTCTGGGAGGACCGGACTAGTCCGCCCTTGGGGCCAGACTAGTCCGTGGTCCTCAGACTAGTCCGTTTTCACACGGAGCAAAAGGCTCTGTGTGAGATCGGACTAGTCCGGTGGTGACCGGACTAGTCCGTTGTTGAAGTGACCGTTTGAATTTGAAGTTTGGCGGGTAGTGTGACGATAGCGTGTCAGCTGTCGGGACCTGACAGGAGGTCAGTGGTCCCCTAGGCCGGACTAGTCCGGGCCTGAGGCCGGACTTGTCCGCCCTTTTGCTGAAGTCAGAAGTATGGGCTTGGGACCTCTATAAATAGAGGTCCCCTGGGTTCTTTTGAACCAACTCTTGAAGAGACTAGAACCCTAGCGCCGCCATAGCCAACTTGGAGCACTCCTAAGCCTCTTTCTTGCCTACTTTCCCTCTAAAACTAATTCTTGAGTGGATTAGGGTTTAGTGAGGTGGAGAAGAGGAAGAACATCGCGCTTGTGCTCCCGGTTTGATCTCTTGCACTCATTGAGTCTTTGTGAGTTGTTTGTTGAGTGTGTTTCGTGTTGTTGATCATCTTTGTGGCGTGGGAGCCTCAGATTGTGAGAAGCCCCAACGAACTTTGTAATCACCCTTGTGATTAGTGGAGAATCAATTTAGGCTCGTGCGGTAAACTTGGTGAGGGAAGGGTTGGTGAACCCGGTCCTTTGTGGACTCCTCAACGGGGACGTAGATTCTTGTGTGGAATCGAACCTCGGGATAAAATCCTTGTGTCTTCGTGTTCTTCGCACTTTGTTCATCGAATATTCCGTTCTAGGGTTGCTAGTTTTGTTTTGTGTTTCTCTTTGCTTAATCTTGTTGAAACTTGACTCACTCTTGTGTTGATTGTTTCTAAACTTGTCATAAACATATCCTCACTTGTAGCCTCGAGAAAATCCCCTTAAAACTTGCTAGAAACACTTTTTAGGGTTCTTCACGCAGGCTGACCGGACTAGTCCGCCCCCAGGCCGGACTAGTCCGCCCCCTGTGATTTAATCTCGTTTCATTAAGTCATTTGCAGGTCGATTAGCCTATTCACCCCCCCTCTAGGCAACTTTCAATTGGTATCAGAGCAGGACTCTCCACAATGAGTCTAACAGCTCGGAGAGATGGCCGGAGTGGTGAGTGACGACGCATCGAGCAGCAACTACGAGGCAACCCTTGAGGAGACGCTGGCCTATCAAGATAAGCCAACGGACGATGAGGAGACTCGCCAACTCAAGGCAAAGCTCCGGGAGAAGCTAAACATCTCCAAGATCGATCTGTCGAACCAATCAAGTGGTAGTGGCAGAGTCAACTACAACCGACAAGGGTTCAACTATGAACGCCTTGCCGCCAACAACCACTACCTCTCCATCCCATTGGGGAAACCTCCCCAATTCGATGGAACTGATTACGGGATGTGTAAACACAATAAGAAGATCCACCTCGTGTCACTCAACCCGGCGTTGTGGCAAATTGTCATGACCGGGGTGGAGATTCCGAAGGATGAGGACAACATCACTCAAGAACAAGCCATCCTCATCCACCGCAACGCTCAAGCTGCGGGTGTGCTTATCTCATCCCTCTCAAGAGATGAGTTCAACCGCGTCGATGGCCTTGAGGTGGCCAAAGACATATGGAACACCCTCAAGACGGCGCATGAAGGAAATCGGGTGGTCAAGGAGGCCAAGATCGAGCTCATCGAAGGAGAGCTTGGGAGATTCGCCATCTTAGATGGTGAATCCCCCCAAGACATGTACAACCGGTTGAAGGTACTTATCAACAAGAGCCGATCATATGGCTGCACCAAGTGGACCAACCACGAGGTAGTGAAGAGGATGATCCGGGCATTCATGCCTAGGAACGTCGCTCTTTGCTCCATGATTCAAGAAATCCCGGGGTTCACTCAAATGATCCCGGAGGAGGTCCTTGGCAGGATCATCAACCATGAGATCATGGAGAAGGAGGCGCTCTTCTACAACGACCTTCAGAAGTTCACCGCCTCCAAGATGAAGAATGTTGCACTCAAGGCAACACCATCTTCAAAGGAGCAAGAGGAAAGTGATGAGGAGAGCCTCGACACCGATGAGGAAGAGGCCTTCTTCATCAACAAATTCAAGAGAATGATGAGAAGGAAGAAAGGTGGATACAACCATGAGGGCAAAGGGAAGGAAAGAGCAAGGCCCAAATCAAAAAGATCTTGCTACAATTGTGGCGAGTATGGGCACTTCATCGCTGATTGCCCACATGAAGAAGCAAAGAAGAAGAAGGAGGGCAAGCCTCAAGATAAGAAATTCTACAAGAAGAAGAGGCCCTCCGGACAAGCCCACTTGGGGAAGGAGTGGGACTCTAACGATGAGTCCTCCTCCGAAGAAGAAGAGGAGAAGATGGCTACCATAGCCATCGGGAGGAGCTCCAAGGGAAGCAAGCTCTTCCCCAACCTCAACAACGACTACAAACCTACTTGCCTTATGGCAAGGGAGGGAAGGAGAAAGGTAACATCTCATCCCTCCCCCACAACTTCCTCACAAGATGAATTTGATAGTTCTAGTGAGAATGAACACATGTTTAAGGACATAAGCAAAAGCACCTTGCAAAGGATGAAATTGCTTATGGATGAGATCTTTGAGAAGGAGGATCTCATCAATAGACAAGAGGACATGCTCATCCTTGAGAAGGAGAGCTGTTGAGAGCTTGATGAGCTCCTTGAGCTCGAAAGAGATAAGAGCAAGGCATTGGAACACGAACTTGCTCTAAGTAAGAAAACGTGTTCAAGTCTTGAGGAGAAAACAATTGAGCTCAAGGATGAACTTGGGAACTTGTCAAAAGTTAACAAGATCCTTGAGACTCAAGTTGAGTCTCTCAAGAACAATGTAGCCTCTTCCTCTAAGAGCTCAACCTCCTCAAAGGCCTCATCCAATGCAACCCCACCTTGCAAGTGCTCTAACTTAATCCTTAAGCTTAAGGATGAACTCAACTCAGCACAAGGCAAGCAAGCACCTAAGGGTGCCATCTTTGACAAGGAGAAGGTGGCGTATGCACGAAGTGCATACACCAACACAAGACCTCCCCATGTCAAGGATGGTCTTGGCAATACTAGAGGTGGAAGGCATAACGCCAAAACCTCCAAGTATGGCAAAGACATGATTGTCTTTGTTAAGGGGAGTTCATCCACACCTAAAATTGAAAAGAACTCACCCTCTAGCAACAATATGCCTAAATCTGAACCACATCCTCTATTCCATGATTTTGATGCATCTTATGTGCTTATGAGGAACAAATATGGCAAGGTGTTTGCTAGATATGTTGGGCCACTCCGCAAGAGCCCCA
This sequence comes from Tuctoria greenei, assembly GCA_036927565.1. Lineage (NCBI taxonomy): Eukaryota > Viridiplantae > Streptophyta > Magnoliopsida > Poales > Poaceae > Tuctoria > Tuctoria greenei. Next base: position 180,991,812 of record JAYESD010000005.1, read on the forward strand.
AGCCTTGCTGTGGGTGCCCAAATGCCTAACTACTAACGTGAAAGGACCCAACTCCGCTTGGGTACCTAAAAGGAAGGCATAAATTTGTTTTGTAGGCTTACTCCTCCGGCGGATCGAAATGGGTGTTGGATAGTGGATGCACCAACCATATGACCGGAGAGAGGAGCATGCTCATAGAGTATGAGGAGAACGAGGACCCAAGTGAAGGAATCTTCTTTGGGGATAATAGCCAAGGGAAAATCCTTGGCTCCGGTAAAATTGCTATCTCCCCTTCGCATACTTTATCTAATGTTTTGCATGTTGATTCCCTAGACTATAATCTCCTATCCATATCACAGCTTTGTGATAAAGGATATAAGTGTGTTTTTTCTAGTGAGGGTGTGAATGTTCTGAGAGAGGGTAATGACTCAATAGCCTTTAAGGGAGTGCTCAAGGGAAAGCTCTATCTTGTGGATTTTACCACAGATAAAGCTCAACTTGACACATGCTTAATGGCGAAAGCCAACATGGGATGGCTTTGGCATAGAAGGCTAGCCCATGTTGGAATGAGGAACCTTCAAAAGCTCCTTAAAGGAGAGCACGTTCGTGGCCTAAAGGATGTGGTATTTTAAAAGGATAGGCCATGTGGTGCGTGCCAAGCGGGAAAGTAGGTAGGAACTCAACACCCCTCTAAGAATGTCATGACGACAACTAGACCTTTGGAGTTACTCCATATGGATCTTTTTGGCCCCATTGCTTACATTAGCATCGGTGGCAAGAAGTATGGTCTAGTCATCGTTGATGACTTCTCTAGATATACTTGGGTGTTCTTCTTGCATGATAAGAGTGAAACCCCCGATGTCCTCAAGAAATTCCTAAGGAGAGCTCAAAATGAGTTCACCTTAAGGATAAAGGGTATAAGGAGTGACAATGGCACCGAGTTCAAGAACATGCAAGTAGAAGAGTTCCTAGATGAGGAGGGCATCAAGCATGAGTTTTCCGCTCCCTATTCTCCACAACAAAATGGAATTGCCGAAAGAAAGAATAGGACGCTTATTGAGATGTCAAGGACGATGCTAGATGAGTACAAAACATCGGACCGGTTTTGGGCGGAAGCGGTTAACACCGCTCGCCTCCTCAAGAAGACTCATTATGAGCTTCTCGTTGGTAAGAAACCCAATGTTTCTTACTTTCGTGTTTTTGGTAGCAAGTGTTATATCCTCAACAAGAAGTCTAGGACTTCGAAGTTTGCTTCAAAGTCCGATGAGGGTTTCTTGCTTGGATATAACTCAAACACTCATGCGTACCGTGTGTTCAATAAATCCTCCGGAATTGTTGAAGTAGCACGTGACGTGGTGTTTGACGAAACCAATGGCTCTCAAGTGGAGCAAGTTGATCAACATGCCCTTGATCAAGAGGAACCTCCACTAGAAGCTCTAAGGAAAATGGCACTTGGAGATGTTCGCCCACAAGAACCATCTCAAAGCCCAAGTGACCATCATCATTATGAAGTAGGTCAAACCCCCATTGGACAAGTTGGAGATCCACTAGATACTCCCCAAAATGATAATGGGAATGAAGATCAAGGGGGAGGCTTGGATCAAGGGGGAGACCAAAGTGAAGAAGATGAAGCAAGTGATTCAAGAGCTCAACCTCCGCATCCTCGTGTTCATCAAAGTGTTCAACGGGATCATCCCGTTGACAACATTCTAGGAGATATCACAAGAGGAGTAACAACACGTTCACGTGTTGCAAACTTTTGTGAGCATTTCTCCTTTGTCTCATCCTTGGAACCCCATAAGGTTGAAGATGCCTTAAGAGATCCGGATTGGGTAGTTGCCATGCAAGAGGAGCTCAATAACTTTGAAAGGAACAAGGTTTGGGAGCTTGTCAAGCGCCCACAAGCTAATGTTGTTGGAACCAAGTGAGTGTTCCGCAACAAACAAGATGAGCATGGCGTGGTAACTAGGAACAAGGCACGACTTGTGGCAAAAGGGTTCTCACAAGTTGAAGGATTGGATTTTGATGAGACATTTGCCCCCGTAGCTAGGCTTGAGTCGATTCGGATATTACTAGCTTTTGCTACTCATCATGACTTCAAGCTCTACCAAATGGATGTTAAGAGTGCATTCCTTAATGGCCCAATCAAGGAAGAAGTTTATGTAGAGCAACCTCCAGGGTTTGAAGACCAAGACTATCCTAACCATGTTTACAAATTGCGAAAGGCTCTTTATGGCCTCAAGCAAGCTCCTAGAGCTTGGTATGAATGCCTAAGAGACTTTCTAGTTGAAAATGGTTTTAGGATAGGCAAAGCGGATTATACCCTTTTCACAAAGCACTTCAACGAAGATCTTTTTGTGTGCCAAATATATGTGGATGACATCATATTTGGTTCCACAAATAAGGTGTTTTGTGATGAGTTCTCCAAGATAATGGCGGAGAGGTTTGAAATGTCCATGATGGGTGAGTTGAAGTTTTTTCTAGGATTTCAAGTAAAACAACTCAAAGAAGGGACGTTCATAAGTCAAACTAAGTATACACAAGATATTCTAAGGAAGTTTGACATGGATAAGGCAAAACCCATCAAAACCCCTATGGGGACAAATGGACACCTAGACCTAAATGAGGATGGTCCAAGTGTGGATCAAAAGTTATATAGGTCTATGATTGGTTCACTTCTCTATCTTTGTGCATCTAGGCCCGATATCATGCTAAGTGTGTGTATGTGTGCACGCTTTCAAGCGGAACCTAAGGCTTGTCATTTGACCGCCGTTAAAAGGATCTTGAGATATCTAGTACACACACCTTCCCTAGGACTTTGGTACCCCAAAGGATCTAAGTTTAACCTCATTGGATATTCCGATGCGGACTATGCGGGGTGCAAAGTTGATAGGAAGAGCACATCAGGTACATGCCAATTCTTGGGTCGATCTCTAGTGTCTTGGTCCTCCAAGAAGCAAAACTCTATTGCTCTCTCCACCGCCGAAGCGGAATATGTTGCAGCCGGAAGTTGTTGTGCACAACTTCTTTAGATGCGACAAACCCTTAGGGATTATGGGATTAACATGCGCAACATTCCACTCTTGTGTGACAACGAGAGTGCCATCAAAATAGCCCATAATCCGGTGGAGCACTCTAGGACCAAGCACATAGACATACATCATCATTTCTTGAGAGATCACTCAATGAAGGGAGATATTGTGATTTCTCATGTGAGGACGGAACATCAACTCGCGGATATCTTCACCAAGCCTCTTGATGAGAAGCGTTTCTGTGAGCTAAGAAGTGAGCTCAACATTTTGTATTCTAGGAATGTGGCTTAAACCACATTCCTCACATTTTTTGAGCCATTTCGAAAACCTCTTCTCTATCGTGATTTCTCTTCAAAATCTGTTTGAGAAAACTTTTTCTTGGGATTTGATCATGTTTTTATCGCATTCTTTCTTTTATTATCATGTTTGTGTTGCTTGTTATCCATAAGGACCAATAGTGTGTGTGCAGGTCAAAACATCACTTTTCAGCCCAGTCAGACCGGACTAGTCCGCCCCTGTGGACGGACAAGTCCGGGTCCAGACTAGTCCGCGGCTGTTCCGCACACCGGACTAGTCCGCCTTTCAACCGGACTAGTCTGAGTCTGGTCCGCGGACCGGACTAGTCCGGCCCCTCAACCGGACTAGTCCGGCCCTTGGGGACTTAAACCCCCCAGGCGGCCCAGACCCCTCCTCTCCCTCTCTCACTTGACTCTCTCACTTCCACGCGCTAGCAACCGCCCCCCATCGGCGATTTTGCGCTCCAACCACCAAATCTCGAATCCAATCCACGCATCGGAGTCTTTGGGAGTGAGGGATCACTTCCCCGCGCTCCACATTCGCGATCCATCTCCGATTTCGTCGATTCTAGTGGATTTGAGAAGGTATTCCCTCGTTCTTCAAAAACTAGCCCCTTTCTTGATTCTTAATGTTTTTGATAGGAACACCTTCATTAATGTTGGTCCATATACCCTTGTGATCATAGTCTAGGAGTATTGCGTGCTGATTCGATGATTTTTCGATGAATCGATTAGGGTTAGGGTTCACTCTGCGCAACCCGGACTAGTCCGCCCCTGGGGCAGACAAGTCCGGTTTGCACAGGGCAAACCCTACTTCTACTCTTTTCTCGAGATCTCTTCTGCAATGCTCCCTCTCCTTGGACTCACACCTTCCTTTCTCTATGCTTTCCGCAGCATGTCGAACTCGGAGCGTTCCCTTTCTCGTCTCAACCCCGAGGGGCGAACCAAAGCCCAAATTGTCGAGGCAAGGACCAAGGATGCGCTCATAGAAGCGCAAAAGGCAAAGGAAGAGAGACGGCTGAAGGCACTCGAAGCCTCCAAAGTTGCCGCAAGCATCTACAACAAGGAAGAAGCCATAGCTAGAGCAACCGCAGAGTCCCTCAATGAGCTGCGGAAGAAGAAAAGGGAAGACAGGGAGGCTCACAACTCCAGGGCTGCTGAGGCCAATGCACCCAAGAGAAAGAAGCTCGTCACCATTGGCGAGAAAGCGAAGGGCAAGGAGCCAGCCCAAATGGAAGCTGAGCCTAGGGTCGAGCGTGACCCTAAGAAGGGAAAGGCTCCGGCTCCTGTCGAGTCGACGAAGAAGAAGCCAGCTGTCAAGATGTCAGCAAAGAAGGCAGCTGGAGGTGTGGTGATCAAGGAGAAAGGGAAGGCCACTTCCATTGGCCCCCTTGAGGTTCACACACCAGAAAGGAACCCCAACAGGAAGAAGGAGTTGTCTGCCAATGTGTTTCATGGAAAAGGGGCTGAAAAGGCCAGGAGGCTGAGGACCGAGAAGGTCTACAAGTTTGAGAGGAGCACGGTAGATCCCAGGTTCTGGTGTGACTTTCATTGTGACTACTACCGGCTAGTCTATCAGCAGATGAAGAAGCCGGTAATAGAAGCTCAATGGGTTGACTGGGATTACATGGCCAAAAAGCAACACTCTGCTTTTGACGCTGTCATCGAAGCTGCTGAGCGCCATGAACTCAAGAAGATCATGGGTTTCAAGTATGACTGGAACGTCGAAGTGATTCTACAGTTCTACTCCACCATCTACTTCACCACCTCAGGTGACAGAAGAATTATTTGGATGACACATGGTGAACAGTACTCAGTCACTTTCGCAGAGTTCGCCAAGATTCTAGGGCTTGAGGCACACATGGATCATGAGATTATAATCTCTAACCTCAAGGCTGTGGACCGTGAAGAGCTAGCATATATGTATCCAAGTCACGTTCCATTTGATGCCGGTCTCGCCCGCAACATCAAGCCCTTCTACAGCATTATGAACAGAATCCTCAGAAGGACGATAGCACCGAAGGACGGTGATGCTGGGGTAATTCAAGGGAACTTGAGGCACTTGCTACTTCTGGTTGATGGGGAAGAGAAGTTCAACCTCGTCGATTACATCTTCGACGACATCTTCAACATCTCGCATACCCCCAACCGTGCTTGCGGGTATGCCCCCTACATCATGTGCCTCATCGAGAAGGTGTCGGGCGTGACCTTCGTCAAGGACGTGTCGCACCGCCCGCTTCGTCCTCAGAAGCCCCCAAATGTACCTGTTCCTCCTCGTCGCAAGAATGCAGATCCTCCATCTCGCCCCGTGGCACCTCCGTCTCCGCCTCCGCCTCAATCAATGAGTGCCTTCTTCAAATGCTTCAAGGCGATCTTCACTTCCTGCCGGAAGCAAGAGATCCGCGCTCAAAGGGCACACAAGCGTCAGGAAAAATATGTTAAGGCGGTGTGCGACAAGCTGGAGGTCCCGATGTCCTCTCCGGAGGTGAGTGATGAGGAGATCACTCCATTCCCCAACTTCACCGCCGATGAGCTCGCCCAGCTCCAAGAGGATGGAAGCTCCTCTCGGGCTGCTCCCTCGTCAAGGAACTCCGACGACGACGACGACGCCGATGATCATGAGGAAGACGTCGAAGATTCCGAGGCCACGGAGAGTGGAAGTGGCAAAGACGAGGACTAGTTCTTAGGTCTTAGTTTCCTCCCTTCTTTTCCTTTTTGGTGCTTTGATGCCAAAGGGGGAGAGTTAAGGGGAAGTTAATCTTTTTGTGGGCGTGCTTGTGGTTTGTGGACTTGTCTTGTAATACTTTCATGATATTTGGATGTTTACATTTGTGCAAGACCTGCTAATGTTGTTTAATATCAATATAATGTTCTTATTATCAATCTTTTGTTTATATTGATGTTCTTCATGTCTTGTCACAATTGTTGAGCACGTCACGTAGGCACCCCACCATAACGTGTGTGGGTATGAAAGATCTTCTCCACCTCTTTTACATGCTGCATACATTGAGGGGGAGTCATTCATACGCACACAAGTTATGAAAACCAATTTTAATACTCTTAATTATTGAAGGACTTAATGTGTTGTCATCAATCACCAAAAAGGGGGAGATTGAAAGTGCATCTAGGTTCCCCGTGGGTTTTGGATGATTGATAACGACAATTAAGTCGCTAATGAGCTCAAGTGATCTTAGCACAGGTGTGGACTCGATCGGAGACGCAAACCCTCAAAAAGGAAAAGGAAGGAAACGGAGTCAACTCGAAGCGTAGAAACTAGGGTTTCTAGCGTGTTGAGTTAGACTAGCTGCAGAAATAGGAGGGTGCGTGTGTAAAGTGCATTGAGATCAAGTTTGGGAGCTCAAAGTGGTTTAGAGGTCAAACCCCTTGAGAGAAAAGAGTGGATAAGTAGTCTGGCAGTAGGGCCGGACTAGTCCGTGCAGGTGGCCGGACTAGTCCGCCCCTGGCCGGCCAAGTCCGTATTCGGCCGGACCAGAAGGGTCTGACTGAGATCGGACTAGTCCGTTTGCGGCCGGACTAGTCCGGGTAGCAGTGAGTGGGTTTTGGGGACTAAGTCCCAAAACCACGGACTTGTCCGTTTGAGTCCGGACCAAGAGGTCCTTGTGAGAACGGACTAGTCCGCCCATGGGGCTAGACTAGTCTGGGTTGGCGAGTTGAAGGTGCTTCTGTGACTAAGTCTGGGAGGACCGGACTAGTCTGCCCTTGGGGCCGGACTAGTCCGTGGTCCTCAGACTAGTCCGTTTTCACACGGAGCAAAAGGCTCTGTGTGAGATCGGACTAGTCCAGTGGTGACCGGACTAGTCCGTTGTTGAAGTGACCGTTTGAATTCGAAGTTTGGCGGGTAGTGTGACGATAGCGTGTCAGCTGTCGGGACCTGACAGGAGGTCAGTGGTCCCCTAGGCCGGACTAGTCCGGGCCTGAGGCTGGACTAGTCCGCCCTTTTGCTGAAGTCAGCAGTATGGGCTTGGGACCTCTATAAATAGAGGTCCCCTGGGTTCTTTTGAACCAACTCTTGAAGAGACTAGAACCCTAGCGCCGCCACAGCCAACTTGGAGCACTCCTAAGACTCTTTCTTGCCTACTTTCCCTCTAAAACTAATTCTTGAGTGGATTAGGGTTTAGTGAGGTGGAGAAGAGGAAGAACATCGCGCTTGTGCTCCCGGTTTGATCTCTTGCACTCATTGAGTCTTTGTGAGCTGTTTGTTGAGTGTGTTTCGTGTTGTTGATCATCTTTGTGGCGTGGGATCCTCAGATTGTGAGAAGCCCCAACGAACTTTGTAATCACCCTTGTGATTAGTGGAGAACCAAGTTAGGCCCGTGCGGTAAACTTGGTGAGGGAAGGGTTGGTGAACCCGGTCCTTTGTGGACTCCTCAACGGGGACGTAGATTCTTGTGTGGAATCGAACCTCGGGATAAAATCCTTGTGTCTTCGTGTTCTTCGCACTTTGTTCATCGAATATTCCGTTTTAGGGTTGCTAGTTTTGTTTTGTGTTTCTCTTTGCTTAATCTTGTTGAAACTTGACTCACTCTTGTGTTGATAGTTTCTAAACTTGTCATAAACATATCCTCACTTGTAGCCTCGAGAAAATCCCCTTAAAACTTGCTAGAAACACTTTTTAGGGTTCTTCACGCAGGCTGACCGGACTAGTCCGCCCCCAGGCCGGACTAGTCCGCCCCCTGTGATTTAATTTCGTTTTATTAAGTCATTTGCAGGTCGATTAGCCTAATCACCCCCCCTCTAGGCAACATTCAACTTATTGCGGTATCATGGGTTACCCGGTACACAGGGTATCGACAATGACCATTGCTCAAGAGCTAGCTCGCTGAAGTGAAGCAAGGACCAAGAAGAAGCATGACCGCGACGCAGCACAAACACACGCATCTAAAGAGCAAGTGAGGCGGAGGAAGAGACTAGTTACAATGGGTGAGAAGGAAAGGGCTCAAGCAGCAGACTAAGGCAAAGGAATTCTGGATGAGACTGGAGGGAGCAGGGCAGCTAAGGCAAAAGGCAAGGCAAAGTTCCCCACAAAGAAAATGCTAATCAAGAAGGCACCTCCAAGGAAGAAAGCCCTAGCTGGTAGGGGTTGGCCATCCGAGATTGTCCCGTGGGGCCAAGTGGACCTCCACAAGGCCCTATTGGACCTTTGGTGATTACCCCAACTTTGCATGACCCCCAACTGGCACCAGAGCTTGCAAGCAACATCTTTCAAGGGAAAGGCTCAGAAAAGGCAAAGAAATTCAGATTGAATGGTCCGTATGAGTATGAGAAGGCCACTGTAGATCATCATTTTTTGTGTGACTTTCATTGTGATTACTATCGCTTGGTCTACTTAACAAAGAAGGCACCAGTGGCAGACGCTTATTGGGTGGATTGGGCCTATATGGAGAAGAAGAATCATCAAGCTTTTAATGCAGTTATTCAGGCTATTGAGCATCATGGGCTCAAAGAGTTGCTTGGGTTCAAGTACAATTGGAACACGGAGGTGGTGGCCCAGTTTTACACCACATGCTATTTCTCCGCCTATGGAGATAGGAGTATCACTTAGTTGATGGACAGAGTACAATACTCCGTCCTCTATGATGAGTTTGTGAGGATTCCTGGTCTTGCAGAGTTCCTGAGTCATGATTTGATCATTCACAACCTCAATGCTATGGATTTGGGGGATATGGAGTTCATGTACGAGGTTGGTTTCTACAATCCCCCCACAACCAAGATTGTCCTCCCCTCCTTTAGTATGCTCAATCGTATTTTGAGAAAGACTCTAGCACCTAAGGATGGGTATGCAGGCATGATCCAAGGAAACATGAGGCACTTGGTGAAATTGATAGTTGAAAATGAGAAATTCAATGTCTTTGACTTTATCTACAACGACATCTTCAACATATACCACACTCCCAACCGCTCATGTGGATATGCTCCTCTCATCATGTGCTTGATTGAGAAATTATCAGGTTTGGAGTTTGTCAAGGATATCAAGCATAGAGAACTTCGTCCTCAAATTCCACCTCCTGCACCGAAGATTGGCGGAGCCTCGAGGAGGGTTACCTTTTTTGTGCCTCCTCCTCCTCCCGCTCCTGCCTCTTCCTCCTCCGGCGACACTTTCAATGCTATTCTCAAATTCATGAAGTCCATATTCACTTCTTGCTGCAAAGTTGAAGCCAAGTCACAAAAGATGGCAAAGAAGCAAGACAAGTACTGAAGAAGACTTTGTGAGAAGGCGGGCATACTCATGTCACCGGAGGCCTCTGATGATGAAGAAATAACACCTTTTCTGGAGCTATCGGAGGCGGAGGCTGCTCTCCTTACACTACAAGGATTCCGACCTGTTGCAACGATTGTACTGCAACGAATACTAAATTGTTGCAGTAAGCTTGGCTTTTTGCCATGATTCACTAGTTCGTGGCACTAGGATCTATCGCCACGGAACACAATCGTTGCATTAGGATCTGTTGCCATGAATCACTAGTTCGTGGCGTCAGGATGCTAATGCAATGGATCACAATCATTGCATTAGGATCTGTTGCCACGAAATACTGGTTCATGGCGTTACAGCTTTATTGCCATGGAAAACACTCGTTGCATTAGGATATGTTGCCACGAATTACTGGTTCGTGGCGTTACAACATTATTGCCACAGAACACAGTCGTTGCATTAGGATCTGTTGCCACGAAATACTGGTTCGTGGCGTTACAACTTTATTGCCACAGAACACAGTCGTTGCATTAGGATCTGTTGCCACGAATTACTGGTTAGTGGCGTTACAGCTTTATTGCCACGAAACACAGTCGTTGCATTAGGATCTATTGCCACGAATCAGCAAACAGTTGCATTTGGACCGTAATGCAACGAAACAAAATCGTTGCATTAGGATGTGTTGCCACGATACTCTGGTTCATGGTGTTACAGCTTTATTGCCACGGAACACAATCGTTGCATTAGGATCTGTTGCCACGAATTACTGGTTCATGGCGTTACAGCTTTCTTGCCAAGGAACACAGTCGTTGCATTAGGATCTGTTGCCACAAAATACTGGTTCGTGGCCTTACAACTTTATTGCCACGAAACACAGTCGTTGCATTAGGATCTGTTGCCACGAATCTGCAAATAGTTGCATTTGGACCGTAATGCTACGAAACAAAATCATTGCATTAGTATGTGTTTCCACGATACTCTGGTTCGTGGCGTTACAGCTTTATTGCCACGGAACACAATCGTTGCATTAGGATCTGTTGCCACGAATTACTGGTTCGTGGCGTTACAGCTTTATTGCCACGAAACACAGTCGTTGCATTAGGATCTGTTGCCACGAAATACTGGTTCGTGGCGTTACATCTTTGTTGGCACGGAACACGGTCGTTGCATTAGGATCTGTTGCCACGAATTACTGGTTCGTGGCATTATAGCTTTATTGCCACGGAACACAGTCGTTGCATTAGGATTTGTTGCCACGAATCAGCAAACAGTTGCATTTGGATCGTAATGCAACGAAACAGAATCGTTGCATTAGGATATGTTGCCACGATACTCTGGTTCGTGGCGTTACAGCTTTATTGCCACGGAACACAATCGTTGCATTAGGATCTGTTGCCACGAATCAGCAAACAGTTGCATTTGGACCGTAATGCAACGAAACAGAATCGTTGCATTAGGATGTGTTGCCACGATACTCTAGTTCGTGGCGTTACAGCTTTATTGCCACGGAACACAATCGTTGCATTAGGATCTGTTGCCACGAATTACTGGTTTGTGGCGTTACAGCATTATTGCCAAAAAACACAGTCGTTGCATTAGGATCTGTTGCCACGGATCAGCAAACAGTTGCATTTGGACCGTAATGCAACGAAAGAGAATCGTTGCATTAGGATGTGTTGCCACGATACTCTGGTTCGTGGTGTTATAGCTTTATTGCCACGGAACACAATCGTTGCATTAGGATATGTTGCCACGAATTACTGGTTCATGGCGTTACAGCTTTATTGCCACGGAACACAGTCGTTGTATTAGGATCTGTTGCCACGAATCAACAAACAATTTTCGCATTCTCCTCGGCGCAGTGCTGATCAATGATGTTCATTACTTTTTGCCTCCTAACGACTCAGTGCTGGACTAACGACGCTGATGATCCGTAACATACTCAATGATGTAAAACATCAGGTATTAACGCATCAACAAATATAAGGGGGAGAATACCAGCGCGCAGATTTAAAAGTATGTTGCGGATCATCAGCGTACTAAGTCCAGAAGCAGGGTAGAAGCGGCGCCGTGGCCGCCGCGAACTCGAGAACGGATGAGGAGAAGGCTCATCGCCAATGGATCAAGGGGACGGAAGCTACACGACCACTATGGGCGATGAGCCTTCCCCTCTGTCCGTTCTCGAGGATCGCAGAAAATTTATTTCCGCCCGCCTAGGCCCAGAGCTGGGCCTGCCTTTAGGACCATCCGCAGTGGTTCACGGTAAAGCGGTGATGGGACGCGGAGCGGATCCAATTGAATTCAAAGATGCGCATGCGTGATGCATAACCTCTGCAGTACTGCAGGTGCAGTAAAAGTCATTGACATGTGGGCCCCACTGTGACGCCCGGTTCCGAAAATGAACCAAGCTAACGCATATGTGTGCCCAGGATGTTCATCACACATACACGAGTGCAATCACAAAAGGATATACAGAAAATTACCACAGAACAAGATTAATTAACCAAATTTTATTACACAGACCAGATTATCCTCGAATACAAGCTCTAATGAATATTAATGACAAGTTCAACTAATGCAGCGGAAATAAACTAATTAAGCGAACTAAGCAGCATAAGCGACAGGGTATGTATGCGCAGCTCCAATCAACACCACAGGCAAAGCTGACGGTAGACACGGCCTAGAACTCCGCATTATCACCATTAAAATCCCAGTCCTGACCTGCAACTGTTGGGGTGGGAATTGCAAGAGTGAGTACATGTCGTACTCAGCAAGTGTGGAAAGTATGACATGTGGCTTATTCAAATGTCGACAATAATAATGGCAAAGTACTGAAAAGTACATTAAAACATTTGAAAAGCAATACATTACATGTATGTGAAATAAACCTATCATAATCATAAGTAATACCATAATACCAAACTGAATTCATTACCATCATCAATAATTCCAGATTTCACCATCGTCAATAACCATATTAATTACCAGAAATTAATCCGTAACCATCCGTAACCATTACCAGACCATAACCATTACCAAACCATAACCATCCCAAATTCCAATTTCCCTCTAATCATGGAAGTTGTCCAGGTGCTCATAACCTGGAGCACGGCTATCATGATAGTTTTAATTAACTCTGCAGAGTTTGTACCTCTTTACCCACGTGTTCGTGATTTCATCACCCTTCGGCGACTAAGAACCTCCCTTATGCCCATGACCCGTCGGTCACATTACACACTTCCATTGGCGTGTGGCCAAGAGATCACAAAATAGCCTTTACAAAGGGATTACTAGCCTATTTAGACCCCACTGAGGTTTCACCAGTGGCGATGTCTCCCGCAGAACACATCTTCAACCAAGGGCCCCCTCTTGAGCCATTCGGATCCTAGGGTAGTCCCACCAATCATCAACAAACCCAATCCGACTACCCCTTCCCCGAGCATCCACAATGGTCCAAACAGCACTAGCAAAGCCCTAATTAATCAGCTACGCCGCACCCATACTTGGCCTCGTGGTGGCACTGTAGTCCTGGCTTATTCTCGCATGAACCGGTCCTTAGATCTAAAGCAAGCAAACCACCATAACATCCAACCCATCCACATACCAGGCTTGCTTAGATCACCCATTACCATACCATGTTTAACCAGTTCATGTTAACCATAATCTCATCCATGCATAATTAAATTGAGTGATATAGTTGTTTCCCATCCCAGTTGATTAAGCGAAGCAAAAAGGTAAAAACCCTTCCCGACTCTCTACCATAAATTCCAGGTGACAAGGGTGGTTTATCAAGTCTAGTAAACTTCCTACCATAGGATTCCCATCAAATTGACACAGCATGCAGTTTTGCAAACAAACATTTATTTTAAAAACAATATCAATATGCTTCAAGGACACTTGCCTTGCTCTTGCTGTTGATTAGGGTCAAAGCCTTCAAACTCTTGATGCTGTAGATCCTCTGCGGCACTCTCTAGCGCAAATCCGTCTAATCCACACAACAAACATACAAGACAAGAAACACAATCAAAGAGTGCACAAATATTACTCAATATGACATGACATGCATGATTGATGCAAATGCAAGGTAGAACCTGTTACTTGATTGCTTTTAATGATCACTAACTAGCTCTAATAGATTTTAACAAGTTTATACAGGTTTGGGTCGATTAGGTCAAATTTTAGAATTAATTCAACACAATTTAACCAGAAAGATCGGACTAGTCCGCTAGGGACCGGACAAGTCCGCACTTGACGAGATCAACAGATTAGGGTTTTCTAGATCGACGTAAATTCGGAGATTAGGGGTTGAATTCACATAAGGAAAAGAGAATAGAAGGTATACCAGGTGTTTAGAACTCCAATGAACCAAGAAACTTGGAGGTAGCACTTGGATCTTGATGATCTAGGGTTGGTGATGAACTTGGAGATGAATTGGTGGTGAAGGACGAAACTTGGTGGAGATCTTGATCCTCCTTCGTTTCCTCCTCTTCTTCCTCTTGCTTGGGATCTTCTCCTCTCTCCTTGATGGTGGATCCCCACGAACTAGGGTTTGGGTGGGTGGAAAAGTGGCAAATAGATGTCAAACCAAGGGGTGGGGTTGTTTATATAGACGTGGAGGCCAGGGTTAGATGGATTTCGAGTTTTGGGATGAGTAGAGGCCGGTTTAGAGTCCCACACGGGCTCTAAAAGAGTTGGGCACGACGTCCCTAGGCCCACTTGACGTGAAACCCAAGAAACAAGTCGTAAAACAAAAGGTCAATCTCGGAGTCACGAAATATCGGACAAGTCCGGACAGGACCGAACTAGTCCGAAGTCGTCCAGAGAGAAAATCGGACAAGTCTGGCCAAAAATCGGACAAGTCCGATGTTAGTCAGAAAGGAAAACGGACAAGTCCGCTGGAACACCGGACTAGTCCGGAAAAGTCCAGGGACTTAGCAAATTTTCAAGGATTCATGGAACATCGGACTAGTCCGCACAAGATCGGACAAGTCCGAAGTTTTCCAGGGGCAATTATCGGACTAATCCGCAGCAAAAACGGACAAGTCCGTTTTTAGACAGAGAGAAATCGGACTAGTCCTCAGCAAAACCGGAATAGTCCGCACTTTCCTACATTCTTAAGTGCGGTTTTGCTCCAAATCAATTTTAAACTTGTTGCTCTTGTTATGGGTTAATGTTAAACATGTATATGAGTGCATGTAGGGCATGATGCATGAAAATGAGGGTATTACAAACCTACCCCCCTTAAAATGAATCTCGCCCTCGAGATTCGACGCGGAAGAGAAGAGATAGGGAAATTCCTTTTTGAGATCATCTTCTAGCTCCCAAGTTGCTTCTTTTTCGGTATGGTGTTTCCATTGGACTTTACACCATCGAATCACCTTGTTCCTTGTGACTCTCTCCTTGGTTTCCAAGATTTTGACCGGTTGCTCGGCATACGTCAAATCTTCCTCTAGTTCCAATTCTTCCATTGGCACTTGATCTTCCGGTACCCTGAGACACTTCTTGAGTTGGGAAACATGAAACACATCATGTACGTCTGAAAGATGAGCTGGCATCTCCAACTTATATGCTACTTCTCCTCTTTTGTCCAAAATCTTGAATGGTCCAATATAACGAGGTGCGAGCTTACCCCTTATGTTAAACCTCTTATGACCTCTCATTGGTGACGCCTTGAGGTAAACAAAATCTCCTATTTCAAAGGCTAATTTCCTTCTCCTATTGTCCGCATAGCCTTTTTGTCTTGATTGGGCAGCCCTCAAGTTTTCACGAATTATTTGGACTTGCTTTTCGGCTTCTTGCAACACATCCGGACCAAATACTTGAGTTTCCCCTGCTTCATTCCAGAATAAAGGTGTCCTACACTTCCTCCCATAAAGCGCTTCATATGGTGACATTTTCAAGCTTGCTTGGTAACTATTGTTGTATGAAAATTCCGCGTATGGCAAGCTTTTGTCCCAACTTTTCCCATGCTTTAAAGCACAAGCTCTTAACATGTCCTCCAAAATCTGATTGGTCCTCTCGGTTTGTCCATCCGTTTGAGGATGATATGCTGAACTAAAATTCAACCTCGTTCCCAAAGCTTCATGCAATTTTTGCCAAAATCTGGAGGTAAATTGAGAACCTCTATCCGAGACTATCTTCTTAGGGACTCCATGTCAACACACAATATGATCCATATATATTTCGGCCAATCGTGCAGCTGTATACTTGGTCTTCACAGGGACAAAATGAGCTGACTTGGTTAAGCGATCCACAATTACCCAAATTGAGTCATACCCGGACTGAGTACGGGGTAACCCAACTATGAAGTCCATTCCAATTTCTTCCCACTTCCATTCCGGAATCTTCAACGGTTGCAATAATCCGGCTGCCCTTTGATGTTCCGCCTTGACTCGTTGGCACACATCACACAGTGCTACGTATTCAGCTATGTCCTTCTTCATGCTATTCCACCAATAGCAAGTCTTCAAGTCTTTGTACATCTTCGTACAACCAGGGTGAATTGAGTATGGCGAGTCATGTGCCTCCTTTAATATTGTTTCTCGAATATGCTTTACATTAGGCACAACAATTCTCTTTCCAATCCATAAGGTACCATGTTCGTCTTCATCAATTCTGAATTCTCTCCCTTCTTCGGTCCTTTCCTTGATTTCCTTGATCTCCTCATCTGTGGTTTGTGCCTCTCGGATTTCTTGCTCCAAGGTTGGGTTTAACTCCATCATCTCCATCTCGTTTACAAACCCAAGGTTCAACCGTTCAAACTCCTTACATAACTCGAATGGTAACTCTCGAACCGTGAGTTGATGACTTACTCCTTTTCTACTCAAAGCATCGGCCACTACATTGGCTTTTCCTGGATGATAGTTGATCCCCAAATCATAATCTTTGAGGAGCTCTAACCATCTTCGTTGCCTCAAATTCAGATCTGTCTGTGTGAAAATATACTTAAGACTCTTGTGATCCGTATAAATTTCACACCTATGTCCGAGTATATAGTGTCTCCAAATCTTCAATGCGTGTACCACGGCTGCTAGTTCAAGATCATGCGTGGGGTAATTCTGCTCATGTTTCTTCAATTGTCTCGACGCACAGGCGACCACTTGACCTTCTTGCATCAATACACATCCAAGTCCTTGTCTCAATGCATCACAATAAATATCAAAACTCTTGCTTACATCCGGCAATACCAAAACTGGGGTTGTTGTCACCCTCTTCTTCAACTCCTCAAAACTATTCTGACAAGCTTCAGTCCATTGGAACGCCTTTCCCTTCGTTAGCAACTCTGTCATAGGCTTGGCTATCTTGGAAAAGTCCTTGATGAATCGACAGTAATATCCAGCCATTCCAAGAAAACTCCTTATTTCCTTGACATTTTGCGGCGGTTCCCACTTCAACACATCCCTCACTTTCCCTGGGTCAACTGATACTCCTCCTCCGGAAATAATATGGCCTAAGAAGGAAACTTCCCGTAACCAGAATTGACATTTACTGAACTTGGCGTACAATTGATGCTCCCTCAATTTCTGCAGCGTAAGCCTCAAGTGTTCCTCATGTTCCTTCTCATCCTTCGAGTAGATCATAATATCATCAATAAACACCACAACAAACTTGTCCAAGTACTCCATGAAGACTTTATTCATGAGGTAGATAAAGTAGGCAGGCGCATTTGTCAATCCAAAAGACATCACAGTGTACTCATAAGATCCATACCGTGTCCTAAAAGCTGTCTTGGGTATGTCCGATGGTCTAATCTTCATTTGAAAGTAACCCGACCTCAAGTCAATCTTAGAGAAGACACAAGCACCCTTCATCTGATCAAACAAGTCTTCTATGCGTGGCAAGGTGTACTTGTTCTTGATTGTTACCTCGTTGAGAGCTCGGTAATCCACGCACATCCTTTGGGATCCGTCCTTCTTGTCCACAAATAGAACGGGCGCTCCCCAAGGCGAAGAGCTAGGGCGAATGAATCCCTTCTCTAATTGCTCTTGAATCTGCTTCTTGAGCTCCGCTAATTCCATTGGAGGCATCCTATACGGCCTCTTAGCTATAGGTGCAGTTCCAGGTATTAAATCAATAACAAACTCAATGTCTCGATCGGGTGGCATACCTGGCAACTCGTCCGGAAAAACATTCAAAAATTCACACACCACCGGAATCTCCTCAATTGCGACACCGTCCATATGATTCAACTCCAATTGCTTCGGTGCGGTTTGAGATGTTTCAAATTCTACGGTGATCCCTTCCTCATTGGTCAACTTCACCGTCTTTGTGGCACATTCAATAACTCCATTGTGCTTCCTCAACCAGTCCATACCAAGTATAATATCCAACCCTTGAGAATCTAAAACAATGAGGTTGGCGGAGAAGTCTACCCCCCTTATTCTAAGGCTTACTTTTGGACATACTATATTTGTCCTCATCTCTCCTCCAGGAGACTTAACCAACAGAGTAAACTTCATATGAGAGATAGGCAAACTATACTTGGCAACATACTCCGATGCAATGAATGAATGCGATGCTCCAGAATCAAATAACATAGTCGCGGGGTTGGAGTTGGCGTGAAACATACCAATGACCACGTCATCCGCTTGTTGAGCATCCTCCGTAGAGACATGGTTCACGTTACCACGAGCAAAATTCTGCTGTCCACAGCTTCCTTGTGGTTGTCCTCCATTAGGTCTTGGGTTTTGCCTCGATGCATTGCTTCCTTGAACAAGGCCCGACTTAGGACATTGATGCGCAAAGTGTCCAGCTTCTCCACAAGTATAGCACTTCTTAACTCCACCAGAATTATTGGGACGAGCTTGGTTTTGAACATTGGCTCCAGGAAAATCAGCACGAGGTGCATAAGGCATCAGAGGCCTAGGTGCTTGCATGACAGGGCGCTGCTGCACAAACTGAGTTGGGCGTGGTGCATAACCAGGGCGTTGAGCAGGAATAGAGGAGCTGTAGTGAGGCACATTGGGCGGCGCAAAGTGAGGGCGCACATTACTTCCTTGTTGCTGTCCTTGATATGGCGCCTTCCTCTTGATTTCTTGCTCCATCTCACCGATCTTGTTCTCAACCACAATTGCTTTGTCCACAAGCTTCTGAAAATTGACATAATCACAGTTGAGCAATTGCACTTGGATCGTATTGTTCAATCCCCTCATGAACAAGTATTTCTTCCGGCTGTCCCGGCTAACATCCTCAGGCGCATACCTTGAGAGTTGAGTGAACTTATTGAGATATTCACTCACGCTTGATTTTCCTTGTCTCAAGTTCTCAAGTTCTTGCCTCTTCAAGATCATAACTCCTTCCGGCACATAATGAGAACGAAAATTCTCCTTGAATTCGGCCCAAGTAATTCTCTCTTGGTTCTCATGAGCATTGCAATAAGAATCCCACCAATCTGCAGCTGCTCCAACGAGTTGATGAGAAGCAAATAGCACCTTCTCCCGGTCACTGCATTGGACAATGGCTAGCTTCTTCTCCACAGACTTGAGCTAATCATCAGCGTCCATAGGGTCTGCGGCTTGAGCAAAGGTTGGCGGCCTAGTCCTCATAAACTATCCCAATCGGTTATGAGGAGGTGGGGGTGGCGGTGGAGGCATGTGGGGCTGATTGTTGATATTGCCAGCCTGTAGCTGTCCCATAGTCTGTATCATGGTCTGCATGAGCTGGTTTTGCATGGCCAATAGCTGCTCGATGTTGATAGCTCCCTGAGTAGATCCTTGCCCATTGTTGTTCTGAGGCACTCCATTGTTCTCCTCTTCATCATTGCCATCCCTCTGGTTGCGAGTCCTCACCATCTGAAGAAAAGCAGTAGGTAAGAATTAGAAAACGCCCCAACTATATGCATCAAGAGATATGAAATTAAACAGCTGCTAAGGCATCCCAAAATCCTCTATTAAGCACACAAGCAAACAATATATATAGCAAGCAGCACTCCAAGCAAAAACACACCGATTCCTGAGTGCTCCTATGTGCTCTAAAGTGTCCATTCTATCTAGGCTGCATCCTACGGTCAACCTGTGGCTCTGATACCAATCTGTGACGCCCGGTTCCGAAAATAAACCAAGCTAACGCATATGTGTGCCCAGGATGTTCATCACACATACACGAGTGCAATCACAAAAGGATATACAGAAAATTACCACAGAACAAGATTAATTAACCAAATTTTATTACACAGACCAGATTATCCTCGAATACAAGCTCTAATGAATATTGATGACAAGTTCAACTAATGCAGCAGAAATAAACTAATTAAGCGAACTAAGCAGCATAAGCGACAGGGTATGTATGCGCAGCTCCAATCAACACCACAGGCAAAGCTGACGGTAGACACGGCCTAGAACTCCGCATTATCACCATTAAAATCCCAGTCCTGACCTGCAACTGTTGGGGTGGGAATTGCAAGAGTGAGTACATGTCGTACTCAGCAAGTGTGGAAAGTATGACATGTGGCTTATTCAAATGTCGACAATAATAATGGCAAAGTGCTGAAAAGTACATTAAAACATTTGAAAAGCAATACATTACATGTATGTGAAATAAACCCATCATAATCATAAGTAATACCATAATACCAAACTAAATTCATTACCATCATCAATAATTCCATATTTCACCATCGTCAATAACCATATTAATTACTAGAAATTAATCTGTAACCATCCGTAACCATTACCAGACCATAACCATTACCAAACCATAACCATCCCAAATTCCAATTTCCCTCTAATCATGGAAGTTGTCCAGGTGCTCATAACCGGGAGCACGGCTATCATGATAGTTTTAATTAACTCTACAGAGTTTGTACCTCTTTACCCACGTGTTCGTGATTGCATCACCCTTCGGCGACTAAGAACCTCCCTTATGCCCATGACCCGTCGGTCACATTACACACTTCCGTTGGCGTGTGGCCAAGAGATCACAAAATAGCCTTTACAAAGGGATTACTAGCCTATTTGGACCCCACTGAGGTTTCACCGGTGGCGATGTCTCCCGCAGAGCACATCTTCAACCAAGGGCCCCCTCTTGAGCCATTCGGATCCCAGAGTAGTCCCACCAATCATCAACAAACCCAATCCGACTACCCCTTCCCCGAGCATCCACAATGGTCCAAACAGCACTAGCAAAGCCCTAATTAATCAGCTACGCCGCACCCATACTTGGCCTCGTGGTGGCACTGTAGTCCTGGCTTATTCTCGCATGAACCGGTCCTTAGATCCAAAGCAAGCAAACCACCATAACATCCAACCCATCCACATACCAGGCTTGCTTAGATCACCCATTACCATACCATGTTTAACCAGTTCATGTTAACCATAATCTCATCCATGCATAATTAAATTGAGTGATATAGTTGTTTCCCATCCCAGTTGATTAAGCGAAGCAAAAAGGTAAAAACCCTTCCCGACTCTCTATCATAAATTCCAGGTGACAAGGGTGGTTTAGCAAGTCTAGTAAACTTCCTACCATAGGATTCCCATCAAATTGACACAGCATGCAGTTTTGCAAACAAACATTTATTTTAAAAACAGGATCAATATGCTTCAAGGACACTTGCCTTGCTCTTGCTGTTGATTAGGGTCAAAGCCTTCAAACTCTTGATGCTGTAGATCCTCCGCGGCACTCTCTAGCGCAAATCCGTCTAATCCACACAATAAACATACAAGACAAGAAACACAATCAAAGAGTGCACAAATATTACTCAATATGACATGACATGCATGATTGATGCAAATGCAAGGTAGAACCTGTTACTTGATTGCTTTTAATGATCACTAACTAGCTCTAATAGATTTTAACAAGTTTATACAGGTTTGGGTCGATTAGGTCAAATTTTAGAATTAATTCAACACAATTTAACCAGAAAGATCGGACTAGTCCGCTAGGGACCGGACAAGTCCGCACTTGACGAGATCAACAGATTAGGGTTTTCTAGATCGACGTAAATTCAGAGATTAGGGGTTGAATTCACATAAGGAAAAGAGAATAGAAGGTATACCAGGTGTTTAGAACTCCAATGAACCGAGAAACTTGGAGGTAGCACTTGGATCTTGATGATCTAGGGTTGGTGATGAACTTGGAGATGAATTGGTGGTAAAGGACGAAACTTGGTGGAGATCTTGATCCTCCTTCGTTTCCTCCTCTTCTTCCTCTTGCTTGGGATCTTCTCCTCTCTCCTTGATGGTGGCTCCCCACGAACTAGGGTTTGGGTGGGTGGAAAAGTGGCAAATAGATGTCAAACCAAGGGGTGGGGTTGTTTATATAGACGTGGAGGCTAGGGTTAGATGGATTTCGAGTTTTGGGATGAGTAGAGGCCGGTTTAGAGTCCCACACGGGCTCTAAAAGAGTTGGGCATGACGTCCCTAGGCCCACTTGACGTGAAACCCAAGAAACAAGTCATAAAACAAAAGGTCAATCTCGGAGTCACGAAATATCGGACAAGTCCGAACAGGACCGGACTAGTCCGAAGTCGTCCAGAGAGAAAATCGGACAAGTATGGCCAAAAATCGGACAAGTCCGATGTTAGTCAGAAAGGAAAACGGACAAGTCCGCTGGAACACCGGACTAGTCCGGAAAAGTCCAGGGACTTAGCAAATTTTCAAGGATTCATGGAACATCGGACTAGTCCGCACAAGATCGGACAAGTCCGAAGTTTTCCAGGGGCAATTATCGGACTAATCCGCAGCAAAAACGGACAAGTCCGTTTTTAGACAGAGAGAAATCGGACTAGTCCTCAGCAAAACCAGACTAGTCCGCACTTTCCTACATTCTTAAGTGCGGTTTTGCTCCAAATCAATTTTAAACTTGTTCCTATTGTTATGGGTTAATGTTAAACATGTATATGAGTGCATGTAGGGCATGATGCATGAAAATGAGGGTGTTACACCCACGGCCAGCCAGACCCACATGTCAGTGACTGTTACTGCACCTGCAGTACTGCAGGTGATTTCAACGCATGCGCTGCGCGCGTCTAAGATGCCTCGGTGACTGGCGCACACGTAAGCTCGGTGCGCCCGGTCGCATCAGCCGTCTGTACAAATGGCTACGGCTTGAATGAAGGACGAAACCTTATGCGGCAAACAGCAACGTATAATACTTCCTCCGCCCCAACTCAACTCTATTTCTGTTTTGGTCGAACTAATTACCTTTGACAAATGATTTATATGGAATTTATTAACTTCAATAACATGCAGTACTAGATTGTATATTATGGAAATATTTTTCATGGTGAATCTAAAGGTACAATTCTTGTATTGTTAAAACAGATGAAAATTGCGTAAATATGAAAGATAGATTTGACGAAACCTAAGACTTCACTTTGAAAAAGTTTTATACTTTACATTAGTTTTACATATGTAATATGCACATAGGATATATTACTAAATAGTTTTGCAAAAAAAACATGCAGGAGAAATATGTATATCCCATATATATGCTACTACTACGTAAATTAGGGGTGGGGCAAATAAACCGAGATCGAAAAACTGAAACCGATAAAACTGAGATCGGAACTAAAAAGACCAAAATATCGGGTATCGGGTACTTTTTGGGTAGCAAATATAAATAACTGAAAAATAAATGTCGGGTTCGGACGGATGAATTCATTGTGGAGCTACATGTCACGTACTTAATTATACTAAAAATCATCATCTTCGCTGTCGTCCCCCCACAATGGAGCTACATGACCATCATTGGTATATGTATCGTCGTCGTTGTCATCTTCATTTTCTGATGCAAATCCATCTACCTCAAACCGATCACCTGACATTGTCATTATAAGAGTGGAAGCATCGCCGCTGGCTCCCTCAATGTCATTCCTAGCCCGTGCAGTCGTATCCTAATTATTGATATCATCAGTAAGCAGATCATCATGAAATGTCTCAGCCTCCATCGTCTTAGTCACATTATTTTCACTGTCTCCAGGGGGCATGGCAAAAAGTTTCCATGGCTTCGTTTTAACAATTATAGCCCATTTAGGATGCTTCACACTTGGAACATAAAAAACTTGTTCTGCTTGGGTGGCTAGAATGTAAGGCTCATACTGGAATCGAAACAGAGTAGTGTCAACATCTATCA
Source organism: Tuctoria greenei (assembly GCA_036927565.1). Classification (NCBI taxonomy): domain Eukaryota; kingdom Viridiplantae; phylum Streptophyta; class Magnoliopsida; order Poales; family Poaceae; genus Tuctoria; species Tuctoria greenei. The sequence goes on from JAYESD010000005.1 coordinate 181,015,403, forward strand.
TTCCGTATTGATCCTTTTTGTAGCCTCTACTTTGGTTCTGACTGCTTACAAAAGGCCGATCAAACCATTCACACTGAAATAACAGAACCTCTTGATTTTTTTTTCAAAATCAACAGCAATGATTTTCTTCATTACTCCAAACCAATCATGATCAGTGCCCCGAACAACAATACCACTGTTTTGGGTCCATAAATCTTTTTCCACATCTGCAGTTCGAAAGAAGAAGCCATTGATGAATAACCGACTAAAAAAATGTGCCCGACGATCAGGTCCTCTAGATAATGCATACAGATAATTGATTGCTTTGCCTTCTTTGTGTAATGTCGTAATCTGTACACATTAGTATAACAGGGGTTATCGACGACAAACCAATTCCAGAACACATATTTGTTCAATATTTCATCAAAGTGAAAACTTGCATGTACTTACTCGTTTCTGAAACCAATCAACAAACTCATCTCTATGGCGTTTATCAACATCACGAGAATGAATCTTTTTCAGCTCTTCAATATGCTCATTGAAAAGGGTATAAAATTAAATTAGCCATCTACAATAAGCAATATATATAGTATACAACATCTGAGTTATACGTTATTACTTGATCCATGGGGCGGCCTCTTCAACGTTAGTAATAAGATAATGTCTGATGTTATGTAGTTCCACCATAGTAAGTTGGTCCCATTTATACCCTTTTTTAGAATTATCAACTTCTGTAAATATGTTAGAATTATCAACAGAAGGTTCATTTGTAGCTGCAGCATCATGACGTTCTAGCCTATTACGCTTGGTGCTGATGTTATTCAAAAACTGACTACAAAAAGTCATATACTCTTTGGCAATATATCCCTCAGCCACTACAGGAATCCCGACGATTTGCGACAGCCGTGGCCGTCGCAAAAAAAGCCAAATGTCGTCACAAATAAGAGATTTGCGACGGCTTTCTTTATTTGCGACGGTTTTTAGCCGTCGCAAATAAATCGTCACAATTAAGCTTATTTGCGACGGCCACCGTCGAAAATAATCTTTACTTGGGACGGCTAGGAGGGGCCGTCGCAAGTTATTGCCCTGGGACGGTGGGCGCCGCAACCTTATTTGCGACGGTGTCGCCGTCGCAATTAAAGCTTATTTGCGACGGCCGGGCTGTCGTAATTAAGTGCCTCTATTTGCGATGGCCTGGCCGTCGCAAATAAGTCCAGTGAGATGGGCCCATGGGTCCTCCTCCGGGGCCCACAGAGCTATTTGTGACGGTCGTGCCGTCGCAATTAAACCTTATTTGCGATGGCCTGACCATCGCAAATAGCAGTGGCCTAATTGTGACGGCCTGGTCCCTTATTTGCGACGGTACTGTATAAAAAGCCGTCGCAAATAAGGTTTTTTATTTAAAAAAAAACAGAAAAAACTACCCGGCTCGATGGCCAGAATCACACAACAGATTCAATACACACATTATATACACATAGCAAAGATCATCATCACAGAGGAAACATCATCACAATCACAAACTAATAAATTCCAATACATCTCACATCGTCATCAACAAAGCAAACAAAAGGGCTCACTCGCCCATCTGACCTCCGGAGTCACCTCCGAAGTCGAAGTTGTCATCGCGCCTCATTCCAGGCGGCGGTAGCAACGGCGACGGCGTTTGTGCAGCCGTCGCAGATCCCTGCAATTAATGAAACTTAGAGTTAGAATATAAATACATCAACATCTCTCTCTCTCCCTTACTCTCCCTCTATCTTCATCTAGATCCCCTCTCTTCCTCTCTCTTTTCATTTCCCTCTTTGTCTCTCACTCTATCTTTCTCTCTCACTCTATCTCTCTATTGATATCCTTTTCCCTGTATCTTCCTCTCTCTATCTCCATCTAAATCTCCCTCCCTCTATCATCCCCTCTCTCTATCTCCATCTACATCTTACTCTCTCTCTTCATTCCTATCCTACTCTATCTATCTTTCACTCTTTCTTCTGTCTCTCTTTCTTCTATCTCTATCATTCTTCTATCTCAATCATTTTCTTCTATCTAACTATCTCTCTCTTTCATCTATCTCAATCTTATTACACTGGAGAAGAAGGATTACATAGAAACTTACCTGACCCACTGAAGAAGGATCGCCTGGAAGGATCGGTGGTAGTACCGGTAGCTGGATTCCCAGACCTTGCGCCCGAGCGATGGCCTGTAATTGCAAACATTAAATGCTACCTATTAGTAAGTCATTTACGCTGAATTAATGAGAATTTTAGTTTTTATTTTGTTACCTCCATTGCTTCCCGCATCTGCGCCGACGCTGCTGCCTGGGTTTGGATCGTGGCCTCCATCGCGATCCTTTGGCGTTCCGCCTCCCTCCTTTCCTCCTCATGTCTCCTTTCGTTTTCTTCTACAGTTTCTCGGAGGGACTACATCTCAATGTTCCTCTGCGATACGCGGCGACCTCCCGTGCTCGAAGCCTGCGTTGAGCTGCCTCTCGCAGGTCTCCCCGCCCTAAGTCGACAACTCCGTCGAATATGGCGAGCCTATAAAAAAGAGAGTCAGTAATATGAAATTGAAATATCTTGAATACTTTGAATTGAAAACGATAAAATGACTTGTGAACTCACCTTCCGTGTGCTTTTCCACCACCGGTTGCATACGCGGCTTGAGGATCGGTCGGTTGACATTCCCAATCGAAATCCTCGTCGTGTATCTTCCTAGCCTCCTCCCCGTACTTAGCCTGCAAAACAAGAAAACCGTTCAAGTTCAACAATCTATATATTTATATTTAATATGAATGATTTCTAAACTTACCAACCGCTCGGCTGCAGCCTGACTGCACCCCGTCGGCTGAGAAGGGTCCCTGTGACCTCTCTTCCATACCTCAGCAGGGGTGGGCGGCACCCCCGTCTCGCGCTCCTGTCAATACGTGTTAGTACGAACAATATATTATTAATATATAAACATAAGTTACACACACTTACCATGCATTTAGCTAAAGACAAGTGGTTATCTTGCCCGTTCCTGCTCTTCCCCTCCACCCCTCTGCAGTCTCGAGCCTTCTCAGACTTAGCTTTAAACTCGTCGCTAGCCCTGATGAGGACATCACTTATATGGATACAAACAACACTCCATTGAATATACAAGATGCAATCAATAGAGTTCATACACAACAATTAATTTCAGAGGTGAACTCGTTCTTATATATTTCCTTATTTGTTTTTGAGCATAGATTGCTACTTAATGATTAATAGGTAAATTGAGATGATGATGAGTCCCGATCTTCCGAAAGGTAATGGATAAGTCGATTGATGTGGAGATCTCGACGTTGATGATCCGAGGCTCTCGAGTAGAGCACGAAAAACCCCTGCAATCACTACACCACCGCTCCGTTGGTTATCAACCGTGCTTCACACGATTGACCTCACCAAGAAGGCTAATCCATGCAAGTGCAACCGAGAACACAAGCAAGAACGTAGAAGACACGATCTGAAATCGCTGAATTTGGGGTTTCACAAACTGTAGAACAGCGATATTATTAATCTATGCAAAACCCAATTGTCTATTGCGGCTAGCATGGAGTATATATAGGTGGGAGAACGTCCAAGGGGGTGTTAGGGTCGTGACCTAACCCTAAGACATGAAAATAATGGACTTAGACTTGATACAAGGCCCAATGGCCCAATACGGTGGCGCAGCACACTGGCAGATTCTGTACTTGATTTTGTTTCGACGATTCCCGTAGACTCCTAAGTAATTTTGACATGGGACCGGCGCCATTGGAAAGTTTATCCTCTCCCCTTTCCGTGCATATGTAGAACGTCCAAAACGGAGTTCGTATGCGTCCTGGACGTCCGTTTTAGTGCGTACTGCTCCTGGACTCCGAGTTGGATAAGATTTGGAGTTTGGTTCGGTTTCCATCTTTTTTGAACGAATTATCTGGTCTTTCACGTCCCTAATACTCCCTCCAAGTACTCCTTGAACCTCTCCATGGATCCTAATCACAAATAAATCATTTAGTAGCAATCTATGCTGAAAAACATATAAGGAAATATATAAGAACGAGTTCACCTCTGAAATTAATTGTTGTGTATGAACTCTATTGATTGCATCTTGTATATTCAATGGAGTGTTGTTTGTATCCATATAAGTGATGTCCTCATCATCCTCCCCTTCTTTAATTGGAGTCGTCCTCGATTCAAGTTCGTCTCCTCTCATGTGTTGGTCCAAATGTGCAACACCATCAAATCTTCTTGTATGCATGAATGGAGGAGGCCAAGGTGGTGGACGACATAGTGCGCCATCTTGATCTTGTCCATCAAATAAGAGTGCACATTCACTTGAGCCAGGATCCCAAACAAATAAATATTGTGTCATGTTTGTAGGTGCAATAATAATGTGCATGATCTCATCATTCTCCCCTTCTTTATGAAAAGCCGTCCTCGGCTTGCTCGTATGTCCAGCAAAGAGGCTTGCTTTGGAGGTAGAATGAGTGTTGTCCATAATGCACAACCACAGTGAATAATGCTTTTGTTGTCCCTGTTGCAAGGAAAAAATACTAGAAAAACTTGACAATACATTATTAGTGTTAGTGCATCCATTCATTTCACCATGTTGTTGCAGCACAAAAGGAGCTTGCATATTTGAACATATGTAAACTTTATGCACCATAAATTCACCACTATCTTCATAGTTGCTTATAGCATGAAAAATATTTCTACTTAATAAAGGCAATTCAGATTGTGAAAATATTCTTCTCTCTACAATATTTAGGTCACAAAGAGTGTCAAATTCAATATAACCCAAAGTACTTAGAGAAGACAAAAATTTCAGCTCATCATTTTCAGCAGTAGCGGTGATCAAATTATGAATTTCAGCACAAGTAGGTGAATCCAAAACACAATCATCTTTTATATTAACTTGTTTCTGCATAGGTATAATAGAGTTATCAGCACACAACTCTTTCGTAGCGCAACGATCAGCAGGAAAATCAACATGTGACAATGGTGTATAAATAAACGATTCTAATAGTTGCTCCTCGAAAATAGCATGATTGGTGGAAAAATTCAGAACATCCAAAAACTTCTCACCTTTTGTATTTGTAGAATGTTTTGCCTTACCATTTTCAGCAGTGATTTCGAGTGCATTATGAGTTGATCCATCTAAAATTTCACAAGTGTTGTCAAAAGCCTCGTTCTCTTTTGCATCATCTATATTATTTTCTATATTGTCCTGCAAAACGTTAGACACAAAAGGAGGTACAACAAGAAATTTCTCCTCAAATTGCTGAATTTCTTCTTTGCACATAGATACATTAGCAAAAGTTTCTCGCATAAGAATTTTCTTTTCTTTCCATGTTCGAGGTTTTTTTAATTCATTTAAATTGTTCCACCAAGTTAATGCACAATCTACTAATGCACTTGCAACATTTCTAATATTTCTCCTCTCACACATATGACATTGTCCAAAAATTTTATCCACCTCTATTTCCCAAGTAATATATTCATCATAACCAAAACCATCATAAGAAGGAAGAGATGGGCGAATGTAATTACTTCTTGTGGAAGGTGTTGTAAAGGTGGTCTGAATGTCATGTGAATCCTTGGTTGATGTTTGATTTTTACTGAGCAACTCCATCGTCGTCTTCATCATGTCCATCATCTCAGCATATAATGCATGATTCTTGCTTTTACCTGACATTGTTAGTAGCAAACAGAAGAAAACACAAAAAATATGTTATCCCTATCAACTACGAAGGATAATGGTAAAGTGGAAGTGGAATCACACACTTTCAAGCGTCTTACCACACTCTTACAAGTGTTCTTACCGACACTGCAGATGGCAAACGGTGGACGGTGTGAAGAAACCAATGAAGCATGGGATGATTGCAAAGGTGTATCGATTCTGCTCAAGAGTAAGGTGTAGATCGGATGGCACTTTCTATGTAGCAAGGATTAGCAACAATGAAATCAGATAGCAAAGTTGAATAAGTGTCCAAAGTATTTGTCAAAGTTGCTGGCCTAAATGTGTTCCTAGTAGTTCAAGCTAGCAAGACATGAGACAAAACTAGATGACACAAAGAATGCAAGCACTTCTGTTTTTTTGTTGTTTTTTTCCTCTTTTTTGTGCGGCTTTTGTTTCTTGTTTTGCACTTGCCTTTTTCTTTTTTCTTCCTTTTTTTCAGAATGTGCTGCAAGGGAAGAACTCAATAAAAATCAATCCAAGATATCTCGTGTGTCCATAGCAGATTTTCTGCTCAATCTTCCAAGGACAAATAGGCACACTTATAGGCTCTAAATTGGAAAACTTAGAACAGCAAGATTGTAGATATATCTCTCCTCTTTGATTTCAATATATGGAAGACCTATTTGGAAAAGAACAATAGGAGATACTGCCCCCGAAATACAGACTGTTCAGAATTTTTAGGTCAATAACAGATTCGGATCTAATGCAATTTCGACATTGATAACTATATTTTCTGGGAAAATGATGAATAAGAAAGTTATGGAGAACTTCTTAAGCTTTCCAGAAAGTATAAGAACACGAAAATCCGAGTTCGTATGAGCTAGATATGATGAAAATTCTGAACTGGACAGAGATGAATCTAATCTAGACGTGATGACGTGATTCAAAAGGATGAATCAACACAATGCAAAACTTAAACTAAGACTAAAAACACTTCTAAACCAGCAATATGACTCAACCACGGACATAAACTCAACAAAACCAAACTGAATAACAAAGTTGCAAAGGCTCAATGTGGTTTGGACAAAGTAATGAACAGATATAGTAAAATGCAAGTTTTTTTGTGGCTTTTTTGTGGACTCTAGGTATGAAAAACAAAACTAATGTAATGGATAGATGAATTACCTAATGGGCAACCTGGAAATCTGATACCAATTGATAGGTAAATTGAGATGATGATGAGTCCCGATCTTCCGAAAGGTAATGGATAAGTCGATTGATGTGGAGATCTCGACGTTGATGATCTGAGGCTCTCGAGTAGAACACGAAAAACCCTTGCAATCACTACACCACCGCTCCGTTGGTTATCAACCATGCTTCACACGATTGACCTCACCAAGAAGGCTAATCCCTGCAAGTGCAACCGAGAACACAAGCAAGAACGTAGAAGACATGATCTGAAATCGCTGAATTTGGGGTTTCACAAACTGTAGAACAGCGATATTATAAATCTATGCAAAACCCAATTGTCTATGGCGGCTAGCATGGAGTATATATAGGTGGGAGAACGTCCAAGGGGGTGTTAGGGTCGTGACCTAACCCTAAGACACGAAAATAATGGACTTAGACTTAATACAAGGCCCAATGGCCCAATACGGTGGCGCAGCACCCTGACAGATTCTGTACTTGATTTTGTTTCGACGATTACCGTAGACTCCGAAGTAATTTTGACATGGGACCGGCGCCATTTGACAGGTTATCCTCTCCCCTTTCCGTGCATATGTAGAACGTCCAAAACGGAGTTCGTATGCGTCCTGGACGTCCGTTTTAGTGCGTACTGCTCCTGGACTCTGAGTTGGATACGATTTGGAGTTTGGTTCGGTTTCCATCTTTTTTGAACGAATTCTCTGGTCTTTCACGTCCCTAATACTCCCTACAAGTACTCCTTGAACCTCTCCATGGATCCTAATCACAAATAAATCATTAAGTAGCAATCTATGCTCAAAAACATATAAGGAAATATATAAGAACGAGTTCACCTCTGAAATTAATTGTTGTGTATGAACTCTATTGATTGCATCTTGTATATTCAATGGAGTGTTGTTTGTATCCATATAAGTGATGTCCTCATCATCACCTCAATTTACCTATTAATTGGTATCAGATTTCCAGGTTGCCCGTTAGGTAATTCATCTATCCGTTACATTAGTTTTGTTATGCATACATAGAGTCAACAAAAAAGCCACAAAAAAAACTTGGAGTTTAGTAGATCTATTCATTACTTTGTCCAAACCACATTGAGCCTTTGCAACTTTCTTATTCAGTTTGGTTTTGTTGAGTTTGTGTCCGTGGTTGAGTCATATTTCTGGTTTAGAAAGTGTTTTTTGGTCTTAGTTTGAGTTTTGCATTGTGTGATTCATCCTTTTGAATCACGTCATCACGTCCAAATTAGATTCACCTCTGTCCAGTTCGGTATTTTCATCATATCTCACACATACGCACTCGGATTTTTGTTTTCTTGTACTTTCTGGAAATCTTAAGAAGTTTTCTATAACTTTCTTATTCATCATTCTCCCATAAAATATAGATATCAATGTCGAAATTGCATTAGATCTGAATCTGTTATTAATCTAGAAATTCTGAACAGTCTGTATTTTGGGGGCAATATCTCCCATTGTTCCTATCCAAAATAGATCTTCCATATACTGAAATTAAAGAGTAGAAATATATCTATAACATTTCTGTTCAAAGTTTTTAGATTTGGGGACTATAAAGGTGCTTAATTGTCCTTAGAACATTGAGCAGAAAATCTGTAACAGACATACGAGATATCTTTGAGTGTTTGCATTGTGTTCTTCTTTTGCAGCACATTCTGAAAATAAAAGGAAGAAAAAAGAAAAAGGCAAGTGCAAAAGAAGATACAAAAGCCGCACAAAAAAGGAGAAAAAAAAAACAGAAGTGCTTGCATTCTTTGTGTCATCTAGTTTTGTCTCATGTCTTGCCAGCTTGAACTACTAGGAACACATTTAGGCCAGCAACTTTGACAAGTACTTTGGACACTTATTCAACTTTACTATCTGATTTCATTGTTGCTAATACTTGCTACATAGAAAGTGCCATCCAAGCTACACCTTACTCTTGAGCAGAATCGATACACCTTTGCAATCATCCCACGCTTCATTGGTTTTTTCATACCGTCCACCGTTTGCCACCTGCAGTGTCGGTAAGAACACTTGTAAGAGCGTGGTAAGACGCTTGAGAGCGTGTGATTCCACTTCCACTTTGCCACTATCCTTTGTAGTTGATAGGGATAACATATTTTTTGTGTTGTCTTCTGTTTGCTACTAACAATGTCACGTAAAAGCAAGAATCATGCATTATATGCTGAGATGATGGACATGATGAAGACGACGATGGAGTTGCTCAGTAAAAATCAAACATCAACCAAGGATTCACATGACATTCAGACCACCTTTACAACACCTTCCACAAGAAGTAATTACATTCGCCCATCTCTTCCTTCTTATGATGGTTTTGGTTATGATGAATATATTACTTGGGAAATAGAGGTGGATAAAAATTTTGGACAATGTCATATGTGTGAGAGGAGAAAGATTAGCAATATTGCTAGTGCGTTAGTTGATTGTGCATTAACTTGGTGGGACAACTTAAGCGATTTAGAAAAACCTCGAACATGGAAAGATATGAAAAGTCTTATGCGAAAAACTTTTGCTAATGTATCTAATTGTAAAGATGAAATACATGGACTTGAGAAGAATTTTCTTGTTGTACCTCCTCCTTTGCCTAACCTTTTGCAGGAACATGAACAAATAAATGTAGATGCAAATGAGAGTGAGGTGTTGAACAACTCTTCTGAATTTTTTGATGAATCAAATCATAATGCATTTGAATTTCTTGCTGAAAATGAGAGTAGTGTTAATAGACAATGCTATACAGTTAACCAAGGTATGACATTTTCAGATGTGCTGAATTTTGCTACCAATCATACTATCGATGAGCAGCAACAAGATGAACCTTTTCATAATACACCTTTACCATTAGTTGATTTTCCTACTGATTCTTACAACAAAAATGAGTTGTGTGCTGATAATTATATTGTACCTATGCTAGAACAACCAAATGAATTTGATACTTTATTACTCACTTGTGCTGAAATTAAGCATTTGATCCCAACTACATGTGAAAGGGATGAGCTGAAATTGTTATCTTCTCTAAATACTTTGGGCTATATTGAATTTGACACTCTTTGTGATCTAGATATCATAGAGAAGATAATATTTTCTCAGTCTCAATTGCCTTTGTTAAGTAGAAATATTTTTCTTGCTATAGGCAAATATGAACATAGTGGTATGTTTATGGTGCATAAAGTTTACATATGTTCAAATGAGGAAGCTCCTTTTGTGCTGCAACAACATGGTCAAGTAAATGAATGTACTAACGCTAATAATATCTTGTCAAGTTTTTCTAGTATGTTTTCCTTGCAGCAGGGACAACAAAAGCATTATTCACTGTGGTTGTGCATTATGGACAGCACTTACTCTACCTCCAATGCAAGCCTCTTTGCTGGACATACGAGCAAGCCGAGGACGGCTTTTCATAAAGAAGGGGAGAATGATGAGATCATGCACATTATTATTGCACCTAAAAACATGACACAATATTTATTTGTTTGGGATCCTGGCTCAAGTGAATGTGCACTCTTATTTGATGGACAAGATCAAGATGGCGCACTATGTCGTCCACCACCTTGGCCTCCTCCATTCATGCATACAAGAAGATTTGATGGTGTTGCACATTTGGACCAACACATGAGAGGACACGAACTTGAGTCGAGGACGACTCCAATTAATGAAGGGGAGGATGATGAGGACATCACTTATATGGATACAAACAACACTCCATTGAATATACAAGATGCAATCAATGGAGTTCATACACAACAATTAATTTCAGAGGTGAACTTGTTCTTATATGTTTTTGAGCATAGATTGCTACTTAATGATTTATTTGTGATTAGGATCCATGGAGAGGTTCAAGGAGTACTTGGAGGGAGTATTAGGGACTTGAAAGACCAGAGAATTTCTTCAAAGAAGATGGAAACCGAACCAAACTCCAAATTGTATCCAACTCGGAATCCAGGAGCAGTACGCACTAAAACGGACATCCAGGACGCATACAAACTCCGTTTTGGACGTTCTACATATGCACGCAAAGGGGAGAGGATAACCTTTACAATTGCACTGGTCCCATGTCAAAATTCCTTCGGAGTGGACGGGAATCGTCGAAACAATATAAAGTACAGAATCTGTCAGGGTGCTGCGCCACCGTATTGGGCCATTGGGCCTTGTATCAAGTCTAAGTCCATTATTTTCGTATGTTAGGGTTAGGTCACGACCCCAACACCCCTTGGACGTCCTCCCACCTATATATACTCCATGCTAGCCGCCATAGACAATAAGGTTTTGCTTAGATCAATAAAATCGCCGTTCTACGGTTTGTGAGACCCCAACTTCGCGATTTCCGATCGTGTCTTCTACATTATTGCTCGTGTTCTTGGTTGCACTTGAAGGGATTAGCCTTCTTGGCGAGGTCAAGCGTGTGCAGCACGGTTGATAACCAACGGAGCCATGGTGTAGTGATTGCAGGGGCTGTTCGTGTTCTACTCGAGAGCCTCGGATCATCAATGTCGAGATCTCCACATCAATCGACTTATCCATTACCTTTCAGAAGATCGGGCCTAAACCCACTCATCAAGCCAAGTAGCGACAAAGGGCCCGAAATGCATCGGTCTGAACCTGCAACCAGCTCACGTGGCCCTGCACATAGTTGGAAGTCGTTAAAAATACCATCGAGGCAATTATCAGAAAAAAATACTTACTACACTCCACGTACCTGCGCGTACTCCTCCTCCGTCAGGTGCCTCTCGCTCTCTTGCCGGAAGTGTAACACGTGCTGCTGGTTCGCCTTCAAGTGCTCATTAATAATTTGAACACGGGCATTCGACAAAGCTTGTCGAAGCGCCTTGGCAGCGTTGAAGTGAAAAACTCGCCTCGCATCCTCAAACAGGCGACGGTCGTTCGGGTCCTCTAAATTATATCTTGCCTGCGATAAAAAATATATTGAAGAGATGTTCACTAAAAGAGTTTAAGAGTTGTAACTTAGAAACTTTTTGAACATACTTACCATAAAATCGGCCCATATGGCCTCCTGATGGTTGTCGTGCTCCTGGTGATGGACGCGTGCGTAGTCCTCCCACGAAAGAGCGGGCACCCCGTCGATGACCCCGGGATAGTGCAAACACACTATGGACCCGAGGACACCGTTCACCGGTCTGTGGTGTTTCTCACCGGTGAAAGACGTGTCGTCCCAAGCCCTGTAAGATATTTATTCATTCATTACTTAAGTAAACAAAAGAAACTAAAATTGAACACGATAATTTTTATTACCTGTCTCCGACTGGACGAATCACGATCCTCTGTGAACTCTGTGAAGGGACCGCGGGAGGACTGACAAAGTGAGTCCTCCTAGTCCTTCGCGTCTGCTGGGGCGCCACGTCAGGTGACCCAGACGGCTCCTCACCAGCCGAGTCAAAGGCCTCAGGAACAAACTCATCGCCAGCCGGGGGCTGGCTGGCCGAGGGCTGGCTCGCCGAGGGCTGACTCGCCAAGGGCTGGCTGGCCGAGGGCTGCCTCACCGAGGGCTGGCTGGCCGAGGGCTGCCTCCCCGAGGGCTGGCTCACCAAAGACGCCGCAGCCTCTGAGTCAGTCGGTGAGGACTACAACATTCAAATGATTCATAAGTAAGTTTAATGTGAATTTGAATTTAAAGAATTTGTCAAAAATGAGTGACATTTACCTGTGACGAAGCTCTAGAGCTTGTCTGAACATGCCCCAACAGCTGAGAGCGTCTGCTGCCAGTCGATGAGGCACCAACGAAAGCGTCCTCAGGTCTAGAGGGGTAGAACCCCCTCGTCGACGACACCTTCTTACCCTTCTTTGACGCCATCCTGTTGTAATTAGATAATTAGTAAATATGCAAATAAAATATACAAAATTCATGTTACTATCTTCAAGAAAACATTACTTGTAGTCACTTTCAAAATTCATCAACATCATTGTCATGTGCCTGTGCCCTACTCCTTAAACCAGCCCAACAATCTTCCATCGTGGCCTATTCTAATTTTTTTTCACGTATCATCTGCCTCTACATCTTCAACGTCTTCAACATCTCCAACTAATTGATCGAGTCCTGCACCAAGCTCGGCGATAAAAGTGTCTGGCAACTCTTCTTCTTGGTACACTTCTTCAACGTCTTCGCTATCATGGTAACCATCATCCCCAGGAGTATATAGCCGCTCACGAGGATTCACCTTATATACCACCCACCAAGCACTGAGCTTCGTGCATGGATAAGGTAGATAATACACTTGTTCAACTTGATGCGCAAGAACAAATGTATCGTAACCTCGTAGTCGGTCCTTATGTTTCACTTCCACCATTCCAAATTGGTTTTCTCGAGTTCCATGAGTACGATCAAACCAGTCACAGTCAAAGAAGACAACTCGAAGGGTCTTATTTCCGGTAAAAGTAAATTCAAGGATTTTGTTAATGATACCATAATAATCGGTTAAATTCCCTTGAGTGTCCATTGCTCTCGTCACAACACCGGAATTTGATGTTGCCGCAAGAGGACGATGAGCTTCAAAATGAGTTGTACGGAATCGGAAGCCATTTACGTCATATCGACCATAGCTTCTAACATTCACCAATCCATAAGATAGCTGCCGCAAATCGTCATGGACATTGTGAGTCTGACACTGTTATAAAAGACGAGAGAATATTACATAATACTTCTTTAATAATAGTAATTTATAATACATAGAAGACGAGAGAATATTACATATTCTCGAAACCAAGATAGAAAACTCTGCCCCCCATATATTCCTTCCTTTCGCATCGCTTCTACTTGTTTGGCCGTAGGTTGATGCCTATGTGGCCAATATTGTCTGTGGAACTCGCTGAACATGAAAAAACATCTTTTAGAGTACATGTGTAGCAAAATATGTCGATTAGCATAAATGTAGGAGAAACACTTACTCGAAGTATTCTTGCATGCCTTCTATATTCGCGTACATGTAGAGTAAAGCAACAGTCCTTTCCTGTTCGGATAGCACGTAGCTCGTGTAGCTACCAACGGTGGCGCCTCTCGTTTGAAAAATGGAAAGGTCGCTTAGAGGGGGTGTTTCGTCCACATTGTACCGCATCGCCGAAGTATTGATATTGTTTTCTTCCGCAAAGTAGACACTTGAAAAGTATCCTACTTCCTTAAGAGCATATGCTTCAGCGATGCACCCTTCCACCCTTGCCCTGTTGCTAACCATTGGTTTCAAATATCGTAGCGCTCTTTCAATGTGATACATCCACCTATATTGCACAGGACCGCCAACTTTAGCTTCGAATGGAAGATGGATAAGCAGATGTTGCATTGGATTGAAGAAACCCAGTGGAAAAAAAAATTCCATCTTACATAAAGTATGGGTATCTCCTCTAACTTATCCATCATCCCGATCTTGATTTCTTTAGCACAAAGCTGTCTATAGAAATAGCTGAGCTCGGCTAAAACCTTCCACACCGCATCATCTAGATAGCCTCGGAACATAACAGGTAGGAGTCTTTCCATTATAATGTGATAATCATGACTCTTCAACCCAGTGGGGTTTCCTGTGTTAACATTTACGGCTCGTTTCAGGCTAGCTGCGTAACCATCTGGGAATTTCAAAGTTTTCATCCATTTCATAACTTCTTTCTTTTCTTTCTACCAAAGACAGAAAGAAGCACGTGGCTTTCCACCACTTTCAGAGATTTCAAGAGTTGGACGGTGATAAATGTCTGCCAAATCTAGTCTAGCTTTATAATTGTCTTTCGTTTTGCCAGGCATATCCATGCAAGTGCTTATGATACTTTCGCTCATATTACGCTCCTAATGCATGACATCAATGTTGTGCATTAGAATCAACGACTTCACATATGGTAGCTCCTAAAGTCCACATATGTGAGTCCAATTGTGTTCCTCTCCATAACCTACAAAATATCCAGGACGACCTTCATCAGGCACCAGTTTGTCCAACATATCAAAAATTTCTGACCCGTTGAGATGCTTCGGTGGTCCTTTAGTGACAACAGTGTTCTTTCAAAAGACATGCCTCTGCTGTCTAAATATATGATTCGAGGGCAGCCAACGTCTGTGACAATCGAAGTAAGATATTTTGCCTCCATGAGTTAGTCGAAAACAATCCGTGTCTGAAGCACATATCGGACACATCAGACGACCGTGAGTGCTCCATCCGGAAAACATGCCGTATGCCCGCAAATCATGGACGGACCACAAATAAGCAGCTCGAAGGTTGAATTTCTGCTTCTTGTAACTGTTGTATGCTTCGACTCCTGTCCACAAGACTTTCAATTCTTCGATCAGCGGTTTTAACATCACGTTGAGACATGACCCAGGATGATCAGGTCCAGGTACAATGAGGCTGAGAAACATGAACTCGTTCTTCGTACAAAAAGCAGGTGGCAGGTTGTACGGAATGACAAAGACAGGCCAACATGAGTATGGCGTGGCGTTCGTACTGAACGGTGAGAATCCATCTGTCGCTAATCCGATGCGAACATTCCTTGCATCACGAGAAAAGTCTGGATCGAAACGGTCTAGCGCCTTCCATGCATCACCGTCGGACGGATGCGTCAAGAATTCTTTGTTCTCAAGTTTACCTTCTTTGTGCCATCTCATGTGTCTTGCGGTACTTTTTGAAAGAAACATCCGCTTCAACCGAGGTGTCACAGGCAAGTAACGAAGCTGCTTATGTGCGACATCTGTCATCACATTATCACCAACGTCATTAACAACTTCGACATACCTCGATTTACCACATTTCAAGCACATCATCTCATTGGCGTGCTCTTTCCAAAATAGCATGCAGTTGTCTGGGCACACATCAATTTTCTCATACTTCATACCGAGACCAGATATCTTGATCTTTGACTGATACATATCTGGTGGCGCTTTGTGAGGTTGTGGAAGGATATCGCAGATCAATTTCATGAGATCATTGTAGCAGTTGATGGAAAAAAGTACTTGGACTTAATTGCCATAAATCTGGTCAAGAAAGCAAGTACGGTCACAGTCGTGTGTTCATGCAACGGCTCTTGTGATTTCTTCAGCTCCTCGAAGAACTTCTCTGCCTCATTTGTAAGAGGATCCTCCGCTTCAAGAGCTTCTAGCATATCATCCATCCTATCAACCTCTGTTATATCATCATCCTCATCCACTTCAGCTATGACTCGAGAATTAGTCTCGCCGTGAAAGGTCCACACTTCATAATGTGGAGTGAAACCGTTTCGACATAAGTGAAACGAAAGCTCCAATCTTCTCAAAAACTTGGTGTTCCGGCATTTTGTACATGGGCACCGCACCATATCTCCGTTGACAACGAAAATGCTCGATTCAAAAATTGATCTAACTTGATAAACCACTCATCGGAGTGACCACCAGTTCTGCTCTTCCAGCTAGTATACATCCAACTGCGGTCTTCACCCATGTTTGACTCTGCAGTTTAACGCGAAAGAAATTGTCGTTAATGTATTGTTGTGTTATGTCACAGCCCTACAACCTAGGCAGATAGATCCTAAACCCACCCAAGAGTGACCGAGCGGAGCGTGCTCATGACGAGACGCGTGATCCGGATTCGAACGAAATTTCGGCAGCATAACCCCGCTGTTCTCCACTGCACGCCCGAAAATGGTGCAGCAGAGAACAACAGGGTTACGCCACTGAATTCTAGTCCAAATCCGGACCCGCGTCTCGTCACAAGCCATGCCCCCTCGGTCACTCCGAGGCTGTCCAGAAAAGGGACAATTCCGAACCTGCACGTCTCACATGCCAATGGCATGTGAGACGTGCCAATCCGAAATGGGTAATACATTGCTATAGGTTATGTTTGTCATTTTCATTTTCAGGTCATTTAAGAGAGAGGAAAGAACTAGAGAAAGAGTGAGAGGAAAGTTGGTCTCAGATGACAATTCCACGACGGCTTTAGGGTTAGCTGCCGTAGATCAGAGATGAAACCACTTCATCGGAGTACGCCATCCACGCGCAGGTGCTTGCCATCCTCACCGTCGTCATTCGCCTTTGTGCCCGTCTACACGCATACTTTACCTTACCACTAAATGGGCCTTGTCGGGCCTTGTCAAGCTGGTCTGAAGCCCATTTATGTATATATAGTACTTGAACACTCAAGCAATCAAAATTAAGAAATTCAACGACCCTTCAAATAAACCTAAGCATAATTCAAAAAACTAAGCAATTCAAATAAACCTAAACATAACAATTATCCATTGTAATTCATTAATTTATCAACTCAATTCTAACATAAGCAATTCAATTCAAATGAGAGCAATTCAATTCAAATGAGAGCAATTCAAATGAGAGCAATTCAATTCAAATGAGAGCAATTCAATAAACCTAAACATAACCATAATTCAAATGAGAGCAATTCAATAAACCTAAACATAAACATAATTCAAATGAGAGCAATTCAATTCAAATGAGAGCAATTCAATAAACCTAAACATAACCATAATTCAAACGAGAGCAATTCAATAAACCTAAACATAACCATAATTCAAATGAGAGCAATTTACTTCAATAAACCTAAACATAACCACTATGATTTCTTCCATGAGTTCACCATGTTCAAAAATGACACATCACTTGACTGAATTTCTACAAAAATGCAGGGGCGGGGTCAGGACTTACCTGCTGGTGGCGGTGGCGCAGGGGCGGCGGGGCCGGGGGCGAGCCAGCGGCGGGCCGGCAGCGGCGGCGCATGGGCGGCGGGGTCGGGGGCGGCGCAGGGGCGGCAGGGTCGGGGGCGGCGGCGCAGGGGCGGAGGCGCGAGGAGGCGGACCGGCGGCGGGGTCGGGGGCGGCGGGGGTGCGGCGGGGGCGGGGGCGGCGGGGTTGGGGGCGGCGGGGTCGGGGTCAGGGGCGGCGGCGCAGGGGCGGAGCCGCGCGGAGGCGGGCCGGCGGCGGGGCCGCAGGGGTGGCGGGGTCGGGGGCGGCGGGGTCGGGGCGCGGCGGGGTCGGGGGCGGCGGCGCAGGGTTAGAGGCGCGCGGAGGCGGGCCGGCGGCGGGGTCGGGGGCGGCGGTGGAGGGAATTGTGAATGAAGAGTCGGGGCCGGAGGGTCCCGATATTAGACCTAGTTTGTGATGGCTGCATTAATTGCGACGGCCTTACCTTAGGGCCGTCGCAATTAAAGCCTATTTGCGACGGCCTTGTACTGGCCGTCGCAAATAAGGCATTATTTACGACGGCTCCTTTAATTGCGACGGCTCTAGGGTTGGCTGTCGCAAATAAGGACTTATTTGCGACGGCCAGACCTACAGCCGTCGCAAATAAGTCCTTATTCGCGACGGCCCTGTTATTTGCGACGGCCAGAGGCGGGCCGTCGCAATTTAAGTTGTTTGCGACGGCTGGCCGTCGCAAATAAATACGGCCGTCGCAAATGATCACGTTTCTTGTAGTGAGCTATAGAACCCTCTGTGTGAGCTTTGTTATGTACATACCTCTTCAATGTACCAAGTACCTCTCAATTGGATACATCCATCTGTAAGAAACAGGTCCACCCAATCGTGCTTCTTCGGCAAGATGGGTTGGAAGATGTACCATCGGGCACCTTCACATTCCCCAAAAACTTGCACAAGGGGGTCTTCTCATCTTTGTCCAAAGTATATAATGTTGGTGGGAATGTGTACTTGCTCTTTATGAACTTCGGATGTTGATCTGGCCGTATACCCATATCCTTCATATCAAGACGAGCTTGTAGACTATCTTTTGTTTTACCATCCATAGCAAGCAATGTCCCCAATATGCTATCATAAATGTTTTTCTCAATGTGCATGACATCCAAGTTATGCCTTATTAGCAATGTCTTCCAATAAGGGAGGTCGAAAAATATACTTTTCTTCTTCCAATTATGCCATCTATTTTCCTCAGTGTTATTTCTCTTATTATTAGTAGGTCCAAAACTCACTTGATCAAAACACTCGTATTGTTGGAGTACTTCGTCACCAGAGAGTGATGTTGGAGCCTCTCTATTCTCTGCCTTGTTGTTGAAAGAACCTTTGTTTCGACGCCATCTGTGATCCTGATGTAGGAAACGACGATGACCCATGTAAAATGCTTTCGTCCATATTTCAACCAGAAGGCGTCAGTGTTTATATGGCAGTATGTACATGCTAGCTTCCCTTTTGTGCTCCATCCACATAGCATTGCATATGCTGGAAAATCATTTATTGTCCACAATAAAGAAGCTCGCATGACAAATGTCTCTTTCTTTAAACTGTCATATGTTTCAACACCATCAGACCATAATTTCAATAGCTCATCAATCAAAGGCTACAGATACACATCAATGTTGTTTCCAGGTGACTTTGGCCCAGGAATTATCATTGACATCACCCAATAAGACTACTTCATACACAACCAAGGTGGTAGATTATAAGGGATTAGAATCACAGGCCACGTACTGTAAGAAACATTCATTACTCCAAAAGGATTGAAACCATCAGATGCTAGCCCAAGTCTTATGTTGCGAGGATCAGATGAGAAATTTGCGTGAATGCTATCAAAATGCTTCCATGCTTTCGAATCGGCGGTATGGCGTAATATTCCATCATTAGCACGACCTTCTTTGTGCCAGCGCATGTTTGATGTCGTTGATTCTCCCATATAAAACCTTTGTAGACGGTGAATAAGAGGGAAGTAACGTAGAACCTTGCGTGCTACAAGCTTCTTGGATTTTTCACAAGGTAAAGCCTCTCTTGCATCCCTAACAGTACTATTTTTCCATCTTAATTCACCACATTTTGGGCAACTATTCAGCAGAGAATAGTCCTTCCGGAATAACACACAGTCATTGACACATGCATCGATCTTTTGGTAGTCCAGCCCGAGGCACGAACAACCTTCTAAAGTTTATCAAGTGTATTAGGAATGCAGTGGCCCTTTGGAAGCGCAAATGAGAATAGTTCAAGTAACATCTCACAAGCTACTTTGCTCATACCAGTAAAACACTTTATCTGGTAGAACCTGACAATGTAGGATGATAGGGTCAGCTGCGAACAATCTGGATACAACTCCTTTTTGGCATCAGTTAATAAGTCATAGAATTTCTTTGCATCGCCAGTTGGCTCCTGCTGGTTTATAGCATTTTCTTGATCATCAACATCTACTGAAGTACCACCATGATCAGTGCCTCTAAGTAGACTGGACAAAATATTTTGCATAGCACCATCATCAGAAATTATCTCCTCATTATTTGCTGATTCCTCAGCAATATTTTCCTGCACTCGTATTTCTCCATGGTGTATCCAACAAGTATAATCCAATAACATCCCATTTCTGATCAGGTATAAATGAACTCCCTTGCGTGTCTTGTGGCAAATATTACGACATCTCGTGCAAGGACAAGGAATAGTTCCTCCTTAACGAGTGCCCTGAAATGCAAAATTTAAAAATGACTTCATTCCATCCTGCCACTCCCTCGTATGCCTGTCTTTTCCCATCCATGTCTTATCTTCAGACATCGCTTCCTACAATTCAATCAGCCATCAGCCTATCCGTAAGAGGATAGATGTACAAGAACACATTATGTGAGCAATTGTACCTAGCTATTGTTACTCCACGCGTTGTGGCCAGCGAATTCTCCTACAAGCGTGGTGACCGGCGGATGCTCCTTCAAGCGTGGCGGTCGGCGGTTGGTCCTCCAAGCTTGGCGGCCGGCGTATGCTCCTACAAGAGTGGCGGCCGGCGGATGGTCCTACAAGCGTGGCGGCCGGCGGATGCTCCTCCAAGTGTAGCGGCCGGCAGATGCTCCTCCAAGTGTGGCGGCCGGCGGATGCTCCACCAAGCGTGGCGGCCGGTGGATGCTCCTCCAAGCGTGGCGGCCGGCGGATGCTCCTACAAGCGTGGCAACCGGCGAATGCTCCTACAAGCGTGGCGGCCCGCGGATGCTCCTACAAGCGCGTTGTGGAGAGGGGGGCCGGCGTTGCGGGTCGAAGGGTACCGTAATAAAATATTATTTTTGTTTCTTATTTTCAATCTTCATTCGGCTTGACAAAAATTTCCCGCCGCGGGCAGGCAGGACGAAAAAGCTGGGCCGCTTATTATTTATGGGCTGAAACTGCGCTGATTCACTTTATAATCAAGTTGGGCCTTCGCGCATTCATGACGCTTGCACAGAGCCGAAGGCCTCGAAAGGTCCGGTCCTATCACCGGATTTTCCTGAGATCCTCAAGGGACGCTGCTTCCGATGTATGGCCTCTTCATCCTCGCCTTCTTAAACCACCCCCCCTATTACTTCCAGGCTCAAGTTCTCGACTGATTCCCATCCATGCTCCCGTGTGTTGCCTGAGAAGTCCTTTCCCTCTGTTGTCGCAGCACCATGCCTCGCAACCATGTTAGACGCGAGGAGGTACCTGCAGGCTCACCGTCCCTGCGCCCTCGTGTGGGGCAATGCACGATGGTCAACAACTGCCTCATGACGATGGAGTTTATCCGTTTGCGCTGCCAAGTAGCTGTTCTGGGACCCAGAGGATGTCGCAGCGAGGCGACGCCCATGGAGATCACCCTGGCCATCCATGTGACGCCCGGTTCCGAAAATTGAACCAAGCTAACGCATATGTGTGCCCAGGATGTTCAACACACATACACGAGTGCAATCACAAAAGAGTATACAGAAAATTACCACAGAACAAGATTAATTATCAAATTTTATTACACAAACTATATTATCCTCGAATACAAGCTCTAATAAATATTAATGACAAGTTCAACTAATGCAGCGGAAATAAACTAATTAAACAACTAAGCAAACTAAGCAAAAGGGATAGCGCAGCTCCATGCAACACCACAGGCAAAGCTGACGGTAGACACGGCCTAGATCTCCATATTATCACCATTAAACTCATAATTCTGACCTGCAACTGTTGGGGGGATTGCAAGAGTGAGTACATGTCGTACTCAGCAAGTGTGGAAAGTATGACATGTGGTTGATTCAAATGACGAATGAAATAAAGGCTAGGTGCTGAAAAGTACAGTAAAACATTTGAAAAGCAATGTATCATATTTATGTGAAGTAAACCCATCATAAACCATGTAACCATAACAGTACCAGTCCATAATTCACCATTACCAATAACCATAATCAATGTCATAAAACATAATTCCATCCATAACCATAGCCATAATCATAATATCAACCATAACCATTACCAAACCATAACCATTATCAAACCATAACCATCCCAAATCCCAATTTCCCTCTAATCATGGAAGTTGTACAGGTGCTCATAATCGGGAGCACGGCTATCATGATAGTTTTAATTAACTCTGTAGAGTTTGTACCTCTTTACCCATGTGTTCGTGATTTCATCACCTTTCGGCGACTAAGAATCTCCCTTATGCCCATGACCCGTTAGTCATATTACACACTTCCGTCGGTGTGTGGCCAAGAGATCACAAAATAGCCTTTACAAAGGGATTACTAGCTTATTTAGACCCCACTGAGGTTTCACCGGTGGCGATGCCTCCAACTGAGCACATCTTCAACCAAGGGCCCCCTCTTGAGCCATTCGGATCCCAGGGTAGTCCCACCAATCATCAACAAACCCAATCCGACTACCCCTTCCCCGAGCATCCACAATGGTCCAAACAGCACTAGCAAAGCCCTAATTAATCAGCTACGCCGCACCCATACTTGGCCTCGTGGTGGCACTGTAGTCCTGGCTTATTCTCGCATGAACCGGTCCTTAGATCTAAAGCAAGCAAACCACCATAACATCCAACCCATCCACATACCAGGCTTGCTTAGATCACCCATCGTATTGACCAGTTCACATTAACCAGAATATCATTGATGCATAATTAAATGTGTAGTGTTGTTTGCCATCCCAATTAATTAAGCGAAGCAAAAAGGTAAAAACCCTTCCCGACTCTCTATCATATATTCCAGGTGACAAGGGTGGTTAAACAAATCTAGTAAACTTCCTACCATAGGATTCCCATCAAATTGACACAAGCATGCAGTTTTACAAACAAAACATTTATTTTAAAAACAGGATCAATATGCTTCAAGGACACTTGCCTTGCTCTGGCGGATAGGGTTGCTCAAGCGCTTCGAAGTCTTGATTCTGAAAATCCTCGTACACGATCTCTTGAGCACTTCCCTCTACTCATGTTCACACATACAAGAATATACATACAAATCAACATAATGCACACACATTAATCAACATGCGATGATATGCATGCATGCAAAGTTTAATAATTAATTAACTACGGTTGTTTATTAATTAGATGCAACTAGTTCATACGTGTTCATATGAGTTTACGGGGGTTTTAGAGTGGATTAATGCTGCTGAAAATAAAAATACGATGCAACTACGATCAATTTACGTCTATTAGATTCAATATGGTCGCTAAAATTCGCATCGGAAACATGGCCTACCGTAGAAGCGATGGCTTCGAAGATCGCGGGATGGGGACAATGCGCAGACGAAGTAGATGCCCAAGGTCCTCCGGCGGCACGACGACGGCGACGTGATGGCGACGACGATCTCCGGCGGACGGTAGCATCCTCCTCTTTTTCCTCCTCTTCTTCTCCTCCTTTTTCTCCCTTTTCTTCCCTGCGGCACAGCTCCTGGTGCTTTCTTTTTCCCATAACCCGGCGGCTAGGGTTTTCTTTTCTGGGATCGGGAGAATTTACGGAGCCTTCGTGGCTTTTATAGGCGGCGGCGTCGAGTCCCGGTGCGGCACGTTCGACCGAGTCTGCCACCGACTCGGCCCTCGGCCTTGGCGCGCGCGCTGTGGGCGACTCGGGCCAGTGGGGGCGTCGGGGCCAGGGTGCTGCGGGGCGGGGCCGCGTGGGACGCGCGGTGCGGGATCGTGCGGCGCGGGGCAGGCGGGGCCCATGCAGCGGGGTTGCGCGGCAGGCGCGCGGGCGAGGCCGGTCGGGCGGGAGCGCGCGTGGGCGCGCGGGATCGGCGGGGCGGTGCAGCGCTGGGGTTGGGTCAACGCGGGTGGCGCGTGGGAGCTAGGCCGTCGGCCTTGCCGGCGGTGGGTTTTCTCTTTTTTTTCTTTTTTTTATATTATTATTATTATAATATATTTTATTATTTATATTTTATTTTATTTTTATATATATTATTATATATATTATTTATATATACTTTTTATATATATTATTATTATTTTTATACTTATTCCCTATTACAAGTTTTAGGCTATAATTATTATTTTCTTTTTTCTTCTTTTGCTACACCATATATGTATGTTTTATCATTTTCCTTTTATTCTATTAATACTTAATGCATGAACATGTATGCAATGCATGATGCGAAAAATGAGGGTGTTACAAACCTACCCCCTTAAAGTGAATCTCGCCCTCGAGATTCGATAGCGGAAGAGAAGAGATAGGGAAATTCCTTCTTGATATCATCCTCTAGCTCCCAAGTTGCTTCTTTTTCTGTGTGGTGCTTCCATTGAACCTTACACCATCTAATAACCTTGTTCCTTGTGACCCTCTCCTTAGTTTCCAAGATTTTGACCGGTTGTTCAGCATAAGTCAAATCTTCCTCTAGTTCCAATTCTCCCATTGGCACTTGTTCTTCCGGTACTCTCAAGCACTTCTTGAGCTGGGAAACATGAAAGACATCATGCACGTCTGAAAGATGAGCTGGCATCCCCAACTTATATGCTACTTCTCCCCTTTTGTCCAAAATCTTGAATGGTCCAATATAACGAGGTGCTAGCTTTCCTCTTATGTTAAACCTCTTATGACCCCTCATTGGTGACACCTTAAGGTAAACAAAATCTCCCACTTCAAAGGCTAGTTTCCTTCTCCTATTGTCCGCATAGCCTTTTTGCCTTGATTGGGCAGCCCTCAAGTTTTCACGAATTATTTGAACTTGCTTTTCGGCTTCTTGCAACACATCTGGACCAAATACTTGAGTTTCTCCTGCCTCATTCCAGAATAAAGGTGTCCTACACTTCCTCCCATAAAGCGCTTCATATGGTGACATCTTCAAACTTGCTTGGTAACTATTATTGTATGAAAATTCCACGTATGGCAAGCTTTTGTCCCAACTTTTCCCATGCTTTAAAGTACAAGCTCTTAACATGTCCTCTAAAATCTGATTGGTCCTCTCGGTTTGCCCATCCGTTTGAGGATGATATGCTGAACTAAAATTCAATCTCGTTCCCAAGGCTTCATGCAATTTTTGCCAAAATCTGGAGGTAAATTGAGAACCTCTATCCGAAACTATCTTCTTAGGGACTCCATGTCGACACACAATACGCTCCATGTATATTTCGGCCAATCGTGCAGCTGTATATTTGGTCTTCACAGGGACAAAATGAGCTAACTTGGTTAAGCGATCCACAATTACCCAAATTGAGTCATACCCGGACTGAGTACGTGGTAACCCAACTATGAAGTCCATTCCAATTTCTTCCCACTTCCATTCCTGAATCTTCAACGGTTGCAATAATCCGGCTGGCCTTTGATGTTCCGCCTTGACTCGTTGGCACACATCACACAATGCTACGTATTCAGCTATGTCCTTTTTCATGTTATCCCACCAATAGCAAGTCTTCAAGTCTTTGTACATCTTCGTACAACCGGGATGAATTGAGTAAGGCGAGTCATGTGCCTCCTTTAATATTGTCTCCCATATGTGCTTCACAATAGGCACAACGATCCTCTTTCCAAGCCATAAGGTACCATGTTCATCTTCATCAAACCTGAATTCTCTCCCTTCCTCGATCCTTTCCTTGATTTCCTTGATCTCCTCATCCGTGGTTTGTGCTTCTCGAATTTCTTGCTCCAAGGTTGGGTTTAACTCCATCATCTCCATCTCATTTACAAACCTGAGGTTCAACCGTTCAAACTCCTTACATAACTCGAACGGTAACTCTTGAACTGTAAGTTGGTGACTTACTCCCTTTCTACTCAAAGCATCGGCCACTACGTTGGCTTTTCCTGGATGATAGTTGATCCCCACATCATAATCCTTGATGAGCTCCAACCATCTTCATTGCCGTAAGTTCTCAAATTCTTGCCTCTTCAAGATCATAACACCTTCCGGCACATAATGAGAACGGAAACTCTCCTTGAATTCCGCCCAGGTGATCCTCTCTTGATCCTCATGAGCATTGCATAGTGAATCCCACCAATCGGCAGCTGCTCCAACTAGTTGATGAGAAGCAAATAGGACCTTCTCCCGGTCACTACATTGGACAATAGCCAGCTTCTTCTCCACGGACTTGAGCCAATCATCCGCATCCATAGGGTCAGCAGCTTGAGCAAAGGTTGGCGGCCTAGTCCTCATATACCCTCCCAATCAGTTATGAGGAGGCGGGGGTGGCGGTGGAGGCATGTGGGGCTGATTGTTGGTATTGCCAGCCTGCAGCTGTCCCATTGGTTGTATCATGGTCTGCATGAGCTGGTTTTGCATAGCCAATAGCTGCTCAATGTTAATAGCTCCCCGAGTAGATCCTTGTCCGATGTTGTTCTAAGGCACTCCATTGTTCTCCTCCTCATCATTGTCATTCCTCTGGTTGCGAGTCCTCACCATTTGAAGAAAAGCAATAGATAAGAATTAGAAAACGTCCCCAACTATATGCATCAAGGGGGTATAAACTAAACAGCT
This sequence comes from Tuctoria greenei, assembly GCA_036927565.1. NCBI lineage: Eukaryota > Viridiplantae > Streptophyta > Magnoliopsida > Poales > Poaceae > Tuctoria > Tuctoria greenei. Next base: position 181,041,847 of record JAYESD010000005.1, read on the forward strand.
AGCCACACTAGCCTAGGTGTACATGGCAATGCTAAGGCATCCCAAAATCCTCTATTAAGCACACAAGCAAGCAATATATATAGCAAACAGCACTCCAAGCGAAAACACATCGATTCCTGAGTGCTCCTATGTGCTCCAAAGTGTCCATTCTATCTAGGCTGCATCCTACGGTCAACCTGTGGCTCTGATACCAATCTGTGATGCCCGGTTCCGAAAACTAAACCAAGCTAACGCATATGTGTGCCCAGGATGTTCAACACACATACAAGAGTGCAATCACAAAAGAGTATACAGAAAATTACCACAGAACAAGATTAATTATCAAATTTTATTACACAAACTATATTATCCTCGAATACAAGCTCTAATAAATATTAATGACAAGTTCAACTAATGCAGCGGAAATAAACTAATTAAACAACTAAGCAAACTAAGCAAAAGGGATAGCACAGCTCCATCCAACACCACAGGCAAAGCTGACGGTAGACACGGCCTAGATCTCCACATTATCGCCATTAAACTCATAATTCTGACCTGCAACTGTTGGGGGGGGGGGATTGCAAGAGTGAGTACATGTCGTACTCAGCAAGTGTGGAAAGTATGACATGTGGTTGATTCAAATGACGAATGAAATAAAGGCTAGGTGCTGAAAAGTACAGTAAAACATTTGAAAAGCAATGTATCATATTTATGTGAAGTAAACCCATCATAAACCATGTAACCATAATAGTACCAGTCCATAATTCACGATTACCAATAACCATAATCAATGTCATAAAACATAATTCCATCCATAACCATAGCCATAATCATAATATCAACCATAACCATTACCAAACCATAACCATTATCAAACCATAACATCCCAAATCCCAATTTCCCTCTAATCATGGAAGTTGTACAGGTGCTCATAACCGGGAGCACGGCTATCATGATAGTTTTAATTAACTCTGCAGAGTTTGTACCTCTTTACCCACGTGTTCGTGATTTCATCACCTTTCGGCGACTAAGAATCTCCCTTATGCCCATGACCCGTCAGTCATATTACACACTTCTGTCGGTGTGTGGCCAAGAGATCACAAAATAGCCTTACAAAGGGATTACTAGCTTATTTAGACCCCACTGAGGTTTCACCGGTGGCGATGCCTCCAACTGAGCACATCTTCAACCAAGGGCCCCCTCTTGAGCCATTCGGATCCCAGGGTAGTCCCACCAATCATCAACAAACCCAATCCGACTACCCCTTCCCCGAGCATCCACAATGGTCCAAACAGCACTAGCAAAGCCCTAATTAATCAGCTACGCCGCACCCATACTTGGCCTCGTGGTGGCACTGTAGCCCTGGCTTATTCTCGCATGAACTGGTCCTTAGATCTAAAGCAAGCAAACCACCATAACATCCAACCCATCCACATACCAGGCTTGCTTAGATCACCCATCGTATTGACCAGTTCACATTAACCAGAATATCATTGATGTATAATTAAATGTGTAGTGTTGTATGTCATCCCAATTAATTAAGCGAAGCAAAAAGGTAAAAACCCTTCCTGACTCTCTATCATATATTCTAGGTTACAAGGGTGGTTAAACAAATCTAGTAAACTTCCTACCATAGGATTCCCATCAAATTGACACAAGCATGCAGTTTTACAAACAAAACATTTATTTTAAAAATAGGATCAATATGCTTCAAGGACACTTGCCTTGCTCCGGCGGATAGGGTTGCTCAAGCGCTTTGAAGTCTTGATTTTGAAAATCCTCGTACACGATCTCTTGAGCACTTCCCTCTACTCGTTTTCACACATACAAGAATATACATACAAATCAACATGATGCACACACATTAATCAACATGCGATGATATGCATGCATGCAAAGTTTAATAATTAATTAACTACGATTGTTTATTAATTAGATGCAACTAGTTCATACGTGTTCATATTAGTTTACGGGGGTTTTAGAGTGGATTAATGCTGCTGAAAATAAAAAGACGATGCAACTACGATCAATTTACGTCTATTAGATTCAATATGGTCGCTAAAATTCGCATCGGAAACATGGCCTACCGTAGATGCGATGGCTTTGAAGATCGCGGTATGGGGACGATGCATAGACGAAGTAGATGCGCAAGTCCTCCGGTGGCACGACAACGGCGACGTGATGGCGACGACGATCTCCGGCGGACGGTAGCGTCCTCCTCTTTTTCCTCCTCTTCTTCTCCTCCTTTTTCTCCCTTTTCTTCCCTGTGGCACAGCTCCTGGTGCTTTCTTTTTCCCTTAACCCGGCGGCTAGGGTTTTCTTTTCTGGGATCGGGAGAATTTACGGAGCCTTCGTGGCTTTTATAGGCGGCAGCGTCGAGTCCCGGTGCGGCACGTTCGACCGAGTCTGCCACCGACTCGACCCTCGGCCTTGGCGCGCGCGCTGTGGGCGACTCGGGCGCGTGGGGGGCGTCGGGGCCAGTGTGCTGCGGGGCGGGGCCGCGTGGGATGCGCGGTGCGGGAGCGTGCGGCGCGGGGCAGGCGGGGCCCAGGCGGCGGGGTTGCGCGGGTGAGGCCGGTCGGGCGGGAGCGCGCGTGGGCGCGCGGGATCGGCGGGGCGGTGCAGCGCTGGGGCTGGGTCAACACGGGTGGCGCGTGGGAGCTAGGCCGTCGGCCTTGCCGGCGGTGGGTTTTCTCTTTTTTTTTCTTTTTTTATATTATTATTATTATAATATATTTTATTTTTTATTTTTTATTTTATTTTTTATATATTATTATATATATTATTTATATATACTTTATATATATTATTATTATTATTTTTATACTTATTCCCTATTACAAGTTTTAGGCTATAATTATTATTTTCTTTTTTCTTCTTTTGCTACACCATATATGTATGTTTTATCATTTTCCTTTTATTCTATTAATACTTAATGCATGAACATGTATGCAATGCATGATGCGAAAAATGAGGGTGTTACAATCCATCACCAACTTGAAATCCTGCATTGGGCTTTCATTGTGTCCACGTTTGGGGATGGTGAGTTTCTGGTGGAGTTCACCCATGATGACTATCGGGAGCTCGCCATCGAGACTGTAAGACCTATGTGTGCTGAATACATTGGCTTGTAGTGAATACGCTTGGCTTTGATGATAAAAGTTTTAAATATCACCAAAACACCTTTTTATCAAGGTCCGACTCTAGCTCCGAGCTACAGCAAGGTCCAACGACAGGTCCGGCTTGTTTTTGGGTAGCTCCGGCTACGTTAGAAACTAGGTCCGACTTCTTGGTAAGGTCCGACTAGCTTTGGTTAGCTCCGGTGAGTTTTATCTTTAGCTCTGGCATGTCTCTGTTAGCTCCGGCATATATTTGATAGCTCCGGCATATACTTGATAGCTCCGGCATGCTTTTGCTAAGCTCCGACGTACTGTGTCTAGCTCCGGTTTTACGGTTGACTAGTTCCGACTAGTTTTGGTAAGCTCCGGATCTAGGATCTACTAGTTTTGGTAAGCTTCGGATCCAGGATCTACTAGTTTTTGTAAGCTCCGGCGCTAGGTTCTAATAGCTCTTGTTAGCTCCGGCTCAAGCTTCGGGTTGCTCTGGCAAGGTCCGGAACTTGACCGCAGTGATTCTGCTTTGCATTTGCAATGTTTCGTACTTGCTTTACTTGATTGGAAAGATTGCTTAGTATTCATTTGCTAAGTTTTTGGTGCGTTTTGGATGATACGGTTGATATTGTTTCTACTGTGGTTTTGCAACATGCTTATGTGAGGTTCTCATGTAAGGTGTTGTGTTGGGAACTAACTTGAGTCTAGTCGAGGACTTGGGCTCGTATGGATTGTTTGTTTGTTCATGTGCAGGTGTTGCTTGAGTTCAAGTCATGGCTGGTGACAGGATCCATTTGACTAGTCTCAGGAGGAGATGAGGTTCCAACAACCAAGTTCGGGAGGAACTGTGGTTAAGCAGGTCAGGAGGTCGCGCAGGATGATTGAATCAAGGGCAGTGCATATGGAGGTCGAAGGAAGGTGTTCGCACGTATGCATGCGGTGCATGACGTGACAATATGCTTCTAGAGACGGATTATGGAAGAAAGATCTGATTGGAAGGATCGGATCGTATCGGTTGAAGACTTAGGCTGCTAGCTGAGTCGGTTATGGCTCGGTATGGAAATATCGAGTTGGTTATGTTAGGATTTCATGTGTGTCACGAAAATGAGTTGTTTAGGAATGTGGGATATGTTCCTAAGGTGTTTGGAAGTCTTAAGATTGCTTCTATCTGCGTATAGAAGAATCTTGAGCAGTTATGGTAAGTTCCGATTGTGATCGGATTAGGATTGGAGTCCTAGTTGAGATTGGGATGGCCTAAGGGCTGGTTATATAAGCAAGGGAAGGCCAAAGCTCGTGATAGACGACTTTGGGGACTGTTCCTCTTGTGTTCTATTGAATAAAATTCATAGTTTGAAGGAACTTTTGTGCCTTGTTCTTCCGACTTGTTCGAGACAAGTTTTACTCGTCGAGTTTCTGGACAGCACTACCTTTCGTCGGTGGTTTTATCATAACTCGAGTTTTATAGATCCAATTGGCGTGATTCTTTTTGGGTTGTCTTCACAACTTGATTGTCTATCATCTTTCAGAATTTCACGGTCATTGGACTTGTGGTTTCTGAGCTACACGAGTTTCTTTGCAGCATTCCAGAAACTGTTTTTCTCGGGTAGGTCAGATTGACCATAGTCTGATCTTTCGATCATAAATTGAGTTTTTCTCGACGGATCTGAGTAATTCTTTTTGTGTTGTCTTCGTGACTTGATTCTCTCTGATAACTATCACTTTTGTCACGGTGAAACACGTTTAGATTAGTCTCACACACGATTTCTTTAAACAGATCGTTTTTCTACCGAAGGGATTGGAGTTTTATTGTTTCTACTGCGAAAGATTTTTAATCTACCATTGACCCCCCCTCTGGTAGCTTTTCACGTGCTCTTCGATCCTACAATTGGTATCAGAGCCACGGTGCTCTAATCCTTGTGATTTGCACGTGTTTTTGACTAATCATCATGGAGAAGTACTCCGCCAAACCTTGTGTGTTTTCTGGCATAGATTTCCAGGTTTGGAAGGCACGCATGGAGGCTTTCATCTAGGCGCAAGGCTTCGCAATATGGGAAAAGGTGTACAAACCTTATGAAGTCCCGTCTAACGATCAAGTTACGGCTACGAACCTCCGGGACGTCGACAACAACGACAAAGCCCGAAACTTGATCATCCAAGGACTCACTCAAAGCAACTTTGATCGTGTCGCGCACCTCCGGTCAGCATACGACGTTTGGAGAGCCCTCTGTGATTATCATGAAGGCTCCAACACAATCAAGGAGGTAAAACAAGATATGTTCAAAAAGGAATATATGCGTTTTGAGATGCAACCAGGTGAGTCTATCGATGACCTCTTTGCTCGGTTCAATAAAATTCTCACCAACTTACGTAGTGTCAATGTTAATTTTTCTGATGCTGAGAATGCTAGACAACTTCTTAGTGCATTAGACATGTCAGTTTGGGAGATGAGAGTAACATCCATTCGTGAATCAACCGTCATGAGTTCTCTTACATTAGATGTACTTTATTCCAAACTAAAAACTCATGAAATTGACATCCTAGCACGTAAGAACCCAAACAAGTCTATTGCATTTGTCTCACAACGTGATACGTCTAGCTCCGGCCAATCATCATTCTGCAGTACTCTTGCTTTGTTGTCCTCACTAACCCTGGAGCAGATCGAAGAATTTCCAGAAGAGGAGTTGGCACTCATTTCTACTAGATTCTCAAAAGCACTGCAAAATGTGAGAACTAGAAGGAGAGGAAGCTCCGGACCTCAACGCTATTTTGAATGTGGTAAAACAGGACACTTTCGTACAGAATGGCCTAACCTTTCAGGTCCGACCACCCGGGAAGAAAAACAAAGTAAGGTCTGGACCTCCTCTGGAAATTCCAACAAGAAGAAGAAAGGTACCATAGGACGCAAGATGATCAACAACTTCATCACCGCGCTTCAAGAGCTCAGTTCAAGTGACATAGACTTTGAAAGTGATGAAGAGAATGATGACCTGGCCAACATATGTTTCATGGCGGGCAAAGCAAAATCAAGATCAAGTCAGGAGGAAGCAGAACACAACAGTGACGATGATGAGGTATGTTCAACCTGTAATGAAATGTGTGATGCTATTTCCCGTGCCACTGTTATTGTCAAGAAAAAGGACAAAAATCTTAGGGACAATGCTGCTAAAATTGAGTCACTAGAATCTGAAATTAATCATTTGAAATCCTTAATTCCTAGTGATGATTCTTGTTCCTCATGTGACTTAATATATGAACAATGTCCTCCCTAAGAAGTGCACACTCCTCCACTCTAGACAGACTTGATGAAGAAATTGAAAAGAACAAAAAGCTTGCTGCACATAATAATAAAAACTTAAAAGATGCTTCTTGTTCTACAGATGATTTGCATTGTTCTGCTTGTGAAAGTCTTGATAAGAAACTAAAAGATGCAATGAATGAAATTTCCATTCTGAACAATGCTTTACGATCTCATGAAGTTAAAAATTGTTCCAATTGCAAACTAAAAGGAAAAACTTCGTGTGCAAACTGCCTAGACTTGTCTAAAAAACTTGATGACATGAATAGGAAACTAGGTCGGTTCTGTAATGGGAATAAGAATCTAAACTTGTTGCTAAACTCTTCCAAGTCTTGCAAAGATAAAACTGGTTTAGGTTTTGATTCTCATGTTCATGCTAAGGCTCATCCACCTAAAATTGTAAAGTCATTAGGAAGTGGTTTGATTCAAACAGTTCCTAAACAAAAAGGAGTGGTTTTCAAATCTGCAGGAGTGATGCCTCACTCGGTTTCAAATAAAAATATTGCTTTCTCATCTAGACATGAACACAAAGTTAAATTTCATTGTACCTTCTGTGGTAGAGATGGTCATGTCATAGATTTTTGTTATAGACTAGCTAAACAACAGAAAAAGGAAAGAAAAATTGCTAGATCTTATAACTTTCATGCAATTAGAAAAACACAACCTGCTTTAGTGAGTCAGAAATTTGAAAAGGTAGCTTCCGGACCTTCTGGTAAGAATTCCATAAAAGCAGCTCCGGTAGTTCCGATAGCTCCGAGAGCTACCGGATCTTCTATTGTTCCCTCCGGAGCTTCAGTTTTTGCCTCCGGACCTTCGGTTTTTACCTCCAGAGCTACTGGTTTTCACTCTAAACAAGTAACAACTTCTAAATCAACCGTTAAGAACAGAAAACCTCAATCTTTGACTCATAAACCTGCTGTTTTGTCTCAGCTTTCGCGTGTTTTTCCTGCTGCACATCGCGTGACTCAGTACTGGATTCCTAAATGCCTTTTAAATAACCCCAGTATTGAGTCATCGACGTATTGTGCTTCTATGTAGGTTACACGCTTGAGGAAGGAGAATATTTGGATTGTGGATTCAGGTTGCTCACGCCACATGACCGGTAACAAAGATTGGTTCTCCTCCCTCTCCTTTGTGTCACGTGTAGAGAATGTTACTTTTGCCGATAATTCTTCAACTCCTATAATTGCTAAGGGTTTGGTTAGAGTAAATGATCACTACACTTTGAAGGATGTGGCACTTGTCAAAAATTTGAAATACAACTTGCTTTCTGTTTCACAATTGCTAGATGAAAATCTAGAAATTATTTTCAATAAAAACTGCTGCAAAGTTGTAGGTTCAAATAGTGAGCTTATTTTTAACATGTCTCGGTTTGGAAGAGTTTTTAAAGCTGATTTTGATATGTCTTCCTCTAAGCATAGGTGTCTAGTTGCTAATGATTCAAAAGACTTATATTTTTGGCATCGTAGACTTGGTCACGTAGGCTTTGATCACCTAACGCGTATTAGTGCTCTTGATCGTATACGTGGGCTGCCTAAGCTTAAAGGGGACAAAGAAATTGTGTGCTCTTCTTGTAGACATGCTAAGATGGTTGCAGGTTCACATACTCCTCTCACAATGATCATGACAATTGAACCATGTCAACTTTTGCACCTTGACACCGTAGGACCTTCACGTGTTCAATCTTTCGGAGGTAAATGGTACGTTCTTGTTATCGTTGATGATTATTCTAGATATTCTTGGGTTTACTTTATGGCGTCTAAGAATGAAGCTTTTAGTCACTTTAGAACCTTATTTCTTAGATTATCAATTGATCACCCAGGATCATTAAAAGCAATTAGAAGTGATAATGGAACTGAATTTAAAAATCAATTTTTTGATCACTTTTGTGCTGAAAATAGAATAGATCATCAATTTTCTTCACCATATGTACCTCAACAAAACGGTGTTGTAGAAAGAAAGAACAGAACCTTAGTTGAGATGGCTAGGACTATGCTTGATGAATATCAAACTCCTAGGAAATTTTGGGCTGATGCGTTAGCAACCGCTTGCTATGTCTCAAATCGTGTTTTCTTGCGTGCTAAGCTAGGTAAAACACCATATGAGCTCCGGTTTGGACATAGGCCTAGTGTTACACACTTTCGGGTCTTTGGATGCAAATGCTTTGTTAAGAAACATGGTAATCTTGATAAATTTGAACCTAGATCCATTGATGGCATGTTTCTTGGTTATCCATCTCATACTAGAGGCTACCGTGTGCTTTTGCTTGACACTAACAAAATTGTAGAGACTTGTGAAGTGTCTTTTGATGAAGCTAGCCCAGGTACTAGCTCCGGTGTTGCAGGACCAGATCCGTATCCTCAGGGGGAGGGTATTTTCAAAGACGATGAAGAGCCGGTGATACTGCCTGGTAGTTCCGAAGCTGACACGTATCCGTCACCGGACATTGAACAAGCTCCGGCTATCACCTCTGCTGGTCCTGATCGTCCACAAGTCACAAGCTCATCAATCTACGATGAACCTAATGAAGAAGAAGCTTGTGAGACGTCTGTTCCCCAACGTTGTTACAAAGATCATCCCCCACAACAGATGATTGGAAGCTTGCACGAACGAGTCACACGGTCCAGGTTTTGCGATCCAAACTCTCATGCTCATTCTGCTTTTGTTGCTTCTTTTGAACCCAAAGATATATCACACGCACTCACTAATGAATCTTGGATTATTGCCATGCAAGAAGAGTTAGAAAATTTTGAAAGAAATAATGTTTGGAAACTTGTACCTCCACCTCAAGGTCACACTTTAATTGGAACTAAATGGGTATATAAAAATAAACAAAGTGAGGATGGGGTTGTGGTTAGGAATAAGGCTAGGTTGGTTGCTCAAGGTTTCACTCAAGTTGAAGGTCTAGATTTTGATGAAACTTTTGCTCCTGTCGCTAGATTAGAAGCCATAAGAATTTTGTTAGCTTTTGCAGCATCTAAAGGTTTTAAGCTATATCAAATGGATGTTAAAAGTGCTTTTCTTAATGGCTACATAGATGAGGAGGTTTATGTCAAACAACCACCAGGTTTTGAAAATCCAGATTTTCCTAATCATGTTTACAAACTGTCCAAAGCCTTATACGGTCTCAAACAAGCCCCTAGAGCATGGTATGATAGGTTAAAAACATTCTTACTTAAAAAGGGGTTTACCATGGGCAAGGTTGATAAAACTCTTTTTGTGCTTAAGCATGGCAATGACTCATTATTCGTTCAAGTGTATGTGCATGATATTATCTTTGGTTGTGCTTCTCATGATCTTGTGTCCAAGTTTTCAACTATGATGAGTTCTGAATTTGAAATGAGTATGATGGGTGAACTCACTTACTTTTTGGGGCTGCAAATCAAGCAAACCAAGGAGGGTACCTTTGTGCATCAAATGAAGTATACCAAAGACCTCCTAAGGCGCTTCAACATGGACAAAAGCAAGCCTCTTCGGACACCAATGGGAACAGCAACAACACTTGAACTTGATGAAGATGGTGAATCCGTGGATCAAAAAGAATATAGAAGCATGATCGGATCACTTTTGTACCTCACGGCATCAAGACCGGACATACAATTCAGCGTATGTCTTTGTGCACGGTTTCAAGCTTCCCCACGTGTTTCACATCGTCAAGCCGTAAAAAGGATTATCAGGTACTTACATGGAACCCAAGAATTTGGCATTTTTCTTCCTTCTTCCTCAACCGTTACTTTGAAAGCTTTTTCGGATGCTGATTTTGGGGGTTGTAGGATTGATAGGAAAAGTACTTCCGGTGCTTGTCATTTTCTTGGTAATTCTCTTGTTGCTTGGTCCTCTAGAAAACAAAATTCAGTTGCACAATCCCCAGCCGAATATGAATATGTAGCTGCTGCTAGTGCTTGCTCACAAATTCTTTTGATTGTTCAAACACTTAAGGACTATGGGGTTGATCTAGATAGTGTTCCACTATTTTGTGATAACACTAGTGCTATTTGCATTGCCAAAAACCTCGTGCAACATTCTAGAACTAAGCACATTGACATTAGGTATCACTTTCTCCGAGATAATGTTGAAAAAGGAAATATTGTGCTTCACCATGTAGATATCGAACATCAATTGGCTGACATTTTTACAAAACCTTTGTATTTCACTCGTTTTTGTTTCATTTGTAGTGAAATAGGGGTTATGCACTCTCATGGCTTAAATTGAGGGGGAGTTTTTGAAACTTGGGAAGTCTATGTGTGAATCTGAAATTAAAATAATATGAGCATAGTATTTCATACATATATGACTTTGTGATTCCTTTTACATGCTGAAAGTTCTTGCTACATTACTCGTGTTATACATATTGTAGTTTTTGCCATGTCTAGTAATTGGAATAATTACTTACACTAAAACTGGTCATGGTCGAACTTTCTTGCTGTTTTGAACTTGTTGCATGCTCACAAATGCTTTTAATCATAAAGAATTAATCAAGAAATCAACTCACATGTTGAGTTTTTATGAACTAATATAAATTGAGAAAAGATCAAGAGAATATGCATGCATCGCACTTCTTCTTTTGAGATGGCTTATCATTGCACTTAGATATGAACTTGGAAGAAGTTGTGTATGACTAAAACTATGTCCTTAAGCTTCTGATTGTCAAATGACATAGGCTTGGCTTGGTTGGTTAGAATAAGGCAGATGTGCATATAATCTCTTGCAAATATCATATTATCTAAATTTATGCTTTGAAAAATAATAAAATGCAGCAACAAGTGTCATGCTTTCAGGTTTTAAAATAGTTGAGTTTGTGAGATCATGACCTGCTAAAATTGAAAATCGCACTTGCTCTCTAGCATGGCTTACACTACCTTATGTATCTCATTGATGTGATAGTGTAAGTTACTTGATAGTATGACTTGGGTGAGCTTTGTTTATATGTATATGTTATAATATGCTCATATCAACTAAAGAGGGAGAGATAATTTGTTTATATCTCATAACAATTAAAATTTCTCTTTTACCTTGCTGAATACATTGTCAAAGGGGGGGGAGATTAATCACACATTCAAAAAGGGAGAAATAAGCATGAAGAGAATATGTGCATAAGGAGAGTTAATAAAGGGGGAGAGATTTTCATTTTAATAAAGGGGGAGAGATTTTCATTTTCTTCTCTTTTTACTTTTGATTTACAAATGGGGAGAAATTATTTTCAAAACATTTATTGAAAATAAGCCAATGTTCGGAATTTTAAATGGTGTTGCCAATGCATTCATCAAGGGGGAGATTGTAAGACCTATGTGTGTTGAATACATTGGCTTGTAGTGAATACACTTGGCTTTGATGATAAAAGTTTTAAATATCACCAAAACACCTTTTTATCAAGGTCCGACTCTAGCTCCAAGCTACAGCAAGGTCCGACGACAGGTCCGGCTTGTTTTTGGGTAGCTCCAGTTACGTTAGGAACTAGGTCCGACTTCTTGGTAAGGTCCGACTAGCTTTGGTTAGCTCCGATGAGTTTTATCTTTAGCTCCGGCATGTCTCTGTTAGCTCCGGCATATATTTGATAGCTCCGGCATATACTTGATAGCTCCGGCATGCTTTTGCTAAGCTCCGACGTACTGTGTCTAGCTCCGGTTTTAGGGTTGACTAGTTCCGACTAGTTTTGGTAAGCTCCGGGTCTAGGATCTACTAGTTTTGGTAAGCTCCGGATCCAGGATCAACTAGTTTTTGTAAGCTCCGGCGCTAGGTTCTAATAGCTCTTGTTAGCTCCGGCTCAAGCTCCGGGTTGCTCTGGCAAGGTCCGAAACTTGACCGCAGTGATTCTGCTTTGCATTTGCAATGTTTCGTACTTGCTTTACTTGATTGGAAAGATTGCTTAGTATTCATTTGCTAAGTTTTTGGTGCGTTTTGGATGATACGGTTGATATTGTTTCTACTGTGGTTTTGCAACATCCTTATGTGAGGTTCTCATGTAAGGTGTTGTGTTCGGAACTAACTTGAGTTAAGTCGAGGACTTCGGCTCATATGGATTGTTTGTTTGTTCATGAGCAGGTGTTGCTTGAGTTCAAGTCATGGCTGGTGACAGGATGCATTGGACTAGTCTCAGAAGGAACTGTGGTTGAGCGGGTCAGGAGGTCACGCAGGATGATTGAATCAAGGGCAGTGCATATGAAGGTCGAAGGAAGGTGTTCGCACATATGCATGCGGTGCATGACGTGGCAATATGCTTCTAGAGACGGATTATGGAAGAAAGATCTGATCGGAAGGATCGGATCGTATCGGTTGAAGACTTAGGCTGCTAGCTGAGTCGGTTATGGCTCGGTATGGAAACATCGAGTTGGTTATGTTAGGATTTTGTGTGTGTCATGAAATTGAGTTGTTTAGGAATGTGGGATACGTTCCTAAGGTGTTTGGAAGTCTTAAGATTGCTTCTATCTGCGTATAGAAGAATCTTGAGCAGTTATGGTAAGTTCCGATTGTGATCGGATTAGGATTGGAGTCCTAGTTGAGATTGGGATGGCCTAAGGGCTGATTATATAAGCAAGGGAAGGCCAAAGATCGTGATAGAAGACTTTGGGGGCTGTTCCTCTTGTGTTTTATTGAATAAAATTCATAGTTTGAAGGAACTTTTGTGCCTTGTTCGTCCGACTTGTTCCAGACAAGTTTTACTCGTCGAGTTTCTGGACAGCACTACCTTTCGTCGGTGGTTTTATCATAACTAGAGTTTTATAGATCCAATTGACGTGATTCTTTTTGGGTTGTCTTCACAACTTGATTGTCTATCATCTGTCAGAATTTCACGGTCATTGGACTTGTGGTTTCTGAGCTACACGAGTTTCTTTGCAGCATTGCAGAAACTGTTTTTCTCGGGTAGGTCAGATTGACCATAGTCTGATCTTTCGATCATAAATTGAGTTTTTCTCGACGGATCTGAGTAATTCTTTTTGTGTTGTCTTCGTGACTTGATTCTCTCTGATTACTATCACTTTTGTCACGGTGAAACATGTTCAGATTAGTCTCACACACGATTTCTTTAAACAGATCGTTTTTCTACCGAAGGGATTGTTTCGGTTGTCCTTCCTTTTTTCAAACATTTTCTTCCTCGTATTGTCTTCACTTTTTTCTTTCCAGTCCTAGCTACCGGCCTGTTGCATTTTCCTATTACTACTACTTTACAGACCGCTTTACAGGCCCTGCTGCGGGGCGATCTCCTGGCAACTCCACCGGTTTGGGGACAAGGAGGGTTTGCCATCGGAAAATTTGAACTAATTTTTCACAGATAGTACATCCATGAACAAGAACACCAAGTACATTTAACTTAAAAACATTACTCCCTCCATCCCAAAATACTTGTCCCTTTCGATGGAGGGAGTATCTCCGTCCCAAAATACTTGTCGCTTTGGATGGAGGGAGTATATTACAAACACAAGAAAAGATAAACTACAACTAAAACCATGAAATGAAAAACTACAACTAAAAACATGAAACGAAAAACTACAACTAAAAACATGAAAAGAAAACACCTAAATACTACTCTACTCAGCCTCCACCTCCTCCTCCTCGGGTGGGTCCTCGGGCTCCTGACCCTCCTCTAGCGCCTCGGGCTCCGGCGGCGGAAGGTGACCCAGTCTCAAGGCCGCTGCCACGATGAGGTTGCGACGACCCGCGACGCCGAGCTCGGCCGCCATCGTCTCCCAGAGGGAGTCGAGACGAGAGGCCTCGTGCGAGAGGCCGAAGACGTAGTGGCCCATGGTGTCCATTCCAGTACATTGTGGAAGGGTACCGAGCCCAAGGCGTTCCATGGAGTGAGATGTATCCGTAAATACATCTCGGGCCATGTTGAACAGGAGGGTATCCTTCACGCGCGGCGGCGAGGGGGAGTCCAGCCGCGGCTGCTTACCGGCGGTCGGGTCCCTCGGCGGGCTTGGTGGCGGAGGGTTGCTCGAGCTCGAAAGCATTTGCTGTATACTAGCCGCGGCTAGGTTTTGTGGAGAGAAGAGAGGATGTTGGAACGGTTGTGCGGAAAAGACGATGGCGCGGGTGACCATCTTATACTCCCTCCATCCCAAGTGAACTCTATTTTTAGGATTCAAACCGCACATTAGTCAACACATAAACTTACCCTAACACCCTTCATCGATACATATCCTCCCACTTTCCATTCAATGCTAGCAAGTTGCTACGGCAACAAAGGACAGTAGCTGAAAATGTGCAGAGCACACAGTTGACATGACCATACAGTGAAAGTAAAGTTGAGCTGGGACAAAAAAATTGGCTGGAAATAACTGCCCACAGATCACCATCCCTCTTCTCCGCGCGTACTAAAAATCACCGGGCGTCTAATCGTCTTCTCCGCGCGTACTAATAAAGAGTAGTAAGACGACACACCATCCTCTTCTCCGCCACACACACCATCCTCTTCTCCGCGCGTACTCTTCCTCTCCATCGCGCGCGCCCTCATTGGTTCCCTTCGAAGCCCATGGAGTTCCTCTTGCCGCACGATATTGCGGTCCTGATCGCGGGGTGGGTCGCCGCAAACTCCACCCAGCCCATGGACGACCTCTCCAGTCCGCGCGCCACCTGCATGGCCATGCACGCGGCGTGCCGTGATCCCGCCATGGGCGGGCGCGTGGCGCTGGAGCGGGAGAGCAGCTGGAAGTGGTTCCAACGGCACGAGAACGGGAGCTATGACGCCCTCGTGGAGTGCCTGGCCAACGTGGGTAACCCTCATGCGTGATACGTCACTGGGTTCAACCTCGTCTTCAACTACGGCCACGTGCAGGCGCAGCGGGGCACCCAGTTCCTTGCCAGGGCGGCCGCGAACGGCCACAAGGTGACGGCCTACGTCCTCGCCATGCACCGCTACGACACCGACCGCGGGGACCGCGATGCCCTCGAGTATATCCGGCAGGTCGAAGGCGAGGCCCATGTCGACGACAACGCGGTCGGGTCCGTCGCGATGAAGAGGACCAACACAGAGTGCTGCCGGTGTCGAAATCAAGCCATGCAGAGGCTCGACATTTTCGTGAGCTGGAGGTTTCTGCGTAGGCCTCCTCCGGGACCGCCGCTGGTGGCGCTGCCCGAAATTGACGATTACATTTGCCGCTGCCCAACAGGGGGGAACCAGGGGCCTGCCCGCTGCGGCTGGCGAGGGTGGTACGAGTGGACCGTCTTCTATACTGAGAACAGTAGGATTGAGCGCGAGTATGACCTGTTCTGCCATAACGTGTTGTACTCTATGGATTATATTACCTCCATTCCCTTTTGGATGCGCTACCCCTAGTTCTCGAAACGCCAATGAAAAGTGAACAAAGGGAGTACTATATATAAAATAGACTTGTATAATGCATGTTGATGTTTTTCTCCTATATATGCATGCTCGTCTCTAATGAATGTTGCACTTGTTGTGTTTCCCCCATGCGCGCTCGTCTTTTGTTTAGCCCCGTTTGCATCAATGAAAACAACATGACAAAACGTGAAAAGAAAAAATATCAAAAAAACAAGAGAAACACAACATCACGACTCGAGATGTTTTTCAATTCACGCACGAAGTGGGTTAAAGGTTAAACTTGGCGTCGTTAAAGGAGATGTTTTTCGATAAAAGGAGAATTTTTCGATAATAAATCAGACACATTGTTCATGAACATAAAAGACATATTACATTAACATACTACCAAGACATATATTACAAACAAGAGTAAAGAAAACATGGACGAAAAACACATAGAAACAAGAACAAAACTACTCCTAATCCTATTCTACTCGGAGGCCTCATCCACCTCCACCGCCACGCGCGCCGCGGACGACGCATCCTCCGGCGGCTCCGCCTCCGCCTCCGACGGCGGCGGCAAAAGCGACGCTGTGCAGAATTTTCCAGCGGCCCTGTACCCCAGCTACCTCCGCGATCGTCTCATGGAGGGCGTCGAGACGAGCGGCCGCAAAGCCTAACCTGAACAAGTAGTAGCTGGCGGAGTCCATGCTGGGGAGCTGGGGAAGCCTCCCAAGACCCAGACGGCGACAGATGAGAGATGTATTGTTAAATACATCCCACGACATTGTGTCCAGCGCTCTTGCATGTTCGACGGCGGAGGACACGTCGTCTTTGACATCTTTAATTCAACGCGTTAATTCGTCGATGCGGGCGGTAAAGAGGCGGACAGTTTCCTGTAACCAGTCGGGCTGAGGAGATGCGGGCGCCGCCATCAGTTCCACCGGCATTGCTGGCGGCGATGGAAACGAAGAAGGAGGTTCGGAGGACGTCGATGGCCTAGAGCGCTTCAGCGGGGGGCTACCCATTTGTGTGGCGACAGAGGTGCAGAGAAAGAGCGAGAGGTGGTCGACGGTGGCGGAGGGAGAAGTTTGGAGGCTAGGATCTAAGGAGCGGTGCGGCGGAGAAGCAAGAGAACGGTGAGCCATTATAGCGGGTCATCGTCTAATAGCGGGCGTGTGGTGAGGGGTCCCCGTCTCGGCATCGGTTTTTCACAGGCGGTTTTTAAGTTTATCTCAGGTGGGTTTTAGTTACCAACTGCCTGATAAGATATTTAATCAAGAATATTAATTAAGAACTAAATATCTTCACACACGGTTGGTACCTAATAACCGTCAAGGAAGATTTTTATCTCATACGTGTATTACTTACCAACCGCCTGAGATAATGCCCGATACTGTTCTTTAGTTTCATTATCCCTTGCTTCTTTTTTATTTAGATTCCAATATAAATACTCAAACATGTTTAGATTCTGCAAATTGTGTCCAAGTTTGATGATTATTTCTTCTACATTTGTATAAAATCAACATCTACCGCATGAACAAAATATTTTAAAACTTGTATAGCTGACATTGTAATATTTTGGTAAATACCAAATTAATTGTTACTCACATATTATTCACATTTGTGTATCGCATAAAAAAAGATCCTTCACTCAAATTTGTTTGTATGAACATATTTGTATCATTTATACATGTATGAATTTTGTTAATTTTTTTTAAAAGCATTCCAACATGTCAAACTTCAAATTATCCATCATTCTAACTAAATGCTCATATACATATGAGGCATTCATCAAATTATGAACACACATTGATTCAAAAAAAATTTAAAAAATCTGAAAAAATTCATAGAGGTTGGTATGATGAGTAAAAATGTCCACTAAAAAAATAAATGATAAAGGCATTATATTCATCAAGATAGAAAAATGAAAAATAGCATTTGTTGTATGTTTTTTATGTTCTAACCAATTTCAAAAGATCTATGAAGTGAAATTTAATGGTAACCTTTACTTATCAATAATATTACAAGAAAGTGGAATTTGACTTTTTAAAGGACCCACATTTAATCAAGAATATTAATTAAGAAGAAGTAAATATATTCACAGGCGGTCGGTACTAAATAACCGTCTGAGAAGATGTTTATCTCAGGCGGATATTACTTATCAACCGCCTGAGATAATGCCCGATACTGTTCTTCAGTTTCCTTATCCCTTGCTTCTTTTTTATTTAGATTTCAATATAAATACTCAAACATGTTTAGATTCTGCAAATCGTGTCCAAATTCGATGATCCTTTCTTCTACATTTGTATAAAATTAACATATACCACCTGAACAAAATATTTTAAAACTTGTATAGCTGACATTGTAATGTTTTGGTAAATATCAAATGAATTTCTACTCACATATTATTCACATTTGTGTATCTCATAAAAAAAGATCCTTCACTCAAATTTGTTTGTATGAACATATTTGTATCATTTATACATGTATGAATTTTGTTAATTTTATTTAAAAGCATTCCAACATGTCAAACTTCAAATTATCCATCATTCTAACTAAATGCTCATATATACATATGATGCATTCATCAAACTATGAACACACATTGATTTAAAAAAATTAAAAAAAATCTGAAAAAATTCATAGTGGTGGGTATGATGAGTAAAAATGTCCACTAAAAAAATAAATGAAAAAGGCATTATATTAATCAAGATAGAAAAATGAAAAATAGCATTTGTTGTATGTTTTTTATGTTCTGACCAATTTCAAATGATTTATGAAGTGAAATTTAATGGTAACCTTTACATATCAATAATATTACAAGAAAGTGGAATTTTGCCTTTTTAAAGGACCCACATTTAATCAAGAATATTAATTAAGAAGAAGTAAATATCTTCTCAGGCGTTTGGTAAGTATAACCCGTCTGGGGTAACCATCTTCTTTGGCGGTCGGTACTTAAAATCCGCCTGAGAAAATTGGAGTTTATGTATACCCCTCGGCAGCGTAGGAAAAACCTAACCCGGGCGAAACACTTAGACTCCGTTAGGCTGCCAAAATTTCGTTTGCCGCCAAGTGTTCGCCCTCGTATTTGGTTGGTCGGGGCTGCCGGCAGTTGTGATGGATGGCATGGCATTCATGCTTTGGGTCGGGAGTTCACATGGCGGTCGCCCGTGCACGCGCTGGCGAAGGGCGAGGACATCCGGTTGTTCCTTTCTGGCACCGTATATGGCCTGCGCGATCATTCAGTGTCCTTGCAACTGCGAGCAGTGTTCAAAAAGCGTTACATATACAGGACGTCAGGGAGCCTTTCGGCTGGACTAAGGTGTCAACCCAGGCTACGTGTTACCTGGGTGGTGGGTGCCTAGCGTTCTGTCCAGGGTGCAAGAGGAAGCAAGATCCATCAAACTGCTGGCTCGAGTTGGGTAGACAAATAACCTTAGGTTGGAAGGTTATCGGGTTGGCTAAACTTAAAAATATGTCATTTCAATTCCGCTCCCCTCTCCGGCCTCCGGTCCTCTGCCGACCGTTTCTGCGCTTTATCGTCTGCAGTGACATTACTGAATATGTGTAAATTTAGAGGAGATACTGTAGAATAGTGTGTAGAGTATATTTTTAAAGAAACGAGTGCGGATAGCCGTCCCGACGCTCGCCTCCACTTCTGACCCTTGTCTTCTAGTCTTGCGCTCCTCTAGTTGTCTAGATGTGGATTTAGAACATTTATTGTGAGACAGTTGAGGTGTCATTGAGAAGGCGAGAATACAAGTCATTTTTTAGTTAAAATAGAAATACCAAGCATTATGGCAATGGTTGAGAGCGAGAATACAAGTCATTTTGAGTTAAAATGGAAATGTTCTTCTTTTGCAGCACATTCTGAAAATAAAAGGAAGAAAAAAGAAAAAGGAAAGTGCAAAAGAAGATACAAAAGCCGCACAAAAAAGGAGAAAAAAAACAGAAGTGCTTGCATTCTTTGTGTCATCTAGTTTTGTCTCATGTCTTGCTAGCTTGAACTACTAGGAACACATTTAGGCCAGCAACTTTGACAAGTACTTTGGACACTTATTCAACTTTACTATCTGATTTCATTGTTGCTAATACTTGCTACATAGAAAGTGCCATCCAAGCTACACCTTACTCTTGAGCAGAATCGATACACCTTTGCAATCATCCCACGCTTCATTGGTTTTTTCATACCGTCCACCGTTTGCCACCTGCAGTGTCGGTAAGAACACTTGTAAGAGCGTGGTAAGACGCTTGAGAGCGTGTGATTCCACTTTGCCACTATCCTTTGTAGTTGATAGGGATAACATATTTTTTGTGTTGTCTTCTGTTTGCTACTAACAATGTCATGTAAAAGCAAGAATCATGCATTATATGCTGAGATGATGGACATGATGAAGACGACGATGGAGTTGCTCAGTAAAAATCAAACATCAACCAAGGATTCACATGACATTCAGACCACCTTTACAACACCTTCCACAAGAAGTAATTACATTTGCCCATCTCTTCCTTCTTATGATGGTTTTGGTTATGATGAATATATTACTTGGGAAATAGAGGTGGATAAAAATTTTGGACAATGTCATATGTGTGAGAGGAGAAAGATTAGAAATATTGCTAGTGCGTTAGTTGATTGTGCATTAACTTGGTGGGACAACTTAAGCGATTTAGAAAAACCTCGAACATGGAAAGATATGAAAAGTCTTATGCGAAAAACTTTTGCTAATGTATCTAATTGTAAAGATGAAATACATGGACTTGAGAAGAATTTTCTTGTTGTACCTCCTCCTTTGCCTAACCTTTTGCAGGAACATGAACAAATAAATGTAGATGCAAATGAGAGTGAGGTGTTGAACAACTCTTCTGAATTTTTTGATGAATCAAATCATAATGCATTTGAATTTCTTGCTGAAAATGAGAGTAGTGTTAATAGACAATGCTATACAGTTAACCAAGGTATGACATTTTCAGATGTGCTGAATTTTGCTACCAATCATACTATCGATGAGCAGCAACAAGATGAACCTTTTCATAATACACCTTTACCATTAGTTGATTTTCCTACTGATTCTTACAACAAAAATGAGTTGTGTGCTGATAATTATATTGTACCTATGCTAGAACAACCAAATGAATTTGATACTTTATTACTCACTTGTGCTGAAATTAAGCATTTGATCCCAACTACATGTGAAAGGGATGAGCTGAAATTGTTATCTTCTCTAAATACTTTGGGCTATATTGAATTTGACACTCTTTGTGATCTAGATATCGTAGAGAAGATAATATTTTCTCAGTCTCAATTGCCTTTGTTAAGTAGAAATATTTTTCTTGCTATAGGCAAATATGAACATAGTGGTATGTTTATGGTGCATAAAGTTTACATATGTTCAAATGAGGAAGCTCCTTTTGTGCTGCAACAACATGGTCAAGTAAATGAATGTACTAACGCTAATAATATCTTGTCAAGTTTTTCTAGTATGTTTTCCTTGCAGCAGGGACAACAAAAGCATTATTCACTATGGTTGTGCATTATGGACAGCACTT
Source organism: Tuctoria greenei (assembly GCA_036927565.1). Classification (NCBI taxonomy): domain Eukaryota; kingdom Viridiplantae; phylum Streptophyta; class Magnoliopsida; order Poales; family Poaceae; genus Tuctoria; species Tuctoria greenei. Next base: position 181,063,040 of record JAYESD010000005.1, read on the forward strand.
ACTCTACCTCCAATGCAAGCCTCTTTGCTGGACAAACGAGCAAGCCGAGGACGGCTTTTCATAAAGAAGGGGAGAATGATGAGATCATGCACATTATTATTGCACCTAAAAACATGACACAATATTTATTTGTTTGGGATCCTGGCTCAAGTGAATGTGCACTCTTATTTGATGGACAAGATCAAGATGGTGCACTATGTCGTCCACCACCTTGGCCTCCTCCATTCATGCATACAAGAAGATTTGATGGTGTTGCACATTTGGACCAACACATGAGAGGACACGAACTTGAGTCGAGGACGACTCCAATTAATGAAGGGGAGGATGATGAGGACATCACTTATATGGATACAAACAACACTCCATTGAATATACAAGATGCAATCAATGGAGTTCATACACAACAATTAATTTTAGAGGTGAACTTGTTCTTATATGTTTTTGAGCATAGATTGCTACTTAATGATTTATTTGTGATTAGGATCCATGGAGAGGTTCAAGGAGTACTTGGAGGGAGTATTAGGGACTTGAAAGACCAGAGAATTCGTTCAAAGAAGATGGAAACCGAACCAAACTCCAAATCGTATCCAACTCGGAATCCAGGAGCAGTACGCACTAAAACGGACATCCAGGACGCATACGAACTCCGTTTTGGACGTTCTACATATGCACGCAAAGGGGAGAGGATAACCTTTACAATTGCACTGGTCCCATGTCAAAATTCCTTCGGAGTGGACGGGAATCGTCGAAACAAAATAAAGTACAGAATCTGTCAGGGTGCTGCGCCACCGTATTGGGCCATTGGGCCTTGTATCAAGTCTAAGTCCATTATTTTCGTGTGTTAGGGTTAGGTCACGACCCCAACACCCCTTGGACGTCCTCCCACCTATATATACTCCATGCTAGCCGCCATAGACAATAAGGTTTTGCTTAGATCAATAAAATCGCCGTTCTACGGTTTGTGAGACCCCAACTTCGCGATTTCCGATCGTGTCTTCTACATTCTTGCTCGTGTTCTCGGTTGCACTTGAAGGGATTAGCCTTCTTGGCGAGGTCAAGCGTGTGCAGCACGGTTGATAACCAACGGAGCCATGGTGTAGTGATTGCAGGGGCTATTCGTGTTCTACTCGAGAGCCTCGGATCATCAATGTCGAGATCTCCACATCAATCGACTTATCCATTACCTTTCAGAAGATTGGGCCTAAACCCACTCATCAAGCCAAGTAGCGACAAAGGGCCCGAAATGCATCGGTCTGAACCTGCAACCAGCTCACGTGGCCCTGCACATAGTTGGAAGTCGTTAAAAATACTATCGAGGCAATTATCAGAAAAAAATACTTACTACACTCCACGTACCTGCGCGTACTCCTTCTCCGTCAGGTGCCTCTCGCTCTCTTGCCGGAAGTGTAACACGTGCTGCTGGTTCGCCTTCAAGTGCTCATTAATAATTTGAACACGAGCATTCGACAAAGCTTGTCGAAGCGCCTTGGCAGCGTTGAAGTAAAAAACTCGCCTCGCATCCTCAAACAGGCGACGGTCGTTCGGGTCCTCTAAAGTATATCTTGCCTGCGATAAAAAATATATTGAAGAGATGTTCACTAAAAGAGTTTAAGAGTTGTAACTTAGAAACTTTTTGAACATACTTACCATAAAATCGGCCCATACGGCCTCCTGAAGGTTGTCGTGCTCCTGGGGATGGACGCGTGCGTAGTCCTCCCACGAAAGAGCGGGCACTCCGTCGATGACCCCGGGATAGTGCAAACACACTATGGACCCGAGGACACCGTTCACCGGTGTGGTGTTTCTCACCGGTGAAAGACGTGTCGTCCCAAGCCCTGTAAGATATTTATTCATTCATTACTTAAGTAAACAAAAGAAACTAAAATTGAACACGATAATTTTTATTACCTGTCTCCGACTGGACGAATCACGATCCTCTGTGAACTCTGTGAAGGGACCGCGGGAGGACTGACAAAGTGAGTCCTCCTAGTCCTTCGCGTCTGCTGGGGCGCCACGTCAAGTGACCCAGACGGCTCCTCACCAGCCGAGTCAAAGGCCTCAGGAACAAACTCATCGCCAGCCGGGGGCTGGCTGGCCGAGGGCTGGCTCGCTGAGGGCTGACTCGCCAAGGGCTGGCTGGCCGAGGGCTGCCTCACCGAGGGCTGGCTTGCCGAGGGCTGCCTCCCCGAGGGCTGGCTCACCGAAGACGCCGCAGCCTCTGAGTCAGTCGGTGAGGACTACAACATTCAAATGATTCATAAGTAAGTTTAATGTGAATTTGAATTTAAAGAATTTGTCAAAAATGAGTGACATTTACCTGTGACGAAGCTCTAGAGCTGGTCTGAACGTGCCCCAGCAGCTGAGAGCGTCTGCTGCCAGTCGATGAGGCACCAACGAAAGCGTCCTCAGGTCTAGAGGGGTAGAACCCCCTCGTCGACGGCACCTTCTTACCCTTCTTTGACGCCATCCTGTTGTAATTAGATAATTAGTAAATATGCAAATAAAATATACAAAATTCATGTTACTATCTTCAAGAAAACATTACTTGTAGTCACTTTCAAAATTCATCAACATCATTGTCATGTGCATGTGCCCTACTCCTTAAACCAGCCCAACGATCTTCCATCGTGGCCTATTCTAATTTTTTTTTCACGTATCATCTGCCTCTACATCTTCAACATCTTCAACATCTCCAACTAATTGATCGAGTCCTGCACCAAGCTCGACGATAAAAGTGTCTGGCAACTCTTCTTCTTGGTACACTTCTTCAACGTCTTCGCTATCATGGTAACCATCATCCCCAGGAGTATATAGCCGCTCACGAGGATTCACCTTATATACCACCCACCAAGCACTGAGCTTCGTGCATGGATAAGGTAGATAATACACTTGTTCAACTTGATGCGCAAGAACAAATGTATCGTAACCTCGTAGTCAGTCCTTATGTTTTACTTCCACCATTCCAAATTGGTTTTCTCGAGTTCCATAAGTACGATCAAACCAGTCACAGTCAAAGAAGACAACTCGAAGGGTCTTATTTCCGGTAAAAGTAAATTCAAGGATTTTGTTAATGATACCATAATAATTGGTTAAATTCCCTTGAGTGTCCATTGCTCTCGTCACAACACCGGAATTTGATGTTGCCGCAAGAGGACGATGAGCTTCAAAATGAGTTGTACGGAATCGGAAGCCATTTACGTCATATCGACCATAGCTTCTAAAATTCACCAATCTATAAGATAGCTGCCGCAAATCTTCATGGACATTGTGAGTCTGACACTGTTATAAAAGACGAGAGAATATTACATAATACTTCTTTAATAATAGTAATTTATAATACATAGAAGACGAGAGAATATTACATATTCTCGAAACCAAGATAGAAAACTCTGCCCCCCATATATTCCTTCCTTTCGCATCGCTTCTACTTGTTTGGCCGTAGGTTGATGCCTATGTGGCCAATATTGTCTGTGGAACTCGCTGAACATGAAAAAACATCTTTTAGAGTACATGTGTAGCAAAATATGTCGATTAGCATAAATGTAAGAGAAACACTTACTCGAAGTATTCTTGCATGCCTTCTATATTTGCGTACATGTAGAGTAAAGCAACAGTCCTTTCCTGTTCGGATAGCACGTAGCTCGTGTAGCTACCAACGGTGGCGCCTCTCATTTGAAAAATGGAAAGGTCGCTTAGAGGGGGTGTTTCGTCCACATTGTACCGCATCGCCGAAGTATTGATATTGTTTTCTTCCGCAAAGTAGACACTTGAAAAGTATCCTACTTCCTTAAGAGCATATGCTTCAGCGATGCACCCTTCCACCCTTGCCCTGTTGCCAACCATTGGTTTCAAATATCGTAGCGCTCTTTCAATGTGATACATCCACCTATATTGCACAGGAACGCCAACTTTAGCTTCGAATGGAAGATGGATAAGCAGATGTTGCATTGGATTGAAGAAACCCAGTGGAAAAAAAATTCCATCTTACATAAAGTATGGGTATCTCCTCTAACTTATCCATCATCCCGATCTTGATTTCTTTAGCACAAAGCTGTCTATAGAAATAGCTGAGCTCGGCTAAAACCTTCCACACTGCATCATCTAGATAGCCTCGGAACATAACAGGTAGGAGTCTTTCCATTATAATGTGATAATCATGACTCTTCAACCCAGTGGGGTTTCCTGTGTTAACATTTACGGCTCGTTTCAGGCTAGCTACGTAACCATCTGGGAATTTCAAAGTTTTCATCCATTTCATAACTTCTTTCTTTTCTTTCTACCAAAGACAGAAAGAAGCACGTGGCTTTCCACCACTTTCAGAGATTTCAAGAGTTGGACGGTGATAAATGTCTGCCAAATCTAGTCTAGCTTTATAATTGTCTTTCGTTTTGCCAGGCATATCCATGCAAGTGCTTATGATACTTTCGCTCATATTACGCTCCTAATGCATGACATCAATGTTGTGCATTAGAATCAACGACTTCACATATGGTAGCTCCTAAAGTCCACATATGTGAGTCCAATTGTGTTCCTCTCCATAACCTACAAAATATCCAGGATGACCTTCATCAGGCACCAGTTTGTCCAACATATCAAAAATTTCTGACCCGTTGAGACGCTTCGGTGGTCCTTTAGTGACAACAGTGTTCTTTCGAAAGACGTGCCTCTGCTGTCTAAATATATGATTCGAGGGCAGCCAACGTCTGTGACAATCGAAGTAAGATATTTTGCCTCCATGAGTTAGTCGAAAACAATCCGTGTCTGAAGCACATATCGGACACGTCAGACGACCGTGAGTGCTCCATCCGGAAAACATGTCGTATGCCCGCAAATCATGGACGGACCACAAATAAGCAGCTCGAAGGTTGAATTTCTGCTTCTTGTAACTGTTGTACGCTTCGACTCCTGTCCACAAGACTTTCAATTCTTCGATCAGCGGTTTTAACATCACGTTGAGACGTGATCCGGGATGATCAGGTCCAGGTACAATGAGGCTGAGAAACATGAACTCGTTCTTCGTACAAAAAGCAGGTGGCAGGTTGTACGGAATGACAAAGACAGGCCAACATGAGTATGGCGTGGCGTTCGTACTGAACGGTGAGAATCCATCTGTCGCTAATCCGATGCGAACATTCCTTGCATCACGAGAAAAGTCTGGATCGAAACGGTCTAGCGCCTTCCATGCATCACCGTCGGACGGATGCGTCAAGAATTCTTTGTTCTCAAGTTTACCTTATTTGTGCCATCTCATGTGTCTTGCGGTTCTTTTTGAAAGAAACATCCGCTTCAACCGAGGTGTCACATGCAAGTAACGAAGCTGCTTATGTGCGACATCTATCATCACTTTATCGCCATCGTCATTAACAACTTCGACATACCTCGATTTACCACATTTCAAGCACATCATCTCATTGGCGTGCTCTTTCCAGAATAGCATGCAGTTGTCTGGGCACACATCAATTTTCTCATACTTCATACCGAGACCAGATATCTTGATCTTTGACTGATACATATCTGGTGGCGCTTTGTGAGGTTGTGGAAGGATATCGCAGATCAATTTCATGAGATCATTGTAGGAGTTGATGGAAAAAAGTACTTGGACTTAATTGCCATAAATCTGGTCAAGAAAGCAAGTACGGTCACAGTCGTGTGTTCATGCAACGGCTCTTGTGATTTCTTCAGCTCCTCGAAGAACTTCTCTACCTCATTTGTAAGAGGATCCTCCGCTTCAAGAGCTTCTAGCATCTCATCCATCCTATCAACCTCTGTTATATCATCATCCTCATCCACTTCGGCTATGACTCGAGAATTAGTCTCGCTGTGAAAGGTCCACACTTCATAATGTGGAGTGAAACCGTTTTGACATAAGTGAAACGAAAGCTCCAATCTTCTCAAAAACATGGTGTTCCGGAATTTTGTACATGGGCACCGCACCATATCTCCGTTGACAATGAAAATGCTCGATCCAAAAATTGATCTAACTTGATAAACCACTCATCAGAGTGACCACCAGTTCTGCTCTTCCAGCTAGTATACATCCAACTGCGGTCTTCACCCATGTTTGACTCTGCAGTTTAACGCGAAAGAAATTGTTGTTAATGTATTGTTGTGTTATGTCACAGCCCTACAACCTAGGCAGATAGATCCTAAACCCACCCAAGAGTGACCGAGCGGAGCGTGCTCATGACGAGACGCATGATCCGGATTCGAAGGAAATTTCGGCAGCATAACCCCGCTGTTCTCCACTGCACGCCCGAAAATGGTGCAGCGGAGAACAACAGGGTTACGCCACTGAATTCTAGTCCAAATCCGGACCCGCATCTCGTCACAAGCCATGCCCCCTCAGTCACTCCGAGGCTGTCCAGAAAAGGGACAATTCCGAACCTGCACGTCTCACATGCCAATGGCATGTGAGACGTGCCAATCCGAAACGGGTAATACATTGCTATAGGTTACGTTTCTCATTTTCATTTTCAGGTCATTTAAGAGAGAGGAAAGAACTAGAGAAAGAGTGAGAGGAAAGTTGGTCTCAGATGACAATTCCACGACGGCTCTAGGGTTAGCTGCCGTAGATCAGAGATGAAACCACTTCATCGGAGTACGCCATCCACGCGCAGGTGCTTGCCATCCTCACCGTCGTCATTCGCCTTCGTGCCCGTCTACACGCATACTTTACCTTACCACTAAATGGGCCTTGTCGGGCCTTGTCAAGCTGGTCCGAAGCCCATTTATGTATATATAGTACTTGAACACTCAAGCAATCAAAATTAAGCAATTCAACGACCCTTCAAATAAACCTAAGCATAATTCAAAAAACTAAGCAATTCAAATAAAGCTAAACATAACAATTATCCATTGTAATTCATTAATTTATCAACTCAATTCTAACATAAGCAATTCAATTCAAATGAGAGCAATTCAATTCAAATGAGAGCAATTCAAATGAGAGCAATTCAATTCAAATGAGAGCAATTCAATTCAAATGAGAGCAATTCAATAAACCTAAACATAACCATAATTCAAATGAGTGCAATTCAATAAACCTAAACATAACCATAATTCAAATGAGAGCAATTCAATTCAAATGAGAGCAATTCAATAAACCTAAACATAACCATAATTCAAATGAGAGCAATTCAATAAACCTAAACATAACCATAATTCAAATGAGAGCAATTTACTTCAATAAACCTAAACATAACCACTATGATTTCTTCCATGAGTTCACCATGTTCAAAAATGACACATCACTTGACTGAATTTCTACAAAAATGCAGGGGCGGGGTCAGGACTTACCTGCTGGTGGCGGTGGCGGCGGGGTCGGGGGCGGCGGGGGTCGGGGGCGGCGGGGTCGGGGTCGGGGGCGGCGGCGCAGGGGCGGAGCCGCGCAGAGGCGGGCCGGCGGTGGGTCCGCACAAGCGGCGGGGTCGGGGGCGGCGGGGGTCGGGGCGCGGCGGGGTCGGGGGCGGCGGCGCAGGGTCACAGGCGTGCGGAGGCGGGCCGGCGGCGGGGTCGGGGGCGGCGGGGGGTGCGGCGGGGGCGGCGGGGTCGGGGCGGCGGTGGAGGGAATTGTGAATGAAGAGTCGGGGCCGGAGGGTCCCGATATTAGACCTAGTTTGCGACGGCTGCCTTAATTGTGACGGCCTTACCTTAGGGCCGTCGCAATTAAAGCCTATTTGCGACGGCCTTGTACTGGCCGTCGCAAATAAGGCATTATTTACGACGGCTCCTTTAATTGCGACGGCTCTAGGGTTGGCCGTCGCAAATAAGGACTTATTTGCGACGGCCAGACCTACAGCCGTCGCAAATAAGTCCTTATTCGCGACGGCCCTGTTATTTGCGACGGCCAGAGGCGGGCCGTCGCAATTTAAGCTGTTTGCGACGGCTGGCCGTCGCTAATAAATACGGTCGTCGCAAATGATCGCGTTTCTTGTAGTGAGCTATAGAACCCTCTGTGTCAGCTTTGTTATGTACATACCTCTTCAATGTACCAAGTACCTCTCAATTGGATACATCCATTTGTAAGAAACAGGTCCACCCAATCGTGCTTCTTCGGCAAGATGGGTTGGAAGATGTACCATCGGGCACCTTCACATTCCCCAAAAACTTGCACAAGGGGGTCTTCTCATCTTTGCCCAAAGTATATAATGTTGGTGGGAATGTGTACTTGCTCTTTATGAACTTCGGATGTTGATCTGGCCGTATACCCATATCCTTCATATCAAGACGAGCTTGTAGACTATCTTTTGTTTTACCATCCATAGCAAGCAATGTCCCCAATATGCTATCATAAATGTTTTTCTCAATGTGCATGACATCCAAGTTATGCCTTATTAGCAATGTCTTCCAATAAGGGAGGTCGAAAAATATACTTTTCTTCTTCCAATTATGCCATCTATTTTCCTCAGTGTGATTTCTCTTATTATTAGTAGGTCCAAAACTCACTTGATCAAAACACTCGTATTGTTGGAGTACTTCGTCACCAGAGAGTGATGTTGGAGCATCTCTATTCTCTGCCTTGTTGTTGAAAGAACCTTTGTTTCGACGCCATCTGTGATCCTGATGTAGGAAACGACGATGACCCATGTAACAATGCTTTCGTCCATATTTCAACCAGAAGGCGTCAGTGTTTATATGGCAGTATGTACATGCTAGCTTCCCTTTTGTGCTCCATCCACATAGCATTGCATATGCTGGAAAATCATTTATTGTCCACAATAAAGAAGCTCGCATGACAAATGTCTCTTTCTTTAAACTGTCATATGTTTCAACACCATCAGACCATAATTTCAATAGCTCATCAATCAAAGGCTACAGATACACATCAATGTTGTTTCCAGGTGACTTTGGCCCAGGAATTATCATTGACATCACCCAATAAGACTACTTCATACACAACCAAGGTGGTAGATTATAAGGGATTAGAATCACAGGCCACGTACTGTAAGAAACATTCATTACTCCAAAAGGATTGAAACCATCAGATGCTAGCCCAAGTCTTATGTTGCGAGGATCAGATGAGAAATTTGCGTGAATGCTATCAAAATGCTTCCATGCTTTCGAATCGGCGGGATGTCGTAATATTCCATCATTAGCACGACCTTCTTTGTGCCAGCGCATGTTTGATGTCGTTGATTCTCCCATATAAAACCTTTGTAGACGGTGAATAAGAGGGAAGTAACGTAGAACCTTGCGTGCTACAAGCTTCTTTGATTTTTCACAAGGTAAAGCCTCTCTTGCATCCCCAACAGTACTATTTTTCCATCTTAATTCACCACATTTTGGGCAACTATTCAGCAGAGAATAGTCCTTCCGGAATAACACACAGTCATTGACACATGCATCGATCTTTTGGTAGTCCAGCCCGAGGCACGAACAACCTTCTAAAGTTTATCAAGTGTATTAGGAATGCAGTGGCCCTTTGGAAGCGCAAATGAGAATAGTTCAAGTAACATCTCACAAGCTACTTTGCTCATACCAGTTAAACACTTTATCTGGTAGAACCTGACAATGTAGGATAATAGGGTCAGCTGCGAACAACCTGGATACAACTCCTTTTTGGCATCAGTTAATAAGTCATAGAATTTCTTTGCATCGCCAGTTGGCTCCTGCTGGTTTATAGCATTTTTTTGATCATCAACATCTACTGAAGTACCACCATGATCAGTGCCTCTAAGTAGACTGGACAACATATTTTGCATAACACCATCATCAGAAATTATCTCCTCATTATTTGCTGATTCCTCAGTAATATTTTCCTGCACTCGTATTTCTCCATGGTGTATCCAACAAGTATAATCCAATAACATTCCATTTCTGAGCAGGTATAAATGAACTCCCTTGCGTGTCTTGTGGCAAATATTACGACATCTCGTGCAAGGACAAGGCATAGTTCCTCTTTAACGAGTGCCCTGAAATGCAAAATTTAAAAATGACTTCATTCCATCCTGCCACTCCCTCGTATGCCTGTCTTTTCCCATCCATGTCTTATCTTCAGACATCGCTTCCTACAATTCAATCAGCCATCAGCCTATCCGTAAGAGGATAGATGTACAAGAACACATTATGTGAGCAATTGTACCTAGCTATTGTTACTCCACGCGTTGTGGCCAGCGAATTCTCCTACAAGCGTGGCGACCGGCGGATGCTCCTTCAAGCGTGGCGGTCGGCGGTTGGTCCTCCAAGCTTGGCGGCCGGCGTATGCTCCTACAAGAGTGGCGGCCGGCGGATGCTCCTACAAGCGTGGCGGTCGGCGGATGCTCCTCCAAGTGTAGCGGCCGGCAGATGCTCCTCCAAGCGTGGCGGCCGGCGGATGCTCCACCAAGCGTGGCGGCCGGCGGATGCTCCTCCAAGCGTGGCGGCCGGCGGATGCTCCTACAAGCGTGGCAACCGGCGAATGCTCCTACAAGCGTGGCGGCCCGCGGATGCTCCTACAAGCGCGTTGTGGAGAGGGGGGGCGGCGTTGCGGGTCGAAGGGTACCGTAATAAAATATTATTTTTGTTTCTTATTTTCATTCTTCATTCGGCTTGACAAAAGTTTCCCGCCGCGGGCAGGCAGGACGAAAAAGCTGGGCCGCTTGTTATTTATGGGCTGAAACTGCGCTGATTCACTTTATAATCAAGTTGGGCCTTCGCGCATTCATGATGCTTGCACAGAGCCGAAGGCCTCGAAAGGTCCGGTCCTATCACCGGATTTTCCTGAGATCCTCAAGGGACGCTGCTTCCGATGTATGGCCTCTTCATCCTTGCCTTTTTAAACCACCCCCCTATTACTTCCAGGCTCAAGTTCTCGACTAATTCCCATCCATGCTCCCGTGTGTTGCCTGAGAAGTCCTTTCCCTCTGTTGTCGCAGCACCATGCCTCGCAACCATGTTAGACGCGAGGAGGTACCTGCAGGCTCACCGTCCCTGCGCCCTCGTGTGGGGCAATGCACGATGGTCAACAACTGCCTCATGACGATGGAGTTTATCCGTTTGCGCTGCCAAGTAGCTGTTCTGGGACCCAGAGGATGTCGCATCGAGGCGACGCCCATGGAGATCATCCTGGCCATCCATGTGACGCCCGGTTCCGAAAACTGAACCAAGCTAACGCATATGTGTGCCCAGGATGTTCAACACACATACACGAGTGCAATCACAAAAGAGTATACAGAAAATTACCACAGAACAAGATTAATTATCAAATTTTATTACACAAACTATATTATCCTCGAATACAAGCTCTAATAAATATTAATGACAAGTTCAACTAATGCAGCGGAAATAAACTAATTAAACAACTAAGCAAACTAAGCAAAAGGGATAGCGCAGCTCCATGCAACACCACAGGCAAAGCTGACGGTAGACATGGCCTAGATCTCCACATTATCGCCATTAAACTCATAATTCTGACCTGCAACTGTTGGGGGGATTGCAAGAGTGAGTACATGTCGTACTCAGCAAGTGTGGAAAGTATGACATGTGGTTGATTCAAATGACGAATGAAATAAAGACTAGGTGCTGAAAAGTACAGTAAAACATTTGAAAAGCAATGTATCATATTTATGTGAAGTAAACCCATCATAAACCATGTAACCATAACAGTACCAATCCATAATTCACCATTACCAATAACCATAATCAATGTCATAAAACATAATTCCATCCATAACCATAGCCATAATCATAATATCAACCATAACCATTACCAAACCATAACCATTATCAAACCATAACCATCCCAAATCCCAATTTCCCTCTAATCATGGAAGTTGTACAGGTGCTCATAACCGGGAGCACGACTATCATGATAGTTTTAATTAACTCTGCAGAGTTTGTACCTCTTTACCAACGTGTTCGTGATTTCATCACCTTTCGGCGACTAAGAATCTCCCTTATGCCCATGACCCGTTAGTCATATTACACACTTCCGTCGGTGTGTGGCCAAGAGATCACAAAATAGCCTTTACAAAGGGATTACTAGCTTATTTAGACCCCACTGAGGTTTCACCGGTGGCGATGCCTCCAACTGAGCACATCTTCAACCAAGGGCCCCCTCTTGAGCCATTCGGATCCCAGGGTAGTCCCACCAATCATCAAAAAACCCAATCCGACTACCCCTTCCCCGAGCATCCACAATGGTCCAAACAACACTAGCAAAGCCCTAATTAATCAGCTACGCCGCACCCATACTTGGCCTCGTGGTGGCACTGTAGTCCTGGCTTATTCTCGCATGAACCGGTCCTTAGATCTAAAGCAAGCAAACCACCATAACATCCAACCCATCCACATACCAGGCTTGCTTAGATCACCCATCGTATTGACCAGTTCACATTAACCAGAATATCATTGATGCATAATTAAATGTGTAGTGTTGTTTGCCATCCCAATTAATTAAGCGAAGCAAAAAGGTAAAAACCCTTCCCGACTCTCTATCATATATTCCAGGTGACAAGGGTGGTTAAACAAATCTAGTAAACTTCCTACCATAGGATTCCCATCAAATTAACACAAGCATGCAGTTTTACAAACAAAACATTTATTTTAAAAACAGGATCAATATGCTTCAAGGAAACTTGCCTTGCTCCGGCGGATAGGGTTGCTCAAGCGCTTCGAAGTCTTGATTCTGAAAATCCTCGTACACGATCTCTTGAGCACTTCCCTCTACTCGTGTTCACACATACAAGAATATACATACAAATCAACATAATGCACACACATTAATCAACATGCGATGATATGCATGCATGCAAAGTTTAATAATTAATTAACTACGGTTGTTTATTAATTAGATGCAACTAGTTCATACGTGTTCATATGAGTTTACGGGGGTTTTAGAGTGGATTAATGCTGCTGAAAATAAAAATACGATGCAACTACGATCCATTTACGTCTATTAGATTCAATATGGTCGCTAAAATTCGCATCGGAAACATGGCCTACCGTAGATGCGATGGCTTCGAAGATCGCGGGATGGGGACAATGCGTAGACGAAGTAGATGCCCAAGGTCCTCCGGTGGCACGACGACGGCGACGTGATGGCGACGACGATCTCCGGCGAACGGTAGCATCCTCCTCTTTTTCCTCCTCTTCTTCTCCTCCTTTTTCTCCCTTTTCTTCCCTGCGGCACAGCTCCTGGTGCTTTCTTTTTCCCTTAACCTGGCGGCTAGGGTTTTCTTTTCTGGGATCGGGAGAATTTACGGAGCCTTCGTGGCTTTTATAGGCGGCGGCGTCGAGTCCCGGTGCGGCACGTTCGACCGAGTCTGCCACCGACTCGGCCCTCGGCCTTGGCGCGCGCGTTGTGGGTGACTCGGGCCCGTGGGGGCGTCGGGGCCAGGGTGCTGCGGGGCGGGACCGCGTGGGACGCGCGGTGCGGGATCGTGCGGCGCGGGGCAGGCGGGGCCCAGGCAGCGGGGTTGCGCGGCAGGCGCGCGGGCGAGGCCGGTCGGGCGGGAGCGCGTGTGGGCGCGCGGGATCGGCGGGGCGGTGCAGCGCTGGGGTTGGGTCAACGCGGGTGCCGCGTGGGAGCTAGGCCGTCGGCCTTGCCGGCGGTGGGTTTTCTCTTTTTTTCTTTTTTTTATATTATTATTATTATAATATATTTTATTATTTATATTTTATTTTATTTTTATATATATTATTATATATATATTATTTATATATACTTTTTATATATATTATTATTATTTTTATACTTATTCCCTATTACAAGTTTTAGGCTATAATTATTATTTTCTTTTTTCTTCTTTTGTTACACCATATATGTATGTTTTATCATTTTCCTTTTATTCTATTAATACTTAATGCATGAACATGTATGCAATGCATGATGCGAAAAATGAGGGTGTTACAAACCTACCCCCTTAAAGTGAATCTCGCCCTCGAGATTCGATAGCGGAAGAGAAGAGATAGGGAAATTCCTTCTTGATATCGTCCTCTAGCTCCCAAGTTGCTTCTTTTTCTGTGTGGTGCTTCCATTGAACCTTACACCATCTAATAACCTTGTTCCTTGTGACCCTCTCCTTAGTTTCCAAGATTTTGACCGGTTGTTCAACATAAGTCAAATCTTCCTCTAGTTCCAATTCTCCCATTGGCACTTGTTCTTCTGGTACTCTCAAGCACTTCTTGAGCTGGGAAACATGAAAGACATCATGCACGTCTGAAAGATGAGCTGGCATCCCCAACTTATACGCTACTTCTCCCCTTTTGTCCAAAATCTTGAATGGTCCAATATAACGAGGTGCTAGCTTTCCTCTTATGTTAAACCTCTTATGACCCCTCATTGGTGACACCTTAAGGTAAACAAAATCTCCCACTTCTAAGGCTAGTTTCCTTCTCCTATTGTCCGCATAGCCTTTTTGCCTTGATTGGGCAGCCCTCAAGTTTTCACGAATTATTTGAACTTGCTTTTCGGCTTCTTGCAACACATCTGGACCAAATACTTGAGTTTCTCCTGCCTCATTCCAGAATAAAGGTGTCCTACACTTCCTCCCATAAAGCGCTTCATATGGTGACATCTTCAAACTTGCTTGGTAACTATTATTGTATGAAAATTCCGCGTATGGCAAGCTTTTGTCCCAACTTTTCCCATGCTTTAAAGTACAAGCTCTTAACATGTCCTCTAAAATCTGATTGGTCCTCTCGGTTTGCCCATCCGTTTGAGGATGATATGCTGAACTAAAATTCAATCTCGTTCCCAAGGCTTCATGCAATTTTTGCCAAAATCTGGAGGTAAATTGAGAACCTCTATCCGAAACTATCTTCTTAGGGACTCCATGTCGACACACAATACGCTCCATGTATATTTCGGCCAATCGTGCAGCTATATATTTGGTCTTCACAGGGACAAAATGAGCTGACTTGGTTAAGCGATCCACAATTACCCAAATTGAGTCATACCCGGACTGAGTACGTGGTAACCCAACTATGAAGTCCATTCCAATTTCTTCCCACTTCCATTCCTGAATCTTCAACGGTTGCAATAATCCGGCTGGCCTTTGATGTTCCGCCTTGACTCGTTGGCACACATCACACAATGCTACGTATTCAGCTATGTCCTTTTTCATGTTATCCCACCAATAGCAAGTCTTCAAGTCTTTGTACATCTTCGTACAACCGGGATGAATTGAGTAAGGCGAGTCATGTGCCTCCTTTAATATTGTCTCCCGTATGTGCTTCACACTAGGCACAACGATCCTCTTTCCAAGCCATAAGGTACCATGTTCGTCTTCATCAAACCTGAATTCTCTCCCTTCCTCGATCCTTTCCTTGATTTCCTTGATCTCCTCATCCGTGGTTTGTGCTTCTCGAATTTCTTGCTCCAAGGTTGGGTTTAACTCCATCATCTCCATCTCATTTACAAACCTGAGGTTCAACCGTTCAAACTCCTTACATAACTCGAATGGTAACTCTTGAACTGTAAGTTGGTGACTTACTCCCTTTCTACTCAAAGCATCGGCCACTACGTTGGCTTTTCCTGGATGATAGTTGATCCCCACATCATAATCCTTGATGAGCTCCAACCATCTTCGTTGCCGTAAGTTCTCAAATTCTTGCGTCTTCAAGATCATAACACCTTCCGGCACATAATGAGAACGGAAACTCTCCTTGAATTCCGCCCAGGTGATCCTCTCTTGATCCTCATGAGCATTGCATAGTGAATCCCACCAATCGGCAGCTGCTCCAACTAGTTGATGAGAAGCAAACAGGACCTTCTCCCGGTCACTACATTGGACAATAGCCAGCTTCTTCTCCACGGACTTGAGCCAATCATCCGCATCCATAGGGTCAGCAGCTTGAGCAAAGGTTGGCGGCCTAGTCCTCATATACTCTCCCAATCAGTTATGAGGAGGCGGGGGTGGCGGCGGAGGCATGTGGGGCTGATTGTTGGTATTGCCAGCCTGCAGCTGTCCCATTGGTTGTATCATGATCTGCATGAGCTGGTTTTGCATAGCCAATAGCTGCTCAATGTTAATAGCTCCCCGAGTAGATCCTTGTCCGATGTTGTTCTAAGGCACTCCATTGTTCTCCTCCTCATCATTGTCATCCCTCTGGTTGCGAGTCCTCACCATTTGAAGAAAAGCAATAGATAAGAATTAGAAAACGTCCCCAACTATATGCATCAAGGGGGTATAAACTAAACAGCTAGCCACACTAGCCTAGGTGGACATGGCAATGCTAAGGCATCCCAAAATCCTCTATTAAGCACACAAGCAAGCAATATATATAGCAAACAGCACTCCAAGCGAAAACACATCGATTCCTGAGTGCTCCTATGTGCTCCAAAGTGTCCATTCTATCTAGGCTGCATCCTACGGTCAACCTGTGGCTCTGATACCAATCTGTGATGCCTGGTTCCGAAAACTAAACCAATCTAACGCATATGTGTGCCCAGGATGTTCAACACACATACACGAGTGCAATCACAAAAGAGTATACAGAAAATTACCACAGAACAAGATTAATTATCAAATTTTATTACACAAACTATATTATCCTCGAATACAAGCTCTAATAAATATTAATGACAAGTTCAACTAATGCAGCGGAAATAAACTAATTAAACAACTAAGCAAACTAAGCAAAAGGGATAGCACAGCTCCATCCAACACCACAGGCAAAGCTGACGGTAGACACGGCCTAGATCTCCACATTATCGCCATTAAACTCATAATTCTGACCTGCAACTGTTGGGGGGGGGGGGATTGCAAGAGTGAGTACATGTCGTACTCAGCAAGTGTGGAAAGTATGACATGTGGTTGATTCAAATGACGAATGAAATAAAGGCTAGGTGCTGAAAAGTACAGTAAAACATTTGAAAAGCAATGTATCATATTTATGTGAAGTAAACCCATCATAAACCATGTAACCATAATAGTACCAGTCCATAATTCACGATTACCAATAACCATAATCAATGTCATAAAACATAATTCCATCCATAACCATAGCCATAATCATAATATCAACCATAACCATTACCAAACCATAACCATTATCAAACCATAACCATCCCAAATCCCAATTTCCCACTAATCATGGAAGTTGTACAGGTGCTCATAACCGGGAGCACGTCTATCATGATAGTTTTAATTAACTCTGCAGAGTTTGTACCTCTTTACCCACGTGTTCGTGATTTCATCACCTTTCGGCGACTAAGAATCTCCCTTATGCCCATGACCCGTCAGTCATATTACACACTTCCGTCGGTGTGTGGCCAAGAGATCACAAAATAGCCTTTACAAAGGGATTACTAGCTTATTTAGACCCCACTGAGGTTTCACCGGTGGCGAAGCCTCCAACTGAGCACATCTTCAACCAAGGGCCCCCTCTTGAGCCATTCGGATCCCAGGGTAGTCCCACCAATCATCAATAAACCCAATCCGACTACCCCTTCCCCGAGCATCCACAATGGTCCAAACAGCACTAGCAAAGCCCTAATTAATCAGCTACGCCGCACCCATACTTGGCCTCGTGGTGGCACTGTAGCCCTGCCTTATTCTCGCATGAACTGGTCCTTAGATCTAAAGCAAGCAAACCACCATAACATCCAACCCATCCACATACCAGGCTTGCTTAGATCACCCATCGTATTGACCAGTTCACATTAACCAAAATATCATTGATGTATAATTAAATGTGTAGTGTTGTATGTCATCCCAATTAATTAAGCGAAGCAAAAAGGTAAAAACCCTTCCCGACTCTCTATCATATATTCTAGGTTACAAGGGTGGTTAAACAAATCTAGTAAACTTCCTACCATAGGATTCCCATCAAATTGACACAAGCATGCAGTTTTACAAACAAAACATTTATTTTAAAAACAGGATCAATATGCTTCAAGGACACTTGCCTTGCTCCGGCGGATAGGGTTGCTCAAGCGCTTCGAAGTCTTGATTTTGAAAATCCTCGTACACGATCTCTTGAGCACTTCCCTCTACTCGTTTTCACACATACAAGAATACACATACAAATCAACATGATGCACACACATTAATCAACATGCGATGATATGCATGCATGCAAAGTTTAATAATTAATTAACTACGATTGTTTATTAATTAGATGCAACTAGTTCATACGTGTTCATATTAGTTTACGGGGGTTTTAGAGTGGATTAATGCTGCTGAAAATAAAAAGACGATGCAACTACGATCAATTTACGTCTATTAGATTCAATATGGTCGCTAAAATTCGCATCGGAAACATGGCCTACCGTAGATGCGATGGCTTTGAAGATCGTGGGATGGGGACGATGCGTAGACGAAGTAGATGCGCAAGGTCCTCCGGCAGCACGACAACGGCGACGTGATGGCGACGACGATCTCCGGCGGACGGTAGCGTCCTCCTTTTTTTTCCTCCTCTTCTTCTCCTCCTTTTTCTCCCTTTTCTTCCCTGCGGCACAGCTCCTGGTGCTTTCTTTTTCCCTTAACCCGGCGGCTAGGGTTTTCTTTTCTGGGATCGGGAGAATTTACGGAGCCTTCGTGGCTTTTATAGGCGGCGGCGTCGAGTCCCGGTGCGGCACGTTCGACCGAGTCTGCCACCGACTCGGCCCTCGGCCTTGGCGCGCGCGCTGTGGGCGACTCGGGCGCGTGGGGGCGTCGGGGCCAGGGTGCTGCGGGGCGGGGCCGCGTGGGATGCGCGGTGCGGGAGCGTGCGGCGCGGGGCAGGCGGGGCCCAGGCGGCGGGGTTGCGCGGCAGGCGCGCGGGCGAGGCCGGTCGGGCGGGAGCGCGCGTGGGCGCGCGGGATCGGCGGGGCGGTGCAGCGCTGGGGTTGGGTCAACGCGGGTGCCGCGTGGGAGCTAGGCCGTCGGCCTTGCCGGCGGTGGGTTTTCTCTTTTTTTCTTTTTTTTTATATTATTATTATTATAATATATTTTATTATTTATATTTTATTTTATTTTTATATATATTATTATATATATTATTTATATATACTTTTTATATATATTATTATTATTTTTATACTTATTCCCTATTACAAGTTTTAGGCTATAATTATTATTTTCTTTTTTCTTCTTTTGCTACACCATATATGTATGTTTTATCATTTTCCTTTTATTCTATTAATACTTAATGCATGAACATGTATGCAATGCATGATTCGAAAAATGAGGGTGTTACAAACCTACCCCCTTAAAGTGAATCTCGCCCTCGAGATTCGATAGCGGAAGAGAAGAGATAGGGAAATTCCTTCTTGATATCGTCCTCTAGCTCCCAAGTTGCTTCTTTTTCTGTGTGGTGCTTCCATTGAACCTTACACCATCTAATAACCTTGTTCCTTGTGACCCTCTCCTTAGTTTCCAAGATTTTGACCGGTTGTTCAACATAAGTCAAATCTTCCTCTAGTTCCAATTCTCCCATTGGCACTTGTTCTTCTGGTACTCTCAAGCACTTCTTGAGCTGGGAAACATGAAAGACATCATGCACGTCTGAAAGATGAGCTGGCATCCCCAACTTATACGCTACTTCTCCCCTTTTGTCCAAAATCTTGAATGGTCCAATATAACGAGGTGCTAGCTTTCCTCTTATGTTAAACCTCTTATGACCCCTCATTGGTGACACCTTAAGGTAAACAAAATCTCCCACTTCTAAGGCTAGTTTCCTTCTCCTATTGTCCGCATAGCCTTTTTGCCTTGATTGGGCAGCCCTCAAGTTTTCACGAATTATTTGAACTTGCTTTTCGGCTTCTTGCAACACATCTGGACCAAATACTTGAGTTTCTCCTGCCTCATTCCAGAATAAAGGTGTCCTACACTTCCTCCCATAAAGCGCTTCATATGGTGACATCTTCAAACTTGCTTGGTAACTATTATTGCATGAAAATTCCGCGTATGGCAAGCTTTTGTCCCAACTTTTCCCATGCTTTAAAGTACAAGCTCTTAACATGTCCTCTAAAATCTGATTGGTCCTCTCGGTTTGCCCATCCGTTTGAGGATGATATGCTGAACTAAAATTCAATCTCGTTCCCAAGGCTTCATGCAATTTTTGCCAAAATCTGGAGGTAAATTGAGAACCTCTATCCGAAACTATCTTCTTAGGGACTCCATGTCGACACACAATACGCTCCATGTATATTTCGGCCAATCGTGCAGCTATATATTTGGTCTTCACAGGGACAAAATGAGCTGACTTGGTTAAGCGATCCACAATTACCCAAATTGAGTCATACCCGGACTGAGTACGTGGTAACCCAACTATGAAGTCCATTCCAATTTCTTCCCACTTCCATTCCTGAATCTTCAACGGTTGCAATAATCCGGCTGGCCTTTGATGTTCCGCCTTGACTCGTTGGCACACATCACACAATGCTACGTATTCAGCTATGTCCTTTTTCATGTTATCCCACCAATAGCAAGTCTTCAAGTCTTTGTACATCTTCGTACAACCGGGATGAATTGAGTAAGGCGAATCATGTGCCTCCTTTAATATTGTCTCCCGTATGTGCTTCACACTAGGCACAACGATCCTCTTTCCAAGCCATAAGGTACCATGTTCGTCTTCATCAAACCTGAATTCTCTCCCTTCCTCGATCCTTTCCTTGATTTCCTTGATCTCCTCATCCGTGGTTTGTGCTTCTCGAATTTCTTGCTCCAAGGTTGGGTTTAACTCCATCATCTCCATCTCATTTACAAACCTGAGGTTCAACCGTTCAAACTCCTTACATAACTCGAATGGTAACTCTTGAACTGTAAGTTGGTGACTTACTCCCTTTCTACTCAAAGCATCGGCCACTACGTTGGCTTTTCCTGGATGATAGTTGATCCCCACATCATAATCCTTGATGAGCTCCAACCATCTTCGTTGCCGTAAGTTCTCAAATTCTTGCGTCTTCAAGATCATAACACCTTCCGGCACATAATGAGAACGGAAACTCTCCTTGAATTCCGCCCAGGTGATCCTCTCTTGATCCTCATGAGCATTGCATAGTGAATCCCACCAATCGGCAGCTGCTCCAACTAGTTGATGAGAAGCAAACAGGACCTTCTCCCGGTCACTACATTGGACAATAGCCAGCTTCTTCTCCACGGACTTGAGCCAATCATCCGCATCCATAGGGTCAGCAGCTTGAGCAAAGGTTGGCGGCCTAGTCCTCATATACTCTCCCAATCAGTTATGAGGAGGCGGGGGTGGCGGTGGAGGCATGTGGGGCTGATTGTTGGTATTGCCAGCCTGCAGCTGTCCCATTGGTTGTATCATGATCTGCATGAGCTGGTTTTGCATAGCCAATAGCTGCTCAATGTTAATAGCTCCCCGAGTAGATCCTTGTCCGATGTTGTTCTAAGGCACTCCATTGTTCTCCTCCTCATCATTGTCATCCCTCTGGTTGCGAGTCCTCACCATTTGAAGAAAAGCAATAGATAAGAATTAGAAAACGTCCCCAACTATATGCATCAAGGGGGTATAAACAAAACAGCTAGCCACACTAGCCTAGGTGGACATGGCAATGCTAAGGCATCCCAAAATCCTCTATTAAGCACACAAGCAAGCAATATATATAGCAAACAGCACTCCAAGCGAAAACACATCGATTCCTGAGTGCTCCTATGTGCTCCAAAGTGTCCATTCTATCTAGGCTGCATCCTACGGTCAACCTGTGGCTCTGATACCAATCTGTGATGCCTGGTTCCGAAAACTAAACCAAGCTAACGCATATGTGTGCCCAGGATGTTCAACACACATACACGAGTGCAATCACAAAAGAGTATACAGAAAATTACCACAGAACAAGATTAATTATCAAATTTTATTACACAAACTATATTATCCTCGAATACAAGCTCTAATAAATATTAATGACAAGTTCAACTAATGCAGCGGAAATAAACTAATTAAACAACTAAGCAAAAGGGATAGCACAGCTCCATCCAACACCACAGGCAAAGCTGACGGTAGACACGGCCTAGATCTCCACATTATCGCCATTAAACTCATAATTCTGACCTGCAACTGTTGGGGGGGGGGATTGCAAGAGTGAGTACATGTCGTACTCAGCAAGTGTGGAAAGTATGACATGTGGTTGATTCAAATGACGAATGAAATAAAGGCTAGGTGCTGAAAAGTACAGTAAAACATTTGAAAAGCAATGTATCATATTTATGTGAAGTAAACCCATCATAAACCATGTAACCATAATAGTACCAGTCCATAATTCACGATTACCAATAACCATAATCAATGTCATAAAACATAATTCCATCCATAACCATAGCCATAATCATAATATCAACCATAACCATTACCAAACCATAACCATTATCAAACCATAACCATCCCAAATCCCAATTTCCCTCTAATCATGGAAGTTGTACAGGTGCTCATAACCGGGAGCACGTCTATCATGATAGTTTTAATTAACTCTGCAGAGTTTGTACCTCTTTACCCACGTGTTCGTGATTTCATCACCTTTCGGCGACTAAGAATCTCCCTTATGCCCATGACCCGTCAGTCATATTACACACTTCCGTCGGTGTGTGGCCAAGAGATCACAAAATAGCCTTTACAAAGGGATTACTAGCTTATTTAGACCCCACTGAGGTTTCACCGGTGGCGAAGCCTCCAACTGAGCACATCTTCAACCAAGGGCCCCCTCTTGAGCCATTCGGATCCCAGGGTAGTCCCACCAATCATCAATAAACCCAATCCGACTACCCCTTCCCCGAGCATCCACAATGGTCCAAACAGCACTAGCAAAGCCCTAATTAATCAGCTACGCCGCACCCATACTTGGCCTCGTGGTGGCACTGTAGCCCTGGCTTATTCTCGCATGAACTGGTCCTTAGATCTAAAGCAAGCAAACCACCATAACATCCAACCCATCCACATACCAGGCTTGCTTAGATCACCCATCGTATTGACCAGTTCACATTAACCAAAATATCATTGATGTATAATTAAATGTGTAGTGTTGTATGTCATCCCAATTAATTAAGCGAAGCAAAAAGGTAAAAACCCTTCCCGACTCTCTATCATATATTCTAGGTTACAAGGGTGGTTAAACAAATCTAGTAAACTTCCTACCATAGGATTCCCATCAAATTGACACAAGCATGCAGTTTTACAAACAAAACATTTATTTTAAAAACAGGATCAATATGCTTCAAGGACACTTGCCTTGCTCCGGCGGATAGGGTTGCTCAAGCGCTTCGAAGTCTTGATTTTGAAAATCCTCGTACACGATCTCTTGAGCACTTCCCTCTACTCGTTTTCACACATACAAGAATACACATACAAATCAACATGATGCACACACATTAATCAACATGCGATGATATGCATGCATGCAAAGTTTAATAATTAATTAACTACGATTGTTTATTAATTAGATGCAACTAGTTCATACGTGTTCATATTAGTTTACGGGGGTTTTAGAGTGGATTAATGCTGCTGAAAATAAAAAGACGATGCAACTACGATCAATTTACGTCTATTAGATTCAATATGGTCGCTAAAATTCGCATCGGAAACCTGGCCTACCGTAGATGCGATGGCTTTGAAGATCGTGGGATGGGGACGATGCGTAGACGAAGTAGATGCGCAAGGTCCTCCAGCAGCACGACAACGGCGACGTGATGGCGACGACGATCTCCGGCGAACGGTAGCGTCCTCCTTTTTTTCCTCCTCTTCTTCTCCTCCTTTTTCTCCCTTTTCTTCCCTGCGGCACAGCTCCTGGTGCTTTCTTTTTCCCTTAACCCGGCGGCTAGGGTTTTCTTTTCTGGGATCGGGAGAATTTACGGAGCCTTCGTGGCTTTTATAGGCGGCGGCGTCGAGTCCCGGTGCGGCACGTTCGACCGAGTCTGCCACCGACTCGGCCCTCGGCCTTGGCGCGCACGCTGTGGGCGACTCGGGCGCGTGGGGGCGTCGAGGCCAGGGTGCTGCGGGGCGGGGCCGCGTGGGATGCGCGGTGCGGGAGCGTGCGGCGCGGGGCAGGCGGGGCCCAGGCGGCGGGGTTGCGCGGCAGGCGCGCGGGCGAGGCCGGTCGGGCGGGAGCGCGCGTGGGCGCGCGGGATCGGCGGGGCGGTGCAGCGCTGGGGCTGGGTCAACGCGGGTGGCGCGTGGGAGCTAGGCCGTCGGCCTTGCCGGCCGTGGGTTTTCTCTTTTTTTTCTTTTTTTATATTATTATTATTATAATATTTTTTATTTTTTATTTTTTATTTTATTTTTTTATATATTATTATATATATTATTTACATATACTTTATATATATTATTATTATTATTTTTATACTTATTCCCTATTACAAGCTTTAGGCTATAATTATTATTTTCTTTTTTCTTCTTTTGCAACACCATATATGTATGTTTTATCATTTTCCTTTTATTCTATTAATACTTAATGCATGAACATGTATGCAATGCATGATGCGAAAAATGAGGGTGTTACAATCCATCACCAACTTGAAATCCCGCATTGGGCTTTCACTGTATCCATGTTTGGGGATGGTGAGTTTCTGGTGGAGTTCACCCATGATGACTATCGGGAGCTCGCCATCGAGACTGTAAGATCTATGTGTGCTGAATACATTGACTTGTAGTGAATACACTTGGCTTTGATGATAAAAGTTTTAAATATAACAAAAACACCTTTTTATCAAGGTCCGACTCTAGCTCCGAGCTACAGCAAGGTCCGATGACAGGTCCGGCTTGTTTTTGGGTAGCTCCGGCTACGTTAGAAACTAGGTCCGACTTCTTGGTAAGGTCCGACTAGCTTTGGTTAGCTCCGGTGAGTTTTATCTTTAGCTCCAGCATGTCTCTGTTAGCTCCGGCATATATTTGATAGCTCCGGCATATACTTGATAGCTCCGGCATGCTTTTGCTAAGCTCCGACGTACTGTGTCTAGCTCCAGTTTTAGGGTTGACTAGTTCCGACTAGTTTTGGTAAGCTCCGGATCTAGGACCTACTAGTTTTGGTAAGCTTCGGATCCAGGATCTACTAGTTTTTGTAAGCTCCGGCGCTAGGTTCTAATAGCTCTTGTTAGCTCCGGCTCAAGCTCCGGGTTGCTCTGGCAAGGTCCGGAACTTGACCGCAGTGATTCTGCTTTGCATTTGCAATGTTTCGTACTTGCTTTACTTGATTGGAAAGATTGCTTAGTATTCATTTGCTAAGTTTTTGGTGCGTTTTGGATGATACGGTTGATATCGTTTCTACTGTGGTTTTGCAACATGCTTATGTGAGGTTCTCATGTAAGGTGTTGTGTTGGGAACTAACTTGAGTCAAGTCGAGGACTTGGGCTCGTATGGATTGTTTGTTTGTTCATGTGCAGGTGTTGCTTGAGTTCAAGTCATGGCTGGTGACAGGATCCATTTGACTAGTCTCAGGAGGAGATGAGGTTCCAACAACCAAGTTCGGGAGGAACTGTGGTTAAGCAGGTCAGGAGGTCGCGCAGGATGATTGAATCAAGGGCAGTGCATATGGAGGTCGAAGGAAGGTGTTCGCACGTATGCATGCGGTGCATGACGTGGCAATATGCTTCTAGAGACGGATTATGGAAGAAAGATCTGATCGGAAGGATCGGATCGTATCGGTTGAAGACTTAGGCTGCTAGCTGAGTCGGTTATGGCTCGATATGGAAATATCGAGTTGGTTATGTTAGGATTTCGTGTGTGTCACGAAATTGAGTTGTTTAGGAATGTGGGATACGTTCCTAAGGTGTTTGGAAGTCTTAAGATTGCTTCTATCTGCGTATAGAAGAATCTTGAGCAGTTATGGTAAGTTCCGATTGTGATCGGATTAGGATTGGAGTCCTAGTTGAGATTGGGATGGCCTAAGGGCTGGTTATATAAGCAAGGGAAGGCCAAAGCTCGTGATAGACGACTTTGGGGACTGTTCCTCTTGTGTTCTATTGAATAAAATTCATAGTTTGAAGGAACTTTTGTGCCTTGTTCTTCCGACTTGTTCGAGACAAGTTTTACTCGTCGAGTTTCTGGACAGCACTACCTTTCGTCGGTGGTTTTATCATAACTCGAGTTTTATAGATCCAATTGACGTGATTCTTTTTGGGTTGTCTTCACAACTTGATTGTCTATCATCTGTCAGAATTTCACGGTCATTGGACTTGTGGTTTCTGAGCTACACGAGTTTCTTTGCAGCATTCCAGAAACTGTTTTTCTCGGGTAGGTCAGATTGACCATAGTCTGATCTTTCGATCATAAATTGAGTTTTTCTCGACGGATCTGAGTAATTATTTTTGTGTTGTCTTCGTGACTTGATTCTCTCTGATAACTATCACTTTTGTCACGGTGAAACACGTTTATATTAGTCTCACACACGATTTCTTTAAAAGGATCGTTTTTCTACCGAAGGGATTGGGGTTTTATTGTTTCCACTGCGAAAGATTTTTAATCTACCATTGACCCCCCCCCCTCTGGTAGCTTTTCACGTGCTCTTCAATCCTACAATTGGTATCAGAGCCACGGAGCTCTAATCCTTGTGATTTGCACGTGTTTTTGACTAATCATCATGGAGAAGTACTCCGCCAAACCTTGTGTGTTTTCTGGCATTGATTTCCAGGTTTGGAAGGCACGCATGGAGGCTTTCATCTAGGCGCAAGGCTTCGCAATATGGGAAAAGGTGTACAAACCTTATGAAGTCCCGTCTAACGATCAAGTTACGGCTACGAACCTCCGAGACGTCGACAACAACGACAAAGCCCGAAACTTGATCATCCAAGGACTCACTCAAAGCAACTTTGATCGTGTCGCGCACCTCCGGTCAGCATACGACGTTTGGAGAGCTCTCTGTGATTATCATGAAGGCTCCAACACAATCAAGGAGGTAAAACAAGATATGTTCAAAAAGGAATATATGCGTTTTGAGATGCAACCAGGTGAGTCTATCGATGACCTCTTTGCTCGGTTCAATAAAATTCTTAGCAACTTACGTAGTGTCAATGTTAATTTTTCTGATGCTGAGAATGCTAGACAACTTCTTAGTGCATTAGACATGTCAGTTTGGGAGATGAAAGTAACATCCATTCGTGAATCAACCGTCATGAGTTCTCTTACATTAGATGTACTTTATTCCAAACTAAAAACTCATGAAATTGACATCCTAGCACGTAAGAACCCAAACAAGTCTATTGCATTTGTCTCACAACGTGATACGTCTAGCTCCGGCCAATCATCATTCTGCAGTACTCTTGCTTTGTTGTCCTCACTAACCCTGGAGCAGATCGAAGAATTTCCAGAAGAGGAGTTGGCACTCATTTCTACTAGATTCTCAAAAGCACTGCAAAATGTGAGAACTAGAAGGAGAGGAAGCTCCGGACCTCAACGCTATTTTGAATGTGGTAAAACAGGACACTTTCGTACAGAATGCCCTAACCTTTCAGGTCCGACCACCCAGGAAGAAAAACAAAGCAAGGTCTGGACCTCCTCTGGAAATTCCAACAAGAAGAAGAAAGGTACCATAGGACGCAAGATGATCAACAGCTTCATCACCGCGCTTCAAGAGCTCAGTTCAAGTGACATGGACTTTGAAAGTGATGAAGAGAATGATGACCTGGCCAACATATGTTTCATGGCGGGCAAAGCAAAATCAAGATCAAGTCAGGAGGAAGCAGAACACAACAGTGACGATGATGAGGTATGTTCAACCTGTAATGAAATGTGTGATGCTATTTCCCGTGCCACTGTTATTGTCAAGAAAAAGGACAAAAATCTTAGGGACAATGCTGCTAAAATTGAGTCACTAGAATCTGAAATTAATCGTTTGAAATCCTTAATTCCTAGTGATGATTCTTGTTCCTCATGTGACTTAATATATGAACAATTGTCCTCCCTAAGAAGTGCACACTCCTCCACTCTAGACAGACTTGATGAAGAAATTGAAAAGAACAAAAAGCTTGCTGCACATAATAATAAAAACTTAAAAGATGCTTCTTGTTCTACAGATGATTTGCATTGTTCTGCATGTGAAAGTCTTGATAAGAAACTAAAAGATGCAATGAATGAAATTTCCATTCTGAACAATGCTTTACGATCTCATGAAGTTAAAAATTGTTCCAATTGCAAACTAAAAGGAAAAACTTTGTGTGCAAACTGCCTAGACTTGTCTAAAAAACTTGATGACATGAATAGGACACTAGGTCGGTTCTGTAATGGGAATAAGAATCTAAACTTGTTGCTAAACTCTTCCAAGTCTTGCAAAGATAAAACTGGTTTAGGTTTTGATTCTCATGTTCATGCTAAGGCTCATCCACCTAAAATTGTAAAGTCATTAGGAAGTGGTTTGATTCAAACAGTTCCTAAACAAAAAGGAGTGGTTTTCAAATCTGCAGGAGTGATGCCTCACTCGGTTTCAAATAAAATTATTGCTTTCTCATCTAGACATGAACACAAAGTTAAATTTCATTGTACCTTCTGTGGTAGAGATGGTCATGTCATAGATTTTTGTTATAGACTAGCTAAACAACAGAAAAAGGAAAGAAAAATTGCTAGATCTTATAACTTTCATGCAATTAGAAAAACACAACCTGCTTTAGTGAGTCAGAAATTTGAAAAGGTAGCTTCCGGACCTTCTGGTAAGAATTCCGTAAAAGCAGCTCCGGTAGTTCCGATAGCTCCGAGAGCTACCGGATCTTCTATTGTTCCCTCCGGAGCTTCAGTTTTTGCCTCCGGACCTTCGGTTTTTACCTCCGGAGCTACTGGTTTTCACTCTAAACAAGTAACAACTTCTAAATCAACTGTTAAGAATAGAAAACCTCAATCTTTGACTCATAAACCTGCTGTTTTGTCTCAGCTTTCGCGTGTTTTTCCTGCTGCACATCGCGTGACTCAGTACTGGATTCCTAAATGCCTTTTAACTAACCCCAGTATTGAGTCATCGACGTATTGTGCTTCTATGTAGGTTACACGCTTGAGGAAGGAGAATATTTGGATTGTGGATTCAGGTTGCTCACGCCACATGACCGGTAACAAAGATTGGTTCTCCTCCCTCTCCTTTGTGTCACGTGTAGAGAATGTTACTTTTGCCGATAATTCTTCAACTCCTATAATTGCTAAGGGTTCGGTTAGAGTAAATGATCACTACACTTTGAAGGATGTGGCACTTGTCAAAAATTTGAAATACAACTTGCTTTCTGTTTCACAATTGCTAGATGAAAATCTAGAAATTATTTTCAATAAAAACTGCTGCAAAGTTGTAGGTTCAAATAGTGAGCTTATTTTTAACATGTCTCGGTTTGGAAGAGTTTTTAAAGCTGATTTTGATATGTCTTCCTCTAAGCATAGGTGTCTAGTTGCTAATGATTCAAAAGACTTATATTTTTGGCATCGTAGACTTGGTCACGTAGGCTTTGATCACCTAACGCGTATTAGTGCTCTTGATTGTATACGTGGGCTGCCTAAGCTTAAAGGGGACAAAGAAATTGTGTGCTCTTCTTGTAGACATGCTAAGATGGTTGCAGGTTCACATACTCCTCTCACAATGATCATGACAATTGAACCATGTCAACTTTTGCACCTTGACACCGTAGGACCTTCACGTGTTCAATCTTTCGGAGGTAAATGGTACGTTCTTGTTATCGTTGATGATTATTCTAGATACTCTTGGGTTTACTTTATGGCGTCTAAGAATGAAGCTTTTAGTCACTTTAGAACCTTATTTCTTAGATTATCAATTGATCACCCAGGATCATTAAAAGCAATTAGAAGTGATAATGGAACTGAATTTAAAAATCAATTTTTTGATCACTTTTGTGCTGAAAATAGAATAGATCATCAATTTTCTTCACCATATGTACCTCAAAATAACGATGTTGTAGAAAGAAAGAACAGAACCTTAGTTGAGATGGCTAGGACTATGCTTGATGAATATCAAACTCCTAGGAAATTTTGGGCTGATGCGTTAGCAACCGCTTGCTATATCTCAAATCGTGTTTTCTTGCGTGCTAAGCTAGGTAAAACACCATATGAGCTCCGGTTTGGACATGGGCCTAGTGTTACACACTTTCGAGTCTTTGGATGCAAATGCTTTGTTAAGAAACATGGTAATCTTGATAAATTTGAACCTAGATCCATTGATGGCATGTTTCTTGGTTATCCATCTCATACTAGAGGCTACCGTGTGCTTTTGCTTGACACTAAAAAAATTGTAGAGACTTGTGAAGTGTCTTTTGATGAAGCTAGCCCAGGTACTAGCTCCGGTGTTGCAGGACCAGATCCGTATCCTCAGGGGGAGGGTATTTTCGAAGACGGTGAAGAGCCGGTGATACTGCCTGGTAGTTCCGAAGCTGACACGTATCCAGCACCGGACATTGAACAAGCTCCGGCTATCACCTCTGCTGGTCCTGATCGTCCACAAGTCACAAGCTCATCAATCTACGATGAACCTAATGAAGAAGAAGCTTGTGAGACGTCTGTTCCCCAACGTTGTTACAAAGATCATCCCCCACAACAGATGATTGGAAGCTTGCACGAACGAGTCACACGGTCCAGGTTTTGCGATCCAAACTCTCATGCTCATTCTGCTTTTGTTGCTTCTTTTGAACCCAAAGATATATCACACGCACTCACTAATGAATCTTGGATTATTGCCATGCAAGAAGAGTTAGAAAATTTTGAAAGAAATAATGTTTGGAAACTTGTACCTCCACCTCAAGGTCACACTTTAATTGGAACTAAATGGGTATATAAAAATAAACAAAGTGAGGATGGGGTTGTGGTTAGGAATAAGGCTAGGTTGGTTGCTCAAGGTTTCACTCAAGTTGAAGGTCTAGATTTTGATGAAACTTTGCTCCTGTCGCTAGATTAGAAGCCATAAGAATTTTGTTAGCTTTTGCAGCATCTAAAGGTTTTAAGCTATATCAAATGGATGTTAAAAGTGCTTTTCTTAATGGCTACATAGATGAGGAGGTTATGTCAAACAACCACCAGGTTTTGAAAATCCAGATTTTCCTAATCATGTTTACAAACTGTCCAAAGCCTTATACGGTCTCAAACAAGCCCCTAGAGCATGGTATGATAGGTTAAAAACATTCTTACTTAAAAAGGGGTTTACCATGGGCAAGGTTGATAAAACTCTTTTTGTGCTTAAGCATGGCAATGACTCATTATTCGTTCAAGTGTATGTGGATGATATTATCTTTGGTTGTGCTTCTCATGATCTTGTGTCCAAGTTTTCAGCTATGATGAGTTCTGAATTTGAAATGAGTATGATGGGTGAACTCACTTACTTTTTGGGGCTGCAAATCAAGTAAACCAAGGAGGGTACCTTTGTGCATCAAACGAAGTATACCAAAGACCTCCTAAGGCGCTTCAACATGGACAAAAGCAAGCCTCTTCGGACACCAATGGGAACAGCAACAACACTTGAACTTGATGAAGATGGTGAATCCGTGGATCAAAAAGAATATAGAAGCATGATCAGATCACTTTTGTACCTCACGGCATCAAGACCGGACATACAATTCAGCGTATGTCTTTGTGCACGGTTTCAAGCTTCCCCACGTGTTTCACATCGTCAAGCCGTAAAAAGGATTCTCAGGTACTTACATGGAACCCAAGAATTTGGCATTTTTCTTCCTTCTTCCTCAACCGTTACTTTGAAAGCTTTTTTGGATGCTGATTTTGGGGGTTGTAGGATTGATAGGAAAAGTACTTCCGGTGCTTGTCATTTTCTTGGTAATTCTCTTGTTGCTTGGTCCTCTAGAAAACAAAATTCAGTTGCACAATCCCCAGCCGAATATGAATATGTAGCTGCTGCTAGTGCTTGCTCACAAATTCTTTGGATTGTTCAAACACTTAAGGACTATGGGGTTGATCTAGATAGTGTTCCACTATTTTGTGATAACACTAGTGCTATTTGCATTGCCAAAAACCCCGTGCAACATTCTAGAACTAAGCACATTGACATTAGGTATCACTTTCTCCGAGATAATGTTGAAAAAGGAAATATTGTGCTTCACCATGTAGATATCGAACATCAATTGGCTGACATTTTACAAAACCTTTGGATTTCACTCGTTTTTGTTTCATTCGTAGTGAAATAGGGGTTATGCACTCTCATGGCTTAAATTGAGGGGGACTTTTTGAAACTTGGGAAGTCTATGTGTGAATCTGAAATTAAAATAATATGAGCATAGTATTTCATACATATATGACTTTGTGATTCCTTTTACATGCTGAAAGTTCTTGCTACATTACTCGTGTTATACATATTGTAGTTTTTCCCATGTCTAGTAATTGGAATAATTACTTACACTAAAACTGGTCATGGTCGAACTTTCTTGCTGTTTTGAACTTGTTGCATGCTCACAAATGCTTTTAATCATAAAGAATTAATCAAGAAATCAACTCACATGTTGAGTTTTTATGAACTAATATAAATTGAGAAAAGATCAAGAGAATATGCATGCATCGCACTTCTTCTTTTGAGATGGCTTATCATTGCACTTAGATATGAACTTGGAAGAAGTTGTGTATGACTAAAACCATGTCCTTAAGCTTCTGATTGTCAAATGACGTAGGCTTGGCTTGGTTTGTTAGAATAAGGCAGATGCGCATATAATCTCTTGCAAATATCATATTATCTAAATTTATGCTTTGAAAAATAATAAAATGCAGCAACAAGTGTCATGCTTTCAGGTTTTATAATAGTTGAGTTTGTGAGATCATGACCTGCTAAAATTGAAAATCACACTTGCTCTCTAGCATGGCTTACACTACCTTATGTATCTCATTGATGTGATAGTGTAAGTTACTTGATAGTATGACTTGGGTGAGCTTTGTTTATATGTATATGTTATAATATGCTCATATCAACTAAAGAGGGAGAGATAATTTGTTTATATCTCATAACAATTAAAATTTCTCTTTTACCTTGCTGAATACATTGTCAAAGGGGGGGAGATTAATCACACATTCAAAAAGGGAGAAATAAGCATGAAGAGAATATGTGCATAAGGAGAGTTAATAAAGGGGGAGAGATTTTCATTTTAATAAAGGGGGAGAGATTTCCATTTTCTTCTCTTTTTACTTTTGATTTACAAATGGGGAGAAATTATTTTCAAAACATTTATTGAAAATAAGCCAATGTTCGGAATTTTAAATGGTGTTGCCAATGCATTCATCAAGGGGAGATTGTAAGACCTATGTGTGTTGAATACATTGGCTTGTAGTGAATACACTTGGCTTTGATGATAAAAGTTTTAAATATCACCAAAACACCTTTTTATCAAGGTCCGACTCTAGCTCCGAGCTACAGCAAGGTCCGACGACAGGTCCGGCTTGTTT
The DNA here is from genome assembly GCA_036927565.1 of Tuctoria greenei. Taxonomy (NCBI): domain Eukaryota; kingdom Viridiplantae; phylum Streptophyta; class Magnoliopsida; order Poales; family Poaceae; genus Tuctoria; species Tuctoria greenei. Next base: position 181,096,250 of record JAYESD010000005.1, read on the forward strand.
TTGGGTAGCTCCAGCTACGTTAGGAACTAGGTCCGACTTCTTGGTAAGGTCCGACTAGCTTTGGTTAGCTCCGATGAGTTTTCTTTAGCTCCGGCATGTCTCTGTTAGCTCCGGCATATATTTGATAGCTCCGGCATATACTTGATAGCTCCGGCATGCTTTTGCTAAGCTCCGACGTACTGTGTCTAGCTCCGGTTTTAGGGTTGACTAGTTCCGACTAGTTTTGGTAAGCTCCGGATCTAGGATCTACTAGTTTTGGTAAGCTCCGGATCCAGGATCAACTAGTTTTTGTAAGCTCCGGTGCTAGGTTCTAATAGCTCTTGTTAGCTCCGGCTCAAGCTCCGGGTTGCTCTGGCAAGGTCCGGAACTTGACCGTAGTGATTCTGCTTTGCATTTGCAATGTTTCGTACTTGCTTTACTTGATTGGAAAGATTGCTTAGTATTCATTTGCTAAGTTTTTGGTGCGTTTTGGATGATACGGCTGATATCGTTTCTACTGTGGTTTTGCAACATGCTTATGTGAGGTTCTCATGTAAGGTGTTGTGTTCGGAACTAACTTGAGTCAAGTCGAGGACTTCGGCTCATATGGATTGTTTGTTTGTTCATGAGCAGGTGTTGCTTGAGTTCAAGTCATGGCTGGTGACAGGATGCATTGGACTAGTCTCAGGAGGAACTGTGGTTGAGCGGGTCAGGAGGTCACGCAGGATGATTGAATCAAGGGCAGTGCATATGAAGGTCGACGGAAGGTGTTCGCACATATGCATGCGGTGCATGACGTGGCAATATGCTTCTAGAGACGGATTATGGAAGAAAGATCTAATCGGAAGGATCGGATCGTATCGGTTGAAGACTTAGGCTGCTAGCTGAGTCGGTTATGGCTCGGTATGGAAATATCGAGTTGGTTATGTTAGGATTTTGTGTGTGTCACGAAATTGAGTTGTTTAGGAATGTGGGATACGTTCCTAAGGTGTTTGGAAGTCTTAAGATTGCTTCTATCTGCGTATAGAAGAATCTTGAGCAGTTATGGTAAGTTCCGATTGTGATCGGATTAGGATTGGAGTCCTAGTTGAGATTGGGATGGCCTAAGGGCTGATTATATAAGCAAGGGAAGGCCAAAGCTCGTGATAGACGACTTTGGGGGCTGTTCCTCTTGTGTTTTATTGAATAAAATTCATAGTTTGAAGGAACTTTTGTGCCTTGTTCGTCCGACTTGTTCCAGACAAGTTTTACTCGTCGAGTTTCTGGACAGCACTACCTTTCATCGGTGGTTTTATCATAACTAGAGTTTTATAGATCCAATTGACGTGATTCTTTTTGGGTTGTCTTCACAACTTGATTGTCTATCATCTGTCAGAATTTCACGGTCATTGGACTTGTGGTTTCTGAGCTACACGAGTTTCTTTGCAGCATTCCAGAAACTGTTTTTCTCGGGTAGGTCAGATTGACCATAGTCTGATCTTTCGATCATAAATTGAGTTTTTCTCGACGGATCTGAGTAATTCTTTTTGTGTTGTCTTCGTGACTTGATTCTCTCTGATAACTATCACTTTTGTCACGGTGAAACACGTTCAGATTAGTCTCACACACGATTTCTTTAAACAGATCGTTTTTCTACCGAAGGGATTGTTTCGGTTGTCCTTCCTTTTTTCAAACATTTTCTTCCTCGTATTGTCTTCACTTTTTTCTTTCCAGTCCTAGCTACCGGCCTGTTGCATTTTCCTATTACTACTACTTTACAGACCGCTTTACAGGCCCTGCTGCGGGCGATCTCCTGGCAACTCCACCGGTTTGGGGACAAGGAGGGTTTGCCATCGGAAAATTCGAACTAATTTTTCACAGATAGTACATCCATGAACAAGAACACCAAGTACATTTAACTTAAAAACATTACTCCCTCCATCCCAAAATACTTGTCCCTTTCGATGGAGGGAGTATCTCCGTCCCAAAATACTTGTCGCTTTGGATGGAGGGAGTATATTACGAACACATGAAAAGATAAACTACAACTAAAACCATGAAATGAAAAACTACAACTAAAAACATGAAACGAAAAACTACAACTAAAAACATGAAAAGAAAACACCTAAATACTACTCTACTCAGCCTCCACCTCCTCCTCCTCGGGTGGGTCCTCGGGCTCCTGACCCTCCTCTAGCGCCTCGGGCTCCGGCGGCGGAAGGTGACCCAGTCTCAAGGCCGCTGCCACGATGAGGTTGCGACGACCCGCGACGCCGAGCTCGGCCGCCATCGTCTCCCAGAGGGAGTCAAGACGAGAGGCCTCGTGCGAGAGGCCGAAGACGTAGTGGCCCGTGGTGTCCATTCCAGTACTTTGTGGAAGGGTACCGAGCCCAAGGCGTTCCATGGAGTGAGATGTATCCGTAAATACATCTCGGGCCATGTTGAACAGGAGGGTATCCTTCACGCGCGGCGGCGAGGGGGAGTCCAGCCGCGGCTGCTTACCGGTGGCCGGGTCCCTCGGCGGGCTTGGTGGCGGAGGGTTGCTCGAGCTCGAAAGCACTTGCTGTATACTAGCCGCGGCTAGGTTTTGTGGAGAGAAGAGAGGATGTTGGAACGGTTGTGCGGAAAAGACGATGGCGCGGGTGACCATCTTATACTCCCTCCATCCCAAGTGAACTCTATTTTTAGGATTCAAACCGCACATTAGTCAACACATAAACTTACCCTAACACCCTTCATCAATACATATCCTCCCACTTTCCATTCAATGCTAGCAAGTTGCTACGGCAACAAAGGACAGTAGCTGAAAATGTGCAGAGCACACAGTTGACATGACCATACAGTGAAAGTAAAGTTGAGCTGGGACAAAAAAAATTGGCTGGAAATAACTACCCACAGATCACCATCCCTCTTCTCCGCGCGTACTAAAAATCACCGGGCATCTAATCGTCTTCTCCGCGCGTACTAATAAAGAGTAGTAAGACGACACACCAACCTCTACTCCGCCACACACACCATCCTCTTCTCCGCGCGTACTCTTCCTCTCCATCGTGCGCGCCCTCATTGGTTCCCTTCGAAGCCCATGGAGTTCCTCTTGCCGCACGATATTGCGGTCCTGATCGCGGGGGTGGGTCGCCGCAAACTCCACCCAGCCCATGGACGACCTCTCCAGTCTGCGCGCCACCTGCATGGCCATGCACGCGGCGTGCCGTGATCCCGCCATGGGCGGGCACGTGGCGCTGGAGCGGGAGAGCAGCTGGAAGTGGTTCCAACGGCACGGGAACGGGAGCTATGACGCCCTCGTGGAGTGCCTGGCCAACGTGGGTAACCCTCATGCGTGATACGTCACTGGGTTCAACCTCGTCTTCAACTACGGCCACGTGCAGGCGCAGCGGGGCACCCAGTTCCTTGCCAGGGCGGCCGCGAACGGCCACAAGGTGACGGCCTACGTCCTCGCCATGCACCGCTATGACACCGATCGCGGGGACCGCGATGCCCTCGAGTATATCCGGCAGGTCGAGGCGAGGCCCATTGTCGACGACAACGCGGTCGGGTCCGTCGCGATGAAGAGGACCAACACAGAGTGCTGCCGGTGTCGAAATCAAGCCATGCAGAGGCTTGACGTTTTCGTGAGCTGGAGGTTTCTGCGTAGGCCTCCTCCGGGACCGCCGCTGGTGGCGCTGCCCGAAATTGACGATTACATTTGCCGCTGCCCAACAGGGGGGAACCAGGGGCCTGCCCGCTGCGGCTGGCGAGGGTGGTACGAGTGGACCGTCTTCTATACTGAGAACAGTAGGATTGAGCGCGAGTATGACCTGTTCTGCCATAACGTGTTGTACTCTATGGATTATATTACCTCCATTCCCTTTTGGATGCGCTACCCCTAGTTCTCGCAACGCCAATGAAAAGTGAACAAAGGGAGTACTATATATAAAATAGACTTGTATAATGCATGTTGATGTTTTCCTCCTATATATGCATGCTCGTCTCTAATGAATGTTGCACTTGTTGTGTTTCCCCTATGCGCGCTCGTCTTTTGTTTAGCCCCGTTTGCATCAATGAAAACAACATGACAAAACGTGAAAAGAAAAAATATCAAAAAAACAAGAGAAACACAACATCACGACTCGAGATGTTTTTCAATTCACGCACGAAGTGGGTTAAAGGTTAAACTTGGCGTCGTTAAAGGAGATGTTTTTCGATAAAAGGAGAATTTTTCGATAATAAATCAGACACATTGTTCATGAACATAAAAGACATATTACATTAACATACTACCAAGACATATATTACAAACAAGAGTAAAGAAAACATGGACGAAAAACACATAGAAACAAGAACAAAACTACTCCTAATCCTATTTTACTCGGAGGCCTCATCCACCTCCACCGCCACGCGCGCCGCGGACGACGCATCCTCCGGCGGCTCCGCCTCCGCCTCCGACGGCGGCGGCAAAAGCGACGCTGTGCAGAATTTTCCAGCGGCCCTGTACCCCCAGCAACCTCCGCGATCGTCTCATGGAGGGCGTCGAGACGAGCGGCCGCAAAGCTTAACCTGAACAAGTAATAGCCGGCGGAGTCCATGCTGGGGAGCTGGGGAAGCCTCCCAAGACCCAGACGGTGACATATGAGAGATGTATTGTTAAATACATCCCACGACATTGTGTCCAGCGCTCTTGCATGTTCGACGGCGGAGGACACGTCGTCTTCGACATCTTTAATTCAACGCGTTAATTCGTTGATGCGGGCGGTAAAGAGGCGGACAGTTTCCTGTAACCAGTCGGGCTGAGGAGATGCGGGCGCTGCCATCAGTTCCACCGGCATTGCTGGCAGCGATGGAAACGGAGAAGGAGGTTCGGAGGACGTCGATGGCCTAGAGCGCTTCGGCGGGGGGCTACCCATTTGTGTGGCGACAGAGGTGCAGAGAAAGAGCGAGAGGTGGTCGACGGTGGCGGAGGGAGAAGTTTGGAGGCTAGGATCTAAGGAGCGGTGCGGCGGAGAAGCAAGAGAACGGTGAGCCATTATAGCGGGTCGTCGTCTAATAGCAGGCGTGTGGTGAGGGGTCCCCGTCTCGGCGTCGGTTTTTCACAGGCGGTTTTTAAGTTTATCTCAGGTGGGTTTTAGTTACCAACTGCCTGATAAGATATTTAATCAAGAATATTAATTAAGAAGAAGTAAATATCTTCACACACGGTTGGTACCTAATAACCGTCAAGGAAGATTTTTATCTCATACGTGTATTACTTACCAACCGCCTGAGATAATGCCCGATACTATTCTTTAGTTTCATTATCCCTTGCTTCTTTTTTTATTTAGATTCCAATATAAATACTCAAACATGTTTAGATTCTGCAAATTCTGTCCAAATTTGATGATTATTTCTTCTACATTTGTATAAAATCAACATCTACCGCATGAACAAAATATTTTAAAACTTGTATAGCTGACATTGTAATATTTTGGTAAATACCAAATTAATTGTTACTCACATATTATTCACATTTGTGTATCGCATAAAAAAAGATCCTTCACTCAAATTTGTTTGTATGAACATATTTGTATCATTTATACATGTATGAATTTTGTTAATTTTTTTTAAAAGCATTCCAACATGTCAAACTTCAAATTATCCATCATTCTAACTAAATGCTCATATACATATGAGGCATTCATCAAATTATGAACACACATTGATTCAAAAAAAATTTAAAAAATCTGAAAAAATTCATAGAGGTTGGTATGATGAGTAAAAATGTCCACTAAAAAAATAAATGATAAAGGCATTATATTCATCAAGATAGAAAAATGAAAAATAGCATTTGTTGTATGTTTTTTATGTTCTAACCAATTTCAAAAGATCTATGAAGTGAAATTTAATGGTAACCTTTACTTATCAATAATATTACAAGAAAATGGAATTTGACTTTTTAAAGGACCCACATTTAATCAAGAATATTAATTAAGAAGAAGTAAATATATTCACAGGCGGTCGGTACTAAATAACCGTCTGAGAAGATGTTTATCTCAGGCGGATATTACTTATCAACCGCCTGAGATAATGCCAGATACTGTTCTTCAGTTTCCTTATCCCTTGCTTCTTTTTTATTTAGATTTCAATATAAATACTCAAACATGTTTAGATTCTGCAAATTGTGTCCAAATTCGATGATCCTTTCTTCTACATTTGTATAAAATTAACATATACCACCTGAACAAAATATTTTAAAACTTGTATAGCTGACATTGTAATGTTTTGGTAAATATCAAATGAATTTTTGCTCACATATTATTCACATTTGTGTATCTCATAAAAAAAAAGATCCTTCACTCAAATTTGTTTGTATGAACATATTTGTATCATTTATACATGTATGAATTTTGTTAATTTTATTTAAAAGCATTCCAACATGTCAAACTTCAAATTATCCATCATTCTAACTAAATGCTCATATATACATATGAGGCATTCATCAAATTATGAACACACATTGATTTAAAAAAAATTTAAAAAAATCTGAAAAAATTCATAGTGGTTGGTATGATGAGTAAAAATGTCCACTAAAAAAATAAATGAAAAAGGCATTATATTAATCAAGATAGAAAAATGAAAAATAGCATTTGTTGTATGTTTTTTATGTTCTGACCAATTTCAAATGATTTATGAAGTGAAATTTAATGGTAACCTTTACATATCAATAATATTACAAGAAAGTGGAATTTTGCCTTTTTAAAGGACCCACATTTAATCAAGAATATTAATTAAGAAGAAGTAAATATCTTCTCAGGCGTTTGGTAAGTATAACCCGTCTGGGGTAACCATCTTCTTTGGCAGTCGGTACTTAAAATCCGCCTGAGAAAATTGGAGTTTATGTATACCCCTCGGCAGCGTAGGAAAAACCTAACCCGAGCGAAACACTTAGACTCCGTTAGGCTGCCAAAATTTCGTTTGCCGCCAAGTGTTCGCCCTCGTCACTTCCAGGTACGCCGCCGAACTTCGCTTCGTCACTTCCAGGTACGCCCTCATCGCTGAAAAAGAGTGTCTCTTCTCGTCTGCAGCTACCTCGCCTCGCCTCACCTCACCATCCAAATCCAAGTGCCACACTTTGCGATTCTTGATAATAGAAAAAGGCTGGAGGATTTGCTTTTTGTCCCTTGCTTGATCAATTATAGGTCCGGAGCTAGGCGTCACCTAGTAAACCTCAAGAACGTGGTCGCCACTTTGAACGAAGCTAGCCTATTTAGAATAAGAAGACAAAATTGCCACCGGTGCAGCTGGAGCAATCGGCTCAGCCGGAGCAGCCGGCCCACCCTCCTACTACATCATCGCCGGGGGAGGAGGAGGAGGAGGAGGACGATGATGATGACGACGATGACGACGGCGACGACAACGGCGACCGCCACCACCACCACCACCACGACGAGGAGGAGGAGGACCGCTTGTCGTGGTTTGAGAAGTTGGGGGAGAGGGCGGAGGAGGCGAGGCCGGCAGAGTAGTTTTTAGGAGTTCTTGTACATATTTCTTTTGTAGTTTTAGGAGTTCTTGTACATGTTTAGCTTCAATTCTGTTCTTGTACATATTTCTTGTGTTTTGTAATATATATGTGTTCATTCGTGTCAATGAATACTGGTGTGTTAGAATTTCTGGATTTCAATCAAGTGAATGTGCTCTAAGTTTAGTGATGTGTTAATCTGTCACAAGTGAACCGAGCAAATTGGACAAAAACAAAAGATCCTAGGGTTTGAAGCTCATCTTGATTTGTAATTGCAAAGCTAAAGGAGACAAACAATGACTTTAAGCGCGTCTCGCATCGCTTTGTGATCGATGGACATCCGATGTGTCGCCCATCGTTGTATCCTATTTGGGTTTCTTACGTAGTGTAATTGGTTGATCATGTTTGCAGTTCGTGCACGTTAGACATAGCTAGAATTAAAACAACTCGGACCTCGGTCATGTTTAACAACACTAACATGCATGCATATATATATAACTCAAACAGTATATGATGATCTTTCAACAAAAAGAGAAAACACACATATAACATCATGAAACATGATCATGGATCGAGGTCGCACATACTTGTTGAACATAGAACAGAAATAGTATTAGACAATAGACATAGAAGAAAAGAACATATAGAACAGGTGCGAAGGATTAGTCCCACCCCGGAAAGTTGAGGTCGGTGCACCGACGTTATAAGGCATGGCGCACAGTTGCAGTTAAAAATCCGAATGAAAGTAATGCATGCAGGACTAGGCCCATGTTCGCTGCAAGGCGTCCCCTGGCACGGACGCGTGGTCACGAAGTTGGCTTAGGCGTGTACGGACAGATTTTTTTTATATAATGAAAAAATTGTTTTTCCCCGCGTGTAAATTTACTCCTAATGGGATGCGTCGAGCCGTTGGGACCGAGAGGATGCGAACCGCGGTTTCGAGGAAACCGAGGCCACCGACTGGTTCATAATTAATAGCGGTTTCCTCTAGCGTCCGATCGTCTCGACACGCCCGCTTAGATGACGACCCGCTATAAAGGCTCACCGTCCTCTTGATTCTCCGCTGCACCACTCCCTAGATCCTAGCCTCTAAACTTCTCCCCCCGCCACCGTCGACCACCTCTCGCTCTTTCTCTACACCTCCGTCACCACACAAATGGGTAGCCCCACGCCGAAGCGCTCTAGGCCATCGACGTCCTCTGAACCTCCTTCTCCGTTTCCATCGCCACCGGCAATGCCGGTGGAACTGATAGCGGCGCCCGCATCTCCGCCCGCGGCGCCTGCACTTCCTCATCCCAGTTGGGTTGAGCTGACTCTCAGACTTCTCACTGACGGCATCGACGAATTCGATCGGCGCCTTAAGGTGGCCACCGACGCCAAGTCCGCCACCGCTCATAGCGCACTAGCGCTCAACGCAGTGGTGCGGAAGGTCTTTTCTTACACAGATCGCTCGTGTCGCTGTCTGGGTCTTGGGACCCTTCCCCTACACATGATCATGGACACCGCGGGCCACTACTGCTACGGGTTGATGATTGTGGCTGGTCGTCTCAACACCCTCCACGAGACGATCACGGAGGTTGCTGGGGTAGAGGGCCTCCTGAAGATTAAGCATTGCGTCGCCGGGAAGCTTCGGACTGTGAGAGAGGTTGAGGAGTATGAGGCGTCTTGGGCAGTGGCAGCAGTAGAGGAGGCGGAGCAGGAGGCATCTCTTGAGGCGGAGGTGGACGCGGCTATGGAGGCGGTGGCAGCGGCAGAGGAGGAGCAGGAGGAGGCGACAGCGGCGGCAGAGGCGGAGGCAGAGGCGGCAGCAGCGGCGGCAGCGGCGGAGGAGGAGGAGGAGGAGGCGGCACCAGCGGCCGAGGCAAAGGAGGTGGCAGCGGCGGAGGAGGAGGACGTGGTTTTCTCCCAGTAGAGTAGTATTAGGAGTAGTTTATCTATTTCGTGATCTCTGAGTAGAGTAGTATTAGGTGTAGTTTATCTTGTTCTTGTTGTCTCTACGTGTTTTCCTATTACTTGTTTGTTAATGAAATATGTCTTTTTGTTCATGAACAATGTGTTCTATATATGCAGTATTGAAAAACTTCTTTTATCGAAAACATCTGCTATACGTTTGTAACTTGGGACAGTCTATATTTCTTGTGGCTGAATGAATGAAATCCGGTAAACATTATCCTTACAAGTAATAGAACTAACAACAGACATGATGCATAATTAACTTGATTAGGAAATTACGTCATCTAAATTGCTAACTAGTCCATCGCCTGATGCAACAGGTGCATGAAAAGTACTTTATCCGTTGTAACTAATATCCGCTGGTGGAACCTTTCAACCATGCCACATTGGTCCGGCCTGGCGGCCTCACGACGGAGCTCATCATCCACCTGGATCACTACCTCGACTATACGCCGCCGGTCCACCCCAACTCATCGGCCTCCTCGTCATCAGGCGACTCTTCTGACGGACACTCCTCGGTGTCCTTGAACTCTACGGGGGACACCTTCCCGCGGCCGAAGAGATTCTACTGGCGGCGTGGGGAAGTGGATGAGGCGGATAAGTAGCTCTTTTAGTATGGCTACCAAATTGTCCTAGCTCATGTGTTATGTTTCCTATGGAAACTAAAAATCCTTTATAAATCCTATCCTTCAAAGGGAGCATATGTTTGAGAGGATTACGACTGGATTAATTTCTGTGAAAAGATTTCCTGTTTAACATTTCGGTTGTCCTTCCTTTTTTTTCAAACATTTTCTTCCTCGTATTGTCTTCACTTTTTTCTTTCCAGTCCTAGCTACCGGCCTGTTGCATTTTCCTGTTACTACTACTTTACAGACCGCTTTGCGGGCCTCACTGCGGGCGATCTCCTGGCAACTCCACCGGTTTGGGGACAAGGAGGGTTTGCCATCGGAAAATTCAAACTAATTCTGCACAGATAGTACATCCATGAACAAGAACACCAAGTACATTTAACTTAAAAACATTACTCCCTCCGTCCCAAAATACTTGTCCCTTTCGATGGAGGGAGTATCTCCGTCCCAAAATACTTGTTGCTTTGGATGGAGGGAGTATATTACAAACACAAGAAAAGATAAACTACAACTAAAACCATGAAATAAAAAACTACAACTAAAAACATGAAACGAAAAACTACAACTAAAAACATGAAAAGAAAACACCTAAATACTACTCTACTCAGCCTCCACCTCCTCCTCCTCGGGTGGGTCCTCGGGCTCTTGACCCTCCTCTAGTGCCTTGGGCTCCGGCGGCGGAAGGTGACCTAGTCTCAAGGCCGCTGCCACGACGAGGTTGCGACGACCCGCGATGCCGAGATCGGCCGCCATCGTATCCCAGAGGGAGTCAAGACGAGAGGCCACGTGCGAGAGGCCGAAGACGTAGTGGCCCGTGGTGTCCATTCCAATACTTTGTGTAAGGGTACCAAGCCCAAGGCGTTCCATGGAGTGAGATGTATCTATAAATACATCTCGGACCATGTTGAACAGGAGGGTATCCTTCGCGCGCGGCGGCGAGGGGGGGGGGTCCAGCCACGGCCGCTTACCGGCAGTCGCGTCCCTCGGCGGGCTCGGTGGCAGAGGGTTGCTCGAGCTCGAAAGAATTTGCTGTATACTAGCCGCGACTAGGTTTTGTGGAGAGAAGAGAGGATGTTGGAACGGTTGTGCGGAAACGATGGCGCGGGTGACCATCTTATACTCCCTCCGTCCCAAGTGAACTCTATTTTTAGGATTCAAACCGCACATTAGTCAACACATAAACTTACCCTAACACCCTTCATCAATACATATCCTCCCACTTTCCATTCAATGCCAGCAAGTTGCTATGGCAACAAAGGACAGTAGCTGAAAATGTGCAGAGCACACAGCTGACATGACCATACAGTGAAAGTAAAGTTGAGCTGGGACAAAAAAAATTGGCTGGAAATAACTGCCCACACACCACCATCCCTCTTATCCGCGCGTACTAAAAATCATCGGGCGTCTCATCGTCTTCTCCGCGCGTACTAATAAAGAGTAGTAAGACGACACACCATCCTCTACTCCGCCACACACACCATCCTCTTCTCCGCGCGTACTCTTCCTCTCCGTCGCGCGCGCTCTCATTGGTTCCCTTCGAAGCCCATGGAGTTCCCTTTGCCGCACGATATTGTGGTCCAGATCACGGGGTGGGTCGCCACAACCACCACCCAGCTCATGGACAACCTCTCCAGTCTGCGCGCCACCTGCACGGCCATGCACGCGGCATGCCATGATCTCGCCGTGGGCAGGCGCGTGGCGCTGGAGCGGGAGAGCAGCTGGGAGTGGTTCCAACGGCACGGGAACGGGAGCTACGACGCCCTCGTGTAGCGCTTGGCCAACGTGGGCAACCCTCATGCATGCTACGTCACCGGGTTCGACCTCGTCTTCAACTACGGCCGCGCGCAGGCGCAGCGGGGCACCCAGTTCCTTGCCCGGGTGGCCGCGAACGGCCACAAGGTGGCGGCCTACGTCCTCGCCATGCGCCGCTACAACGCCGACAGCGGGGACCGTGACGCCCTCGAGTATATCAGGCAGGTCGAAGGCGAGGCCCACATCGGCGACAACGCGGCCGGGTTCGTCGCGATGAAGAGGACCAACACGGAGTGCTGCCGGTGTCGGAATCAAGCCATGCAGAGGCTTGACGTTTTCGTGAGTTGGAGGTTTCTGCGTAGGCCTCCTCCGGGACCGCCGCCGGTGGCGCTGCCCGAAATTGACGATTACGTTTGCCGCTGCCCAACAGGGGGGAACCAGGGGCCTGCCCGCTGCGGCCGGCGAGGGTGGTACGAGTGGACCATCTTCTGTACTAAGAACTGTAGGATTGAGCGCGAGTATGACCTGTTCCACCATAACGTGTTGTACTCTATGGGTTATATTCCCTCCATTCCCTTTTGGATGCGCTACCCCTAGTTCTCCCAACGCCAATGAAAAGTGAACAAAGGTAGTATTGTATATAAAATAGACTTGTATAAGGCATGTTGATGTGTTTCTCCTATATATGCATGCTCGTCTCTGATGAATGTTGCACTTGTTGTGTTTCCCCTATGCGCGCTCGTCTTTTGTTTAGCCCCGTTTGCATCAAAGAAAACAACATGACAAAATGTGGAAAGAAAAAATATCAAAAAAAACAAGAGAAACACAACATCATGACGGGAGATGTTTTTCGATTCACGAACGAAGTGGGTTAAAGGTTAAAACATGGCGTCGTTAAAGGAGATGTTTTTCGATAAAAGGAGAATTTTTCGATAATACATCAGACACATTGATCATGAACATAAAAGACATATTACATTAACATACTACCAACATATATATTACAAACAAGAGTAAAGAAAAAAATGGATGAAAACACGTAGAAACAAGAATAAAACTACTCCTAATCCTATTCTACTCAGAGGCCTCGTCCACCTCCGCCGCCGCGCGCGTCGCGGCCGACGCATCCTCCGGCGACTCCGCCTCCGCCTCAAACGGCGGCGGCGACTCCTCTTCCGTCTCCACACCGAGCTTACAGGCGATGCTGTGCAGAATCTTCTAGCGGCCCTGTACCCCAGCAACCTCCGCGATCGTCTCGTGGAGGGCGTCGAGACGAGCGGCCACAAAGCTTAACCCAAACAAGTAGTAGCCGGCGGAGTCCATGCTGGAGAGCTGGGGAAGCCTCCCAAGACCCAGACGGCGACAGATGAGAGATGTATTGTTAAATACATCCCGCCACATTGTGTCCAACGCTCTTGCATGTTTGACGGAGGAGGACACGTCATCTTCAACATCTTTAATTCGGCGCATTAATTCGTCGATGTGGGCGGTAAAGAGGCGGACAGTCTCCTGTAACCAGTCGAGCTGAGGAGATGCAGGCGCCGCCATCAGTTCCACCGGCATTACTGGCGGCGATGGAAACGGAGAAGGAGGTCCGGAGGACGTCGATGGCCTAGAGCGCTTCAGCGGGGGGCTACCCATTTGTGTTGCCACGGAGGTGCAGAGAAAGAGCGAGAGGTGGTCGACGGTGGCGGGGGGAGAAGTTTGGAGGCTAGGATCTAAGGAGCGGTGCGGCGGAGAAGCAAGAGAACGGTGATCCTTTATAGCGGGTCGTCGTCTAATAGCGGGCGTGTGGTGAGGGGTCCCCATCTCAGCGTCAGTTTTTCACAGACAGTTTTTAAGTTTATCTCAGGCGGGTTTTACTTACCAACCGCCTGATAAGATATTTAATCAAGAATATTAATTAAGAAGAAGTAAATATCTTCACATATGTTTGGTACTTAATAACCGTCAAGGAAGATTTTTATCTCATACGTGTATTACTTACCAACCGCCTGAGATAATACCCGATACTGTTCTTCAGTTTCCTTATCCCTTGCTTCTTTTTTATTTAGATTCCAATATAAATACTCAAACATGTTTAGATTCTGCAAATTGTGTCCAAATTCGATGATTCTTTCTTCTACATTTGTATAAAATCAACATCTACTGCATGAACAAAATATTTTAAAACTTGTATAGCTGACATTGTAATGTTTTGGTAAATATCAAATTAATTGCTACTCACATATTAGTCACATTTGTGTATCGCATAAAAAAAGATCCTTCACTCAAATTTGTTTGTATGAACATATTTGTATCATTTATACATGTATGAATTTTGTTAATTTTTTTTAAAAGCACTCCAACATGTCAAACTTCAAATTATCCATCATTCTAACTAAATGCTCATATACATATGAGGCATTCATCAAATTATGAACACACATTGATTCATAAAATTTAAAAAAATCTGAAAAAATTCATAGAGGTTGGTATGATAAGTAAAAATGTCCACTGAAAAAATAAATGATAAAGGCATTATATTGATCAAGATAGAAAAATGGAAAATAGCATTTGTTGTATGTTTTTTATGTTCTGACCAATTTCAAAAGATTTATGAAGTGAAATTTAATGGTAACCTTTACTTATCAATAATATTACAAGAAAGTGGAATTTTGCCTTTTTAAAGGACCCACATTTAATCAAGAATATTGATTAAGAAGAAGTAAATATCTTCACAGGCGGTTGGTACTTAATAACCGTCTGAGAAGATGTTTATATCAATCGGATATTACTTACCAACCGCCTGAGATAATGCACGATACTGTTCTTCAGTTTCCTTATCCCTTGCTTCTTTTTTATTTAGACTCCAATATAAATACTCAAACATGTTTAGATTCTGCAAATTGTGTCCAAATTCGATGATTCTTTCTTCTACATTTGTATAAAATTAACATATACCACCTGAACAAAATATTTTAAAACTTGTATAGCTGACATTGTAATGTTTTGGTAAATATCAAATGAATTTCTACTCACATATTATTCACATTTTTGTATCTCATAAAAAAAGATCCTTCACTCAAATTTGTTTGTATGAACATATTTGTATCATTTATACATGTATGAATTTTGTTAATTTTTTTTAAAAGTATTCCAACATGTCAAACTTCAAATTATTCGTCATTCTAACTAAATGCTCATATATACATATGAGGCATTCATCAAATTATGAACACACATTGATTCAAAAAAAATCAAAAAATCTGAAAAAATTCATAGAGGTTGGTATGATGAGTAAAAATGTCCACTGAAAAATAAATGAAAAAGGCATTATATTCATCAAGATAGAAAAATGAAAAATAGCATTTGTTGTATGTTTTTTATGTTCTGACCAATTTCAAATGATTTATGAAGTGAAATTTAATGGTAACCTTTACATATCAATAATATTACAAGAAAGTGGAATTTTGCCTTATTAAAGGACCCACATTTAATCAAGAATATTATTAAGAAGAAGTAAATATCTTCTCAGACGGTTGGTAAGTAAAACCCGTCTGGGGTAATCATCTTCTTTGGCGGTCGGTACTTAAAATCCGCCTGAGAAAATGGGAGTTTGTGTATACCCCTCGGCAGCGTAGGAAAAACCTAACCCGGGCGAAACACTTAGACACTATTAGGCTGCCAAAATTTCGTTTGCCGCCAAGTGTTTGCCCTTGTCACTTCCAGGTACGCCGCCGAGCTTCGCCCTCGTCACTTCCAGGTACGCCCTCATAGCTGAAAAAGAGTGTCTCTTCTCGCCTGTAGCTACCTCGCCTCGCCTCACCTCACCATCCAAATCCAAGTGCCACACTTTGCGATTCTTGATACTAGAAAAAGGCTGGAGGATTTGCTTTTTGTCCCTTGCTTGATCAGTTATAGGTCCGGAGCTAGGCGCCGCCTAGTGAACCTCAAGAACGTGGTCGCCACTCTGAACGAAGCTATCCTATTTAGAATAAGAAGATAAAATTGCCACTGGTGCAGCCGGAGCAATCGGCTCAGCCGGAGCAGCCGGCCCACTCTCCTTCTGCATCGTTGCCGTAGGAGGAGGAGGAGGAGGAGGAGGAGGAGGAGGAGGAGGGGGAGGAGGATGAGGAGGAGGAGGAGGAGGACGAGGACGAGGACGACGATGACGATGACGATGGTGACAATGACGACGACCGCCACCACCACGACGACGACGAGGAGGAGGAGGACCGCTTGTCGTGGTTTGAGAAGTTGGGGGAGAGGGCGGAGGAGGCGAGGCCGGCAGAGTAGTTTTTAGGAGTTCTTGTACATATTTCTTTTGTAGTTTTAGGAGTTCTTGTACATGTTTAGCTTCAATTCTGTTCTTGTACATATTTCTTGTGTTTTGTAATATATATGTGTTCATTCGTGTCAATGAATACTGGTGTGTTAGAATTTCTGGATTTCAATCAAGTGAATGTGCTCTAAGTTTAGTGATGTGTTAATCTGTCACAAGTGAACCGAGCAAATTGGATAAAAACAAAAGATCTTAGGGTTTGAAGCTCGTCTCAATTTGTAATTGCAAAGCTAAAGGAGACAAACAATGACTTTAATCGCATCACTTTGTGATCGATGGACCTCCGATCTGTCGCCCATCGTTGTCTACTATTTGGGTTTCTTACGTAGTGTAATTGGTTGATCATGTTTGCGGTCCGTGCATGTTAGACATAGCTAGAATTAAAACACCTTGGACCTCGGTCATGTTTAACAACACTAACATGCATGCATATATATATACCTCAAATAGTACATGACGATCTTTCAACAAAAAGAGAAAACACACGTATAACATCATGAAACATGATCGTGGATCGAGGTCGCACATGCATGTTGAACATAGAACAGAAATAGTATTAGATTACAGACAGAGAAGAAAAGAACATATGGAACAGGTGCGAAGGATTAGTCCCACCACGGAAAGTTGAGGTCGGTGCACCGACGTTATAAGGCATGGCGCACAGTTGCAGTTAAAAATCCGAATGAAAGTAATGCGTGCAGGACTAGGCCCATGTTCGCTGCAAGGCGTCCCCTGTCACGGACGCGTGGTCACGAAGTTGGCTTAGGCGTGTACGGACGGATTTTTTTATATAAATTGCTTTTCCCTGCGTGTAAATTTACTCCTAATGGGACGCGTCGAGCCGTTGGGACCAAGAGGATGCAAACCGCGGTTTCAAGGAAACCGGGGCCACCGACCGGTTCATAATTAAGCGCGGTTTCTTCTAGCGTCCGATCGTCTCGACACGCCCGCTTAGATGACGACCCGCTATAAAGGCTCTCCAACCTCTTGCTTCTCTGCCGCACCACTCCTTAGATCCTAGCCTCTAAACTTCTCCCCCCGCCACCGTCGACCACCTCTCGCTCTTTCTCTGCACCTCCGTCACCACACAAATGGGTAGCCCCGCGCCGAAGCGCT
Source organism: Tuctoria greenei (assembly GCA_036927565.1). Lineage (NCBI taxonomy): Eukaryota > Viridiplantae > Streptophyta > Magnoliopsida > Poales > Poaceae > Tuctoria > Tuctoria greenei. The sequence continues at coordinate 181,113,471 of JAYESD010000005.1, forward strand.
CTAGGCCATCAACGTCCTCCGAACCTCCTTCTCCGTTTCCATCGCTGCCGGCAATGCCGGTGGAACTGATGGTGGCGCCCGCATCTCCGCCCGCGGCGCCTGCACTTCCTCATCCCAGTTGGGTTGAGCTGACTCTCAGACTTCTCACCGACCGCATCGACAAAGTCGATCGGCGCCTTAAGGTGGCCACCGACGCCAAGTCCGCTGCCGCTCATAGCGCACTAGCGCTTAACACAGTGGCGCGGAAGGTCTTTTCCGACACAGATCGCTCATGTTGCCGTCTGGGTTTTGGGACCCTTCCCCTCCACACAAGAATGGACACCACGGGCCACTACTGCTTCAGGTTGATGATTGTGGCCAGTCGTCTCGACGCCCTCCACGAGACGATAGCGGAGGTTGCTGGGGTAGAGGGCCTCCTGAAGATTAAGCACCGCATCGCCAGGAAGCTTCGGACTGTGACGGAGGTTGAGGAGTATGAGGCGGCTTGGGCAGTGGCGGCAGCGGAGGAGGCGGAGCAGGAGGCATCTCTTGAGGCGGAGGTGGACGCGGCTATGGAGGCGGCGGCAGCGGTGGAGGAGGAGCAGGAGGAGGCGGCAGCGGCGGCGGAGGCGGAGGCAGAGGCAGCAGCAGCGGCGGCAGCGGCGGAGGAGGAGGAGGAGTAGGAGGCGCCACCGGCGGCGGAGGCGAAGGAGGCGGCAGCGGCGGAGGAGGAGGACGTGGTTTTCTCCCAGTAGAGTAGTATTAGGAGTAGTTTATCTATTTCGTGATCTCTGAGTAGAGCAGTATTAAGTGTAGTTTATCTTGTTCTTGTTGTCTACTACGTGTTTTCCTATTACTTGTTTGTTAATGAAATATGTATTTATGTTCGTGAACAATGTGTTCTATATATGCAGTATCGAAAAACTTCTTTTATCGAAAACATCTCCTATATGTCTGTAACATGGGACCGTCTATATTTCTTGTGGCTGAACGAATGAAATCCGATAAACATTATCCTTACAAGTAATAGAACTAACAACAGACATGATGCATAATTAACTTGATTAGGAAATTACGTCATCTAAATTGCTAACTAGTCCATCGCCTGATGCAACAGGTGCATGAAAAGTGCTTTATCCGTTGTAACTAATATCCGATGACATTATTGATATATATATCGTATGTACCTGTGATACTCGTATCACAGGCGGCTTTGGATCGACGGCCTGAAGATTAGACATCACAGGGGAAAATGTTTTTTTTGTAGTAGTAGTATATACTCTGTATATGTTATCATTTCATTGCGACGAATGTTAAATATAAAATGCTGATTGTTTACCTTTTACTAGACCATGGATTTGCCGTCCTCCTTTCGTGGACTTGGGTGTTCTCTGTATTTGCATGTCGTTTGCATTAGAACAATGATACATTTGGCGATTCATATTTTTATTCGTATTTTTTTTGAATGTCCCACTACCACATGACTGCTTTTACATCTCCATGAAAACAAAGATGAACGGCAGGTAGCGGTCCCTCGAAAAAATTTTCGTTCTTCTTGGCGCGCACAATTGAGGTCACTTCGATGCTTCCACTTACTACCGGGAGCGTGCTGACCTGTGCATGGTCGTTGGGTGGATGAAAGACCCAAGCCTCCTGCCTCGGGCCAAAATGGCCACCTTCTTTGCAGGAAGTGATGGTCGGACTGGGAGTGATGGCGGGCCGTCGGTGGAACCTTTCAACCATGCCACATTGGTCCGGCCTGGCGGCCTCACGACGGAGCTCATCATCCACCTGGATCACTACCTCGACTATACGCCGCCGGTCCACCCCAACTCATCGGCCTCCTCGTCATCAGGCGACTCTTCTGACGGACACTCCTCGGTGTCCTCGAACTCTTCGGGGGACACCTTCCCGCGGCCGAAGAGATTCTACTGGCGGCGTGGGGAAGTGGATGAGGCGGATAAGTAGCTCTTTTAGTATGGCTACCAAAGTGTCCTAGATCATGTGTTATGTTTCCAATGGAAACTAAAAATCCTTTACAAATCCTATCCTTCAAAGGGAGCCTATGTTTGAGAGGATTACGACTGAATTAATTTCCGTGAAAAGATTTCCTGTTTAACATTTCGGTTGTCCTTCCTTTTTTTCAAACATTTTCTTCCTCGTATTGTCTTCACTTTTTTCTTTCCAGTCCTAGCTACCGGCCTGTTGCATTTTCCTGTTACTACTACTTTACAGACCGCTTTGCGGGCCTCGCTGCAGGCGATCTCCTGGCAACTCCACCGGTTTGGGGACAAGGAGGGTTTGGCGATCGGAAAATTCAAACTAATTTTGCACAGATAGTACATCCATGAACAATAACACCAAGTACATTTAACTTAAAAACATTACTCCCTCCGTCCCAAAATACTTGTCCCTTTCGATGGAGGGAGTATCTTCGTCCCAAAATACTTGTCGCTTTGGATGGAGGGAGTATATTACAAACATAAGAAAAGATAAACTACAACTAAAACCATGAAACAAAAAACTACAACTAAAAACTTGAAACGAAAAACTACAACTAAAAACATGAAAAGAAAACACATAAATACTACTCTACTCAGCCTCCACCTCCTCCTCCTCGGGTGGGTCCTCGGGCTCTTGACCCTCCTCTAGCACCTTGGGCTCCGGCGGTGGAAGGTGACCCAGTCTCAAGGCCGCCACCACGACGAGGTTGCGACGACCCGCGACGCTGAGCTTGGCCGCCATCGTCTCCCAGAGGGATTTGAGATGAGAGGCCACGTGCGAGAGGCCGAAGACGTAGTGGCCCGTGGTGTCCATTCCAGTACTTTGTGGAAGGGTACCGAGCCCAAGGCGTTCCATGGAGTGAGATGTATCTATAAATACATCTCAGACCATGTTGAACAGGAGGGTATCCTTCACGCAGGGCGGCGAGGGGGGGTCCAGCCGCGACCGCTTACCGGCAGTCGCGTTCCTCGGCGGGCTTGGTGGCGGAGGGTTGCTCGAGCTCGAAAGAATTTGCTGTATACTAGCCGCGGCTAGGTTTTGTGGAGAGAAGAGAGGATGTTGGAACGGTTGTGCGGAAAAGACGATGGCGCGGGTGACCATCTTATACTCCCTCCGTCCCAAGTGAACTCTATTTTTAGGATTCAAACCGCACATTAGTCAACACATAAACATACCCTAACACCCTTCATCAATACATATCCTCCCACTTTCCATTCAATGCCAGCAAGTTGCTATGGCAACAGTAGCTGAAAATGTGCAGAGCACACAGCTGACATGACCATACAGTGAAAGTAAAGTTGAGCTGGGACAAAAAAATTGGCTGGAAATAACTGCCCACACACCACCATCCCTCTTCTCCACGCGTACTAAAAATCACCGGGCGTCTCATCGTCTTCTCCGCGCGTACTAATAAAGAGTAGTAAGACGACACACCATCCTCTACTCCACCACACACACCATCCTCTTCTCTGCGTTTACTCTTCCTCTCCGTCGCGCGCGCCCTCATTGGTTCCCTTCGAAGCCCATGGAGTTCCCCTTGCCGCACGATATTGCGGTCCAGATCGCGGGGTGGGTCGCCGCAACCTCCACCCAGCCCATGGACGACCTCTCCAGTCTGCGGGCCACCTGCACGGCCATGCACGCGGCATGCCATGATCTCTCCGTGGGCAGGCGCGTGCCGCTGGAGCGGGAGAGCAGCTGGGAGTGGTTCCAACGGCATAGGAACGGGAGCTACGATGCCCTCGTGGAGCGCCTGGCCAACGTGGGCAACCCTCATGCATGCTACGTCATCGGGTTCGACCTCGTCTTCAACTACGGCCGCGGGCAGGCGCAGCGGGGCACTCAGTTCCTTGCTCGGGCGGTCGCGAACGACCTCAAGGTGGCGGCCTACGTCCTCGCCATGCGCCGCTACGACGCCGACAGCGGGGACCGCGACACCCTCGAGTATATCTGGCAGGATGAAGGCAAGGCCCACGTTGGCAACAACGCGGTCGGGTCCGTCGCGATGAAGAGGACCAACACGGAGTGCTGCCGGTGTCGGAATCAAGCCATGCAGAGGCTCGACGTTTTTGTGAGCTGGAGGTTTCTGCGTAGACCTCCTCCGGGACCGCAGCTGGTGGCGCTGCCCGAAATTGACGATTACGTTTGCCGCTGCCCAACAGGGGGGAACCAGGGGCCTACCCGCTGCGGCCGGCAAGGGTGGTACGAGTGGACCGTCTTCTGTACTGAGAACTGTAGGATTGAGCGCGAGTATGACCTGTTCTGCAATAACGTGTTGTACTCTATGGGTTATATTCCCTCCATTCCCTTTTGGATGCGCTACCCCTAGTTCTCCCAACGCCAATGAAAAGTGAACAAAGGGAGTACTGTATATAAAATAGACTTGTATAAGGCATGTTATGTGTTTCTCCTATATATGCATGCTCGTCTGTGATGAATGTTGCACTTGTTGTGTTTCCCCTATGTGCGCTTGTCTTTTGTTTAGCCCCGTTTGCATCAAAGAAAACAACATGACAAAACGTGAAAAGAAAAAATATCAAAAAAAACAAGAGAAACACAACATCATGACTGGAGATGTTTTTCGATTCACGAACGAAGTGGGTTAAAGGTTAAAACATGGCGTCGTTAAAGGAGATGTTTTTCAATAAAAGGAGAATTTTTCGATAATACATCAGACACATTGATCATGAACATAAAAGACATATTACATTAACATACTACCAACATATATATTACAAACAAGAGTAAAGAAAACATGGACGAAAAACACGTAGGAACAAGAATAAAACTACTCCTAATCCTATTCTACTCGGAGGCCTCGTCCACCTCCGCCGCCTCGCGCGCCGTGGCCGACGCATCCTCCGGCGGCTCCGCCTCCCCCTCAAACGGCAGCGGCGACTCCTCTTCCGTCTCCACGTCGAGCTTACAGGCGACGCTGTGCAGAATCTTCTAGCGGCCCTGTACCCCAGCAACCTCCGCGATCGTCTCGTGGAGGGCGTCGAGACGAGCGGCCACAAAGCTTAACCCGAACAAGTAGTAGCCGGTGGAGTCCATGCTGTGGAGCTGGGGAAGCCTCCCAAGACCCAGACGGCGACAGATGAGAGATGTATTGTTAAATACATCCCGCCACATTGTGTCCAGCGCTCTTGCATGTTCGACGGAGGAGGACACGTCGTCTTCAACATCTTTAATTCGGCGCATTAATTCGTCGATGTGGGCGGTAAAGAGGCGGACAGTCTCCTGTAACCAGTCGGGCTGAGGAGATGCAGGCGCCGCCATCAGTTCCACCGGCATCGCTGGCGCCGATGGAAACGGAGAAGGAGGTCAGGAGGACGTCGATGGCCTAGAGCGATTCGGCGGGGGGCTACCCATTTGTGTGGTGACGGAGGTGCAGAGAAAGAGCGAGAGGTGGTCGACGGTGGCGGGGGGACAAGTTTGGAGGCTAGGATCTAAGGAGCAGTGCAGCGGAGAAGCAAGAGAACAGTGAGCCTTTATAGCGGGTCGTCGTCTAATAGCGGGCGTGTGGTGAGGGGTCCCCGTCTCGGCGTCGGTTTTTCATAGGCGGTTTTTAAGTTTATCTCAAGCGGGTTTTACTTACCAACCGCCTGATAAGATATTTAATCAAGAATATTAATTAAGAAGAAGTAAATATCTTCACAAACGGTTGGTACTTAATAACCGTCAAGGAAGATTTTTATCTCATACGTGTATTACTTACCAACCGCTTGAGATAATGCCCGATACTGTTCTTCAATTTCCTTATCCCTTGCTTCTTTTTTATTTAGATTCCAATATAAATACTCAAACATGTTTAGATTCTACAAATTGTGTCCAAATTCGATGATTCTTTCTTCTACATTTGTATAAAACAACATCTACCGCATGAACAAAATATTTTAAAACTTGTATAGCTGACATTGTAATGTTTTGGTAAATATCAAATTAATTGCTATTCACATATTATTCACATTTGTGTATCGCATAAAAAAAGATCCTTCACTCAAATTTGTTTGCATGAACATATTTGTATCATTTATACATGTATGAATTTTGTTAAATTTTTTTAAAAGCACTCCAACATGTCAAACTTCAAATTATCCATCATTCTAACTAAATGCTCATATACATATGAGGCATTCATCAAATTATGAACACACATTGATTCAAAAAAAAATTAAAAAAATCTGAAAAAAAATCATAGAGGTTGGTATGATGAGTAAAAATGTCCACTGAAAAAATAAATGATGAAGGTATTATATTGATCAAGATAGAAAAATGAAAAATAGCATTTGTTGTATGTTTTTTATTTTCTGACCAATTTCAAAAGATTTATGAAGTGAAATTTAATGGTAACCTTTACTTATCAATAATATTACAAGAAAGTGAAATTTTGCCTTTTTAAAGGACCCACATTTAATCAAGAATATTAATTAAGAAGAAGTAAATATCTTCACAGGCGGTTGGTACTTAATAACCGTCTGAGAAGATGTTTATCTCAGTCGGATATTACTTACCAACCGCCTGAGATAATGCCCGATACTGTTCTTCAGTTTCCTTATCCCTTGCTTCTTTTTTATTTAGATTCCAATATAAATACTCAAACATGTTTAGATTCTGCAAATTGTGTCCAAATTCGATGATTCTTTCTTCTACATTTGTATAAAATTAACACATACCACCTGAACAAAATATTTTAAAACTTGTATAGCTGACATTGTAATGTTTTGGTAAATATCAAATGAATTTCTACTCACATATTATTCACATTTGTGTATCTCATAAAAAAAAGATCCTTCACTCAAATTTGTTTGTATGAACATATTTGTATCATTTATACATGTATGAATTTTGTTAATTTTTTTTAAAGCATTCCAACATGTCAAACTTCAAATTATCCGTCATTCTAACTAAATGCTCATATATATATCTGAGGCATTCATCAAATTATGAACACACATTGATTCAAAAAAATATAAAAAAATCTGAAGAAATTCATAGAGGTTGGTATGATGAGTACAAATGTCCATTGAAAAAATAAATGAAAAAGACATTATATTCATCAAGATAGAAAAATGAAAAAAAGCAATTTTTGTATGTTTTTTATGTTCTGACCAATTTCAAATGATTTATGAAGTGAAATTTAATGGTAACCTTTACATATCAATAATATTACAAGAAAGTGGAATTTTTCCTTTTTAAAGGACCCACATTTAATCAAGAATATTAATTAAAAAGAAGTAAATATCTTCTCAGACGGTTGGTAAGTAAAACCCGTCTGGGGTAATCATCTTCTTTGATGGTCGGTACTTAAAATCCGTCTGAGAAAATTGGAGTTTATGTATACCCCTCGGCAGCGTAGGAAAAACCTAACCCGGGCGAAACACTTAGACGCTGTTAGGCTGCCAAAATTTCGTTTGCCACCAAGTGTTTGCCCTCGTCACTTCCAGGTACGCCGCCGAGGTTCACCCTCGTCACTTCCAGGTACGCCCTCATCGATGAAAAAGAGTGTCTCTTCTCGCCTGCAGCTACCTCGCCTCGCCTCACCTCACCATCCAAATCCAAGTGCCACACTTTGTGATTCTTGATACTAGAAAAAGGTTGGAGGATTTGCTTTTTGTCCCTTGCTTGATCAGTTATAGGTCCGGAGCTAGGCGCCGCCTAGTAAACCTCAAGAATGTGGTCGCCACTCTGAATGAAGCTAGCCTATTTAGAATAAGAAGATAAAATTGCCATCGGTGCAGCCAGAGCAATCGGCTCAGCCGGAGCAGCCGACCCACTCTCCTGCTGCATCATCGCCGGAGGAGGAGGAAGAGGAGGAGGAGGAGGAGGAGGAGGAGGAGGAGGAAGATGAGGAGGAGGAGGAGGAGGAGGAGGACGACGACGACGACAATGACGATGACGATGACGACGGTGATGACGACGGCGACCGCCACCACCACCACCACCACGACGAGGAGGAGGACCGCTTGTCGTGGTTTCAGAAGTTGGGGGAGAGGGCGGAGGATGCGAGGCCGGCAGAGTAGTTTTTAGGAGTTATTGTACATGTTTCTTTTGTAGTTTTAGGAATTCTTGTACATGTTTAGCTTCAATTCTGTTCTTGTACATATTTCTTGTGTTTTGTAATATATATGTGTTCATTCGTGTCAATGAATACTGGTGTGTTAGAATTTCTGGATTTCAATCAAGTGAATGTGCTCTAAGATTAGTGATGTGTTAATCTGTCACAAGTGAACCGAGCAAATTGGACAAAAACAAAAGATCTTAGGGTTTGAAGCTCGTCTCAATTTGTAATTTTAAAGCTAAAGGAGACAAACAATGACTTTAAGCGCGTCTCGCATCGCTTTGTGATCGATGGACATCCGATCTGTTGCCCATCGTTGTCTCCTATTTGGGTTTCTTATGTAGTGTAATTGGTTGATCATGTTTGTGGTCCGTACATGTTAGACATAGCTAGAATTAAAACACCTCGGACCTCGGTCATGTTTAACAACACTAACATGCATGCATATATATATACCTCAAACAGTACATGACGATCTTTCAACAAAAAAGAGAAAACACACGTATAACATCATGAAACATGATCGTGGATCGAGGTCGCACATGCATGTTGAACATAGAACAGAAATAGTATTAGACAACAGACAGAGAAGAAAAGAACATATGGAACAGGTGCGAAGGATTAGTCCCACCGCGAAAAGTTGAGGTCAGTGCATCGACGTTATAAGGCATGGCGCACAGTTGCAGTTAAAAATCCGAATGAAAGTAATGCGTGCAGGACTAGGCCCATGTTCGCTACAAGGCGTCCCGTGGCACGGACGCGCGGTCACAAAGTTGGCTTAGGCGTGTACGGACGTATTTTTTTTATATAACGAAAAAATTGTTTTTCCCTGCGTGTAAATTTACTCCTAATGGGACGCGTCGAGCCGTTGGGACCAAGAGGATGCCAACCGCGGTTTCAAGGAAATCGGGGCCACCAACCGGTTCATAATTAAGCGCGGTTTCTTCTAGCATCCGATCGTCTCGACACGCCCGCTTAGACGACAACGCGCTATAAAGGCTCACCGTCCTCTTGCTTCTCTGCCGCACCACTCCTTAGATCCTAGCCTCTAAACTTCTCCCCCCGCCACCGTCGACCACCTCTCTCTCTTTCTCTGCACCTCTGTCGCCACACAAATGGGTAGCCCTGCGCTGAAGCGCTCTAGGCTATCAACGTCCTCCGAACCTCCTTCTCTGTTTCCATCGCTGCCGGCAATGCCGGTGGAACTGATCGCAGCGCCTGCATCTCCGCCCTCGGTGCCTGCACTTCCTCATCCCGGTTGGGTTGAGCAGACTCACAGACTCCTCACCGACCGCATCGATGAAGTCGATCAGTTCCTTAAGGTGGCCGCCGACACCAAGTCCGCCACCGCTCATAGCGCACTAGCGCTCAACGCAGTGGCGCGGAAGGTTTTTCTGACATAGATTGCTCGTGTCGCTGTCTGGGTCTTGGGACCCTTCCCCTCCACACGAGCATAGACACCGCGGGCCACTACTGCTACGGGTTAATGACTGTGGCCAGTCGTCTCGATGCCCTCCACGAGACGATCGCGGAGGTTGCTAGGGTAGAGGGCCTCCTGAAGATTAAGCATTGCGTCGCTGGGAAGCTTCAGACTGTGACGGAGGTTGAGGAGTATGAGGCGGCTTGGGCAGCGGTGGCAGCAGAGGAGGTGGAGCAGGAGGCGTCTCTTGAGGCGGAGGTGGATGCGTCTATGGAAGCGGCGGCAGCAGCGGAGGAGGAGCAGGAGGAGGCGGCAGCGACGGCGGAGGCGGAGGTGGAGGCGGCAGCAGCGGCGGCAGCAGCGGAGGAGGAGGTGGCACCGGCGGCGGAGGCGGCAGCGGCGGAGGAGGAGGACGTGGTTTTCTCCCAGTAGAGTAGTATTAGGAGTAGTTTATCTATTTCGTGATCTCTGAGTAGAGTAGTATTAGGTGTAGTTTATCTTGTTCTTGTTATCTACTACGTGTTTTCCTATTACTTGTTTGTTAATGAAATATGTCTTTATGTTCATGAACAATGTGTTCTATATATGCAGTATCGAAAAACTTCTTTTATCGAAAACATCTCCTATATGTTTGTAACTTGGGACTGTCTATATTTCTTGTGGCTGAATGAATGAAATCCGGTAAACATTATCCTTACAAGTAATAGAACTAACAACAGACATGATGCATAATTAACTTGATTAGGTAATTACGTCATCTAAATTATGTCATCCAAAGCAACGTCAAGGAAGCTGAGATGGGAGTCCCAATCCCAAATGAGGAAAGAAACAACATCTTCTAGCTTACTTATATATCAACAACCGGTTCTGGAGGATCACAGTTTCGGGGGCGTGGTTATATGGCTAAACCTAATGTTTCTGAAAGACTGTGTATCCAGATGTCTGACCAGCTCGGCCAGCAAGTTTGATCCTTGCAAAATAGAAATGAAGACCTCAGCTCTCAGGTGCAAGAGTTGGAAGGAAGAAATGATTATATGACCTCCCAGATGGATGGCTTCGTCCAGGCAAATGAACAGCTCAACCAGGAAGTCCAGGCTTTACATGATCAGATGGCAGCCAATTCTGCACGGCAAGAAAAGGGACTAGCAGACATGCGCAGAATGGTGGAGAGCTTGCAAAATCAACAACGGCTAGCAGCAACTCCACAAAAGGCTTCTGCTCGCACCAAGTCGAAGCTGGATGTTCGAGAAACTATTCCTAATACTACAACTCGTCGCGGTGCTATTTTAATGGGTACAATGTTGCAACGTGAAAAAACTGTAAATAACATCATCTCGCAACGACGCAAGGGTCCTTGAGCGTTGCATCAATTGCTGGATGTTTGTTGTTAAGTCGACAGACGTATCATGTGCGAATAAATTGATTCTGTTGCCACTAATTTTCAAACCTGGTGCATTAGGATTCTAGTGCCGCTAATTATAAAACGTGGCATTAAAAGATTATTGCGACGAAAATAAACTGTTGCAATAGGAAGCTAGCTATTTCCACAAATTATAAAACATTGCACTACAAACATTTGGCTACGACCAAAAAAGCATTGCACTAGACTGCTATTGCCACCACCCAAAGAACGTCGCATTACGACCCTGTTGCAATAGATTTGAATATGTTGCATTACGAACCTATTGCCACACATCAGAAATCGTTGCAATACAATACTGTTGTCACGGTTTTGAAATCGTTGCAATACCGTACTATTCGCCATGAACGTGAAATCGTTGCATTATCGTATTATTGGCCACGGCTGTGAAATCGTCGCGATACCATATTATTCGCCACGAGTGTGAAATCGTCGCGATACCGTACTATTCGCCACGGAAGTGAAATTGTTGCAACACCGTAGTATTCACCACGAATGTGAAAATGTCGCGATACGATATTATTCGCCACGAGTGTGAAATCGTCGCAATACCGTACTATTCGACGCGGATGTGAAAACGTCGCGATACCATATTATTCGCCATGTGTGTGAAATCGTCGCGATAACATACTATTCGCCACGGATGTGAAATCGTTGCAACACCATACTATTCGCCACGAATGTAAAAACGTTGCCATACCATACTATTCGCTACGGATGTGAAATCGTTACAACACCGTACTATTCACCGCGAATGTGAAAACGTCGCGATACCATACTATTCACCACGAGTATGAAATCGTCGTGATACCGTACTTATCGCCACAGATGTGAAATCGCTGCAAATAATGTACTATTTGTTGCAATACGTTAAATCATCGCAATACGTTAAACCGTTGCAATACCATACTATTTGCCACGGACGTGGAGTTGTTGCAATACCATACTTTTTGCCACAAATGTGGCATCGTTGCAACACCATTATTTTTGTTGCAATACGTTAAATCGCCGCAATATGTTAAACCATTGCAATACCATACTATTTGCCACGAACGTGGAGTCGTCGCAATACCATACTTTTTGCCACGAATGTGGCATCGTTGCAACACTGTTATTTTTGTTGCAATACGTTAAATCGTCGCAATACGTTAAACCGTTGCAATACCATACTATTTGCCATGAACGTGGAGTCGTTGCAATACCATACTTTTTGCCACGAATGTGGCATCGTTGCAACACCGTTATTTTCATTGCAATACGTTAAATCATCGCAATACGTTAAACCGTTGCAATACCATACTATTTGCAACGAACGTGGAGTCGTTGCAGTACCATACTTTTTGCCACGAATGTGACATCGTTGCAACACCGATATTTTCGTCGCAATACGTTAAATTGTCGCAATACGTTAAACCGTTGTAATACCATACTATTTGCCACCAACTTGGAGTCGTCGCAATACCATACTATTTTCCACGGATGTCAAGTCGTCGCAATAACCTATTGCCACGGCTGTTATCGCCATGAGTCGAAAAAACTATCGCGATGTTCTATTTCGTTGCGACAACAACCTATCGCGACGAATTTCGACCTATTGCAACGATTTTTTTCATCGCAATAAACCGGAATCCTGGTAGCGTTAGTGGTGGGGGTGTCCCTTCTAGTGTTGCTCCCGCTGTTGAGGAGGTTGGAGAGGAAGACGAAGACAACAATGTCAGAGAAGAAGATGATGAGGAGACCCAAAGTGACCATGACCGTGGTGAGGAGAGCGAGATCGATGATGAGTAGACATAGGAACTCTCTTCTCCCTTAATGTTTTTCTTTTTTGGTGCCTTGATGCCAAAGGGGGAGAGATTGAGGGGGAGTACCTCCCTAGATCCATGGACTTTGTATTATTTTGAAAATTTAGGTTGTAATGTCGTTACTTGCTACATTTTCATATTTGGATTGTCATGACTCTTATGCTATGCTATGCTACTCCATGTTGATATTATTGAATATCCTTTTACTTTGATCACGTTATCATGCAATATGTGTGATGATGCTTAATTCAAATTGAGATGCATGCTTCATTCCATTGATCATATCTCAACACTTGCATCACACATAGACACCCCACCATAACACACAATGGTATAAATCTTCCATAGATTTAATTCTTGTGCATCAATCTTATTGCAAATCATTCATGCACACATTTAGGGGGAGCTCTTTATACACTTGTGCGTTATGAAAACCAACTCAATTATATTTTTATCAAAAACCTCAATGTGTTGTCATCAAATCACGAAAAGGGAGAGATTGAAAGTGTATTTAGGCTAATCCCCAGTGGCAAAGCTAGACTTGCACCTACCATGGTGCCCATTACTTATCTATTCTCAATTTGCAAGTGATTTAGTTAATCCAAGAGGCATTCCTAAAGGTAATTATTTTTTTAACTTGGTGCCGGTGCACCAGGGTAAGACAACGTGGCTTCGCCACTGCTAATCCCCGTGGGTTTTGATGATTAATGACAACACTTAAGGGACTAATGAGCATTACAAGTGTAAGTAGAGCTGACTAAAATATGGAAGATGTCGGATACACTCAAAAAGGAGAAAGAGGAGAAAAGGCAAAAAACTCGAAGAGTAGAATTTAGGATTTAAAATTCTTTGTGTCAAGTTTAGCCACATATATTGAGTGTGTTCAATGTTTCAAAGTGTTGATAATCTCCTAAGAGCTCATAGTCCAAGTAAGGATCGATTGAGAGATGAGTTGAGATAGCATTAATGACAGGGCCAGACTTGTCTGGCTGGAAGGTCGGACTAGTCCAGCCAGATTAGACTGATTTGATGTTAGGCAAACCAAGAGTTGTTGTGTGAGCTCAGACTTGTCCGTTAGGGGACGGGCTAGTTCATGGTGAGTGTTTCTGAGTTCTTCTAGGACTAAGTCCTGAAGGACCGAACTAGTTCGCCCTGGGGGTCGACCTAGTTCGCTCGATCAGACGAGTTCGTATTTGACTAGAAAAGTAGTTTTTGTGTGAGTTCAGACTAGTCCATCTCTTGTCCGATTAGTCTGTTGTGAACTTGGAGGTGGTTGCTGGGACTAAGTTCTTGATGGTCAGACTTGTCCGCCCTCAGGGACCGAACTAGTCCGATAGACCAGACTTGTCCGTTCTCAACACGAACAAAAGGTTCTATGTGAGATCGGACTAGTCCATTCTTGGACGGACTAGTCTGGGGTATTGTGACCGTTTGAATTCAAAATGTGGCGGGGGGAATTTTGTATTTGGTCAAGGGTGACATCACTGGTCCCCACAGGCCGAACTAGTCCGGGGTCCAAGACCGTACTAGTCCACACTTTTTCTGGTAGTAACAGCTATTTGTCGGGACCTTTATAAAAAGGGATCACCCGACCCTCAAAGGGTCTCTCTCGAACCCTAGCGCCGCCAAAGCCTTCCTAGATCCTTCCTAGCCCTCTCTCATCCAATCTTTGAGTCCTAAGAGTGAATTTTGAGGATTTGTGAGTCATGGGAGAGAAGAGAGAAGGGTTTGCTTTGACTTGAGCTCTTGGTTGATTCTATCAGTTTGATTTGTTGATTTGAGTTTGTGTGGGTGTTGATCTATGGTGTTCTCGAGCTGTAACCTTGTGGGAGCCTCAGATTATGAGTGCCCCACAGATCTTGCACTACAGGAAACGCGGTCATTTGCGACGGCCAGCCATATTTGCGATGGCCCGCAGATGGCCGTCACAAATTAGATAAACTGTCGCAAATATACACTTATTTGCGACGGTTTCTAAAATGGTCGTTGCAAATAAGAAGACCGTCGCAAATTAAGCTTATTTGCGACGGCCTTTTCCCTTAGCGGTCGCAAATAGCATTAATTGCGATGGCCAACCCTAGGGCCGTCACAATTAAACTGGCCATCGCAAGTTAAAGTCCTATACCGTCAGACCGAACTTATTCTCTTCATCTTATCCTTACGCGTGTCGCTGCTTCGCCGCCCCCACTCCGCCCCCGGCCCCGCTGCCCCTGCTCCCGCCATAGGCCCGCCGCGCCCACACTGCCCCCGGCCTCGCCGCCCCCGGTCCGCCGTTCCCCCGGACTCGCCGGCCTCGGCCCGCCGCGCCCCCGCCGCCGTGGCCTGCCGTGCCCCCGGCCTCACCGGCCCCGGACCGTCGCGCCCCCGCCGCGCCGCCGCCGCCCCCGGCCCCTGACGCATCCGATACCGAGGTGAGCTCCGCTTTTTATTGACTGAGTTCATTTTAAAATCCATATGCACAATAGGGAATTATTCCTACAAATTATATGGATGCACAATAGGGAATCATGCATGGTAGCTAGGGTTATAACAGCTATAATGCATCATGTAGAGTTGTATTTCAAGATGACGTGGTATGAATTGATATAGTGAAATTGATTGACCATGATAATTGTAGGGATTATTTTTCTACATTAGTAAGTCAGTCTTAGGTTTGTTACTAGGACTACAAGTTCATTATTCACCAAATATAGAGCAATATTCTATTTCCGAGTGATTGGTTGTTGAAACACTAAAATAGTGATTAGTGAGAAGCAAAATATATTGCAACATGGATGTTTATGATCTTCATTAAGTTGTATGACAAAACAGATGATGTTATAATTCATCTAACACACTACAAATTTCATTACATGGGTACAAAACTAGTGAAAAGGTAGGGTGTTCAGGGTAGTTGATGCAATCATAATACTTTGTGTTTAGTGGACATTGTCAGTGTTTTCAAGTTGGTAAGTCAATGTTTAGATGATGCAATGTTTTAAATTGTGCATGCTCATATACGTGCTCATATATGATCATACATTGCTAGTTATGTTTAGATGATCCTACTTCATTGCGAATGATCATACACATGCTCATATAACATATTGTCTATTGTTTGATATTTAATTTTTTATTGGTGCTTATTGTTTCTTGATATTTAATGTTTTTGAGTGACTACTTAATATATGTAAATATAGGGGTTTTGGGCCGGCTCGGACCAACCCGGAAGGGCACGACACGCACTAAGTATGATCGTGCCGTATAGACCATAGTAGTGGTACCGTGTAGTCTGGCTGTCGCAAATACAGATGCGGGGCCCACCAGCCCCCGGGCAATAACTTGCGATGGCCGCTGTGAGCCGTCGCAAATAGACTTATTTGCCACGGTGACCGTCGCAAATAAGATTAATTGCGACGAGTTATTTGCGACGGCCAAAAACCGTCGCAAATAACGAAAGCCATCGCAAATAGCTTAATTGCGACGGTTTTCCCTTTATTTGCGACGGCCCTGGGCGTCGCAAATCGTCGAGATTCCTGTAGTGTTGTGATTTCCCCATGATTTAGTAGAAGAGCTAGTCGACCTTCGTGGTGGCTAGATGAGGAAAGGGTTGAGTGAAACCCGACCTTCTGTGGGCTCCTCAACGCGGATGTAGGCTCTCTATGAAGTTGAACCATGGGATAAATCTTGTGTCTTGTGCTCTTGATTTGCCTTCCTTGTTCTTCGCTAGATAGGGTTCCACACGTTCTTCATCTTAATCTTATGATTCACCTCGATATAGTTGTTTTATCATCGTGCATCTTCATTACTAGATTGTTAGATTAATATACTTTAGATTTTATCAAGTTGATCTCTTAGAATCGCATCAAAATCTCACCTTTCATTAGTTTCATTATCCTAACCAGACTAGTCTGCCCCCAGGCCGGACTAGTCCGCACTCTGTGTACTGCTTAGCTTTTATTAAGTTAAATTTCATGATTTCCACCTATTCACCCTCCCTCTAGGCAACTTTCAGGAATGACCCCACGGGAGGAGAAGTAAAGAGATGGGAGATGATGGACCCGACAACAAGCTATTTATAGCCCCACCGGGTCGAGGAGAGGATAAGAACGACCAAAGAAGCACCTTGTGCCTCCTCGAAATTGACGCCACCATAAATCCTGGTGATGACTGGAGGCCCATGCTACGCGCCTCATGTTCTCGTAACCAACGCAGACTTAAAGCCACGCAACTATCCACGCCACCCCACGCTCTGCCATGACTTCCCCGACATCGAAACTGAGGCAAGCAGTGACTCCTTATCGCCCATGAGGCCAGCCTACCACGCCAAGGTAAGGAAGTTTTTGGCCCACTTTCAAGGCTCGATCGAGTCTCAGGTTCGAAGGTTGGCCCACGGGGTCCCAAAGCCACCCGGAATAAATCATAGTGTGGGATGGACAAATTGTGAGATGGCTCACATGCGGCAACTTCGGGGGTAGTGAATGCCTCCGACATCTCCAACACTCCATATCCAAGTCCTAGCTCGGCGACTCCGCAGTAACCCCCTAAGGGTCGACATCAAGCCGCCCAGACCCCATAAAGGTCTAGGATATGCACGAGTGTCCCAAGCAAGATGTAATGAAATGCGGGCACCGAGCCCTTACCAGGACGATCCTTTGAAACAGGATATCTGGTTCCGCTCGTCCTTACAAATTAGGATGGTTGAGTTTCACTCAGATCTACCTGCTAGGCACCTCAACAAGCTCAAGAATTTGACCATTGAGGTAAATTCTCGACCAGCTCATCCCCTTCAAACCATGAACAGCTCACGGATGGGGCTAGAAGTAGATTCGTGGATACAATAAACCAACCCTCGCAAGAGGGCGCGGGGGCTCTCCTCAGAGCTGCCAAAGAGCTTAGAATTTGGCCATCAAGGGGAATTCCCGACCATGGAAAGCTCGCGGATGAGGTGTGAAGTGAATTCATGAAAACATCAACCCATCCCTCGCAAGAGGGCACAGTGGCTCATCACGGAGCTCGGGGGCCATAATCAGGGTCGATACCCTACGATTCCGACCCTGAACCCCGTGATCAATCCACAAACTCACACGTTTAACTCTTGTTCCTCAAGAAAATATGTTGCAACACATCAGCCTCCGCCTGACCAAACTGCTCGGTCAAAGGCTTGAGGCTATTGATAGGGTTCCGTATCTTGGCTACCAGAAGAAATAAATCAACAATGAAGCCCCGACCATCATGATCGGGCGAATCAGTCCAAGTCGAAGAACGAGTTCGGACAAGAGCTGTGTGAGGCCATATCCGGCTATCGACCCAGACCTCGACCGCCCGGGTTGGTAGTAAGCCTGCTCGAGCCCCGACCATCGAGGTCGGGGAAGACAGCTCAGGCTCGAGCTTCGTGAATGCCTTTAACAATGTCAGGATGATCACATTCGAGCTTATCCAGACATGAGTCGTAAGCCCAACCGACATCTTCCATGATGCATCAGCCTTCGCCTGACCAAACTGCTCAGTCGAAGGCTTGAGGCTATTGACAGGGTTCCGTATCTTGGCTACCAGAAGACATAAATCAACAAGGAAGCCCCAATCATCATGGTCGGGCGAATCAGTCCAAGTCGAAGAACGAGTCCGGACAAGGGCTGTGTGAGGCCATATCCGGCTATCGACCCAGACCCCGACCACCCGGGTTGGTAGTAAGCCTGCTCAATCCCCGGCCATCGAGGTCGGGGAAGACAGCTCAGGCTCGAGCTTCGTGAACGCCTTTAACAATGTCAGGATGATCACATTCGAGCTTATCCGTACATGAGTCGTAGGCCCATCCGACATCTTCCATGACCCGTCCCATCTGACACGGTGTCATGCGGCTACTGTAAAGGCACTACCGACAAGAAGCGACGGGATTGGGAAGAGCGTAGAGTCAACTTCCGTGACCCGAACTCACCCCAAGGCACGTTGAAAGCCACACTGAAGAGATCGGAAACATTGTAACCCCCGTCCCATTTATGAGGGAAGCAGAGGGCAAATAAATGATTAAACAGTAAACAGGACATGTACCTAGCCGCCTATAAAAAAGGGGTTCGACGACCACCTTCGAATAAGAGATGAATCGAGACCTTAGGGTCTGATTGAGAGGATCGACACCTTAGGATCGAGTTGAGAAGATCGACTCCGTTAGATAGAATAAAAGGATGCCCGAGTCGACTCCAGAACAGCTCGGATCGGCTATGAGAAACTAGCCTCTTGAGCGAGAAGCTCCTCGTAGGTGATCCACTACCAGGGGTTACGCTCACATGACTCGGCAACAGGCATCGATCGTTTACACTCTTGTAACACCATTTTCTCTCTCTAGATCAACAAAGAGTAGGAGAACGGCGTTGTACATAGGGCGCTTTGACTGAAGCAGTATAAATCCCTTTGTTTGTGTAGCTAGTCCACGTCAGAGATGGAACCCACTGCGAAATCGATACTCATCGGCAGTGAACATCATCAGTATTATTATTTATTGATTATAGAAAAAATGTTGACATATCGACTATAAAAAATATATATTACTGCTGTTATTCTAAGACATAAAGACATTATAAAGTTATTTCTGTGAGTTTTAGATATATAGAGCGTAACCTATGAGTGAATGAAATTTAGGGTCTGTTTGGTTCAATGCCTAAGTTGTCTAAGCCTAATGTTAGACATGCCACACTGTTTTAGGCGAACGTTTGGTTGTTGACTAAAGTTAGGCGTGCCACAGAAGTTAGGCAACTTTAGCTTCCATTGCTTAATAAAATACTGCCTCAACTGTGGCGCTCAAATCAAACGCCTAAGCTTAGCTATTTGCCTAAGCTTAGTCATGGTAACAAAACAAACACATGCCAAACTTTTTTAAACGCGCTTAAGCTTAAGTTATAGTAGCAATCCAAACACATGCTAACATTAGCTAGTTTAGACGTGTCACAAATGTGGCAGGTGGCTAAGCTTAGGCTTAGACAAGTTAGTCATCATCTAAAGAGACCTTTAGAGCGTAAACGTTGAGTGAACGGAATTTTGACTATGCAGAAAAAAAAATACAGCACAAAGAGAGCAGCCGGCATTTGGAGGCGTCTCGTTCAAAAATCGCGAGCTCCATCCGAGGCCTCACCACCAAACGCCGCCACCCACCCCTCGAGGAGCTGGACGCACGCCGGCGAGGCGATGGAGGCAGCACAGCCGAAGCCGGGAAAACGGCTTGGCGGCATGGCGGAGCCCTCGCCATCGCCGCCGAGCTCGGGTTCCCCGCCCCTCCCCTGCAGGTGCCTCGCGATTCTGATATCTCCGTCGTGTCCGCTGTCGTTCACGGGCTTACGCTAGATCTGATATATATATATATATATATATATATATATATATATATATATATATATATATATATATATATATATATATATATATATATATATTGAATCCAAATCCGTTCAAGAGTAAATTGTAAGTTTGCTTTTTCCGTGGAATCGAGGTACCTGCGACTGTATTCTGGAATGTAGGTTTGGGGTTGGCAAAATTGAGGCAAGCACTGCAATTTCGTCCGATTGGCAGTTGGTTCAGTGGAGTGAGGATCAGGTAGCCATTCGGCGATCCTGCAAGCAATACTGGTGGGATGTGTTCCACCGCAGTTTTTTTCTGCCGTTATGAAATATTGCTCACTGAGATTAGACCTAGACATGATCAAATGGAAAATTACGATCTTAGCTAGCAGTGCCAATGTCGTGCTCCATCAGTTTTACTTATCTTTGTTTTGTTCCATATAATTTAGCATTTTATGCTGCTAATACTGCCCTGTGTTGGATCCTTGCAAATGTGGGGTGGTTTCCAATGGCCTCTTCAGTTTTGCTAGGCGTGGTATAGTTCCAATACAGTGTTACTGGAGTCACCAGTGCTGATCTATTTGACTTTCTCGTTGCAGGAGGACCAGAGCAGCATGAACAAAAGTGATGATTTGGTCAAGGTTTTGAGGGAGCTGACTGTTGTGCAGCGAAACATTGCCAACCTGCAAGTGGAGCTGCAAGGAAGAAAGGTGATGGACTGACGTCCACTTGTTAGGCTCTATGCATTTGCACCAATTCATTGATTCCAAAAATTTTTAGTCCTACTTTCTTGCCAATCCTATTTGCATTGATTTTATGCTGTATGCTGTGTCATATTTCGTCGGCTGGCTGACATGATGAGCAACCTATATAGAGCAGAATTATCATATTTCGTTACTCATGAAAGGATTTTTCTAGTGAGAGATGAGATATCATTGTGAATTACAACATTTCGAGATACATTTATCCGTACCGGATATATGCATTTTCTGTTTAGCAGCGTTTTTGAGGCGTCGCCGGCGCCTAGGCGTCCAGTCGGTCCGGCATGGACGCCAGACCCGGTCGCCTCGCCTGGAGAGACCTAGGCGCTCGCCTAGGACGACAAGGCGTCCAAGAGGCGTCCAGGCGTCCGGTTTCAGCCGCTCGGGCGAGGCAGAGGCGCGCCGAGGGAGGGGGGGAGAGATGCGCTGGAGGCCTGGAGCCGAAGCTGGAGGGGAGGGGAGGGGAGGGGAGGGGAGGAAGACGGTCGCCGCCGGTGCCCTGCTGGAACGCGGACGGCGCGTGCCCGACCGGCTGGTTGGAGATGAAAGCAGCCTCTCGCGGATATGCCTTTTGGATGGACGGTAGGATCTGTTAGATGAAAAATGGATGTCTGGATTGAAAGTTAGGGTTTTGAGAGTTATTGGGCCTATTTGGGCCTTACCCATACCGCCGCCTCTGACCCCTGCCTCCAGTCTGCGCCCGTGTGCTTGCCTCCAGTTGGCATCTTCCTCGCGCTTGCGCCAAGTCCCGGCGGCGGCGGCCGCCGATTCCTCACGACCTCACCTGCTCCGACAGCCGGCGATCCCTCTCCTGCTCTGATCCGGTGCTGAAGACCTCCCGACGACTCACTCTCCCGGCCCGCGCCTGTGCCCCCTCGGCTCTCCTGCTCTCCCCATCTCCTGCGGATCTGTTGTGTCCCTCGACTGGCGCTCGCCTAGGCGTCGAGGCGGTCGGCGGGCGCCTAGGCGTCCAGGCGCTGTTTTAAAACACTGCTGTTTATGTCTTTAGGGTAAGCATTTTGGCCAATATCAAAGTGATTTCTTTTATGCTTTTACTTAGAAATGAATTTCTATCTCTTGATAGGTCTATAGATATTCATACTTTCTTATGAGTAAGTTGTCTGTCTCCTGAGAGCTTAAGTCTAAAGTTTTTTTTAAATAAGTTAGTGGTGTATAAAAGTCATGATAATGCTTATGTTCTTTTAGTACGCAGATTCAAATTGCTGATGTATAATTGTTTTCTTGATAAACTCATAAATTTACAGTATTTAATTTCTCAATAGTGCCATACGCATTACACACCTCTTCTATCAAGAGTTTGCACTTTCTTGTGTTTTCAGGCTATGGTTTTATCACTGATCTGTATTGATGGATTTTTTAATCTGGCAGGATGATAAAAATATTGCCCATTTAACCCATGTTAGTGAGATGGAAAAAAAGTGTGAATCTTTGGCTAGAATTACTACAATTTTGAAGGATGTTATTCAAAACAAGGTAATGAAAGTCAGGTTTTTTTTTTTAATTTTTCCTTTTCATGCCTTTTACTTGATTTTTATATTTTTGTTGACAGCATCGTGCCTGCAGTGCCGTATATGCATTGACTAACTGTACAATATCAAAATATCTGAAACTGCAAGTCTTTTGTGTCAGGACCGCATTATTGCTCTGTTACAGCAACCTTACTCTCTTGATTGCATTCCAGTTGAAGCTGAATACCAGGTAAATTATCCTTTTTATTGACTTTTTTTACTATGCCATCCACAATAATCTTGGCTTACTTAGGATATATGTGGTTTTCTAAGTGTATACCTGATTTTGGTGCTGTTTTCTTCCCAGAAACAATTTTCAGAGCTACTTCTGAAAGCTGCAAGTGACTATGGGGCATTGACCACATCAGTCAGTGATTTCAGTGGAGTCAAAACTTCAGAGAGTCACCAACTGTCTGGGGGGTAAGTTCAAAGTTCTCTTGCATTCAGTTGAATTACGCTCTCATGGCAACTTTATCTACTTGAAAATACCTTCCACTTGGGACATGCATTGCGTTATCAATATCAGGTTTAGAAATGAGGAATAATGTTTCAAGCATTTTTTCTTGACAAGTTTGTTCTGTTTTGCATACTGACTTGTGAGCCTTGCAACAACTCAAATTTCTGGTTGTAACTATGCTGTCTATTTCATTGATAGTCAGCTTAATATCTATTGTATCTTTGTGAAGGAAATGCTGCGACCCATACCTGCTGCACTTGCTTCCTGCACTCGTTTCTTTGAGGCTATGTCAGCAATGAGGGAATCCTTTTCAACCCTTCAGAAACTGCGTGTAGGACATTCCTCTCTGTCAATGACCCCAAGCGATTCTAGAGATGATTTGAGTACCTGACCCCACCGCCTCAGTGGAGAGAGGACGCAATGCTTGATAGTTGGAAGCAGGTGGATGACGTCAAGGCTGATAGCGACGGACTCGAGGGCATCAACCATAGGAGGTTGTCATGGCCTTCCTCTCTTAAGGGTGAGCCGTAGGTCATAGATCAAACATCAAACTTATGTTCACGTGCTGTATGAATAGGATTCCAT
Source organism: Tuctoria greenei (assembly GCA_036927565.1). Lineage (NCBI taxonomy): Eukaryota > Viridiplantae > Streptophyta > Magnoliopsida > Poales > Poaceae > Tuctoria > Tuctoria greenei. Next base: position 181,136,799 of record JAYESD010000005.1, read on the forward strand.
CTTCTGTAGTTGTGTATTTGTTTCTGTATACTCTCTGCCTTATCACTGGCTTCTGTATCCACTTCAGTGAGAAGTGATACTAGTATACTACAATGATTTGAAGCTGCACATGTGGATATTTTCTGGTGAAACTTGATGTTGTTATGCTTGATACACCCAATTGTGCCGGATCAGAAACATGTAGTTTCACTTTCACCTGGAATATCGATAACCTGAGCTCATCTATGGATGGATCACAAATAGAACCCAGAATATGTTATACGCATAAAAAGATATCTGTTATTGTTATTTTTATGCAGGTATCAGTTTGCTGAAGTAGCTAAATTGCATAAGTTTTGAGGCAAGTAAATTTGATAATCTGATGGCTATAAAGATGTCCATATAAAGTTGACCTGATGAAGAAGGTTTCGGCTATGAAATAGATTCGCGAGGAAAGCTGACGTAATTCACGTTTAGGCCCAATAACTAACAGGAGCAGGTTTTGTTTATCGACTGGGCTCAAAAGGAAAACAGGTGTAACGCATGTTTAGACCGAACAACTCTATTTTTTTTTTTATTTTGCACATCAGCTAACGGTTGGAAAGCTGTCACTAATGATAGTGATTGGTCCCGTACTGCTGCATCTTAGCACATCGCGCAGTGACTGAGAGCGAGGGTTGCCATGGTAGCTTGTATTGAGCATGGAGCTGTGTGGTGAGTGCAAAGCGAACTATTCTTTCATTTTTACAAAAGAATACCGTGTTCTCGCCACGTACAGCAGCATACTCCTATTTTTGGAGGGATCTTCTCTTGTAGAGAGATCCCAACAATTCATATTTTAAAATTTTACTACTAGGAGGAATGACACAACGGTGCCCCATGTGCATTAAACTTTCATTGTGATTTATGTCATGTCCGTGAAAAGCCCTAATTATCACGTTCATTGACTTGTTATGCCAGATTTATGAGAGTGGCAAAGGAACGATTTTGTTAAGAGAAAATACCATAATACCACCGTTCAGGAAGTAGCCTACACCTTTGCAGTGTAGACGAGATAATAGGAGCTGGCGTGAAAGTATTTTCCTTCTATTATGTTTAAAAATATAGAATCGAAAAGGTTTTCAAGGAAGCCTCAAAATTCAAAATGCAAAATATTCCTTTCCAGTGACATGCTATTATGAAATTTTAATCACAAGTTAGAGGATGTTTTTTTCTGAGATATAATATTTACTTGTAAGTAGATTTCAAAAGCTCAAACAATTTTATTTCAATAGGGCATTGCATGGCCGAAGATAGAGCTAGAGGCATGGCATGAAGTATATAGTCGATAAACTGTATCTTTACCAACTGTCAGTTGAAGTCATCGAGAAATAATAAATAACATGACATCACAATTCTGAAAGCTAAGAAACCAGTTCGTCTTTCGGAATGGTGCAGAAGGATCAATCTACGATCAGCGACAATGTTCTGGTAATGGTCAAGGTGTGGAAAACTCTTCGTGGAGTTAGAAGCTGAGATGAGCTCGCATGGTGACCAGCCTGAACTCAATAACCACAATCAGTGGATATATGAGTTAGAAACGATTTGCTTTGCCGCTTGCCTTTTCGGCCAAAACCAAGCGACGATCTCTCCCAAAAGCACCCCAAAAGATCAGCTATGGCCAAAGTTTATATGTAAATTAATAAGAATGCAGTTGAGCAGGGAAATGAAGTCGTAACTTTCTAGGGGTGGAGTTCCATAGCTAGGCACAGTAGACAGAGAAGTATCTAGAGAATTACCACAATCAAGATGACATTACACGATGGTTCTGACCTTGTACTATAGTTGTAGAAATTTCAAACCGCAGGATAACATTGCCCACCAGGCAATTAAGGAAAGCATATTTAGAGCAGCTGGACACCAAGTCGAGACATGAAGAACATTGGCCAGTTGATCTGGTAGGGCACAACTGTCATGTAGTTGAACGATCGTGTCCAGCCTGCCAGCTTGGTTGCGGACCCAGACTGGAGGTCGAGCATGTATGCACGTCCAGGGTCCGAATGGTAGAGTGCAAGCACGGAGCCACTGTCTTCTCCGGCGGCGCATACAGAGATACAGCGGACAGGGACTTGTTGGAAGTATCGGACTTCTTCGGTAGAGACCAGACTAGTCTAGTTACGTTCGGATCTTTATAGAAATAGTCCGATATTGTTCACACTACTACAAAAAGCATTTTTACAGGCGCCTCAATTTTTCAAACACAGGCGGTCCTTAAAAATATGCGACTGTGATGACGAATGATATAATAACCGTCTGTGATGAAAGAACAACACAGGCGGATTTTAAAGAACAACCGTCTGGGTAAATACATGATCTTCAGAATCGGTTCTTAATTAAGAACCGCCTGTAATGCAACGAACTTCACAGACGGATTTTAAGAAACAACCGTCTGGGTAAATACATGATCTTCACAAACGGTTATTAATTATTAACCGCCTGCAATGCCATGAACTTCACAGACGGATTTTAAGAAACAACCGTCTGGGTAAATACATGATCTTCGTTGGCGGTTCTTGATTAATAACCGTCTGTAATGCAATGAACTTCACAGATGGATTTTAAGGAACAACCGTCTGAGTAAATACATGATCTTCGTTGGCGGTTCTTAATTAATAACCGTCTGTAATGCAATGAACTTCATAGCCGGTTCTTGATTATATAACAACGGCCTAAGAAGATCATGTATTTTCAGTGGCGGTCATTGTTTAATTATCATAAGCGGTTTTCATTGAAATTACAGGGATGTAGTTGCAATTATATATCACAGCCGCATGTAGTCGTGCAGGCAAAATTGTATCAGGAAAAAAACACAGATGAGCTAGCGGATACTAGTAAAGTAATGCATTATAGGAAATGCTCGATCACCAGTGAGGCTGGCTTAATTGTGATAATACACCATTAGAGGCTTTACAATTGTTCAAAGATAATTTCTTTACACACTGAACAAAAATCATGCTACATTCATTGTAGATCGACGATGAAGCTCCCATCGATCAATCTAAATTGTACCGTCCTGCTTGCTCCCGAACACGTCTCTTATATTCCGCTGGATCCTGAAAATATTGACATTATTTAAATTAACAAATGTCGAAGGAGGAATGAATAACCTACATTGGTCACTAAGTCAAAGTGTCATCTAACCTTGATAAGTAGATTATAGCAATCATTTTCAACATCAGGCACATTTGGCTGATGCAGCAAACGCTGAACTTCAAGTAGTATAGTTTTGATTGTAAAAGCACTGCACCACCCCTACGAAATATAATTTAAGCAATATAAGAAACCAGTTCAAATAAGTTCGACAAAAATTATAAGTAATAATTACATGAACAAAATAGGTCTATCTTACAGTCTCTTGATCAAGAATCCCGATGCAGAGTGCTCCCGAACGATGGACATTTGGGTGGAAGAACCCAAATGGAAAGGAGCATCTTGGAGGCACCAAGGGATAGTCCTCAGAGAAGGAGATTGTCAGGGGGTAGTAACCATCTTCCCATTCAGTCTGCAAAAGAAATTTATTAATAGGAGGACGATAGTTAAACTCATATTGTGCTTGTTCTTCATGACTTACCCCTTCTTTACCGGGGACGATGCACTGCCACTTCAATAAATCTCCCGATTCAGGCTTCGCAGAGAAACCCTACGCGGAGAAATTGAAAATACCAAAAACAAACAACACGGAAAAACAAACTACAGTTAAGTTCATCAGTCCATTACAGATACATATGTATATACAACCATGTGACCGGTGTGCCATATGTACATACATGGGGATGGTTCTTGCGCCACGCCAAGCGCTCCTCCTTCAATCGGCTACACGCCCGAGACATCATTATCTGAAGAAAGACCAAGCTTCCAAACTTCCAAATCATTGAGTCCAAACGCATATGTACACAAATGCAAAAGGACACAATCCATATACCAACATTGTTCTAAGTTGATTTCAGAAGATACAAATATATACAATATATATCATCTCGCATTGCTATATACATTTTTTCCAGCATTGACATCTTCTCGCATATAGGGTTTCAAATTCTTTTTAATGCTTCTCTCTACGCGCTTGATGTTTTCTGGTTCGGTGAAAAGGTACATCTCTTCATACTGATTATATTCCTCTTCATTATCTCCCACATTGTCAACCCCAACAATATTTTGCTTTCCAGAAACAACTACGTGCAACTTCTCAGTTTCTGGATCTTGAACATAAAAAACTTGTGCAACATTATCGGCGAGAACCCACAGGTCATCTTTGTAACCCACTTTATTCAAGTCTACCAGTGTCAGTCCGTAATTGTCCACTTTCAAACCATCAGGATGTTTGACCCATTGGCACTTAAATACGGGCATTACCATTCTTTCGCCATAATCGAGTTCCCATATTTCCTCTATGAACCCGAAGTATGTGGTCTTCTGCCCTTGCGAATCATAAGCCTCAATACGAACACCACTATTTTGTGCAACACTCTTACCGTCTTTTTCTTTAGTGTAAAATGTGTAACCATTGATGTCATATGCTTGCCATGATGTTACCAAAGCAGATGGGCCACAAGCTAACTTTTTCATTGTTGCCTCTTCTATAGTGTTTCCGTATGATATATTTTTGTCCATTAACCATTCAGTGAAACATCTTCTGTGCTCTTTCATGATCCAGTCCTCTTTGCGGTCTTGGTTTTTATCACGAAGCTCAATTTGGTGTTCCTCGATGTACGGCTCAGCTATTGCGAGCTGTTGTAGTACACCAAAATGTGCACGGTGTACATTCTTGTAATCTTGAACAATAAAAGTTTTCTTACCCACTTTGCCTCTCCCACGTAGTCTACCCTCATGTACCGGTATAGGCACACCTATCGATTTTCCATCTTTGATGTAATCAGCGCAACCCTCAATCACTTCTTCAGTGGTGTATCCTTCCATAATTGAACCCTCTGGGTGAGCACGGTTCCGCACATAACCTTTTAATACTCCTAAATATCTCTCCAACGAAAACATATGATGTAAATATAGTGGCCCCAATGCTTTTATCTGATCAACAAGATGTATGATTAGGTGTACTTGCATATCAAAAAAGGATGGTGGGAAACACATCTCAAGCTTGCACATTGTCTCGACGATGTATGTTTTCAGATAGTCTAAATCTTCACGTGCTATCACCTTTTGCGATACTGCATTGAAGAAGTAACACAAACGTGTGATGACAACTTTTATATGCTCAGGTTTGATTACTCTTATTGCAATGGCAAGGAAAACTGTCATCATCATGTGACAGTCGTGAGAATTATAACCGAATAAAGACAAGTCTTTCATCGAGACTAGTTTGCGGATATTGGATGAGAAACTTGTGGGAACTTTGATCCCACGCAAGCATTCGCAAATTGCTTTTTTCTCTTCTAGCGTCAAGTTGTAGCTGGCTGGGGGAAGGTAATGCTTCCCGTTCGCCTTTTCTACTGGATGAAGCTCTGGTCTCAAATCAAGATTTACTAGGTCCATACGTGAATTTAATCCATCCTTTGTCTTCCTCGGCATGTCCAGCAAGGTCCCAATGATGCTGTCAAATACATTCTTTGTAACGTGCATCAAATCAATACTATGGCAACATTCCAGATTCTTCCAATACGGAAGATACTTGAAAAAAATTGATTGTTTCTTGAAAGCCATGTCAGTTGTATCATCCGAAGATGTACTTTTCTTTCTCTTAATTCCTTTACTCTTTTTTCCCTTACCGAAAGCAATATGAATGTTCTTGACCATTTCAAACACAAGTTTTCCACTGTAAGGTTTCGGTGCAGTATCTTTTTCGATTTTGTTATCAAATTGTTCTTTCATCTTCCTATACTTGTGTGTATCTGTCAAGAACCGTCGATGTCTCATGTACACCGTCTTTCTGGATGAAGTGAGGTATAGATATCCAGTTCTATCCACGCACCTAACGCAACCTTTCTTCCCTTTCATTTGTCCCGATAATGTAAACAGTCCGGGATAATCATGCACGGTAACGAATATCATTGCTCTTAGCGTGAAATACTCCCGCTTGTACTCATCCCATGTACGTACCCCTTCATTCCACAATTTCGCCATATCTTCCATTAAAGGTTCCAAGAACACATCAATTTCGATGCCGGGTTGTTTCGGACCTTGGATAAGAACAGATAATAAGATATATTTCCTTTTGTGACACAACCACGTCGGTAGGTTGTACATAGTTAAGACCACGGGCCATGTGCTGTGTATGCTCCTTTTTTCACCAAACGGATTCATTCCATCTGTACCCAAGGCAAACCTCACATTTCTGATTTCCTTCGCAAATTCTGGATACTGAATATCAAAATTTTTCCACTGCGTTGCATCACCAGGGTGTCGTATATGTTTTTCATTCTTCTTGCGTTCCTCGGAATGCCAACGCATAAGTTCAGCCTCCCTAGGGTTTGAGAACAAACGCTTCAAGCGATCAATTACCGGAAGGTACCACATCACCAATGCAGGAATTTTTCTCTTATTCTTTCCGTCTGCATCGCCAGAAGTATCGTCATCGTCACCTTCAGGACCAATAATAAACTTCTTATTCTTCTGAGTCTTTTTCATGTTGGTAACATACTGGTGATTGTAGTCCTTCTTATATCTACTGACACCACAAATGGGGCATCTAGTTGCGAGCTCATGCTCTTTGCGATACAGAATACAATGGTTCACACAAGCGTGTATTTTTGTCACACCTAGTGCCATCGGGCAAAGAAGTTTCTTCGCTTTATAAGTGCTTCTAGGCAGTTTATTTGGATTTGGAAGAATTTCTGCCAGAAGATTCAAAAGATCAGAGAAACTACAATCGGACCATCCGTGCGTAGCTTTCAACTTTAGTAGTTCTAAGACTGCACGCAATGTAGTAAACTCTTTATCACAACCGTTTGATTCATCATATAAAAGCTCTGTGGCCGCATTCTGCAATGTCTCCATTTTACTTAAGCCTTTGCTTGCTCCCATAGAAGTCAGTACATATGGTTCAATGTGACGCAACATCTCCTCACAATCGAACTCATCATCATCATCACCAGCTTGATTGTCACTACCATCATCGATATGAACATTATCATCATCTGAGCCTCTCTCATCATCTTTATCCACATCATGTGTATCTAACTCACCATGCTCTGTCCATATTGTGTAGTTATTTTTGAAACCTCTTTTCACCAAATGAGATTGGATTACTATAGTATCCGTCCAAGCAATCTTATTTTCGCAGTCGATACATGGACATAATATGTCATCTATCTTTTGCAACTTCGCATGTCTCTTGGATGCTTCAATAAAATTTGCAACATTACGAATGTACATAGGATCGGGTCTTGGCATGTTATACATCCACGCTCGACGGTCCATGCTTCAATAATAGAATTTTTTGTCAGATTTACAAAATTTGGCCACAAATATTCTCTAAAGGTCTTCTATAAAATGAATTTACAGAGACATAACAAGTATGATTAGGGCGACTAATGTAGGAGACGGGCGACGTCTTGAGGCGGACGGAGTCAAAGGGGGAAACAGGCCCAGCAGCATGGGCTAGGTCTGGGTGGGATCCAGTCCGTTATATCGGGAAACAAGGCCCAGATGCATCTTATATATATTACAATAGCATCTGTTAATTAAACATCATATTCATGTCACATAATAGGTACAAAAAGGAAACAATCCATATAGTCCATACATCAATATACCAGAACACAATCCATAGTCCTTACACATGCAAAAGGACAGAATCCATATACCAGAACACACAAAACTAACAGCTTATCAGCTAATGAAAATATACAAAGAAAAAGTAAGGAAACTACATTTACCTTGCAGAGGCGTCAGCACGGTGGGCCGGCTGGGTGGAGAAGTGGCGGTGCGGGGTTGAGCGGCGGCGCGGCAGTATGGGCTGGGCGGCGGAGCGGCGGCGCGGCGCAGGGGAAATTTCAACAGCCTGGCGGCGTCGATATAAATTCTCCAGGGTTGCGTTTTGACTGCGGTGAGGGGTCCTTATATAGACGTAGGTTTTTCACAGGCGGTTTTTAACTTTATCGCAGGCGGGTTTTACTTAGCAACCGCCTGAGATGATGTTTATTAATTAAGAAGTAAATATCTTCACAGGCTGTTGGTACTTAATAACCGCCAGGGAAGATTTTTATCTCAGGCGGGTATTACTTAACAACCGCCTGAGATAATGCCAACTGAACAAAATATTTTTAAAACTTGTATACATGTATGAATTTTTTTAATTTTTTTAAAAGCACTCCAACATGTCAAACTTCAAATTATCCACCAGTATTCATTGACACTTGATTGAAATATGTACAAAACACAAGAAAAATGTACAAGAACACTTGATTGAAATCCTAAAACTACACTACGGCCCCGCCTCCTCCATCCTCTCCGCCAGCTTCTCAAACCAAGCCAAGCGGTCCTCCTCCGACTCGTCGTCGTCGTCGTCGTAGTCGTCACCATGGTGGTGGTCGCCGTCGTCGTCGTCGCCGTCGTCAGTGGACGACTCGTCGTCGCCGTCGTCGGTGGACGACTCGTCGTCGCCGTCGTCGGAGGACGACTCGTCGTCGCCGTCGTCGGAGGACGACTCGTCGTCGCCGTCGTCGGAGGACGACTCGTCGTCATCATCGTCATCATCGTCGTCGTCGTCGAAGTCGTCCTCCTCCTCCTCCTCCTCCTCCGGCGACGATGCAGCAGGAGAGAGGGTCGGCTTCTCCGGCTGAGCCGATTGCTCCGGCTGTACCGGTGGCTCCGGCTGCACCGGCGGTGGAACGCGCTGGTCGTCATTCACCCTCTCGGGGGAGGTGCAGCGTATCCGCTTGCATGGCTGACTCGGAGGGCTAGGTGGTGGAAGGCTGGCCATGGCTGTGGTGGTTAATCGGCGGCGGGCTAGGAGAAGAAGAAAGGAGTGGAGAAAAGTTTTGTGCTTGTCCATAACCGACGACGTGCCTTATATAGGTCTGTGCGGAGTAGACGAGGGAGCGGTTCGTTTCCCGCGCATTGAACTCTTTGCAGACCTCGTGCGGCGCACAATTAAACCACTGCGGAAGACGATCTTGAGAGATCCTTGCACGCGTCCCTGCACCACGGCTTCTCAACTTCTCCGCAGACCTCGTGCGGCGCGTCAGTTAATTAACACTTCTCAGGCCGTTAAATAACATATTGTAATTTCAAAAATGATTATCTCAGGCGGTTATTACTTATAAACCGCCTGAGAAAAAAGAAGTAAAGATCTTCACAGCGGTTGGTACTTAACAACCGTCTACAAATACGTTTATCTAAGGCGGGTATAACTTAACAACCGCCTGGGATAATGCCCGATACTGTTCTGCAGTTTCCTTATCCCTTGCTTCTTTTTTATTTAGATTCCAATATAAATACTCAAACATGTTTACATTCTGCAAATTGTGTTCAAATTCGCTGATTCTTTCTTCTACATTTGTATTAAATTAACATCTACCAACTGAACAAAATATTTTGTTCATTGCGCATTGAACTCTTTGCAGACCTCGTGCGGCGCACAATTAAACCACTGTGGAAGACGATATTCAGAGATCCTTCCGTCGCACGCGTCCCCTGCACCACGGCTTCTTAACTTCTCCGCAGACCTCGTGCGGCGCGTCCCCTGCACCACGGCTTCTTAACATATATAGCATTTGTTGTATGTTTTTTATGTTCTGACCAATTTCAAAGGATTTATGAAGTGAAATTTAATGGTAACCTTTACTTATCAATAATATTACAAGAAGGTGGATTTTTGCCTTTTTAAAGGACCAAATTTAATCAAGAATATTAAATAAGAAGAAGTAAATATCTTCACAGGCGGTTATTGCTTAACAACCGCCTGAGATAATGCCCGATACTGTTCTTCAGTTTCCTTATCCCTTGCTTCTTTTTTATTTAGATTCCAATATAAATACTCAAACATGTTTACATTCTGCAAATTGTGTTCAAATTCGATGATTCTTTCTTCTACATTTGTATAAAATTAACATCTACCGACTGAACAAAATATTTTGTTCATTGCACATTGAACTCTTTGCAGCCCTCGTGCGGTGCACAATTAAACCACTGTGGAAGACGATCTTCAGAGATCCTTCCATCGCACGCATCCCTGCACCACGGCTTCTTAACTTCTCCACAGACCTCATGCGGCGCGTCAGTTAATTAACATCTTCTCAGGCGGTTGGTACTTACCAACCGCCTGAGAATATATTTATCTCGGGGACAGGTGTTACTTACTAATCGCCTAAGATAAGCCCATGGAGTTCCCCTTGCCGCACGATATTGCGGTCCTGATCGCGGGGTGGGTCGCCGCAACCTCCACCCAGCCCATGGACGACCTCTCCAGTCTGCGCGCCACCTGCAAGGCCATGCACGCAGCGTGCCGTGATCCCACCGTCGGCAGGCGCGTGGCGCTGGAGCGCGAGAGCAGCTGGGAGTGGTTCCAACGGCACGGGAACGGGAGCTACGACGCCCTCGTGGAGCGCCTGGCCAACGTGGGCAACCCTCATGCGTGCTATGTCACCGGGTTCGACCTCGTCTTCAACTACGGCCGCGCGCAGGCGCAGCAGGGCACCCAGTTCCTTGCCCGGGCGGCCGCGAACGGCCACAAGGTGGCGGCCTACGTCCTCGCCATGCTCTGCTACGACGCCGACCGCGGGGACCGCGATGCCCTCGAGTATATCCGGCAGGTCGAAGGCGAGGCCCACATCGGCGACAACACGGTCGGGTCCGTCGCGATGAAGAGGACCAACAATGAGTGTTGCCAGTGTCGGAATCAAGCCATGCAGAGGCTCGACATTTTCGTGAGCTGGAGGTTACTGCGTAGGCCTCCTCCCGGACCGCCGCCGGTGGCACTGCCCGACATTGACGATGGCGTTTGCCGCTGCCCAACAGGGGGGAACCAGGGGCCTGCCCGCTGCGGCAGGCGAGGGTGGTCCGAGACCGTCTTCTGTACTGAGAACTGTAGGATTGAGCGCGAGTATGACCTGTTCTCCCATAACGTGTTGTACTCTATGGGTTATATTAATTAAGAAATAAATATCTTCACAGGCGGTTGGTATTTAATAACCGTCAAAGAAAATATTTATCTCAGGCGGTTATTACTTAACAACCGCCTGAGATAATACCCGATACTGTTCTTCAGTTTCCTTATCCCTTGCTTCTTTTTTATTTAGATTCCAATATAAATACTCAAACATGTTTAGATTCTGCAAATTGTGTCCAAATTCGATGATTCTTTCTTCTACATTTGTATAAAATTAACATCTACCACCTGAACAAAATATTTTTAAAACTTGTATAGCTGACATTGTAATGTTTTGGTAAATATCAAATTAATTTCTACTCACATATTATTCACATTTGTGTATCTCATAAAAAAAAAGGTTCCTTCACTCAAAATTGTTGGTATGAACATATTTGTATAATTTATACATGTATGAATTCTTTTAATTTTTTTAAAAGCATTCCAACATGTCAAACTTCAAATTATCCACCATTCTAACTAAATGCTCATATTCATATGAGGCATTCATCAAATTATGAACACACATTGATTCCAAAAAATTTAAAAAAATATGAAAAAATTCCTAGATGTTGGTATGATGATTAAAAATGTCCACTGAAAAAATAAATGAAAAAAGCATTATATTCATCAAGATAGAAAAATGAAAAATAGCATTTGTTGTATGTTTTTTATGTTCTGACCAATTTCAAAGGATTTATGAAGTGAAATTTAATGGTAACCTTTACTTATCAATAATATTACAAGAAGGTGGATTTTTGCCTTTTTAAAGGACCAAATTTAATCAAGAATATTAAATAAGAAGAAGTAAATATCTTCACAGGCGGTTATTGCTTAACAACCGTCTGAGATAATGCCCGATACTGTTCTTCAGTTCCCTTATCCCTTGCTTCTTTTTTATTTAGATTCCAATATAAATACTCAAACATGTTTAGATTCTGCAAATTGTGTCCAAATTCGATGATTCTTTCTTCTACATTTGTATAAAATTAACATCTACCACATGAACAAAATATTTTTAAAACTTGTATAGCTGACATTGTAATGTTTTGGTAAATATCAAATTAATTTCTACTCACATATTATTCACATTTGTGTATCTCATAAAAAAAAAGGTTCCTTCACTCAAAATTGTTGGTATGAACATATTTGTATAATTTATACATGTATGAATTCTTTTAATTTTTTTAAAAGCATTCCAACATGTCAAACTTCAAATTATCCACCATTCTAACTAAATGCTCATATTCATATGAGGCATTCATCAAATTATGAACACACATTGATTCCAAAAAATTTAAAAAAATATGAAAAAATTCCTAGATGTTGGTATGATGATTAAAAATGTCCACTGAAAAAATAAATGAAAAAAGCATTATATTCATCAAGATAGAAAAATGAAAAATAGCATTTGTTGTATGTTTTTTATGTTCTGACCAATTTCAAAGGATTTATGAAGTGAAATTTAATGGTAACCTTTACTTATCAATAATATTACAAGAAGGTGGATTTTTGCCTTTTTAAAGGACCAAATTTAATCAAGAATATTAAATAAGAAGAAGTAAATATCTTCACAGGCGGTTATTGCTTAACAACCGCCTGAGATAATGCCCGATACTGTTCTTCAGTTCCCTTATCCCTTGCTTCTTTTTTATTTAGATTCCAATATAAATACTCAAACATGTTTAGATTCTGCAAATTGTGTCCAAATTCGATGATTCTTTCTTCTACATTTGTACAAAATTAACATCTACCACATGAACAAAATATTTTTAAAACTTGTATAGCTGACATTGTAATGTTTTGGTAAATATCAAATTAATTTCTACTCACATATTATTCACATTTGTGTATCTCATAAAAAAAAAGGTTCCTTCACTCAAAATTGTTGGTATGAACATATTTGTATAATTTATACATGTATGAATTCTTTTAATTTTTTTAAAAGCATTCCAACATGTCAAACTTCAAATTATCCACCATTCTAACTAAATGCTCATATTCATATGAGGCATTCATCAAATTATGAACACACATTGATTCCAAAAAATTTAAAAAAATATGAAAAAATTCCTAGATGTTGGTATGATGATTAAAAATGTCCACTGAAAAAATAAATGAAAAAAGCATTATATTCATCAAGATAGAAAAATGAAAAATAGCATTTGTTGTATGTTTTTTATGTTCTGACCAATTTCAAAGGATTTATGAAGTGAAATTTAATGGTAACCTTTACTTATCAATAATATTACAAGAAGGTGGATTTTTGCCTTTTTAAAGGACCAAATTTAATCAAGAATATTAAATAAGAAGAAGTAAATATCTTCACAGGCGGTTATTGCTTAACAACCGCCTGAGATAATGCCCGATACTGTTCTTCAGTTCCCTTATCCCTTGCTTCTTTTTTATTTAGATTCCAATATAAATACTCAAACATGTTTAGATTCTGCAAATTGTGTCCAAATTCGATGATTCTTTCTTCTACATTTGTATAAAATTAACATCTACCACATGAACAAAATATTTTTAAAACTTGTATAGCTGACATTGTAATGTTTTGGTAAATATCAAATTAATTTCTTCTCAGACGTGAAATTTTAATTAACGATGAACACACTACATCCATTAACAATATTCAATCATTCACACAGTTCAAGAACACACAAGATACTCATTCATTAACAATATGCACATCTCACAAAAGAACACACAAGATGCACAATATTTACACAAGAACACACAAGAACACAAAAGATACACAAGTAATATTCAATCACATAGATGAAAAAAGATAGATTTCATTCATTAACAATATTTACAAAACAGAAGCAACTAAAAACAACAAAAAGAAAAACTAATTAAATCCTACTCCTACTCCTCTTCCATCTCCTCCTCCTCGTCCTCCGGCGGCGACTCCGGCACCGGCTGCACCGGCTGCACCGGCTGCACCGGCTGCACCGGCTGCACCGGCGGTGCAACCCCGAGGTTGCTAGCCGTCGCCTCCACCAGCGTTCTACGGCCCTGGGGGCCAAGAACCTGGGCCATCGTCGCGAACAGAATGTCGAGACGATCAGCCACCCCCACGAGGGCGTAGAGGTAGTGGCCCAAGGTACCCATTCCAGTATACTCTGGAAGGGTACCCAGCCCCAAGGCACTCATGGCGCGAGACGTATTGTTGTACGCCTCTCGCGCCATGAGGAGGCGCTGCTCGGCGTTGATCTTCTCGGGGGAGCTGCAACATTGTTTCTTGCAAGGTGGCTCCCTCGGAGGGCTTGGCGGCGGAAGGTCGGCCATAGTGGTGTTGGGTCGTCGGAGCGGAGGAAGACGAAGAAAACAAGAGGATTCAAAGTGAGCGATGCGCTTGTGAGCCATAGTGGTGTTGGGTCTTTAAGGCCGCGCGGAGTGGAAAAGAAAGGTCGCACCTCGGGGAAAAGAAAGGTCGCGCACGCGTGACATGGTCACTGACGTGTGGGACCGGGTCCACATGTCAGTGACCGCTGATTAAGTCAGGGGATCCTCATCCCGGTTGGTGAGGGGTCTTTATGTAGGCGTTCATCAAATTAAGAAGTAAATATCTTCATGTTTAACTCAGGCGGGTGTTACTAACCAACCGCCTGAGATAATTGTATCTTCTCAGACGGGTGTTACTAACCAACCGCCTGAGATAATTGTATCTTCTCAGACGGTTGGTAAGTAAAATCCGACTGAGATAACATTCTTCCCTGACGGTCGGTACTTAAAATCCGCCTGAGAAAATGTGAGTCTATATATACCCCTCGGCAGCATTGGAAAAACCTAACCCGGGCGAAACACTTAGACGCCGTTAGGCTGCCAAAATTTCGTTTGCCGCCAAGTGTTCCCCCTCGTCACTTCCAGGTACGCCGCCGAGCTTCGCCGTCGCCGAGCTTCGCCGTCGTCGCCGAGCTTCGCCGTCGCCGCCGAGCTTCGCCCTCCTCACTTCCAGGTACGCCGAGCGAAGCCATTTCCGTCACCGCCGAGCTTCAAGGTAAACCCTAAACCCTTCGACCTTCCATCCTCCTTCGCCGTGCCGCCTCCCTCCCCGCCCTCGCTGCCGCCTTGCATATCCTTGGTTAGGGTTCGGGAATTAGATAATGGTAGGCATCCTTGGTTAGGGTTCGGTGGAATTCGAAAAACTGTCAAGTTCGGTGGCATCTTTGGTTAGGGTTCGGTGGGGCAAGATTTATGTGGATGGTTATATCACGATAAATTGGTAGTTGGTTCTGTGTGTCTGAAACTGTTCCGACACATTAGTGGTAAACATGATTCTAGACTCTAGTAACAGCAGTATATTCCCTATTTCTGTCATCGGCCTTGCATATGCCACATAATTCTCTATTAGGGGCAAGATTTAGCTATATTTGGTTAAGTTGACCAAATTTGGCTAATTTTGGCTAAGTTACATTAGATATAGTTATACTTGACTAATTTTGACTAAGTTATGCTATATTTAGCTATATTTGGCTACTTTTGCTTAGAGTTAGCTATGCTAGACTAAGTTTGGCTAAGTTTGCTTTTATTTCTCTAAGTTTCATTTGAGCAATTGTAGCTAATCTGTGCTACCAAAGATGTCTGCACTTGTGGCTCCATCAGCTTCATTTTAGCAATTGTACCTAATCTGAGCTACCAAAGTTATGCTATATTTAGCTCTGAAGCCAAACAAAAGTTGCTGGCCAACTCATTTGTGATGCCAGGAGCATCCTCACGCCCATATCTAGGTAACACTAGGTGTGGCGATGGAGTCTGAGCATATGATGCCGATCTCTATGATACAAGAATTTAGTTAGACCTATATAACTTCAAAAATGTGTTTTGGCTAAATTTACTTAATTGAGCCAAAATTGAGAAAATTTGTTTTAAATATGACCAAATTTAGTTATGCCATTTATTAGATTTTTTGTCTTATTAGATCTAGCATGGAAAGCCCTAAGAAGACTGGTCCTGATTGTAACAACAAAGAAGACAATATGGAGTTTACTGACTCCAGCAGTTCAGGCTCCTATCACAGTCCTTCGGATCCTTTTCCGAATATAAAAATTAAAAAGACTTCAGTGGATCTAGACCCGGAATATGATCCTGCCGACGAGGTATGGATCACGAATCTTAACTTCAGCAGTTCAAGTTAATGTTGGTTGTCAAGTATACGAAGTCTTATAATTTTTTTCTACCTAGATTAATCTCGAAGACAATGAGGTGACATCGGCTCCTAAAACCGCAGAAGGTTCACCAATGGATGAATCCTCAGCTTCACTCAAGCGGAAACGAGGGCAACGAGGTCCCAATAAGGGTCTATTGGACCGCATCATGTACATAACAAGGGTCGGTCCAAGTGGGCTTCCCCAAGAACCACTGGATTCAGTTACCAAGTACCGTAATGCATGCGGTTTTCTTGTTAGGGAGGTTGTGCCGATCACAACCGAGAATTGGAGGAAATTACCCGAGCAGACCAAGAATGAGTTGTGGGAAAAGATAAAGAAACAATTCAAGTTCCCGAAAGGCACAGAAGAAGCTGTAAAGAAAGCAACATTGGTCTCTTGCGGCAAGAAGTTTCGATGCTGGAAGAGTGAAATGAATGCTTATGTTAAGGCCAATAAGGTCCCTAGCCCGAGGAAGATGGGAAAAATCACACAAGCTCAGTGGCAAGAGTTTGTTCGTCAAAAGAGCACACCTGATGCTAAAGCTCTAAGTGCAACTAGGTCAGAGCTTGCAAAAAAGAACAAATACCATCATCGCTTGGGGTCTGCCGGATATGGCCCCAAAGTCCAGAAATGGAATAAGATAATAGACGACATTCTTAGTAAGGGCAATCCTCACCCATTAGAAGGGTGCGATGAGCGAACTCAACGCTGGGTCTTTGCTCGGTCAGGTTTGACCAGCGAGGGCAAACTTGAAAAGCCCGACTCTCTGAATGAAGTAGAGGATAAAATGAAAGAAGTAATTGAAAAGCAACAGAAGGGTCTCTTCAAGCCGAAGAGGGAGAATGACCAACTTACCGCTATCTTGGGAAACCCTGAACACAGCGGACGGGTTCGAGCGGTCTCTTCTCAAATGTCTTGGCTATATGGTTTCCCTAAAGATAAAGACACATATAGAAGACGTGAGAAGTTTAAGAAAACACTTGATGAAACAATTGCTCAAAAGGTCAAAGAAAATATGCAAGAAATTATGGAACAACTTAGACAATCAGGACAATTAGTGGCACCGAGTACAATGATGGTTCCGGTGCAAAAGGAGCAATTAGTATCTCCAACTGCCTACCCTAGCAGCGTTGGTTCCGTGCCAGGCTCAGGGTCAGCCCATAAGTTCCCTGTCGATGATATTGCTAACGACAAATCTTGTCGTCTTCTTGTCCCGATAGGCAGAGCAGGGAACAAAACCAAACAGGTTGCCACTGCTATGGCAAAGCCTGATCGTGACTTCAACGGGAGTCCACTTCCGTTGTATTATTCTGTGGTGCAAGTTCTTCAGATCATTGATAATGATTATGAAGATTATGAAATAGACCACGTCACACCTGAGGGGATCGCGACTCTGAGGCAGGCTGTCAACCAATTAATCCTTTGGCACCGACGCGATATCGTGTTGGACGATGAGCCAATTTCTAGCCCCGTCGCATCTCCAAATACTGCAACCCCATCTTCTAAGGCGAAAGTGCATGAAGATCCACTCCCAGTCCGGGAAGATCCACTCCCCCTATGTCTGAGCAAGGATGATGATATCCAAGAGCAACAAGTTGGACAACAACTTCAAGCAGTACCAGAGCAAGCTGTTGCTAGTAAAGAGCAACTAGTTGAGCAACAGCTTGAAGTAGTACTAGAGCCAGCTGCTGGGAGTAAAGAGCAATCAGTTGAACAACAGGTTCAACAACAAGCCAGTGTCCAACTTCCGACGACTACTCCTCGATCATCAGTGCCTGTCAAAGTTAGCTCATACGAAAATAAGAAACCTTCATCAGAAGTGACAAAGTATTTGGAAGCTATGAA
Organism: Tuctoria greenei; assembly: GCA_036927565.1. Classification (NCBI taxonomy): domain Eukaryota; kingdom Viridiplantae; phylum Streptophyta; class Magnoliopsida; order Poales; family Poaceae; genus Tuctoria; species Tuctoria greenei. Next base: position 181,154,862 of record JAYESD010000005.1, read on the forward strand.
GGATAATATTAGAAAATCGAGTGCATCTCGTTCTTCTCATGAGCCAGCATTAGAAGATATCGAGGAGTGGGAAGAAGACGGTGTCATGTATAATCGGCGGACGGCTTTAGTTAAACCAGGAGTTCCAATATACAAGCTTGAGGATGTTCCTCCTAAATTTGAGAATGGGAAGCCGTTAATGACATCCGTACAACTTAGCAAACAACCCGTCGCGCTCAGAAGAATGCATGAGTGGTACATCACTGCCAGCACAAAATATGGTCTTCAGTGCGTCACATTTCGTATTCCAAAAGAAGCATTCTGGAGCACTGGAGTAGATAAACGAGTCATTTTATTTGAAGAGCTGCTTTCCCTTTTCCATCGGGGCATGCTCGAAATCAACCTGCTGCTCGTCTGGTGCTTGTAAGTGCTCTAATATTTTGTATTCGCTTTTCTTACTACACGCATACGCATTTCATGAGATTATAACAATTCTGGACTTCTTCAATAGGATGCAATACATGGATAATGAAAAGTTGGCGCACAAGACAGGTATCCTTGACCCTACTAGGATTGCAAAGTCGCTATTCGACGTCCAGGCAAATCGAGAATCAAGCCAGTACAAACACATGAAAAAAAAAGATTTTGAAAGAGCAATTGCAAAACTTAAGAAGGATAGAAAGGCAGAAGTTGCAGCTTACATAGGACATGCGATGTTTAACTTTGTCAGAGACGGCCAGGACCTCGTAAAGGCTCCGTACCACTTCGAGTAAGTTCGACACATGGCATTGAAATAGCAATTATTGGTAATTGTTAACACGTGTGTTTGTATGTTTGCAGTAATCACTACATAATGATCTTCATCAAGCCAACGCAGGGAATGGCAACAGTCTTGGACTCGGCCGATTACCCACCAGATCGTTACAAAGATTTCCTTTCCATTTTGAAAAAGTACGTTTATTCAATAATTTTAATTTACGCACATTTAGAATGTGTTGACAAGTTTTATATGACATTTCTTGTATTACAGCGCTTGGCGGTTTTACGCGGAACGGCTTGGCGGTCAGAGACCTCCTAATACGAATGCATTGGACATTAAAACGTATTATGCTTGTCCGAAGCAGCCTGCTGGGAGTCTCTTATGCGGGTATTATGTATGCGAGCATCTTCGGACCGCCGCCGTATATAGAGTCAATCGTGAGGATGTAAGTTATCCTTAATGTCGATACCTTATTTTCTTACTTTTGTGTTTCATTTTCATTGTAACTAGCATAGTTTAATGCTTATATTCTCTGCTGTTCAATATTACCAGAAACATTATTTTCATATTTTGATTCCAACTTCAAAATTCAATTGCTCATAGTACAACTGCTCCAAAAATACCTACTAAATTCTTGTATACTCTCACTTTGATCTATACTTTGAGATTGTTGAAACCAACACATTCTAAACCTTGTTATGTGTTATATTGCAGCACAAGAAGAATCTGAACGAAGAATGGCCGGTTTGTAGAAGTATTCCTGATGGAGGAGCCGACAGGATTGCTTCTGAACTCTGTCAGTTCATTCGTCGCGAAATTTTGCACAAAACGGGGAAGTTCTTTGATAAGAGAGGTTCAGCAGCTGATGTGCCAGAACTTTGCGACTATACCAATCTAAACAGTTTTTAGTGAAAACTTGTAAACTTTGAGATGAAATTGTATCTGTAACTTGTACATATGTATATTGTTTTAGTGAAATTGACTTCTGTGATGATAATATTGTTGTCTTTTGTTCTGTGATGATTGTTGTTTTTTGTTCTGTGATTATATTGAATTGACCTGGAAATTAGAAATAACAGCAGTAGTACTGCATGACCTGGAAATTAGAAAAACAATTATCACAGGCGGCTAGATACAAGTAAAGAAACATCTGTGATAACCTAATTTTCACAGGCGGTGTCTGTTATGGTAGAAACCGGCTGCGTTAAAGGGTCTTCACAGACGGCTGATATAGGTAAACTCCGTCTGTGATAACTTCATTATCATAGACGGGTTAGTTATGCTTCAATAACCGTCTGTAAAGACACATTATCATTGGCGGTTAGTTATGCTTCAAAACCCGCCTGTGAAGACATATTATCATAGGCGGTTAGTTATGTTTCAAAATCCGCCTATGAATACAAATTATCATAGACGGTTAGTAATGCTTCAATACCCGTCTGTGAAGACTTCTTATCATAGACGGTTAGTTATTCTTCAATAACCGTCTGTGATAAGACCTTTATCACAGACGGTTATATATGCTGCACGACCCGTCTGTGATAAAGTGTTTTCACAGACGGCTAGCCTAAGTAAAGAACCGCCTATGATAATCGATCTTCACAGGCGGCTATCCTTAGTGAAGAACCGTCTATGATAATTACTCTTCACAGGCGGTTTCACTTCTCCGCCTGTGAAATTGCGGATTATCACAGACTCTTCGTTTCAGGCGGTTTTAAAAGCCGTCTGTGATAATAGGTTTGGAGCCGCCTGTGATGAGGCTTATTGTAGCAGTGTCAGTAAGTATATTGGACTAGTCCGGACTCTATACGGACTAGTCCGATAATTTCAGTAACTGTTAGTTTGAACTCGAAATTGACATGTGTTCTAATTGAAAGGACACGACCCACCGAATTTTGAGTCTCTGATCGGGAGACTCAATGATTTCTAAGGGTGGGAGACCCTCTCTTGTGTCTCTTGGTCAACTATAAGAAGAGGGTCAAGTGTATGATCAAAGAATGCTAAGACATACACTCATACATACTTGAACACTCTAACCCACTCAGAATCCGATCAACATACCAAGAGAAGAACAAGAGGAAACGCCTCTCGTCGTCGTTCTTCTTGTGGTCTCGCCTTGTTGGCTAGATGACTGCATCGTCAAGCAACAACAAAGATGGAGGAGAAGGTATTATTAGTGTTCTTCTGCTATTTGAGAGATAACATTTGGTGTTGATCTTGTAATCAGATTTCTCCATATAATTCGAAGTGATTTAGTGGCTATTTGATCTTTGGGTTCCCTCTTGATTTCTAACAATGGTATCAGAGCTGTTTAGACCAATAATCATTTTGAATTGAGTTTTAATCGAAGTTTTTCGCTGAAAGTTTTGAAGGTTCGGACTTGTCCGGTCTAAGGGTCGGACTAGTCCGGTGTGCCACAATAAAGTGGTTAGGTTTTTCGGATCAGGGTGTTTTGACGCGTTCATCTGATTGAAAACCAATTAAACACTTTGGATTGAAATTCATTGTGAAAATTAAGTTGATTTGGTAAGATGGTAAGATTAAGATTCTTTTTTGGGTGTTTTGACATTTTCCAATTTCTTATATGAAACTTTTCAGGGGTTGGTCGTACTAGTCCGGAATAGTACGCACCAAACTCGAAAAGTTTAATAAAGAACATATCAAATGTTTTTGGATCAGTATCAGACTTGTCCGGCGTATGGACCAGACTAGTCCAAAAACCATGTTGCAAGAGTTCGGACTAGTCCGTGCTATACAATTAAGTTTGCTTATTTAATTAAGCTTCCACTATTAATTAAGTTTAAATTGTCATAGTAATTTAGTCGAGTAACCAAAGCGAAAGATAAATTGCTATGTCAATTTAAGTTGTATGGAATTCTATTGAGTAACCAAAGTGAAAAATAGAATTGTCATGTTTTTATGCTATATTAATGTCATTATTGGCCGAAAAACCAAAGCGAAAGGCATTAATGACATTTTTTCTTTCTAAGTAAATAGTAATTTAGTCGAGTAACCAAAGCGAAAGATAAATTACTATGTATTTCATTTGTTCTTCAATGTTAAGTTTTAATGTCATTTTTGGCCGAGTAACCAAAGTGAAAGACATTAATGACATTCTTTTTTTTTTAAAACATAGTAATTTGGTCGAGTAACCAATGCAAAAGATAAATTAATATGTTGATATTCAGTTATTCTCAAATGTCGAGTTTTGGTTAACATCTACGCATTCTTCTTGATTTTGTCTTTTGATAATAAAGGTTCCTCCAATGCGAATCCAGCACTGAGTTTCATCGCTTCTATTGATCCACTCAATAGAAGCAATTATGGGAGATGGCGAGAGAAGTTAGAGATTGCTTTAGCAGTCTCTGAGATAGACTTGGCTCTCACTACTCCATATCCAGTTGCACCGGTTGAACCAGTAAGAGATGCTGATGAAACTCAGGAAGCCTTTGCTATGAGGACAAAGGAATATACTACTGAGTTATTGGCTTATGACATTGATTGTTATAAGTGGAAGAAATCAAACATGAAATGTTTGATGGTAATTAAGGGCACTATCACTGAGGCCATTAGGGGCGCAATCCATGAATGCGAAACTGATGTTGAATACCTCCAAAGGATAGAGAATCAATTTACTGGTTCTTCTAAGGCTACTGCAAGCACTCTTATCAAGAGGCTTGTTACTGAAAAGTATCATGGAGGTGGTGTGCGTGAGCACATATTAAGGATGACAAATATGGCTGCAAAGCTTAAGCCTACGAATTTGGAGATTAAAGATGAGTTCATTGTGCATATCATCATTGCCTCACTTCCTAAGTAATTTGAGACTTTTGTCATCAACTACAACTCTCAATCTAAATTATGGAACACAGAAAAACTCATGGATATGTGTGTTCAGGAGGAAGAGAGGATTAAGTCTATTCACGGTTATGATGCTATTAATTACGTGAAGGGAAAAGTAAGGCTAAGAAAAATTATTCTTCTAAGCAATCTTTTAAGTATCATGGTTCTTCTCATCATGATAAAGATAAGAATAAGTTTCCATAAAGCCATCATTACAATAAGTATGTGAAAGTGGATAAAAAACGATATCGCTTTTGTTTAGACAAAGCTCACCATCACAAGGATTGCATAGGCTTCCTTAAATGGTGTTGTAAAAATGATAATGATTTTATGACATTTGTTGATAAATCTCTGCTTTTAGATTATACACCATCTTCTTGGTGGATTGACTTAAGTGCCACTGTGCACGTTTGCAATTTGTTGCAGGGGTTAAATATTAGGAGGACCCTAGAAAGAGGGGAAAAGGCCATTAAAGTTGCTGATGGCCATGAAGCTGAAGTGAAAACAGTTGGAGATTATCCATTAGTATTAAGAAATGACATTGTACTTACACTTCAGGATGTACTATATGTACCCTCTATAAGTAGAAATCTCATCTCAGTATCATGCTTAGATGATGATGCTTATGTTTGCCAGTTTGGCAAAAACAGATGTGTAATTAAGATTGATAATAAGATTGTTGGTGTTGCCATAAGACAAGGCATGATATACTTATTATCTATGCATGATGATATTAATGTTGTAAGCGACATTCAATTTTCCTCACATCAGGGTAAGCGTAAGAGAATCGATTCCGAAATGTCTTCAAAATTATAACATTGTCGGTTAGGCCATATTTCGAGGGGGACAATTGACTTCACAATCGATTCTTCCTTATTTGGATTTTTCGGATTCAGAAGAATGCATAGACTAAATTAAGGGAAATTTTGTTAAGAAAATTAAGAAAGGTGTCATACGCAGTGCGTGAATTTTGGAATTAATCCATACGGACATTTGTGGTCCATTTCCTGTAGTATCTGTTGATAGTTTTGATTCATTTATAATCTTCACGGATGACTATTCTCGCTATGGCTATATTTATCCAATTAAAGAACGCCCTGAAGCGTTGGATAAATTTAAGATATTTAAGATTGAAGTAGAAAATTAGCACAACTGTAAGATTAAAGTGGTAATATCCGATCGTGGTCGTGAGTACAACGGTCGTCATACCCCGTATGGCCACGTTCCTGGACCATTTGCTCGGTTCCTACAGGAAATGGCATAGTCGTCCAGTATTCCACACCGGACGAGCCTCAGCAAAATGGAGTAGCGGAACGGCGTGATCGTACGCTAATGGATATTGTTAGATCCATGTTAAGTCAATCAGATTTGCCAGTTAGCTTATGAATGGAGGCATTAAAAACCTCTATTCATGTGTTAAATCGGGTTCCTACTAAGTCGGTGTCCAGAACAACGTATGAGTTGTGGACAGAACGTAAGCCCTCATTAAGTTATTTGCATATATGGAGATGTCCCGCTGAGGCAAAAAATTTTAACCCAAACATTGGTAAGTTGGATGCTAAGACAATAAATTGCCATTTTATCAGCTATGCAGAAAAGAGTAAGGGATATCGTTTCTATTGTCCAGAACGATACACTAAGTTTGTACAAACAAGGCATGCCATCTTTTTAGAGGATGCCATGATCAGGGGAAGTACGGAAAGACGAGAAATTAATCTTGAAGAGAAGCGGGTTTATGTACCCACTCCTATGATTCAAGAACCATATTTCTCATTACCTACCATTGTTGAATCATCAGTGCCTATTGGTGAAGATTCAACATTTGTTGTTAGTTCTCCATTGACAACAGAATTATTAAGAGAAGTTGAGCATTCTCAGCCCGTTGTCATTAATAATAAAGAGCAACAACAATCTCAAAATGAAGATAATGTGCAATTAAGAAGATCTCAACGAGAAAGAAAATTGGCCATTACAGACGATTATGAGATCTATTTGAGTGAGGCAATTCAAATAGAGGGTGATCCCACCACATTTGAAGAAACTATGAGAAGTCCTCAATCATCTGAATGGCGTAAAGCCATGGAGGATGGAATGAATTCTACGGAAACAAACAAAGTCTGGGATTTAGTTGAGATTCCTAATAGAGCCAAAACAGTAGGCTGTAAATGGGTCTACGAAATTAAACGTGACTCCAAAGGAAATATTGATAATTTTAAGGCCAAACTTGTTGCAAAAGGATTCACTCAAAGAGAAGAGATTGATTATAATGAGACATTTTCACCAGTCTCAAGTAAGGATTCATTCAGAATCATTATGGCATTAATTACACATTACAATTTAGAATTACATCAGGTGCATGTAAAGACGGCGTTTCTCAATGGTGATCTATATGAGAACGTCTATATGACACAACCGAAAGGTTTTGTTGTTAAGGGTAAGGAACATATGAGATGCCACTAAAAAGTCTCTTTATGGACTTAAACAAGCATCAATGCAGTGGTATCTCAAGTTCGATGAGACAATAAGAAAGTTTGGATTTAAAGAAAATGAGAAGGACAATTGCATTTATGTTAAGTTTAAGAACGGGAAATTTATTTTCCTCGTGCTTTATGTAGATGATATACTACTTGCAAGTAGTGATGTCAATCTACTATCAGAAACTAAAAAGTTTTTGTCTTCTAATTTTTATATGAAAGATCTTGGTGAAGCATCCTATGTATTAGGCATAGAAATGCACCGAGATAGAAATAAGGGGTATTAGGCTTATCACAAAAGGCATATTTAGATAATGTACCGAGAAAGTACAGTATGCATAAGAGTAAGCATTCGCCTGCTCCGATTGTCAAGGGCGATAAGTTTGGGAACTTTCAGTGTCTCAGGAACCAATATGAGATCGATCAAATGAAATCGGTTCCATATACTTTGCTGTCGGAAGCCTTTTGTATGCTCAAGTCTGTACTCGCCCTGACTTAGCTTATGTGACCGGAGTGCTTGGCAGATATCAGGCCAATTCAGGAATTGATCATTGGAAGGCAGTCAAGAAAGCATTAAGATATGTGCAAGGCACAAAATGCCTCATGTTAACGTATAGTAAGTCAGACTCACTGGAAGTAGTGGGATATTCATATTTAGATTTCGCGGGTTGTATGGATACTAAAAAATCCACGTCAGGTTATATATTCACCCTCGCGAATGGAGCCATTTCGTGGAAAATTTCCAAACAAACCGTCACTGCATTGTCCACAATGCATGCCGAGTTTATTGCATGTTATGAGGCCACCGACCAGGCTGTTTGGCTTAAGAAATTTTTACCCGGTCTTAGAGTGGTCGACAACATTGAAAAACCACTTAAGTTATACTGCGATAATGAGTCCGTAGTATTTTACTCTCACAACAATAAGTTGAGTAGTGCTGCCAAACACATCGACATTAAGTTTTATGTTGTGAAAGATCGAATCCAGGATCATACTATAAGTCTTGAGCATATAAGTACCAAGCGTATGCTTGCGGATCTGCTAACAAAAGGTCTTCCACCCAGCGTGTCCAGTGAACACGTAGCCGACATGGGTTTAAGGGAGAACCTATGATCACTAGATATTTAGGGGCCAAGTAAGAGTAAGCTTCATTTTTAAGTGTGAGATGTATTGTGGTCTTCGAGTCTAACAATACATAAATGGTTGTTGTGATGCGTTGTGTCCTATATGTCAAGCATGAGAAAATAGATACTAAGTTTAGTATTAAGTAAGTTGGTAAGTTTCAAATTCGAGTTCAAGGGGAAGAATGTTGGAAGTACCAAACTTGTCCGGTAGAGACCGGACTAGTCCGGTTGCTGTCCAGTAAGGGTAACCAGACTAGTTCGGACCCTTATAGGACTAGTCCGATATTGTCCTGTAAAGATATTGGACTAGTCCGGACTCCATACGAACTAGTCTGATAATTTCAGTAACTGTCAGTTTGAACAAAAAATTGACATGTGTTCTAATTGAAAGGACACAACCCACCGAATTTTGAGTCTCTAATCGGGAGACTCAATGATTCCTAAGGGTGGGAGGCCCTCTCTTGTGTCTCTTGGTCAACTATAAGAAGAGGGTCAAGTGTATGATCAAGGAACGCTAAGGCATACACTCATACACACTTGAACACTCTAACCCACTCAGAATCCGATCAACATATCAAGAGAAGAACAAGAGAAAACGCCTCTCGTCGTCGTTCTTCTTGTGGCCTCGCCTTGTTGGGTAGATGGCCGCATTGTCAAGCAACAACAAAGATGGAGGAGAAGGTATTATTAGTGTTCTTCTGCTATTTGAGAGCTAGCATTTGGTGTTGATCTTGTAATCAGATTTCTCCATGTAATTCGAAGTGATTTAGTGGCTATTTGATCTTTACGCTCCCTCTTGATTTCTAACCGGACTCACCGAATAAGCCAGTCTCGACGTTGACTTGGACGGACTGAGTTGGCCGCCGAACCGAGGTGCCATTCTGATATCCATGTGACCAGACAACCAACCGGTTGTTGGTTAGATAGACAAGCGAAAGTCTTGCACCGATGGTGCACAACCAGGCACTGGACAGTGCGATACTGATGGCGGGGGGCAACGCATCGAACGGGAGCATGGTCGGGGAGATGTGTCCTGTGTTGACGCTCACGTCGAGGGTGTACAAGCTTGGATTCTCGGGGTCGTTCCCGCCAAAGAGCCATTGCGCGGTTCCACGAGCAGCGGCTACGACGGTGCATCTGTAGGGCCCCCACATCCGAACGCCGGTTTGTTGCGGGTACGGCCTCCTCACCGCCGCTGACCACTACCACGACGCCGGCCCGCTGGCGGACGGCTACTCCACCTTGTTCCAGGTGCTTCTCGTCGGCTTCACACACCAGGACCTGCACCTCCACCTCCTCAAGTTCTTCTAGGCCGCTGCCAGGTCCCGGCGCGGTGCGCCTACGATTGCGGAAAAGAAATTCTCTATAGCAGTGATATAAATCGGCTCTCGTGCAGCACCTTATGGATTGACGACACCTGTCTCTAACCGAATCTTAAAGTGACCAAAATACAAACAAGCTCTTCGTCGCCTTTATCGGGGAGGGGTCGCACCTTGCCGCCATAGGCCCCACTGCTAGAGATGAAGCTGAGTCCATGCGCGGGTGAGCAGATAGAGGTGAGGCCCCTGGAAAGTCGCGCGGTGCTTCTTGATGGCAAGACGCTACAGGACTGCTGCAGTTCGAAGGGGGGAGCGTTCATGTTTTGCAGTCATAGTGCTGCATCAAAGCCCGCAACCACTTCACTGACTCGCTTCTGGAGCTGGGTTCCAGTGCCCGGAGCTCATGGGTGCTCCCAGTGGCAGGACGCGGTGCGGTAGAGCCTAGAGCGGCAAGGTAGCGGCACGACGCGGCAAGACCCGGGATGGATGAAGGTTACGAGAGGCATTGAACATGCGGTTTCGTGAGAGCCGAGCCGATCGATTGGAGGAGGCAAACACGCAAAGCGTTTATGGTTTTCACGTTGCTTTAGGATTCCGTTAAGGACATATGTCATGAATCCACAAGGTTCTGTACGGGAGCTAGTGTACGTCAGCGTAAATTGCTAAATGGGCCTGGCCCATCGGGCGCCTAAGGCCCGACCCGTATAAGCACGACACGAACCCGAGCCCGGCCCGAGCCAGTCCGTTTCAGGTCGGCCCGGGCACGATAGTCGGACCGTGCCTGGGCCGCCTCCTCGGCTCGTAGTGCCAGCCCGAGTACGACACAGTTAATGGGTTGGCCCGATGCAGGCCCGACATCTACTTAGATCTCACATCTGGACCGTTGATCACCTCATCAATTTTCAACCATTGGATCCAACTCCCCATATAAATACTGACTTCCAGTTCCTAACCCTAAGTCTGCCACTTCAAACCCTAGCCGCCAGTGCCGCCCGAGGGCCTCCGCTCGCGCCTCCCCACCCGATCCCGCCCTCTGCTCGTGCCTCCCACCCTAGCGCTACTCCGCCCGAGGGCCGCCTCCCCAACCGGTCGCGCCTCCCCACCCTTGCGTCGATCGCGCCCTCCACTCGTGCTGCTCGCCTGCCTCCTGCCGCGCCGCCGTCCACTCGCGTCGCTGGCCACCTGGTGCCGCCCAAGGGCCCTCTGCTCACGCCGACTGCGTCCTCCGTCATGCCTCCTATTGGCCTCCCGTCGCGGCGCCCTCCGTCGCGCCGCCCACCAGCCTCTCGTCGTGGCGCCCTCTGTTGCGCCGCCCGCCGGCCTCCCGTCACGCCGCCCTCCGTCGGCCGACTTCGTCTTCAGCCGGGTGCTCGAGACCTCCACCTCCGCCGTCAGGCTACCGTGCGATGGAGCCCGCCGTGCTACCGTGTCGGCCCGGACCGAAAAAACCGCCGTCATGCCGTTTCTGGGCTGCCGTTTCAGCCCGACGGCACGACCCGACATGACACGGATGAAGCACCAGGCCTATTCGTGCTGGGCCACTTCATGTCGGGCTGCATCCGGGCCGTGTCGAGCTTAGGCCGGGTGGCCCATTTGGCAAACTATATACATCAGTGCTGTAAAGAATTTTTTTCGCAATCGTAGGCGCACCAACGTCGGGACCCGGCAGCGGCCGAGAACTTGAGGAGGTGGAGGTGCAGGTCCTGGTGCGCGAAGCCGACGAGAAGCACCTGGAACAAGGTGGAGTAGCTGTTCGCCAGTGGGCCGGCGTCGTGGTGGTGGTCAGCGGCGGTGGCGTCCAGCGGACGCAGCGGCTCGTGCCTGCCGGTGACTAGGTCGCACACGCAGAGGCAGAGTACGCTGCTCTTGTCCGAGGAGCAAGGCGTGAGGCGCACTAGAAGGAGGCCGCCGTGCACCGTCAGCGGCTTGGCCTCATCGAGAGCTCCAGCGCCGTCGTCGCGGATGAAGGAGGTGAGGAACCGGCGCCCCGACCCAAGGAGCAAGCCCGGTGCCAGGACGAACACCAGCGCGCGGCTCGGGAAGAGCCTCGAGATCTTCCTCTGCGTGCTGGCGTTGATCCGGTGGCGTTGGACGAAGAACCCCACAAGGGATGAAGGCTGTACACTAAGATCCTTGTAGCGGCGGCGGAGAAATGCCGGTTCATTCACGAGGCGGCACCACCGCTTGCAGACGAGGGAGCAGCAGAAGAGCGAGACCAAGTCCAGAACCAGCGCGAGGATCTGAGTGACGACTGTCATGCCTGCTACCTAGTGCGTCGTGTGGGCCGGCGTGTGTTGTGAGTGGTCCGACGTTTGTAAGGGGATAGTACCCTCTGCTTATGGACATGTGAGCATCGAACATATTACAAAAATAGATCAGGACTTACGTCTCTCTCTATCGGGCTCGTCCCTTACCTGCTGCGCCGGCGAGCTCCACCGACGACCTTGCGACTCGTTCACGCCCCGGCGACGGCACACCGGCAGCCAAGGACGTCACAATTGGTATCAGAGCAAGGTCCTTCCTCGGCGGCGGGGTGGTCGTTCTTCAGCGGTGGTGACTCTTCGAGCTGCTCAGGAACTGCCGTGGATCTCCTTCCAGCGGCGCCTCAGGACGCACGAGTAGCGGCCGTGCACCACGCGGCTGATCTCCTCCTCCCCCCCCCCCCCCCCCCCCGACTTCCTCCTCCCCTGCGTTGCCTTCCGGGGCGCACCCTGCGCCAGTTGCTCCAGACGATGGCGAGCTCATCGTGTCTCCTGCATTCAGCAGGGGGGCGATTCTACTGGACAAGGTGATTCGCTCAAACCCTCGTGGAGGTGGCGGTGGAATCCGGAATTCGGTCTCCTCAGAAGCTAGGATTTGGGTGAGAGCAGCATCGATACATATGGATGGAAGGGCATCTCGTTGGTGGCAGGTTTACAGGATCACTGAGGAGATTGGTTCCTGGAATCAGTTTGTGGGTGACGTTCAGAAGACATTTGGGAGTTGGAACAACAAAAGGGGAGATGTCTATCTTGGCGCATTTGAGGGGAGCAAGAAACATGATATGCCCCGCGAGCAAATTGCTGAGACCGACAGAAGGCTTATGGCTTTGACCGAGAAGGAAACGAAGGAACAACCTGAGAAGGAAAGGAGGGTGGAGCTGGATTCCGTCCATGCCACTTGCCAGTCAGCACATAATTCTGCTAGGTATTTATGTGTGTCTCAGGTGAAGGAAGTGAACATTGATGTTAAGGACTCGCTGACTGCTGCTGTTGACATGAAGCTTCTAGCAGTGCAAGAGGGAGTGCTAGATGAGAAGGCAGAAGAATATCAGTATGGTAGTTAAGTGCAGCAAGAGGAACTAAATATTGTTTTCTCAGAGGTGAAATGGGATGATCAATTTGTAGAGGAGGATCAATATGGCAAGGGGGAGCTTAATTTCATTGAGAGTTTGATTGGAGGTTGCATTAAAGGAGGCAGTGAATTCCATGAGAGCATATCTGAGAAGAAGGCAGGCTGTGAAGAGGAAGTGAGTAGTGAGCAATCAGAATCTCGGATGATTTCTCACAGTCTTGGTTCAATTGGTGATGCTGTTAACTGGGGTGGTGGTGAAAGGGGATTCAGTGCCAGTGAGAAGCGTCATCTTCCAGTCCCTGCAGATGTACCGACAGCAGGGAGGTCTAAACGACCTGGATTAAATGGCATACAAAAATGTGATGTCAAGTATGCAGGTACTGCTCCAGTTCTAGAAAAGGAGAAGTTGCGAGTTATGGATGTTGAGAGGGGCAATGAAGATATGAAGTTGCTGCCATTCAGAATTGTGAAAGCGCAAAAGGTTGATGCTCACCGTAGGGCGGACCTTGAGGTTGAAAGGACTATCAATGAACCATTAGCAGTTACCTTGTCTTATGAAGTGAACATCAAGGAGGGTCTGAAGCGAGTTTTTGATTCAGGAGGTGAACTGCTGGACAGAGTTTTCGGCAGAGGTGGAGGATATTCTGAAGAAGACACCAAGAATGTTGTGGCTCCTGAGAAGACGAGAAGTAAGATAGTTCATCCACACATCATTTTGCTGGGCTTTCTTGCTGACTATAAGAAAGGTGAGAATCAGACCAATGTTCACTTGATAAAGGAAATGAGTTCACTCTTTGAGTATCACAATGACATAAAGGTTGTGGGTGTGAAGAAGGCTGAGATGGTTGTTGCTAAGACCTTTGATGCTCAGAGGGCTCCATTTGTGGGAGAAATTGAAACCATTGAAGAAGGTGTGAGTGAAGATTGGATCCCAAACTGTGTTATAACAATGCATGGGGTTGATGTGTTGTTTTTGGGGCTGAAACCAGTTGACTATAAGGAAGAATGTGATGATGTTAAGGCTGCAATTAACAGTAAAATCACCACTGTAAAATTATTTCAGCAAAGAGTTCCTGTGCAAAGAATGGAAGAGGATATCTTATACAGTGAACATGCTAAGGGAGTGTCAAGTGAGGCAAAGGATACACGGGCTGCTGATAGAGAGTACAATGAAGCCATTGGAAAATGCAGTTGCTGAGGGACATGAGAAGCTCACTTTTCAGTTCTGTTGAGGAACACTACTGTCTTTACCAGTAGAATTGATGGGGAAATTTTCTTGAAGCATAATGGACATGCATTTGTTGTGAGCAGCACAAGCTGGGCACCAAATCCCGTTAAGGCTCTGGAACTCTCTCAAATATAGAAGTTATATGTTGAGAAGGGTAGTCATTCAGAGATTTCTGCTTTTGATAAGCTGCAGCAAGAGCAGCCTGGATCTAATCACCTTCCCCCATAATCGATCACTCCAATGGGTGCCGGCGAAGGTGTGTGAGTACAATATCAATTTTGTAAAGGTCGATATTTTTCCCATTAATCTCGTTTTGGCCAGCAAAAGGAAAATTCTCTTTCAATATATATTTTTACCTTGAGCCAACACCAGACAATACACAAATTTCTTTTACGTTGATTGTTACACCTGATAGAAATATTGGGGAAGAAAATAATTATTGTATTTGATTGATTAAAATCCCTAGGGGGTGGTACATATATATAAGGGGGTCAAGGGACCTCCCTTGGTTACACAGGCAATGTGGTATTATTCTAACACTCTCCCGCAGTCTGAACATCTATTAGATAGAACATTCAGACCGGATCGAAACTCCACAAACACCGAAGATGTCCGCATACTATGAGTTGGTGGGAACGTGAAAAACTCGAATTGTACCAGTGGCCACCTTGTCGCAAACGAAGTGTCAATCAATCTCGATATGCTTGGTGCATTGATGCTGCACCGGATTGGTCGAGAGATACATAGCACTGACATTGTCACAATAGACTAAAGTGGCCTTCTAAAGTGGTCAGTGAAGTTCCTCCAACAACTGACGCAACCAAGAAGCTTTGGCGACGGCGTTTGCTACAACACGATATTCCGCTTCGGCGCTAGAGCAGGATATCGTGTGTTGGCGCTTCGAAGACCAGGAGACCAGACTATCACTGAGAAAGATGCCGTATCCAGAGGTGGAACGACGTGTGTCAGGAAAACTGGCCCAATCAACATCAGAATATGCCACAAGCTCACTAATTGAAGAGCGACGAAGCTGAAGACCATGATCCAAAGTGCCTTGAATGTATCGAAGAATGCGTTTTACCAACGCAAGATGAGGCTCACAAGGATCATGCATATAGAGACACACCTGCTGCACGGCATATGCAATGTCGAGTCGAGTGAAGGTGAGATACTGCATGGCTCCAGCAAGACCACGATAGTGAGTAGCATCCAAAACTGGAACACCATCGGATGATAACTTGACACACGTGTCGACTGAAGTAGAACATGATTTACAATCAGTTATGCCCGTTCTCTCAAGTATCTCAACCATGTACTATCGCTGTGAGAGGAAGAAGCATGCGCTGCTCCGAGTAACAGTTATGTCAGGAAAGTGATGTATGTTGCCCAAATTCTTCATTGAAAATTCTACAGCAAGAGCATCAATAATACGAAGGAGCAGTGGTGCTGATGAGGAAGTTAGAACAATATCATCCACATATAGCAATAGATAAGCCATGTCTGTGCCGTGTCGATAGAGGAAAAGAGAAGTATCGGACCGAGCACCAATAAATCCAAATGAGATAATATGAGAAGCAAAGTTGTTGTACCAGACACGAGGAGCTTGCTTCAAACCATATAGGGACTTGTTCCGTCGACAGACAAAATCCGAATGAGTTGTATCAAGAAAACCAGAAGGTTGCTCACAATAGACTGTCTCGGATAGAGTACCATGCAGAAAAGCATTCTTCACGTCAAGCTGATGAACGGGCCAATCACGAGAGAGTGCAACTGAAAGAATAGTACGAACTGTAGCAGGCTTCACCACAGGGCTGAAAGTCTCACCAAAATCAACACCGGGCTGTTGAGTAAAGCCACGAAGAACCCAACGAGTCTTGTAGTGATCAAGAGAGCCATCTGGATGAAACTTGTGACGAAAAACCCACTTCCCAGTCACGACATTCGTACCTAGAGGATGTGGCACGAGATCCCAAGTGTTGTTGGCCTATAGAGCGGTGAATTCCTCAATCATGGCCTCTCGCCAATTGGGATCGGCAAGAGCATCACGATAAGTCTTCGGAATCTGTGACAACGTTGATGCTTGAAGGTTCAGATGCTGCACAGGAAGACGAAGACCGGCCTTCCCACGTGTCCGCATGTTATGCTCGTTGTCAACGGGTGGCACCTCGAGCACGGACCGTGGACCACGTACAAAACTTGGTTGCCGGTGAAGGGCAGTCGATGGAGCCATCAGAGAGCCAAATCTTGGAGGAGTGTCGCGTGACGAGGAGTAGCTCGGGGCAGTCTGACAGCACGTGGTGGCGGTTGGACCACCCGGTGAACAGAGGCCCGTCTAGTCTTCGAGACGAGAACCATTGGTTGGACCGCGAGGATCCGCTGTCTGACCATCCGATGAGTAGTGGCCCTGCTGGCCTCTACTCGGGCTGACGGTCTGACCATCGTGAGTCACGATGGGATGGCAAGGCGAACAGAGGCCCGCCTGGCCTCTTGAATGTTGCCTGAAATTAAACTCAACAAAAGCTAATCAAATTACAGAGTATGGACTAGTCCGACCAGGGGGCGGGCTACTCCAGTTAGGACAACAGATTTGATCAAAGGTGAGATTTTTAAACGATCTAAAAGACTTAACTCGATGAAATGTAAAGTATATGGGCCTAGCAATCTAGTAGATTGTATACACGAAGTAAAAACAACTAGATAAAGACAGATCACGAGATTGAAGCGAAGAATGCGTAAAAGGCTCTAGGAAGGCTATGGCGGCGCTAGGTTTTGAGAGTGGTCCTTTAGATGCCGGGGGATCCCTTTTTATAGGGGTCCCGACAATTAGCCGTTGCCACCAAGAAAAGTGCAGACTAGTCTGACATTTTACCCCGGACTAGTCCGACCTGTGAGGACCAGTGATGTCACCTGTCACACCTGGTAATAAGAAGACAACCAGATGCTTTCCACATGTATGCCAGTATTAGTTCAACTCATACATGTGTAGACGAAAGTGAAATACCAAATAAAATACCATGTTCAAGTACATCACCTTATTACATAAATGACCTTCCAGGTCTAAAATAAAAGTACACAAGCAGCAGAAAAACATAACAAAGGGCTCTAACACAGGCGTTGCACGGGGGAGCGCCAGCCTAGAACATCTCTTCGGGATCTCCGTAGAAGTCCTGGTTCTCCACTTCTGCGTCCTCGTAGACTGGGGGGGGGGGGGGGAGTATGCAACTAACAAGTTTGAGTACCAACGGTACTCGCAAGTTGGAAAGTTATGACATGTGTGATTCACAACAAGGAAGGCAAATAATAGGTAAAGCACTATAGTAGTTATAACCTACTCTTAATTGTTATTAAGCACCTCAATCTAGGTGAAATCCCAACCAATATCCCAAAATTAATCCAGGTAAGACCCAAACCCAAACCATCCATTATGTAACCATGTGCTAATTATGAATTTGGTTCCAAGCCGCTCGTGTCCGTGAGCACGGGTGTCTAGACAATTTGACAAAACTCTGCAGAGTGTGTATCCTTTACCCATAGTTCATGATTTCGTCCCCTGTTGCCAGGTGGACTAAGGCAAACCTCCCTGATGCCCGTGGTAGCTAACCACAATACACACTTCTGTAGGTGTGTGGCCAGGAGATCATCACGAGGTGTTTCCAATGGTTCTCCCGACTTGCAATGGGTACTCTAAGGTTTCACCGCTCCAGCTCCTGGAGTCTATTTTCCCTCCGCCAGGAGAAGCCCCCTCTTGAGCCATGCGGATCCCAAGGCAAAGCCCATTCCCCACCCGATCAATTACCTATGCTATATCGGGAGAGACCAAATTAGTAAACCAAGTTGTCCCATATACAATTCTGTGGTGATACTAAAAGGCTTATCAACTTCTTCCATAAACCTGTCCTTAGAATCTGATAGGTGTCAAGCCCCAAACCAAGGTCTTGTGCACGCATGCACCAATCCATACAAAACCCCCTATCAGATTCCTATCTACTAAATTCCATGATAGCCATCAACTCATGTATCACAATACATCAAATGGAATATTGTAGATAATTAGATCATATTTCAATTAAGCATGGCTAAGCGTAAACTAATTTAATAGAAAAACACCCAACCCATGTTGACAAGGAATATTGTGGAAAATCTAGGAAAACATAAAATAGGATTGATATTTTAATTTAGCATGCAACTAACTAAAACTTAACAAAAATGGTGCAGGATGGTCATGGAACTTGCCTCCAAATTGTGCCTCGGGGTCGTCGGGAAATTGTTGCTCTTGGAGGTTAAAAGTGGGTTCTGGCCCGAACTCTAAATTACGACGATGCACAAAAAATAACATACAATAAGAACATAATAAAATGCCATCAATTCAAATAAATGCAAATTCCTACGCAAAAGTGATTTTAGGGTTGGTTTAAATTATAGGCATACATCAATTGATGAGAAGTTAAAGTTAAATGAAATTTATTGAGTAAAACATATTTTTAGAGCTTTTTATACAATTTTTATATTTATTAGAACCCTAATACTGTTTTATAGAAATTTTTATCCTTCAAGATAAGCTTAAAATAGATTTATAATCAATAATGTAAATTTTACAATTTTTACATTATTTTTACTAATTATTTCTATGTGCAAAACAATTTTTATGAACTAAATATACTTAAAAAGTATTTTTATGACTATTTCAGCAAATTAAATGAATTAATAAAAATAATACAGAAATGAAAATAAATAAAACATATTTAAATCTGTTTTTATAATTATTTTATACAAATTAAGGACTTTTATTTAATTTCTGGAACTAACAGGGGCTTTTTTGTAAAAATAGAACTTTTCCAGTGGTTAAAATAATTTTTATTAAGTATAGGGATTATTCTACAATTTTACAGAATCTATTTTCTATTTTATAATATTCTAGGGGCTTTAAAACACTTTATATTAATTTAACTAGTATTTTACTAATTTCCAGAAAGTCCAGGGGCTAGTTTGACATTTCCAGGGGTTAGATTTGAATTCCAGAGAAACCCAGGGGGTAGCCCGCAAGTTTCCAGGGGCTTCGGCGCAAAACAGGGGGCGGGAAAACAAGTTTGAATGTAGGCTATTGGATTTAAAACGGACGACATGGATTTTATTCACCGAAGGGGTACGCTCGGTTTTAATCTTGGCCGTTGAAACAAAATGGACGGATGACAGGGGGCCATGCCACCCCGAAAGGCGGGAGCGACGGCGCAGGGCGGCGCGCGGCGATCTCGCCGGCAATGACCAAAATCGCACAGCAGAGGCTATAAGGCACATCTAAATAGCGCAAAATGTAGAGGAGAGCAAGGGGGTCTCACCGAGGGTTGTCGCACGGCCGGAAAATGGACAGAAGGGGGTCGGCGTCGGTGATCTGCGGCGGAACTCGTCGGCGCCCGACGAAGTTGGCGACGCAGAGCCTTTCTCCACCGACGAGGATGTCCGGCAAGCTCCTGGGGACACGGTGAAGGTGTTAAGCTAGTTACCGAGGCACGGAATTGAACGGAGCGACGGGAACACGTCGGCTTTACTGAGCTCGTCGGCGGCTAGGGTTTGGGCTTTGGGAATGGTGAAATGAGAGGGGAATCAGTCGAGTTTTTATAGGGCTTCGGCTGAGAAACTGATGGTGCCATCATAGGGCACTAGCCGGTGCTTGATTGCAGAGAAACGGATGGCATTGAAAAGAGGAAATGGGGGCGGCGTCGTGCGCGCGCGTTACAGGAGCGGCGGGGGCGCGAGGTAGGCGAAGCTGAGGGGTGGGGCCGGTTGGCAGCAGGAGGAGAGAGGGGTGCGGGAGGCTGTCGCGCGGGGCCCAGGCGGCAGAGAGAGAGGGAGGGGAGAGGGGGTGCAGGCCGGCGCGGGAGTGAGGAGGGAGTTGGGCCGGCGGGGGAATTTCAGCCCAAGGAGGGGTTTTCCTTTTTCTTTCCTTTTTCTATTTCTTTTCTGTTTTCTTTTTCTTCTTTTTCAAGATATAAATTTGTAATCTGAATTTCTAGCGGTTTTGAACTTTCAAAATTCACAAAATCATCCAAACATGATGCAATTGCCTTATATGAATTTTATTTCCAAAGAAAATATTTGTGTAGCTCTCCAAAAATTTATTTTACACACATTTTTTTTTCAAAAATTTTGGGTGTTACATCACACTTGACCAACAGCAAGGTCCCCCGCCACCTTTTGAATTAAAACGGTCACCAACTCAGGGACTAGTCCATCCCACGACGGACTAGTTCAATCTGACACAGAACTGTTTGTTCCGGTTGAGAACGGACCAATCTGGCACACCAGACAAGTCCGCCCGACCAGGACTTAGTCCCAACAACCATCTCTAAGTCTAGAGCGGACTAGTCTGACAAGGAACAAACTAGTTCGATCTCAGTCAGGAACTACTTTTCCAAACTGAAACGGACTAATCTGTCCTAGCGGACTTGTCTGGTCCTTCAGGACTTAGTCCCAGATGGACACAGACACACTCACCACGGACTAGTCCATCCCGTACCGGACAAGTCCGAACTTACACAGAACACTTTGGTCCGCCTAACATCGGATCAGTCCGATGTGGCCGGACTAGTCTAGCCTTCCAGCCCGGACAAGTCCGATCCTGTCCTTAGGGCTTCCACAACTTATCTCTCAATCTGATCTAACTTGGACTATGAGCTCTTAGGAGATTCTCAACACTTTTACCAAATGAAGAAACTCAATCTATAAGGCTAAACTCGACACAAAGAATTTAAAGACCTAAAATCTATCCTTCAAATTTTTGCCTTTTTCTCCTCTTTTTCCTTATTGAGTGTATTCAACGCCATCCATCTTTCAATCACCTGTGTTTACACTTGCAAAGCTCATTAGTCCCTTAAGTGTTGTCATTAATCATCAAAACCCACGCGGATTAGCCTAGATGCACTTTCAATCTCTCCATTTTTGGTGATTTTATGACAACACATTGAGGTTTCTTGATAAAAGATATAATTGAGTTAATTTTTGTAACACGCACGTGTGTGCATGGAAGATTTGCAATTAGTTAAATGCATAAGAATGAAGCCTATGGGAGACTTATACATTTGTGTGTTATGGTGGGGTGCCTACGTGTGATGCAAGTGTTGAGATGTGAAAAGTGGAGTGAAGTATGCATATCAAATTTTCATTTAGCATCATCACACATATTTGACTAGAGTGATCTTCAATAGAATGAACATGAAAAAATAGACAATAAGATTCACATAACATAGAGTGATATCACAGTGATAATGTCATTACAAACCAAAATGAGAATGAGTAGCAAAAGTTAACATTACAACCCAGATTTATAAAATAACATGGATCTATAATACTCCCCCTCAATCTCCCCCCTTTGGCATCAATACACCAAAAAGGAAAAATAGTAAGGGAGAAGAGAGAGAGAGAGAGAGAGAGAGAGCCTAAATCTACTCATTGTCGCTCTTGCTCTCCTCTCCACAATTTTGGTCGCTCTCCATCTCCTCGTCATCACTTTTACCATCGTCTTCGTCATCATCAACATCATCATCATCGACGTCCTCCTCAGCAGCAGGAGCGGCGCTAGAGGAACCATCCCCACCACCAAAGAGAGCAGCCTCTGCCTCCAAGAGCTCCAGAAAAGGCGTGATGTCTTCATCCTCAGAGGCATCTGGTGACATAGGAATGTACGCCTTTTCGCAAAGCTTGCGAAGGTACTTGTCGTGCTTCTTTGCAGTCTTGTGAACCTTCACCACCGCTTTTCGACATGATGTGAAGATTGACTTGAGAAACTTCAATGTAGCACTCGCAAGGTCGCCAGAGGAGGAGGAGGAGGAGGTGGTGGGAGTCGGAAGAGGAGAAGGCACAAAAGAGGTACCTCTCCTCGAAGCTCCGCCAATCTTTAGCGCAAGAGGAGGAATCTGAGGGTGGAGAGCTCTAGGCTTGACATCCTTCACAAACTCCAAGCCTAAGGCCTTCTCAATTAAGCACATGATGAGAGGGGCATATCCACAAGAGCTGTTGGGAGTGTGTGATATTTTGAAGATGTCGTTATAATCAAAAACATTAAACTTCTCATCTTCAACTATCAATTTCATCAAGTGCCTCAAGTTGCCTTGTATCATGCATGTGTCCCCATCCTTAGGTGCTAGATTTTTCTCAAGATCCAATTAGGCACGCTAAAGAAGGGGCGAAGAATCTTGGTGGTTGGGCAATTGTATAAGCCAACCTCGTACATGAATTCCGTCTCCCCCAAATCTAGAGCCTTGAGGTTGTGAATGGTCAACTCATAGTTCAAGAACTCTTCAAGTCCAAGAATTCTAGCAAACTCATCATAGAGTACAGTATTGAACTCCATTGGTCAACCAAGTGATCTTCCTATCTCCAAAGGTGGAGAAGTAGCAAGCAGTGTAGAATTGGGCCACTACTCTGTATTCCAGTTGTACTTGAACTCAAGCAACTCTTTGAGTCCATGGTGCTCAGCAACTCGGATTATTGCATTGAAGGCTTGATGATCCTTCTTTTCCATATTGGCCCAATCTACCCATTGAGCATCCATCATTGGAGTTTTCTTGGATAGGTAGACTACATGATAATAATCGCAATGGAAGTCATACCAAAAGCGAGGATCTGTTGTTGCTTTCTCATACTTGCAGGGATCCTTGATCCCGAGCCTTCTTGCTTTATCAGATCATTGTCCTTTGAACACATTGCTTCCTAGCTCAGGTTGTCAGTTAGGATCATGCACAGGAGGAGTCATGACCAATGGGGCCTTGTGGAGGACCACAAGGCCCCGCGGTTTGGTCATGAATGACCAAACCTCTCCCTGCGAGAGCTTTCTTTCTGAGAGGAGCCTTTTTGAGTGGCATTTTCTTTGCGGGCTCCTTTCCCTTGCCCTTAGATTTGCTGCTCTCTTCCATAGGTGATTTGCCCTTATCAGCCACTTAGGACTTTTGTTTCTCATCCATGGTGACAATTCTTTTTCTTCTGCTTGCTTGCTCTTCGACCACTTGAGCTTGGGCTGCCTCTTGATCACGTTTCTTCTTGAGTCGAGTGTCACGCATGCTCTCAAGCTCCGCTGCAATAGCAGCTTCCTCCTCATCCCTTTGACGATAGCACTCTTGACGAGCCGCCTCCCTTTCCAGATCGGAAAGAGGAGAGTTGTTGCGCCGAGACATGCTGAAACTCAGATAAAAGAACAATATGAGGTGATATCAAGCAAAATCTTGCGATAGAGAAGTAGAGAATTCACTAAGTTAGGAGTTAACCCTAGGTTAGGCTGGACTTGTCCGGTCCCTTACCGGACTAGCCCGGCCAGGAACGGACTTGTCCGCCTAGGTCCAAACTAGTCCAGACCACCCAGTGTTAAACCCTAACTATGCGATTTTTCTACAAAATTTCAATACCAAGGCGCAATATTGCATAGAAATAATCATAAGGTGATAGATGAGCTAAGAGGAATCTAGTTTACAAGGGAAATGACCTAGAATCGATGGAATCAAAAGAGTTCAAGTTAGGTCAAGAAAACACCTTAAGATGTGAGAATCGGACAAATCCGTGGACGGAAGGGTGGAGTAGTCCGGGATTTGCCTTCCCGACACTCCGAAGAAGCTTCCACACAGATTCCGTGAAGATATTGAGGGTTAGGATCAAAAATCACTAATGGGGGCGGTTTTTGGGAGGGAGGCGCACGCTTGAGATTTTGAAATGAAGTGGAGGGGTCGGGCCCGACGCTGGGGGTTATGTCCCAAGAAGTCTAGACTAGTCCGTTGTGGTTACCAGATGTTGATGGTCCTTAAGTACCACATTTTGACCGTTAATTCACCTCATAATGTGTATAAAAGAAACAAAAAACATAGTGGTAGGGTTATACACTAACCCAATTCCACAAGTGTTGGTGTTTATTTGTATGCAGGTGAATTATTACCCAAAATACCAAAACATGCAGGGATGAATCCACGAAAATGGATTTCAACGAATCAAGCGATGACATGTGGCAACACATGGATCAAATGGCCCACAAATAGAAGAATACGAGGAGATCCAACAGTGTTGCACCCATATATATCAAGGGGCCCACCTGGAGGAAGCACTCCCCGAGGGGAGCCTTGACCAGGTCGGCCGAACCATAGGTTCGACCGACCTCTTCCTGGCGCCAAACTCGGTCAAATGACACGTGTTGGCTCCTCCCAACTCCCTGGAGTCAATGGTGACTGATTCACGCGTTAATTGTGGCGAGAACCGACCCTTCTCCACCTATAAATAGACCCCCTCACATCACTTCTCACACACACCAAAAGTTGAGAATAGTGCTACACTCCAAAGGTTTAGAGTAGTCCTAGAGGCTACCAAAGTAGAAGGAGAGTGTGGTGAAGAGTCTAGGAGAAGGAGGCTTGGGCTTGTCAAGTCCCTCTTCTACACTTGTAACCCTACAAAATTTTTACTCAATCAAGTAAGACTTTGTGAATTCAATACAAGTTTGATCTTTTATTCTTAGTAGTTTCCACAAGTAGTTACTTGCGGGTTCACTGCTTTAATTCATTAGAGGCTCTAGTTGTAGCTTTGTGTTCGAAACAACTAGAGTAGTGATTTAGAACGTAAGCGTGGTGCTTTGGTTATAAATCATTAGTGGATATCTCGTAGACCCACGAATTGAACAGGTAGGCAGTAGGTGGTGACAACCCTATCTGTCCTTCATAATCCTCCACGTTCGGCTATGCCAGAGGCTCTTGGTGGGAGTCGTCCTAGTATTGCTAGGAGTAGGCCCGTGCCCAAAGCAAGCATCTACTGCAAACTACCTTGAATTAGGATCAATACTTTGAATTCCTCTATGTTCCTTGCCTACCAAACAACTTTGTGTCCTTGGGTGAGCTAGTTCAAAAGATTAGCACACACGTTCTTTGGATTCGATACCCTTGGGAATACTCCTTAAGGGGAAGTGCTACAACGGTATTTCCGTGCGCTTGCGGATAACTCTGTGGTGTTAAGAAATACCAACAAGAATTTCTAGCGCCATTGTCGGGGAACGGTTACTGTTAATCTTCGAACCAAGATCACCCTCGTATCATATCCCCCTTATCTATCATCTTACCTTTCTTATTCTTACCTTACCACCACCATATAAATGGAGCAACCCACCATTCTTTCTTATTCTGCTCCGAAGGGCAAGTTCTATGAACCACCACCTTCGATGGAACCTATTTGTTCAACCAGCTATGAACTTCGCCCTGGCTTTATAGCCATGGTTCGGGAACAATCCTTCTCAGGAACGGATTTTGAAAACCCTTACCACCATCTACGAGAGTTTGAACAACTGTGTTCATGCCTTCTAACCAAAGGTATGACACAAGAAACTCTCAAATGGAAGTTGTTTCCTTTTTCCCTCAAGAAAAAAGCCAAACAATGGTACAACCACTACGTTGGGAAGACAAACGGTGATTGGAGTGAATTACGAGACAAATTTTGTCTTGCGTTCTTTCCCATTGCTCGAATTGTTTCCTTACGAAAGGAAGTACTATGCTTCCAGCAGATGGAGAAGGAATCCATAGGTGCAGCTTGGGACAAATTTTCTCTTTTGAAAAATTCTAGCCAGATTTGTTAATCCCTGATCCAATGCTTTTGCAACATTTCTTCATGGTATTAAACAAAGAGTCTGCCCTATATCTTGACATTACGGCTGGAGGATCTTTCCTCCATAAGACTCCAGAAGAAGGCAAGGATCTTCTGGACAGAATTCTAGAAAATACTTCTTTCATTATGGGTCTTAATGATCCTCCCCAAGAGGAAGTCGTGTCAAGAACGGAGGATACACTCTTGGACAAGGATGAACCCGTTTATTGTTTACCCCAAGCCTTGCCAAAGGAATCCTCTCCTAAACCTAAGACTACGAAGGTAGAAGAAATTCAACCCTCGTAGTTTCCATTTTACTTTGAGGAAGAGCTTTTTGAAGATTATGGAAATACCTCGAAGTGTTGTTGCTATAGGAAACCTTCATTGCCACCAACTCCACCTGAACCACCTGACGGGGTGTTCGTCCGTCAGACGATCAAGGAGTTGACCTCTATCCTAATCAGAGAGTGGACAACTGAAGTCGAGAATTCACCCAAAATTCTTCGGATGACCTCACCTTTGGCTACCATTTTATGTTCTATTAGAGGGACACCAATGAGAATCCTATACAACCCCACTGTTGGAGCAAATATCATTTCCGATTCCTGTGCTCTCGCCATTCTTGGCGATGTGCCATTGGAACCAACACACAAATCCTTCCGAGATTCATTTGGATCCATTCTTGAAGGATGTGGGGTTCTGCAACAAGTGTCTATTAAACACAAAGATGTTGAGGCTCTCCTCGATTTTCACATGTTTGAAATCCAAGATTTCGACATCATGATAGGGATTCCCATAGATAAATTTCTCATGGAAGTTCCTTTGGAAGGAAGCCTCAATATCAATCTTGGAGGGAGAAATTTCTCGATGCCAATTCTGCGTGCAAAGAACACATCTACAGAATCTCCCATCCAAGATGAGCCAATGGAGGATGTTGGGACTCTTCAATTTTTAGAACCCCCCAAAATTGAAGGAGAAGAAGACTTCGTCCAAGAGGAGGATGAATTTCAGGAGGAAATAGAATTGCCAAAAGAAGAGCCCTCCCCAAAACCTCCTGTTGAGCTCAAGATTCTACCTCGAGGCCTACGTTATGCCTTTCTAAATGGCGATTTGGAAGCCCATGTCATCATAAGTGACAAGCTTTCAGATGATGAAATGCTCAAACTCATAGCCATGTTAGAAAGACATAGAGCTGTTTTTGGATATTCACTTCAGGATCTCAAGGGAATTAGTCCAGCGTTATGCACCCATCGTATTCCTATTGACCCTGAGAGTGTCCCCTCAAGGGAACCTCAAAGGCGATTGAATAATGCAATGCGGGAAGTTGTCAAGAAAGAAGTCTTGAAACTTCTGCATGCCGGGATTATTTACCCCGTTCCTCATAGTGAATGGGTAAGTCCAGTTCAAGTAGTGCCTAAAAAGGGAGGTATGACGGCCGTTCAAAACGATAGGAATGAATTAATTCCTCAACGGACCGTCACGGGATGGAGGATGTGCATTGACTACCAAAAACTTAACAAGGCAACAAGGAAAGACCATTTTCCATTGCCCTTCATTGATGAGATGTTAGAGCGATTGGCAAAACACTCCTACTTCTGTTTCCTTGATGGGTATTCGGGATATCATAAAATTCCTATCCATCCCGATGATCAAAGTAAGACCACGTTCACATGTCCTTACGAGACATATGCCTACCGGCGTATGTCCTTTGGACTGTGTAACGATCCTACCTCTTTCTAGATATGCATGATGTCTATATTTTCAGACATGATCGAGGATATCATGGAAGTTTTCATGGACGATTTCTCCGTCTATGGAAAAACTTTTGATCATTGTCTAGAAAATTTAGACAGGGTCTTACAAAGATGCCAGGAGAAGGACCTTGTGCTTAATTGGGAAAAGTGCCATTTCATGGTCTGAGAAGGCATCGTTCTTGGACACTTGGTGTCCGAGAGAGGGATAGAGGTGGACAAATATAAAATTGAAGTTAATGAGAAACTTCCACCTCCTATCAATGTTAAGGGAATCTGCAGCTTTTTAGGTCATGTGAAGTTCTACCGACGATTTATCAAGGATTTCTCCAAAATTGCTTGACCCCTCACCAACCTATTAGCTAAAGAAGCTCCCTTTGATTTTGATGATGAATGTCTTAAATCATTTGATATACTAAAAAAGGCACTCATCTCAGCTCCAATTATCCAACCTCCTGATTGTACGCTGCCATTCGAAATCATGTGTGATGCTAGTGACTTTGTTGTTGGTGCGGTCTTAGGCCAAACCAAAGATAAAAAACATCACACAATAGCCTACGCTAGCAAAACTCTAACAGGAGCCCAACCAATTATGCCACAACTAAGAAAGAGCTCCTAGCAGTAGTTTTTGCTATCGACAAGTTTAGATCCTATTTGGTTGGAGCAAAGGTCATAGTCTACACAGACCATGCTGCTTTGAAATACCTGCTTACCAAAAAGGATGCTAAACCCAGGCTAATTCGCTGGATTTTTCTACTCCAAGAATTTGATCTGGAAATAAGAGATAAGAAAGGAGTAGAGAATTCAGTAGCAGATCATCTTTCACGTATGGAAGTCACATAAACCATGGACATACCTATCAATGACTTCCTACGAGATGATATGCTCCTCAAGGTGACAGACTCTCACCCTTGGTATGCGGATATCATAAACGTTATGGTCACGAGATACGTACCACCAGGGGAGAACAGAAAGAAACTCATTTATGAGAGTCGTAGACACCTTTGGGATGACCCTTACCTCTATCGAGTATGTGCCGATGGCCTTCTTAGAAGGTGTGTCCCATCAATCGAAGGCACCAAAGTTATAGGGAAATGCCATGCTGGCCCCTATGGTGGTCATTATGGTGTTTACCATACTCAGGCAAAGATCTGGCAGAGTGGATTCTATTGGCCTTCAATGTATGAAGATACCAAGGAATTCATTCGCAGATGTTGGAAATGCCAGAAGCATGGAGGAATCTCTGCTCGCAATGCGATGCCTCTAACATACAATCTCCAAGTGGAATTATTTGATGTATGGGGTAATGATTTCATGGGACCTTTTCCTAGGTCTTATGATTGCGAGTATATTCTGGTTGCCGTCGATTATGTGTCAAAATGGGTAGAAGCATTGCCATGCAAGAATGCTGATTCCAAGCAAGCAAGGAAAATGTTCCATGAGATCATTTTCCCACGCTTTGGAACTCCCCGTATGGTCATAAGTGATGGAGGGTCTCATTTCATAGATAAAACCTTCCAGAACTTTTTAAGGGAACTTGGAGTCTAGCATAACATTGCTACCCCATACCACCCACAGACAAGTGGTCAAGCAGAAACATCTAATAAACAAATTAAGAATATTCTACAAAAGACTTTCTTGGAAATGGGAACAGGATGGAAGAAAAATCTACCCGACGCATTGTGGGCATATCGTACTGCCTACAAGACACCTATCGGCATGTCTCCTTTCCAACTTGTCTATGGGAAGACTTGCCATCTTCCCGTTGAGTTGGAACATAGAGCGTATTGGGCCATCAAGCAGTGGAACATGAATCTTAATGAAGTTGGAAATCACCGATTGAAGCAAATCTCTGAGTTGGAGGAATGGAGAGATAAGGCGTACCACAGTGCCAGAATTTATAAAGAGAGAACCAAAAGATGGCATGATAAGAGGATTACGCCAAAAGAGTTCAAACCTGGAGATAAAGTTTTACTCTTTAACTCTAGGGTTAAACTCTTTGGACATGGGAATCTTAGAAGTAAATGGGAAGGACCCTTCACTGTAGTAGAGACTTCATCCCATGGAGCAATCACACTCCAAGGTGATGACGGTCAACTATTCAAAGTGAATGGACACCAACTCAAATTATTTCTCGATTCCCGAAAGGATACAAAAAAAAAAGAATTTGACGTGGTAAATCTAATCGATTTCCATGCCATTTCTTTCAATTCTGTTTAAATTCTCCACGTCCAACTAATGGGCCCATCCAATTCTTCATCTATGAGGCCCATTCAATAAAATGAACTTACCGGTTCATCTATCACCGGTAAAGTTCCGCCTTTAGTTTATTTTGTAGAATAAAGAATTTAGGAAACAAGTGTGGGGGAAACATGTCTCCAATTCACGAAATACCGACGTGAAACATTAAAGTTGCATGTCAAAACACGTCGCGATCGAATGAGCAAAATGACCCAGCGAAAGAGAGCCATAGAAGAGCCAACAGGAGGTCGGTCAAACCCCCTGGTCGGCCGACATGTCTTCTGCACCATACGACTCCGTTTCGCTCCAAAAAATCGGTTTGGATTTCCTATCCTCACTTTTATGCGCTACCCTGCTGTTTGAGTTGATTTCATATTTTTCATTGCATATCTAAAATGAATCAACTCAACAAGTCGAAATAAAATTTGGTAGTCAAGAATTTGCTTAAGCTGAAAATTTGAATACTTTATATTTCAATTCATTACCTTGTTTATGATTCCCATAATTCAATAGGAAAAACACATCATCTAGGTATTTGACTAGTGTGATATGGTAAATGAGTTCTTTAGAAATCATCCTTTTGCTTGAAATTGATTTTGACATTTGTAACTATTTGAAGTCTTGAACTTTGCCTAAATCTCTCATTGGAAATTTATATACCCACCAAGGCCATATGATGTATTCATTGAAAACCACAAGCATATGCCACTTTGCTTTTCATTGAACTTTGTCAAACCCGTGACCCAATTGAGTGACATGCATGAAATTTTTGAATTGAAAACTCTTGTGCACTCCATTCATGCAAAATTTCTCACATTGAGAGTTTGCATCCTTCAATCACCCATCCGCCAAAAAGAAACTCCATACAATACAAATGAAAGCCTCTCTAAAAATAAAAAGGAGTAGAAGACATGGCTACAAGAAAAAGAAAAAGCATCCACTCTTGAAAAAGAGTAAGAGTGCTAAAAAATAGCCATGTTTCATCCTTAAAAGAGAGCAAATTCATGGAAGTTATCACCTCACCCCTCCATTTCATTCATGTGCACAAGAATTTTCCCTTCACTTTGTTCATTGCATAAGTCTCTCATAGGATCAAGTTTTTGACTTAGTAACATATGAATTGCAAATGTGTGCCACATTCATCCCTACCAAGCTCCAGATATAGCCACTTTTAGTATAGGGACAATAATTGGCAAAACATGCCATGGTGAGGACTCAAACACTTTGAGAGATTTGAGAGATTCCAATCGAGAAGGCAAGGGCAAATGTTCCTATGACTTTCAAATATAGCAATTGCCAAAACATTTCAGCAGAGAATGATCCAAGGGAACTTCATTCTAACTGTTCCACTTTTCAAACACCCAAGATTGATGTGGTAGCCATATACACAAAGGGGATCCATGAATTCAGGTATAAGTTGAAATATCTAGTATCCTTATATTCTACCTTATAGCAAATTCATGACAACACTCTAGTTCTTCTTGCCTTCACTCGAGGACGAGCAAAGGACTAAGTTTGGGGGAATTTGTTGACAGTCCTTAAGTACCACATTTTGAGCGTCAATTCACCTCATAATGTGCATAAAAGGAACACAAAACATAGTGGTAGGGTTATACACTAACCCAATTCTACAAGTGTTGGTGTTTAATTATATGCAGGTGAATTATTACCCAAAATACCAAAACATGCAGGGATGAATCCATGAAAATGGATTTCAACGAATCAGGCGATGACATGTGGCAACACATGGATCAAATGGCCCACAAACATAATAATATGAGGAGATCCAACGGTGTTGCACCCATATACATCAAGGGGGCCCACCTGGAAGCCACCTGGAGGAAGAACTCCCCGAGGGGAGCCTTGACCAGGTCGGCTGAACCAGGGGTTCGACCGACCTCTTCCTGGCGCCAAACTCCGTCAAATGACATGTGTTGGCTCCTCCCGACTCCCTGGAGTCAATGGTGACTGATTCGCGCGTTAATTGTAGCGGGAACCGACCCTTCTCCACCTATAAAAAGACCCCCTCACCTCACTTCTCACACACACCAAAAGTTGAGAATAGTGCTACACTCCAAAGTTTTAGAGTAGTCCTAGAGGCTACCAAAGTAGAATGAGAGTGTGGTGAAGAGTCTAGGAGAAGGAGGTTTGGGCTTGTCAAGTCCCTCTTCTACACTAGTACCCCTACAAAAGTTTTACTCAATCAAGTAAGCCTTTGTGAATTCAATACAAGTTTGATCTTTTATTCTTAGTAGTTTGCACAAGTAGTTACTTGCGGGTTCACTGCTTTAATTCATTAGAGGCTCTAGTTGTAGATTTGTGTTCAAAACAACTAGAGTAGTGATTTAGAACGTAAGTGTGGTGCTTAGGTTATAAATCATCAGTGGATATCTCGTAGACCCACGAATTGAAGAGGTAGGCAGTAGGTGGTGACAACCCTATCTGTCCTTCATAATCCTCCACGTTCGGCTATGCCATAGGCTCTTGGCGGGAGTCGTCCTAGTATTGCTAGGAGTAAGCCCGTGCCCGAAGCAAGCATCTACTGCAAACTACCTTGAATTAGGATAAATACTTTGAATTCCTCTCTGTTCCTTGCCTACCAAACAACTTTGTGTCCTTGGGTGAGCTAGTTCGAAAGATTAGCACACACGTTCTTTGGATTTGATACCCTTGGGGATACTCCTTAAGGGGAAGTGCTACAACAGTATTTCTGTGCGCTTGCGAATAACTCTGTGGTGTTAAGAAATACCAACACCAGACAAGTCCGGGCGTTGGACTGGGTCCGAACTAGGTTGGATATCTGGACAAGTACGATTGCCGTCCGGACTAGTCCGTTGTGGACCAGTCAGTGTCTTTCTGGACATGTCTAGGATGCCAGACTTGTCCGGCCCCTTGGGCGGACTTGCCCGCTCCTAGACAGCAAATTCTCATATATATTGAGAAATTTGTGAGAATGATCCATATGGACTAAGTTTTCACAAATATTCTCAATGAATATTGCCAATAAAGCACACAAACATTCATACAATGACCGTTATTCAATGAGACAATAATCAAAAATATTTTGATAGAACATTGAGAAAGGCAAGTTTTTGAAAGGATGCATAATTTTGAAGAGAAAAACAAGACTAACAATTAGATATGCAACATCTCGAGCCACATTTCGAGAATCAATGATATTTAGTTCATTCCTAAGTTCGTAAAAGCATTTTTCATCTAGTGGCTTGGTGAAGATGTCGGCTAGTAGTTTTTCGGTTCTCACATGTGAAATGACAGTGTCCCCCTTCATAGAATGGTATCTCAAGAAATGGTGTCATATGTCAATGTGTTTGGTTCTAGAGTGTTCAACAGGGTTATGGGCAATCTTGTTCGCACTCTAATTGTCGCATAGGAGTGGAATATGGTTCATATTGAGACCATAGTACCTTAGAGTTTGTCGCATCTAAAGAAGTTGTGCACAACAACTTTCGGCTGCGACATACTCCGATTCAGCTGTGGATAGGGCTATGGAATTTTGTTTCTTGGATGACCATGATACTAGGGACCTACCCAAGACTTGGCAAGTCCCGGAGGTACTTTTCCTATCCACTTTGCATCCGGCATAATCCGCATCAGAGTATCCAATGAGGTTAAACTTGGACCCTTTGGGATACTACAACCCTAGGCTAGGTGTATGAACTAAATAGCGCAAGATTCTTTTTACGGTTGTCAAGTGCCACTCCTTAGGAGCGACTTGGAACCTTGTACATCTACATACACTTAACATAATATCAGGCATAGATTCACAAAGGTAAAGAAGTGATCCAATCATGGTGTGGTATACCTTTTGGTCGACGCTAGGGCTGTCTTGGTTGAGATCGAGATGTCCATTCGTCGTCATTATCGTCTTGATGGGATTGGCCTTCTCCATGTCAAACTTCTTGGGGATGTCTTGAGTATACTTGGTTTGACATATGAAGGTGCCTTCCTTGAGTTGTTTCACTTGGAAACCTAAAAAGAATTTCAACTCTCCCATCATTGACATATCAATTTTGCTAAACTCTTCACAAAAAGATTGATTAGTAGAACCAAATATCATGTCGTCAACATAAATTTGGCATATAAATAAAAAATCATCCATGTTCTTGGTAAAGAGTGTATAATCGTCCTTTCCTATCTTAAAACCATTATCAATGAGAAAGTCCCTAAGGCACTCATACCAAGCTCTAGGAGCTTGTTTGAGGCCATAGAGAGCTTTGTGAAGCTTAAAGACATGGTTAGGATACTTATTGTCCTCGAAACCGGGCGGTTGCTCAACATATACCTCCTCCTTGATTGGTCCATTGAGGAACACACTTTTCACGTCCATTTGAAACAACTTGAAATCATTGTGAGTAGCATAGGCCAACAATATGCGAATAGATTCAAGCCTAGCTACGGGGGCAAAAGTTTCATCCAAATTCAAACCTTCGACTTGAGAGTATCCTTTGGCTACTAGTATAGCTTTATTTCTTGTTACCACGCCATGCTCATCTTGCTTGTTGCGGAAGACTCAGTTGGTTCCTACCACATTGGCATTAGGTCTTCTCACGCTCCCATACTTTGTTCCTCTTGAAGTTGTTGAGCTCCTCTTGCATGGCTATTACCCAATCCGGATCTCGTAGGGCATCTTCAACCTTAAATGGCTCTAAGGAGGACACAAAAGAACAGTGAGCACAAAAGTTAGCCATACGAGATCAAGTCATTACCCCCTTGGAGATGTCTCCAAGTATGTTTTCAATGGATGATCCTGCTGAACACATTGATGAACTCTTGGGTGTGGTACACTTGGTCTTGAGTCAACTTCTTCATCTCCATCATCTTCATTATCTCCCCCTTGACCTTTGCCACCATCTTGATCTTCCATTCGTTGATCAAGGTGATCTTGATTAAGTTGTTGACCTTGGGAATCTTGGGCTTGATCTTGTGCTTGGGGCACCTCTTGTGATGGAGTTGGGTCACTTGGACCTTGTTGATCTCGAGGTCTTACATCACCAAGTGCCATCCTTCTTAATGCAACACATGGTGCCTCTTCTTCATCTAGCACACATTAATCAACTTGCTCACTTGGGAGCCATTAGTCTCATCAAACACCACGTCACATGCGATTTCAACACAACCAGAGGTTTTGTTGAAAACATGATAGGCGTAGGTGTTTGAGTCATAACCAAACAAGAAACCTTCATCGGATTTTGAAGCGAACTTCAAAATTCTAGGCTTCTTGTTGAGAATGTAACATTTAGTACCAAAGACTCTAAAGTAGGAGATTTTTGGTTTGTTACCTGTTAAAAGTTCATATGGAGTCTTCTTCAATAGCTGATGGAGGTAGAGACGGTTTGTGGCATGGCAAGCGGTGTTTACCGCTTCCGCCCAAAACCTATCGGAAGTCTTGTACTCATCAAACATGGTCCTTGACATCTCTATTAGAGTTCAGTTCTTCCTTTCGGCCACCCCATTTTGTTCGGATGAGTAGGGTGCCAAAAACTCATGCTTGATGCCCTCCTCATCCAAGTACTCTTCAACTTGAGTATTCTTGAATTCGGTGCCATTGTCGCTTCTTATCTTCTTGATTCTCAAGGAGAACTCATTTTGAGATCCACTCAAGAAATTCTTGAGGACACCTTGTGTTTCACCTTGGTCATGCAAGAAAAACACCCAAGTATAGCGGGAAAAGTCATCAACAATAACTAAGCCATATTAGTTACCGCCAATGCTTATGTAAGCAATAGGACCAAAAAGGTCCAAGTGCAGCATCTCCAGTGATCTTGTTGTCGTCATCACATTCTTAGTGGGATGAGCTGCTCCGACTTGTTTCCCGGCTTGACACGCGCTACAAGGTCTATCTTTCTCAAAAACAACATTCTTAAGACCTCGGACATGATTTCCTTTTAGAAGTTTGTGAAGATTCCTCATACCAACATGGGCTAGCCTGCAGTGCCACAACCACCCCATGTTGGTCTTTGCAATCAAGCATGTGTCAAGTTGAGTTTTATCCGCGGTGAAATCCATGAGATAAAGCTTTCCCTTGAGCACACCCTTGAAGGCAATTGAGTTATCAATTCTTCCAGTGACAACCACACCCTCATTAGAAAACAAGCAATTTTATCCCTTTTCACATAATTGAAAAATGGATAAGAGATTATAATCTAATGACTCAACGTGCATGACTTGTGAAATGGTATGTTGTGGAGAAATAGAGATTTTACCCATACCTAGTACCTTACCTTGACTATTGTCGCCAAAGTACATACCTTGACTTGGGTCTTCATTTTCTTCATACTCCACAAACATTCTTCTCGCTCTGGTCATGTGATTTGTGCAACCACTATCTAGCACCCATTTTGAACCGCCGGAGGAGTAAGCCTACAAGACAAGTTTAGGCTTTGGTTTTAGGTACCCAATCTTGGTTGGGTCCTTTGAGGTTAGTCACAAGGCATTTGGGGACCCACACGCAAGGCTTTGGGCTGTTGCGGTGTGCCCCTACATATTTAGCATAAGTATAACCAAATTTGTTTCTCAATATCATATAAGATGCATCAAAATCATGAAACATGGTTAAATTGACATTTTTAGCATTTTGAGCATTTTTATAAATCTTCATTTTTTCTTTAGAGGTGTGTCGATGTGTGCGATCGACACTTCCCCTGGTACTACTAGATCGTAGCCCGCGGAGGTTCTTGATTGGTTGGGGGCGCAAGTGAGATTATGACAAGATGATGACATGAGGGATTTACATGGTTCGGGTCGCCTGAGCGTAACACCCTACTCCACGGGTTGTGTGTTGTTTGTATGAATCTGTCTGGTGCTTGTGAGCGTGTAAGCTTTTTTTTTCTTGTATCGTGCGGTGCAGCCCATTTATAGTCTAAGGACTGGCCGTTACAACACTTGTCTGGCCCAACATGTGGCCCTGACGTGTTTAGCAGCCTAATACATGATCTACAGGTATTAAGTGTAATTAAAAGGAATAACACAATTTAATGATGGCTTTTCCGTATTAACAGTCCACTGATCGTGTGTCATTAATATAGTATTAATGACACGTAATCAGGTCTCGTAACTGTCGCTTTAAATGTCCCTTGAAGGTCCGAGCCGTCTGAGATCTCTCTGTCTTCCATTGAAGTCCTAGCTCTGGAGGTTCAACACGTGGCAGCTCCGGAGCTTCCCCTCGTGGGGAGGCAGGTCCGGAGCCACTATACACGTGATAGCACTAGAGCTTCCCTCTACTGGGGGTTAGGTCCGGGGTTACTGGACACGTGGCAAGACCGGAGCTTCCCTATGAAGGGAGTTAGGTCTGGCCTTGTGATACACGTGTCAGTGCCGGAGCTACCCAAACGAGGGAGGCCGGTTGAGTACTATGCAACACGGGTGTCCTTCAGAGGTCTTCAACTTGAAAGGGTGGAACTCCTTAGCTTTTCTTGTGGTATCATGGGGTACTCGGTACACAGGGTACCGATAGTGGACCCCGGGCCTACCTCCGCGAGGAACCCTTTGGGTTAAGTTATTGTATCAGAGGTGGGGCCATCTTCGATTCCTGCGCTGTAACTTCAAAGGTCTTATTATGTGTTGTTGGGGTGATGCTCCGTGGTTAAATCATCACCGCGTGGCTTCTTTTAAATGTGGCAGGTGAGATCTTTGCGTGCGGATCTCACGCAATTGTTGGTCGCCGGTTCCCGAGGAAAAAACCGTATCAGTTCCGCGCACCTTGTTAGGCCGCTGCCCTTGGGATTCCAACCACCCATTATGACAACGGTTCACCTAGGGTAATAGTTTTGGCCTTTCTGCCGGAGTGGACCCAGGCCCATTCGTCATTGGTAGGGTAGATTTTTGAAAAGTTGATCCTGATCCCATTGCGATTTCCATCCAAGCGTTGTGGAGGCTTACTTAAGAAGGAAAGCCAGCATAGTTTGATGACTCTTTACGGTTTCGATCGAACTTGCACTTAGAGCCTCCCAAGCTTCGCATAGCCTTCCAACTTTTGCTCCACCTTGTCGCGATGGAGTTGGGTCTTCCCCACAGCAAGGTCAAGACCGATGAGGAGATGGCGAGCATCTTTACCTACATGGGTTGGTCCAGCGACTCCTGCAACAAGGGCATCCGCTTCGGCAAGCTCCCCTTCAAGAAGGAGCACACCAGAGGTATGGTGTACTTCTCGGCGTACGCCATGGTGGGTCTGATCCCGCCTTTCTCAAGCTTCCTCTCAATGTTGCTGGATTTCTACGGCCTCCAACTTTATCATATCAGCCCCCACTCCCTCTTGCTAGTGGCGACTTTTGTCCACTTATGCGAGATGTGGGTGGGCGTGCCTCCCTACATCGAGCTGTTCTGTACCTTCTTCATGGTCCACACCACTGGCAAGGGGACGGAGCTCATTGGCTTCTACTACTTAGTGAAGCGGAAGAATTTCCCCTTCATGTGCTTGAAGACCTTCCCCTCCGGCAAGTGGGATGATTGGAAGAAGTATTGGGTGATCATCACTGTGGAGGATCATGAGAAGATGGAGCTACCCAAGGGCCTTCCCAATGTCGACATCGACGCCTAGAACATAGTTCCGTAGTTGTCTGATGTGTACAAGCCCATCCTGGAAAGGATCGAAGAATGCATAGAGGGAGGAGTAACCCCCCAAATGGTGTTTGACAATTTCTTAAGGAACCGGTGGGCCCTGCTGAAGACTAGGAAATGGCTCGCATGGGCGTTCAAAAGTGAGATGGATCATAACCCAATTGAAGTCAGTTTGAACACCAACTTGGACGATGAAGTTCTGAAGATCCATCTCAAAGAAATTCAAAATGGAGGTATCTCCCGTGATGCCTTGACTCTGTTGGCTGCCTTACTGCCTCTGAACATGGTTCCAGAGGTTAGCAGGGAGATCCGGAGGAGAATGCCAGCATTGGATGACTTGGGCATGGTCAAGAGGCGCCCTAACTCTGGGGTTGTGATCCCCGGAGCTTCTGAGAGGGTGGTTACCCCTGCCGCGAGCCAGAAAGTCGATGACATTGGCAAGGGCAAGGTCAAAGGCAAGGAGCTAGCCGAATCCTCTAGCTGGAAGAGAAAGTTGAGGCATGCTGACGGGAGCCACGTCAGGTCTGCTCCGACTACAACTGCTCCTTCTCCCTGACGAGGTAGATCTTCAGCGCCCACACCTCCTATGATGCAGGCATCCTCAAGGGGCACCAGCTCTGGCAGATCAACTCCGACTCCAATGCCAGCTGTGGGCCCCAGGTCTCGAGGCCCTTCCCAACCGAGGGAGGTTCCGGCTGAGAAGACTCCAGCTGCTGCAGGTGGCTCCCGACCAAGTTCCGAGGTTTTTGTCTCACCAGACTTGGTGGGCTCTGACTCCAGACCTCAGAAGAAGAGATTCTGCGGCGACTGGGGCGGTAGTATCCCCAGGTAAGCTTAGTCTGCTCACCTAGTGGTGCTAACCTTGTTTTTATTATGTCTTTAATCTACCCGACCTTTTGTTTCCAGGGTGTCAAGAAATAAATCCGAGGCTTCAGCATCTGCTGCAGCGACTGAAGCTGTGTGTGCTGAAGCTCTGGCTTCAACCACTGAGCCTCCCCAAGTTGTGGCAGAAGACACGGTAGCTCCAACGCCAGCTGTCGTGGACTTGGATCCAGAAGAGACGCAAGAGGCTCCCGTGGTAGCGCCGAACCACGGAGGAGAAGTTGTTGAAAATACGCCACCAGTAGCAGGGCCAGAGACTGAAGCTCTGGTGCAGGAGTCGGAGGTGGTGGAAGCTCTGGCACTTAAGATGGAGGTAACCAAAGCTCCGGCACCTTCGCCAGAAGTGGCTGAAGATCCGGCGATTGAGCTAGAGGTGCCCGAAGTTCCGGCCTCTATGCCGAAGATAGTTGAAGCTCTGGAAGCTGAGCTGAATGTGGTTGAAGCTCCGGCAATTGAGCCACATGTGGTAGATGTTCCAGCGCCTGAGCTGGCAATGGATGTACCAGTGCCTAAGCTGGTGGGGGTGGGGGCTTCGGACAAAACTCTTACGTCTGTCCCAGAGGTCATTACCCCGGGGGCATCTATGTCAGAGCTGGAGCGCCCAGAGGAGTCGACGGTGGGGCCTCCACCTACAGAGCCATCTGTTGAAGATCTGGAGGGGGGACCTTCAGTGTCAGCCCCGAAGGTTGATGTTCCCACGGGGGGACCCTGGTCAGCGGCAGTAACAGAAGGGTTCAGAAGGAGGCCCTAGTGCCGCAGGACCTCAGGGGACCATGCTTGTGGCGTGGGACCCAATTTTTGTATTGGAAGACCCCTTGGAGCTAGCAGAGATGACCCCAACAGGTCTGGAGCCTGTTCCTTTGGTGCTGTCAATCGACAACGCCTGCTCGAGCCTACGTCAAGTCCAACTCGCCTTCGACCACGACAGCAAGGTCCTCGAGGAAGAGCGCCACACCTTAAAGCGTTGGCGCTACAGGCTTCACTTCGAGACCAAGCTGGCGCAAGCGAGGATTGCGGACCAAAAGGAGTGGGTCGAAAAGGAAAAGTCACAGATGGAATATTGGGGCAAGTTGTTGGATGAAAGGGAGGCCTCCATCAGGGCTCTCGACACTAATTCTCGAGAGATTCTCAAGCATGCCAAGAAAAGCAACGATGCTGCTGACAAACGTCACGACAGCCTCAATACATTAAATGAGATTCTCCTAAAGCACCGTGCGGACCTCGATGCGAAGGAAGAGAAACTCCTGGAATAGCAGGAGGATATTTTGGAGAGAGAGGAGGAGATCGCCCAAAAACTGTCTCTAGGAGAGCAAAACTTTGTTGACTGCACAAAAAAGCTTGATCTGCAGTGCAAAGAGGAGGAAGAGAAGCTCTAGCAGAGGGGACAAGACCTCAACAAAAGAGAGGTCAAAGTCTCCACCAGAGAGGAGAAAGTGCAGGTCAGTGAGGAAGATCTGGCCAACCGGTGGAACCGCATCCACCTTCGGGAGTCGGAGCTCACCAAACACGAAAAGCAAGTTGCTGAAAGCATTCAGCAGCACGCCAAAGAGGTTGAGCGCCTTGCTCGGGAAGGCTCGGAACTTGCGGCCGCCAGGAGGTCACTGGAGGAGCTACAGAGTTTGAGGGAGATTGAGTCCCAACAGGTATGGGACTTCTTGGGGCGAGCCAATGATGCTTTGATGCTGCTGGGTTTTATTCCAGTATGTCCAAACAATCCAGATCCGGAGCTAGAACAAGCGCTGGTGGCACTCAGCTCTGCTGGCAGCAAACTCGACGCGATGGGTGACGTCATCATGGACCAACTAGAGACAAAGGGGAAATCTCTGGCCAAGACCGTTGTATAATATGTGATGACGTGTTACAAGAGTCGAGACCCCCAATTCTCTCTGGATCCGGTACTCGAAGGGCCTATTGATGAAGAGGAAGACGCTACCAAGGCCAGTGTTCTAGAGGTTGCCCAGAAGGTTGCCTCATACTTCCACAGAACCTAGGGCTTTTCTCTTTTGCTCCCACTTGTAACTCTCCAGTTTTGTAATATCCAATCCTCGAATGAATGAAATTCAATCTTTCTGAAATGAATTCCATTTTGTCTTTATCTTGAATACATTGTCCTTTATCTTGTTTGCCCGCTAGTAGATGTACACAATTTGATTGCAAACATGTACCAAAAGGGTTTGACAATGTGTTGATGACTTGGACGCTTCAAACTTGTAGCTTTTAGGTCCGAAGTTTATTTCCGACTTCTCCAGGGAGCTTTGTTGCATCGACGGCGTGCCCCGTGGGAGTTGTCGAAGCTTGATAGGCCCGACGGCATCCACTGTCAACGCGTAAGACATCGACGGCGGGCCTCCTGGGGTCGTCGGAGCTTGGTAGGTCCAACGGCACCGATCGTCAAAGCGTAAAACGTCGATGGCGGGCCCCCTGGGGTTGTCGGAGCTTGGTAGGTCCGACGTCACCCACTGTCAACACATAAAATGTTGACAGCGGGCCCCCTGGGGTTGTCGGAGCTTCCCGGCTTCGACGATATCCACCATCAATCGTAGAATACGTCAACGGCGAATCCCCTCTGGTGGTTCCACCATCTTCACATCAATTTCCATTATGCTCCACGTCAACGGCGGGCCCCCATGGGAGTTGTTCGAGCTTGTTAGCCCCGACGGAGTCCACTTTCAATGTTTAAAACTTGATGGCGGGCCCACTTGGGGGATGTCGGAGCATAGTAGCTCTGACAGCGTCCACCATCGTTATGTGTTTCCATTTTTCCTACGCATCAAAGACAAGAAAAACAGTAAAATTCATCTTCTTGTCTATAAGTCTTTTGCGACTTACTGTTCTTATTTGAATTTTAGCTCTGAAGGAACTCAATATGATAACAAGCACATTGATATAATCTTTCCAGATCCGAATGCTTTTAGAACTCGCCCTACTCAGGCCTGCCAGAATGTAGGTAGAGTGGCGTACTTAGCGTGCAGGACCACGCTAAGTCGATAGCACACTCCGGACCTGTGTTGGCTTGGCGTTCAGGCGAGTAGACCATGCAGCAATGCAAAGATCCGAAGAGACCAACAATATAACTTGTACAACATATGAATAACTTGGACAAAACTCAAAAAGAATTGCACAACTTCGTTATAGACAAGAAGGAGAAGGATAAATAAAAGAGAATGAGCCTGCACAAAATTAATGCATGTGGAGCCTGTTTTTACACAACAATGCTTTTCATTACAGGTCTGGATTACAGGAAAGACAAGGACACACTTAGGGTACGGAACCAGGCTAAGCGTGCTATACATCTTGTACTAACCCAGGGCACTTAGATACACTTCTAGTGGTGTGACTGTGTCAAGTGTTGCTTGAACTTCTCGGGCCCTCTCAGAGGGATTCAGATGTTCTCCCAGAGGACCTACCCGACTCTGTGTATAGACTCTATAATTTACATTGCATGTAATTACAGACTCACCTCCATGATACTAAGTGTAAAACTTACAGAGGTGCTCGATGTTCCAAGGATTATGAAGCGGTGTCCCATCCTCAATTGACAAGCGAATGCATCCGGGATGGGATACTTTGATCACTCGGAAGAGACCTTCCCAGCTAGGGGGAAAGTTTGTTCATCCTTTCTCAAGTCAGTATTTTCTACAGCACCAGATCGCCTTCCTCGAGCTATCGGTTACGCACATGCCTTTGATGATACCGCCGGAGAGCCTGGCGACAATGTGCATTCCGAACCGCTACTTGGCACCTTCCCTCGTCGACGAGGTCAAGGTCTTCACGCCGGAGCTGGTCCTGCGTGGCTTCGTCGAAGGTTCGAACCCGGAGTGACCCCATGGTAATCTTCGGAGGAAGGACTTTTTCAGCTCCATACACCAGGAAGAAGGGTGTCTCTCTAGTAGACCGATTTGGTGTTGTCCTGCTTGCCCACAGTGCAGACGGAAGCTCCTCGATCCAGTTGGCTCCGTGTTTTTTCAGGCCCTCATAAGTGCGCGTCTTGAGTCCTTTTAGGATTTTTGCATTTGCTCTCTTGGCTTGTCCATTACTTGCCGGGTGAGCTACTGATGCGTAGCTGACTTGAATGTCGAGGTCTTTGCAATACTCTTGAAATGCTGCACTTGTAAACTGGGTTCCGTTGTCAGTGATGACTCTGTTCGGAATTCCAAATCTACAGACTATGGACTTCAAGAACTTGATTGTTGATTGCTTAGTGATAGTCACAACTGGAGTAGCTTCCGACCACTAGGTGAACTTGTCGATGGCGACATACAGGAACCTGTAACCTCTGACGGCTTTTGGGAAAGGTCCCAAGATGTCCATGCCCCACACAGTGAATGGCCATGTAGGAGGAATCATTTGCAGTGACTGAGCCGGTGTGTGAATTTGTTTTGCGTGGAACTGGCACACTTCACACTTTTCCACCAACTCTACTGCATCCTGGAGTGTTGTAGGCCAGTAGAAGTCATGCTGGAAGGCTTTGCTGACCAGCGTGCGGGAGGACGCGTGGTTCCCACACTCGCCTCCATGGATCTCCGCGAGGGGCCCACGTCCTTCTTCCCTTGCAATGCACCACATTAGGACACTGTTGGCACCGCGTCGGTAGAGACCCCCTTCTACCAGCGTGTATCTTTTAGCCAATCTGACGATCCGGTCAGCGGATACACCGTCTTCAGGAAGGTGGTTGTCTTTCAGGTAGCTACGGATCTCCAAGATCCATGCATCAGAGCTAACTTGAGCTTCTGCGTCTTGCGTGCGAGGTTGCTCGGAGCTTCCTGCAGCACCTACGACCCTTGGTGGATGCCACGGTAACAGGGCCACCGGGACCACCAGCTTCGAGGTGCTAGTCTCACCCCCTTCACTCAGTTCGGTGGGCTGAGCGGTTGGTCTTTACAATCTCCAAACAAAGACTCCGTCGGGAGCCGGAGCTCTGGTTGAAGCCTTCGTCGAGAGTTCGTCATCTTCTGCATTGTTGAGACGCTAGACATGGCAGAGGTCCATGACGTGAAAGTCCTTCTGGAGCTTCTAGACTTTAAGGAGATAAGCAACGAGTTGAGGGTTGTTGCAGCTGCATTCACCTTTTACTTACTTGATGATGAGTTGCGAGTCACCCTTCACTAGCATCTGCTTGTTGCCATGAGATAGCGCCACCTTGAGCCCATGGATGAGCGCTTCATATGCCGCCATGTTGTTGCTCACCTTGAAATCAAGGTGCACCATGTATTTGACCTTATCCCCGGTCGGAGCAAGGAGAAGTATTCCAGCTTTGGCCCTCTGCTTCTGCATGGAGCCGTCAAAGTAGAGGGTCCAATGAGGCCCTGTGAAGACCGGGACCTTGGGTTCCGGATTCTGCTCAATAGGCCCCCTAGGATTTGATGGAGAAGGGGTCCACTCCGCCATGAAATCGGCCAAGGCTTGACTCTTGATTGCTTCGAGACGGGAATTGAGATTGAATCCTGCTTGCTTCGCTGCCCACTTGGCTATGCTCCTAGTAGAATTAGGATTATGCATAATAGCACGCAATGGATAAGAACTTACCACAGATATCTTATGGACTTGGAAGTAATGACGAAGCTTTCTTGAGGTAATAAGAACTGTGTAAAGAAGCTTATGCACCTCAATGTATCTAGTCTTGGCGTCATGGAGTACTTCACTGATGAAGTACACTGGCCGTTGGATGGTTCGAACCCTCTCGGAGGAGCCCGAAGCTTCTTCTCCATCGATCCGGACCCTCCCGAAGGGGTCTGAACCTTCTTGTTGATTTTCTCAGACCTTCCCAGAGGGGTCCGAAACTTCTTCTTGTTCAATCCTAA
Source organism: Tuctoria greenei (assembly GCA_036927565.1). Classification (NCBI taxonomy): domain Eukaryota; kingdom Viridiplantae; phylum Streptophyta; class Magnoliopsida; order Poales; family Poaceae; genus Tuctoria; species Tuctoria greenei. Next base: position 181,199,772 of record JAYESD010000005.1, read on the forward strand.
CCCTTCCGGAGGGGTCCGAATCTTCCTGATCAGCCGTGTGAACTCCCTCAGATGAGAGAGGTTGATCCTCTAGTATTTCTCCTTGAAGATCTGTGCCTGAGGGTTGGGACCCAGACTCGCCTTCAGGTAGCTCCGGACCCTCCCAGAGGCGTCTGGGCTCCTGAACTGGAAGTGGCTATGGTCTTTCCGCAACCAGAACCATGCTGACAACCTCTATAGTTGTAGAAATGTAAAGTAGTAAAGGCTCACCAAGGTTCAAAGCTACCAAGATTGGTAATGTGGTGAGGAGCTGCTTGAGCTCTTGAAATGCCTTTTCTGCTTCTTCAGACCAATGGAAAGGCCATGTCTTCCTCAATAGCTTTAAGAAGGGAAGTGCGCGCTCCACCAGTCTTGAAATGAACCGGCTGAGCGCAGCTAGACATCCAGTTAGCTTTCGGACGTCCTTGATGCGGGCTGGGGGCCGCATATCTTCAATAGCTTTGATCTTCACCGGTTCGCCTCAATTCCTCAGTGAGTCACCAAGAAACCAAGGAGCTTCCCGGAGCTAACCCTGAAGACACACTTGTCCAGGTTCAGCTTGGTACGCGTGATGCGCAGCTTGTTGAATACGGCTTGCAAGTTGTCAAGGAGTGACTCCTTGTTCTTGACCTTCACAACGATGTCGTCAACATACACCTCCACCAAGTCCCTGATTAGTTCTCCAAAGGTTTTGTGCATAGCTGGCACAAAAGTTGAAGCAGCATTTTTGAGATCAAATGGCATGGTAGTATAACAATACAATCCATCTACTTTTATGAAGGCAATATGCTCTTCATCTTCCCTAGACATTTGAATTTGATGATATCCGGAGTAGGCATCTAGGAAATACAATAGCTCACCCCGGAGGTGGAGTCCACTATTTGATCTATTCTAGGTAGTGGAAATGGATCTTTTGGGCATGCCTTATTCAAGGTTGTGTAGTCGATACACATCCGAAGTTTCCCACTGGCCTTGGGTACAACGACTGGGTTTGCTAGCCATTTTGGTTGATGAACCTCTCGGATGAAACCAGCTTTGAGCATCTTCTTGATTTCTTGACGGATGAAGTTTTGCCGCTCAACTAATTACTTCCGGGGCATCTGGTGTACTGGTCGTGCGTCGGGATAAATCTTCAGATTGTGCTAAATCACCTTACTAGGGATCCCAGGCATTTCTGATGGTTGCCAGGCAAACACGTTAACATTCGCCCGGAGGAAAGTGATGAGCATGAGTTCCTATTTGTTGTCTAGGCCTCCCGATATTCGGGTGGTCTGGGCAGCATCAGACCCAATTTGGACGACTATGACGGGAACATCGGTGTCGCCGCTTGGTTGCACGCGTGGTGCAGAGGTCGAGCCTCGATGACGAGTGCTCGGAGGTTGAGCAGCTACCTCTTTGCTAGAGGTTCCCTCCTGCGCCATTGCAAGCGCGTGGAGTTCTTCCAGTGCGGTAACTCTGGTAGTGTGATTTCCTCGGATCCGAAGAACGCCCGAAGGTGTCAACATCTTCAACACCGGGTAGCCGTAGTGAGCTGCGGCCATGAACCTGTACAGGGCAGGCCTGCCCAGGATGGTGTTGAAGGGTACACTAATGTGAGCGACATCGAAGACCAGCTTCTTGGTCCTATACTTCTTCCGAGTCATGAAGGTCACTGGGAGCGTAATGGATCCAAGAGGGCTGATGAACCCTGGACCTACCCCAGAGAAAGGTCTTAAGGGGCGAAGGTCTGAGAGTTGGAGATGGATCTTCATGAACGCTTCAAAGGTCAAGAGATTGAGTGTTGCGCCTCCGTCTACCAAGACATGGTAGATCTAGACGTTGTTGATGGTTGGAGACACCATCAGTGGCAGTTGGCCCGCTTCGACCATGTTCTTGGGGCAGTCTGTTGCATCAAAAGTGACGGGAGTGTCCATCCACTTTCGATGCGGTTCTGCCCTGGCAGCAGGAGCTACGGCAGCCATTTCCCGTCGCATTGTCTTGATCACATGGCGAGATGTAATGTTCCAAGACCCACCATAGATGGTGTTGAGGGTCTTCCGACGCTTGTTGTCAAAGACATCAAAATCATCGTCAACTGTGTTGTACACAACCTTCAGGACCTTCTTGGGGTCCTGAAAACCTAGCTCCATTTCAGTCGGAGCTTCGTTGACTTTTTGTTTTCCTTCCCGTTGACGGAAAGGAGCTTCTTCTCGGTGCTTGTTGTAGTGCTCGACAAGGTTTTGGACCTCCTGATAGTCTTCTAAGTTTGTTTGTTCATTTTGTGGATCGGACGCCACACCTTTGAACCACCGCCGTCTTCAAACGAAGGTCGAGGTCGCTTTTTGGGGCGTGGCCCCCGGCCACCCGGAGCTGCAGCTGCTGCAGCAGTAGGCGTGCCAGCCGATGACTTTTTCTTGCTGTTGGTCTTTTTCTTCTTCTTACCACTGCTGGAGGTAGTGGCTTCAGCTTTGGAGGGCTTTTTATTTGCCTTTGGAGCTGGCTTAGAGTGCATTTCCCAGCCCTCTGCGGCCCAGGCGCACTTGTCGACCAGGCTGAATAACTCTGTGACACTAGTAACCTCCTTCGTCGCTAGCTTCTCCAACATCTTTTATCTCTGACACCTTGTCTGGATGCCACGATGACAGAAGTGTTGGAGATGGAGGGAATGGTATTGCGTACCTAAGAAAATCGCTGGATGGAGTACCACAACGATTCTCCCGATATTTGCTTCACAACAAAAAGATCCAGTTCAGTGTCGGGCCAGGTGTAGGAGCTCCCGAAGTTGGCGGTGAACTGTTGGCATAGCTCCAACCAACTGTTGATAGAGTCGGGCGATAGACTCATGAACCAAGACCTGGCGGTCCCAGTCAGAACCACCGGGAAGTAGTTGGCCCTCACGGCCTCATTGCCACCGCCACTAAAATGGTGGTGGAGTATATCTGAAGGAACTCGGCGGGGTTTACAGTCCCGTCAAATTTCTCCAGCAGATGAGGCCGGAACTTCTAGGTCTAGTGGACTACGCGCAAGTGCATGGCCAAGGCTGAACAGCCGCCCCCTACTCCCAAAGGAGGAGGGTTTTCTCGAGCCTCCCACCTTTTGCGAGCGCGCTCGATGTGGATGTGGCCGTCCTACTATCTGTAATGGCGGTCGAGCTCTGACCGCAAATCATGCATCGAGATTCTCGACACAGTGTGGGTGCGATGCGCCACGGAAGGCAGCTAAGTCACCTGATGAGATACAGCACGCCTCCGGTGTTGTGATGCATGAGGACCAAGTCTTCCAGACAAGGTCCTATGGTGAGAAGGTGCCTGCCCTGAAGGGGGAGGACCTTGGTTGCTGATGGCATCAGCTGCGACTGCAACTAGATGCTGCACATCAGCGCGCCACTACTCCATAGGTCCCTAAGGTGCTCCGGGCACAGGTGGGCGCTCCAGAAGAGTACGCGCAGCGATTAACGCGTTCTCAAGATTGTTGTGTGTCAATGCAGTGACCGACACTAGGACTCCATCCTGGTGCCCAGCATTGTTAGCTTGAGCAGCTGGAGGTGGTGCGACGCCCGCCGGGACAACAGCACCTGCTGGCAGTTGCACATTGGAGGGATCCCCCCAACAGGTTGTGCAACATTGCCATTGGATGATCCTGCGGTGGAGTTTACCATCTTGAAATCTCAAAGAGCCCCCCTACCTAGCGCGCCAAATGTCGAAGTGTGCGATCGACACTTCCCCCATCCTACTAGATCGTAGCCCACGGAGGTTCTTGATTGGTTGGAGCGCAAGTGAGATTATGAACAAGATGATGACACGAGGGATTTACGTGGTTTAGGCCGCCTGAGCGTAACACTCTACTCCACAGTTTGTGTGTTGTATGTATGAATCTGTCTGGCGCTTGTGAGCGTGTGAGCTTTTTTTTCTTGTATTGTGCGGTGCATCCCTTTTATAGTCTAAGGACTAGTCGTTACAACACTTGCCTGGCCCGACATGTGGTCATGGTGTGATTAACAACCTAATACATGATCTACAGGTATTAAGCGTAATTAAAAGGAATAACATGCCTTAATGATGGCGTTTCCCTATTAATAGTTCACTGATTGTGTGTCATTAATATAGTATTAATGACGTGTAAGCAAGTCTTGTAACTGTTGCTTTAAATGTCCCTTAAAGGTCCGAGCTGTTGGAGATCTCTTTGTCATCCGTTGAAGTCCTAGCTCTGGAGGTTCGACACGTGGTGGCTCCAGAGCTTCCCATCGTGGGGAGGCAGGCCCGGAGCCACTATACACGTGGTAGCACCGGAGCTTCCCTCTACTAGGGGTTAGGTCTGGGTTACTGGACACGTGGCAAGACCAGAGCTTCCTATGAAGGGAGTTAGGTCTGGCCTTGTGATACACATGTCAGTGCCAGAGCTACCCAAATGAGGGAGGCAGATCCAATTCTGTGCAACACGGATGCCCTTCAGAGGGCTTCAACTTGAAAGGGTGGAACTCTTTAGCTTTTCTTGTGGACTCATGGGGTACCCGGTACGCAGGGTACCGACAAAGTGGATGCATGATGTTCTTTCCTGATTTGAGATGAGCCCTCCTTGACAAATTCAGTTTGCATCTTGTTATTCTTGAGAATTCTAGCATTTTGCTTTCCTCCTCTTGAATAGCCAATACCATCTTTGATCAAGGGACATCTTGTGATCGAGTATGCACTATGTGCATACTTGATCTTCTCCTTGTCAAAGATGCCACCTTTGGGTGTGCTCTTGCTCTCTGCCAAGTTTAGATCATTCTTTAGATCAAGCACAAGGTGAGCACACTTGCAATTTTTAGTGCCCGAGTCCATTCTAGGCAAGTTTGAGCTTGTTGAAGAAGAAGAAGAAGAAGAAGAAGAAGAAGAAGAAGAAGAAGAAGAAGAAGAAGGGACACATAACTTGAGAGTTGTGAATTGTGCCTCGAGACTCTTGTGAGCTTTGTTCAAGCTCACAAGTTCATATTGGATCACAACATTCGAACTCTTGAGGCTTGAGGAACCCTCCTTGCATTTTGCAAGTTCAAGTTCAAGTGCCTTGTTCTTTTCCTTCTCAAGCTCAAGGAGCCTCTCAAGGTTAAGATTATTTTGCCTCTCATTGACAAGCAATTCATCTTGTTCCTCGAGAAGTTCTTCCTTGTCTAAAATTTCATTGGAGAGCTTTTTCATTTTAATAATAGCACTTTTACTCAAGCCTTCAAACATATATTCATTCTCACTATCACTATCAAAATCCTCATCTTTAATGGAACCCAAGGAGAGTTTAGATTTAACCTTTATTTTTCCTTCCTTGGCCATAGGACAAGTGTGGCTTGAGCTTTTCCACTCTCCCTTGTTTGGTAGAAGTGTCTTCTTCATTGTTGGCTTCTTGATGGTGGCGGTTGCCACTCCCGCTTCATCATAGGTGGAGGACTCATCGTTGGAGTCCCACTCCTTGCCAACATGAGTGTGCCCATGTGCTTTCTTCTTCTTGAACATCTTCCTCTCTTGAGGCCTCTCATCCTTGTTCTTCTTCTTCTTGTCATCTTCTTTTTCGTATGGGCAATTCACAATGAAGTGCCCATACTCACCGCAGTTGTAGCACACTCTCCCTGGTCTTGAATTGCTCTTGTCCTTGCCCTTGCTCTCATAGTTTGACCCTCTTCTCTTCCTCATAATTCTCTTGAATCTTATGATGAAGAAGGCCATTTCCTCTTCATCCATTTTGGTGCTTTCCACTTCAACATTGCTTGAAGCTTGCACCTCTTTGCTTTTGGACTTGGGTGAGGCTTTGAGAGAATTCCCTTCTTATTGGAGGATGTGATCTTAGCAAGGTCATTGACAAGGCGTGCTTCAATCTCCACCATCTTGTGGTTGATGATCTTGCCAAGCACCTCATCAAGAGTCATCTTGTGAAAGTTGGGACTCTCGCGGATGAGAGTACAAAGCATCACATTACGAGGCATGAATCCTCTTATCAACCTCTTGACCACTTCATGCTCGGTCACTTCTTGCATCCGTACACCCGAATACTATTAATAAGAGCCTTGAGTCGGTTATACATCTCTTGAGGGGTCTCACCTTCTTCCATGGCGAATCTTCCAAGCTCCCTTTCGATCATCTCAATCCTGGCTTCCCTCATGGACCGATTTCCTTCATGAGCAATCTTGAGAGTGTCCCAAATTTCCTTGGGTTGCTTCAACCCATCCACTTTGTTGAATTCTTCTTGGTTCAAGGCTGAGTTGAGCACGACCGCCGCTTGAGCATTGCGTTGAATGAGTTGTTCTTGTTCCGGGGTCAGCTCTTCATCATCCACGGGGATATCTACACATGTGCAAACAACATGCCAAAGTGTAGGATTGAGAGAAATAAGATGCAACTTCATGTTGTGCTTCCACATGGTGTAGTTAGTCCCATCAAAGTGTGGAGCTTTGCCCATTGGAATAGAAAGGTAGTTTGATTGAGAATTGAGGCGCTCATAGTTAAAAGGATATCGCGTTTAATCCTCCTCAGACTTCTTGAGCTTCTTCTCCTTCTCAAGTCTTCTCCTCCTCTTGGCCTCGTCTCTTGCTTTTTGAAGAAGGTCCGCAAGGCGCTTCAATTCTTCATATTCATCTTCGGTTTCACCATCGAAGGGAGGAGGCTTTCACTTATCCTTGGAGGTGTTGCCAGTCTTGTCATGCAAAGGATTGGATCCTTGTCCTTCGGTGTGGCTGTTCTCGCCGGTGCCGGTGGTGTCAATGATCGGCATCTCCTTCTCATTGTTTTCCCCCATCTCCTCTCCAAGTGGTTAAGCTTTTGGGAGAGTTAAGCTATGATACGAATTGAAAGTTGCCTAGAGTGGGGGTGAATAGGAGAATAACTTGAAACTAAACTCAACAAAAACTAATCAAATTACAGAGTACGGACTAGTCCGAACTGGGGGGGACTAGCCCGATTAGGAGAACATATTTGATCAAAGGTGAAATTTTTAAGCGATCTAAAAGACTTAAATCGATGAAATGTAAATTATATGAGCCTAGCAATATAGTAGATGGTATACACGAAATAAAAACAACTAGAAAGAGCAGATCACGAGATTGAAGCGAAGAACACGTAAAACCCTAACTTGATCTAGCGAAGAACGAGGAAGTCAAATCAAAGGAACAAGACGCATGATTTATCCTGTGGTTCAACCCCACAAAGGAGCCTACATCCACGTCGAGGATGCCCATGAAAGGCGGGGTTTCACTCAACCCTTTCCTCCCTTAGTCACCACGAAGGTTGGCTATTCTTCCCCTAAATCACAAGGGTAATCACCAAATCCATGGGGCTGCTCACAACCTGAGGCTTCCACAAGTTTACAACTTGAAAATATCAGAGATCAACACCCACACGAACTCAAATCAATCAGTCAAACTGAGAGAATCAACCAAGAGCTCAAGATCAAGCAAACCCTTCTCTTTCCTCTTCCAATCCTCACAAATCCTCAAGAATCACTCTTAGGACTCCAAGAATGGTTGAGAGAGGGCTAGGATGGCTCTAGGAAGGATATGGCGGCGCTAGGGTTCAAGAGTGGGCCTTTGGAGGCCGGGAGATCATTTTTTATAGGGGTCCCGACAATTAGTCGTTGCCACCAGGAAAAGTGCGGACTAGTCCGGCCTTTGACCCCGGACTAGTCCGGCCTGTGGGGACCAGTGATGTCACCCTTGACCAACCATAAGGTCCCCCACCACCTTTTGAATTCTAATGGTTACCAACTCATGGACTAGTACATCCCACGCCGGACTAGTTCGATCTTACACAGAACAGTTTGTTCCGGTTGAGAATGGACCAAACTGGCACACCGGACTAGTCCGAGCCCTAAGGGCGGACAAGTCCGGCCGAACAGGACTTAGTCCCAGCAACCATCTCCAAGTCCACAACGAACTAGTCTGTCAAGGAACGAACTAGTCCGATCTCAGTTAGGAACTACATTTCAGACTGAAACGGACTAATCTGTTCTAGCGGACTAGTCCGGCCCCCAAGGGCAGACTATTTCGGTCCTTCAGGACTTAGTCCTAGAAGGACACAGACACACTCACCACAAACTAGTCCATCCCATACCGGACAAGTCCGAACTTACGCATAACACTTTGGTATGCCTAACATCGGATCAGTCTGATGTGGCCCCACTAGTCCGGCCTTCTAGTCCGGACAAGTCCGGTCCTGTCCTTAGAGCTGCATCAACTCATCTCTCAATCTGATCTAGATTGGACTATGAGCTCTTAGGAGATTCTCAACACTTTGACCAAATGAACACACTCAATCTATAAGGTTAAACTCGACACAAACAATCTAAAGACCTAAAATCTATCCTTCGAGGTTTTGCCTTTTTCTCCTCTTTTCCTTTTTCAGTGTATTCAACACCGTCCATCTTTCAATCACCTGTGCTTACAGTTGCAAAGCCCATTAGTCCCTTAAGTATTCCATTAATCATCAAAACCCACAGGGATTAGCCTAGATGCACTTTCACCTCTATTAGGGATGTCGCCGGGTGGACAGGGGCCAAGAAGGCCTCTGTACATAGGCGCGGTCTGACCGGATGGTGCTGGGGTCTGACCAATAGGCTTGTAGAAGCCTGGTGGAGGCCCACATTGATGAGTACCAGCAAAATAGTCAGTGCTAGGGAGCACCGATGAATTGTTAGTATCAAAAAGAAAGTCAAAGTGGGATGAAGGAGGGTTGGAGATTTCCGCAAACAGAAAGGAGGACTCGTCAAAAGTGACATGACGCAAAATAATGATGCGGTTTGTGGCTAAGTCTAGGCATCGGTATCCTTTTTCTGATCAGATGGATTGCCAAGGAAAACACAAACTGTAGAGCGAGGAATAAGCTTGTGTTCAGCTGTGGCAGAGAGATTTGGGTAGCACTTGCAACCAAAAACGCGTAGGTGGGAAATATCAGGTTGGGTGTCAAAGAGGGAAAAATGTGGTGTGGCAAAGGAGAGTGTTTTGGATGGTCGCAAGTTTATGAGGTATGCAGCGGTGTGGAGCGCTTCTACCAAATAATCGGCCAGAACACTAGGTTGGAACATAATCGAGCGCATAGTATCATTGATGGTGCGAATATATGCTCAACACGTCTATTTTGAGGTGATGTGTGAGGACAAGAGAAATGCAAAGGAAGACTAAGACAGAGAAAGAATGCGTGTGATGTGGAATTATCGAATTCACGACCATTGTCACATTGGACTGCCTTTATGGTGCGGCCAAATTGAGTGGATACATAGGCAAAAAACTGTGACAAGGTCGGCAAAGTGTCGGATTTGAGGCATAAAGGAAAAGTCCACGAATAATGAGAGTAGTCATCAAGAACAACAAGATAATACTTGTGACCAAAAACACTTTGCATGGAAGATGTCCATAGATCACAATATATTAAATCAAAGTTGTTCGAAGCACGAGAATTTGATAGAGAAAATAGAAGGATGTGTGTGACGACCAAGTTGACAGGCATGACAAAGAGTGTCAAGTTCCTATTTATTATACTGTGGAAATAACCTAGACAAAGCCTTAAAACATAAATGACCAAGACGACGATGCTAAAGCATAGACCGTGTGGTGGCTGCGGCTAAAGCATGTGGTGGGGAAAGCATCGGTAAGGAGATGGAGTAGAGCTGCTTGGAACTATTACATCTGGTGATCACGTTCTTGGTGTCTAGATCCTTCACAGAAAGACCAAACGGATCAAATTCAATGGAAACATTGTTATCAGTGGCGAACTGACGAACAAAAACCAGATTTTTAATTATGTGAGGAGACACAAGAACTCGATGCAAATGTAAAGGACGAGCGGATGTAGAAAAAGAAGTATGACCCGTGGAGGTGACGGGTAGCAATGACCCATTACCGACAATGATATATTAAGGAGTCAAAAAAGAAGGAGGGTGGGAAGAGGAGAGGTTACCGGAGAAGGAGCACATGTGGCTATCGGCGCCGGAGTCCATGTACCATTCAACGGATGGTGGCGATGTCAGTGACATGGTGTTGAACGAGTTAGCCAGCTCGTTCTGATCCCATGTTGTAGAAGATGCGGCGTAGTTGGAAGCTCCCCCGTCCAAAGATCTGGTGGTTGGATCACCAGAAGCCGCAGTCTGGCCGTTGTAGAAGGAGGCGGTATGACTACCGCCAGGTGTAGTTGGGTTGTAGTAGAAAGGCATGGTCCATCCGCCAGGTGTCCAGAAGCCTGGTGGCTGATAAGAAGATGCGTCATAGGATCCTCCGTGCGCCAGAAGAGCCTGATGAGGAGGGACAGGTGCGCATGGACATGTCGGGATGCCTGGAGGAGGACCGGGACGGGGTGCAACACCACCCCAAAGTTGAAGAGTCCCGTTCCATGGATATCTCGAAGTGGGAAATTCACCGCCGTTACTGGTGTCATTACGCTTGTTCCAATTACGTCGGTTTCGACCTCGGTTGGAGGATGAGGGGCTAGAGACAGCAGCGCCGGAGCTAGGAGTTCTTGATGCAGGGCCACCAGGAGCGGGAGCACGTGGAGGAGCACCACCAGATGATGCAGAAGGTGGAGTGAGTCCTGCACCTACGGAGGTGGTCGCCAATGCATTGGCATTTCCCGACTTGGACTTCATCTCGATCTCTTCAAGTTGGAGGTCGTTGGGGACCTCGGCGAATGTGAGAAAGGGGCACCATCGCTTGATAAGGGATGCCATGTGAGAGAACCGCTCGTTCAACCCACGAAGTGTTGTGAGAACGAGAGTGCGGTTGGGACGACCTCGCCCAAGTCACCGAGTGCATCGGCAATCGACTTGATACGACGAAAATAGTCGGTGATGGAGAGGTCACCCTGGACGAACGTGCAGAAATCGGCGTCCAGAATCATAGCACGAGTCTCCCGGTTGCCGATGAACTGCTCCTGAAGCCAAAGCCAGATGGAACGAGCTGTGGGTATGCCCACCAAGGCGATCTCAATAAGATCAGGAGAAACGGTGCCGTGAAGCTAGGAGATGACGGTGCAGTCCATGTGTCGCCAATGAGAGTCGGCGACAGCGGGATCAATGTCGATGAGGACATGATCGGAGAGATCGTAATTCCCGAGGGTGTTGAGTAAGAGACACTTCCACCGATTATAGTGCGGCGAAAGGTTGTCGAGGACGACGGGGAACATTGACTTGATGTTGAGGATAGCGATTGCTTGAGCATGCAAAGAAGCAACGTCGTCAATCGCCGGAGGAGAGGGTCGTGGTTGATCAAGTCACGAAGAATCTTGTCGGCTGCGAGAAGCAGCTTGCGACGCGCCTCGCCGACCGCTGCACGTGCACGTGCTGCCTCGATGGCCAGTCGATCCGCCTCCTCGGTCAATCGAGTTAGCTCAACCGCCAAGGCGATGTCCTGTGAGGCTGCTTGTGTGCCCGGGGAGCCATCGCCAACGGAAGCCATCAAGAAGTAAGAAACACGACGCACGAGCGTCAATCTGCTGTAGCGGATACCGCAGATGCGCGGCGCATGGAGACGAAGACCTCAGACCGAGCGCGAGCCGCGCGGAAGGCCGCACGTGGGCGTGCGGCGGTCTTCGAAGGAGCCCGCTCTAGAGCGTGGGTGCGCGCGGGATTTTTCCGGCGGCGGGGGCATGTCGGAAAAAAAAAAAGATCGCGCGCGGGGGGCGTCGATTCGCCGGGAGCCAAACTCGACGCAAGAGGCGGAGTCTGGCGTAGCTAGCGGAAGTTAGGAAGGAACCTAATTTGATTTGATAGAAATATTGGGGAAGAAAATAATTATTGTATTTAATTGATTAAAATTCTTAGGGGGTGGTACATATATATAAGGGGGTCAGGAGATCTCCCTTGGTTACACAGGCAATGTGGTATTATTCTAACAACACCGTTCCTTGTTAGATCAAAGATTGATCATTGATGGCATAAAATTTATCACCTTAACCTCACATGACCTTATTTACTTATACTACGAAGGTAGCAACATTTATAGGTGGTTTATCAAATTCATTCATGATGACACTTGCACTTTTAGACATAATTATTTCATGAATGTAAAATATGTTTTTTGAAGAGAATTGAATGTAAAATATGTTGGTGGATCAGTTCTCTCTTTCTCTGAACATATGGTTGCTGATCGTATGCAAATATGTCCTCCTGCCTATAATTACTAGCCAAGAAGGAAAGTTCCACTCAGTTTATGTAGAGAGGCAACCTTGCGACATGTAAATCAGTGAAAATTGTGCCTTGAAATCAATAGCTAGGATGTGCTTTCGAATTTGCTTTAGACCCGTGAAGTCTTTTAAGGAAAAGAAGGCATCAGAAAATCAACATCTAGACCTCAAGAGTAGCTCTGAACTCGAAAAAATGTAATAGATACCTGGAGAATTAGGATTACAGATTAAAATATAATTCTTCCATTAGATTTGTCTCCTTGTCTTTTTTCGAAAAGCCACTTCTCTCTCCTTATCATCCATTTGGTATGCAATCCCATTATCTTAGGCTTTATCCGCACCATCCATGCATATATGGCCAGCGAAGTTACCAGACCTGAGGCAACCCAAAGTTCTTTTTATTCTTCATAATTTATTGAATTCGTATATAAATTTATAGTGCTTTAAGCTTCAATTTGATGCTTTGCTTTGTTGTTTACCAATTTTTTCAAATAAGCATATCCGAGTTACTAATCCCATTGATAAGCGACGACCCTCTTCGTGGATCTCTAAAAATTGATAAGCTTTTGTTTAGCTTGTGCGCTGCGCGGTCGGGAGGAGAGTTTCCTTCTCGGGCCAACCATGCACACAAACACGTCTAGGAAAGTTCGGATCATATGTGTGTTCCATACTTCCATTAATCAAACAAACACAGAACAAATCGAATTACAATATATACGGAGATGATTTTGTATTTCAAACCATAAGTAGTAGATGCACATTGAATTACAATATATACGGAGATAATTTGGTAGATCAGATCAAAAGTAGCAGCAGCAGCAGCACCCTGGATGTAATCACCTTCCCCCATCGACCACTCTAGTGAGCGCCGGCGAAGGTGTGTGAGGCACAACCATGCTCCTTTCCTCGCTGAACTCACCTGTCGTATCGGCAGAGTAGTCAGTGGTAACATGGCTGGTGTTCCCGCCCCGAAGCTGCCACTCAGTGATGTAGCTCGGCTTCGTCGCGACCTCAGTCACCTCGAAGTCCACGGTAAGCATCGCCACGACCCTGGACATTGGAGGGCGCTGGTGAGGTGAGCCCTGGGTGCAGAGGAGGGCGACATGGATGACTCTGAGTGCCTCCTCACTCTCGAATTCTTCATCGAGCCTTGGGTCCAAAATGTTGAGTGCATGTCCCTTCTCATAGAGCTCCCAGGCCTGCACACAACGGGAAAAGCATGATTCAGCCATCAGTAGCTTCTAATGTGTTTCGATGGACGTATAAGGATAGTTCATCAGCTTACCCACTCAAGGAGATAGATTTTATTTTCCTCCAGGGAGTTGTCAGTGTTGGATCGACCAGCGACAGTCTCCATCACGACAACCCCGAATGCGAAAACGTCAGCTTTTTCAGTCAGGTGGCCTCTCATTGCATACTCAGGCGCCAGGTAGCCACTTAACAAAAAGTTAGGCAGATGACATTAGATCAGGATTAACGGCCACAGACAGTCGATGGTGAAACGGACTTACAATGTGCCTGCAACTTTGGTGCTGACATGGGTCTTCTCCTCATGGTACAGCTTGGCAAGCCCAAAATCAGAGATCTTGGGGGTGAGGTCAGCGTCAAGTAGAACATTGCTGGCTTTGATGTCCCTGTGCACAATGCGCACACTGGACTCCTCATGAAGGTATGTTAGCCCTCTGGCGATGTCCAAAATGATCTTTAAGCGCGTGGACCAGTCTAAGCTCAAGCCACTGTCCCCTGTACATTCAGAAACAAACAACTAAGAATGGAGATAAGTTGGTAGGTTTTGGTGATCAGTAGAAGTGTGCGCACCGAAGAGTGCTCGATCAAGACTTCTGTTCTCAAGATACTCATAGACCAGTAGGGGCGTGCTGCTGTCAATGCAGCAACCATACAGTTTCACAAGATTACGGTGTTGCACTGCAGAAATTGTTGCTACCTCTGTCACAAACTGACTTTTCCCTTGATGAGATGTCTTAGAAAGTTGTTTCACAGCTATTACCCTTCCATCAGGTAGTTTACCCTACAGAGAGAGTAACATAGTGTAAGTAACGTATGTTTTCCAGTACAGATGTCTAGGTTGCTATGAAGTTGCATTTTGTACCAACATAGAAAAACCTGATTTACTAGGTGAAATTATCAGATATTGTCAAACCTTATAAACTGCCCCATATCCACCTTCTCCGAGAATGTTTTGAGGGCTGAAATTGTCTGTAGCTAACTTCAGTTCAGCATTGCTGAAGACATTCGGTCTTCCGACCATGTTGTAAAGCTCTGTTTGATTTAAGGAAAAAACTATCATATGCCTGTTGTAAGATACGATATGTGTGAAGTACTCTATAAATATATCTGATACCTTCTTGCTGCAGTGCTACTCTTCTTCTCTTCTGTACCAATATAAATATTCCTGCTAGGGCTGCTAGTCCGAACAAGAAAGCACCAATCACAATTCCAGTGATTGCACCTGCTTTACTTTTCTTTTTGGGGACACCGTTTCACGCAGTTGGAGTGAAGTCTGAAAAAGTGGTTCCACATATTAGAAGTGAATAAATATCGATGCATTTTCTTGGAAGATTTGGAGTCTGTTCTAGTCATTGAGTAGGTCATACTTGGTGTCACGCTTAGTGCAGATATCATCGGTCCGTAATACCCTTGAGTAGGAATGCAACAAGTTCCCTTGCCAGCCCAGAAGAGATGGATCTCAAGGAAGTTTTTGAACACAGTTGCATTGTATTTCTTATACACTGCATTATAAGATTTTCCACCAGCTGTCTTCCTTATGTCAAAATTCTTTTCTTTCAGATCACCCTATACAAATGCCAGGTAAGATAAAGAATTCCTTTGGTCAGGAAACAGTAAAATTTCTGTGAGAAAATTATTTTATGATGTATACGCCATGTACCTGCACATATATGTCAAAAACTCTTCCTATGCTTTGCCAGGTCTGTGAATCTGGATAGGCAAACTCTGCAAACTGAAGGTCAACAGTGTAGTTTCCATTCTCAAGTCCAATGCCATAGTATCTCAGTGACGATGGTGACATCCTTGCAGTTTGAAATAGTTCTGAATCCAGTGCATTCTGGAACTGGTGGGAGCTGTAGATTGAGTAACTTCCATTTGGAGCATCATTAAATTTTCCTACATTGCTAACACCCCATCTTGTTTGGTCTGTAACATAATATGATGCAGCTCCAAGGTCTGTAGGATCGATTTCAAACATTGTATTATCTGAGACTCTCATAGATCTGTTACTACCACAGTCTACCGCAAAGGAATAATCTGCAATTAAGTTGTACAAAAATGTAACCTTCATTGAAATTAATGGGATCATATGCTGCTATAGATGACGAATAGAGAAAAAATTATACATTCTGGTGAACCACGGAAACAAGGAGTATCTTGCTGGAGACAGTTAAAGCCTGAAGGTAAAATGCTGCGCATTGGAAACTAAATTATAAGAAAGTCGATTGAAAACAAACTCTGGTAAGGTGTAACAAAATTTCATAACTACCTGTTGTCGCTGCCACTAAGAATGAAGTTGTTCGCCACCAAATTCCTTGTGAAAACCAAATATAAAATTTAGCATCTATTTTTTTTCCTTGGCATGATAAAAATCAGAACTTTGAACTTACAATTCCAAATTGTTCTCGGAAGCCCAAGATGAAAAGCTACCCAAGAGCTGGTTGTAAGAAAGGTCCCTGCAAACAATCTAAATATTACTACGAATATAGTGGATAAATTATTTTAATACATAATTTTCTGTCTTATATGGCACTGTCGAATTGCCTGACATACAAATTTTTTAATGAAGGGCTTTTTGCATTGGGCAGGCTCCCTGAAAGGCTATTATTCCCAAGAAACCTGAGGTAAAGTTTGAGATAGAAAAAGCATATAAGTATAAGCTTAACACATCTTTGCATCGTCGAAACAATCTCCACAAAGAATTCCTTACAAGAATCCAAGATTTTGCAGGTTCAGGATGGATTCAGAAATTTGTCCAGTGATATTGTTAAAACTCAGGTCCCTGGGTCATATAAGACAGAATTATTACTTCAACACAAGCCTTAGAGGGAGCCCCTTGAAACGAAACCAATAAGCACAGAAGATAGAACCATCCAAAATGATAGACTTACAACAACGTTAGTCCTGCAAGCTTAGAAAAATTTACTGTTCCAAGATTGTCAGATATCCTGCAGTTCCTCAAAATTCTGCAGAAAAGTATTCGACTCAGAAGTCAATAATACTTCACCACTTTGCCCAGATATAATACTTTATGTTCAATACTGAAAAAGAATGTAGCGCACAGGACACGCAAAGATGTTAGATTTCTGATCAAATCCATGAAGAGGTTCCATTTACAAGATCACCAATCCGTCTGCACATGAGAATTTGTAGAGGTATCAGTTTCCATAACAAGCTTGACTTCTCGGCCATCATGTAAACAGTAGCACCAAAGTCCTTACAAGCTTGCCAGTTTCGTTAGATTGGACAGACTTGCTGGAATTGGACCTTGAAAAGAATTTCCTTGGAACCTCCTACAAGTTCATAATTTTAATCCACATTACACTGGGTGATTCAAAGTCATATTTGTCAATAGGACGAAAAAGTAAGTTCTACATATCAGGACATGTATATCGGCTTGATTTGTTCACAAGTTAAATGTATCAGGCAATTACTTTGAATATGGGAAAAAGGACACATGCAGGAAACTCCTACTAAAGAGCATTTCTTTGTTAGAAACTGCTGTACAGTAACTAGGTGAAGCAATTGTTAAGGAATCTTACAATTCTTTCAGATTAGTTAAACTCCAAAGATAATCAGGTATTTGCCCTGTAAAATCATTATCTGACGCCCACCTGAATCCACAAGAAAAGATTTGAAGTTAAGCGTGTAACATCATAATGGACATGAACAGTTGTGGCTGTCATGTTGATCATACAGGGTATTCAAGTTCTTAAGTTTTGAGAACGATGAAGGGAATGGACCACTGAATCCAGAGCTATCAAGGTATCTGCAATTGCCACGGAAAGATCAGCCATAAATACGTTATTCAGAAGTCAAGTTTGGCAGCTAAAAGGTTGTATTTTACATTTGTTCAAGTTTAACCAAGTTTCCCAGTTCTTCAGGAAGTTCACCGGTAAAATTGTTCAAGCTAATACACCTGAAATAAAAAAGGTAAATAGTTTAGAATGCTTTTACATGTAGGGATGCTATTCTATCATCTCAAACAAGGCATAATTTTGGCGTTGGTGAGTCACCTGATTCACTCACTGAAACTCGTTTAAACATATGAAATATCATATAAAAAGGGAAATAACATTAGCATAAGAAACAATATTTAAGTATATATTGATTTTGCTGCATTACTAAATCATAGTCCAATTTTGAACAGGAATGGAAGATCAGCAGGTTTCATGTTGAACTTGGTAGTTAAGTGAGCAGAAGAGACTTCTTACAGTGAGAGGAGATTGGTAAGATTCCCTAGCTCTTTCGGAAGTGGTCCAGATAGCGGATTGATTGCCAAGGACCTTGTAATATTTTTTTTAAAAAAAAAATATTACGACAAAACACTTAACAGGTGAACAGTTTGCACTCAGAATCTAAAATTTGACTCTTACAAGTACTGCATGCCAGTAAATTTTCCGAGGAATGATGGTACGGGGCCATACAAATAATTTTGCATCAGGTTCCTGGAACGACATCAAAACCACCTAGATAATTAGCAAAATACAGAATATTTGCCTGTCAGGTGAATCGATAATTCAAAATATGGAGATGAATTTATATAATCTACACTTTTTGATAGTGATTCATTTAGACAAAAAAACATCTACAAAACAGAGCTGAGAAACTTCAGATGACATACAGATTATTCAGATGGGTGAGGTTCTGCAGCTCCGCGGGTATCTGACCGACAACATTCAAGGCGTATACTTTCCTGTACACACGGGCTTCATGTCAGAAAATTCATCATAAAGAAGTGTACCTAGTGCTGAAAGCTATCACATATTATAGAGTATGGGAAAGGTAATTCCTAGGCAGTTTGTCCCTTGCTAATTTTACAAGGATTCTGATTTGAACCAAAAAACTTCGGGACACAAGTGGACTGACTCTACCACTACGCCAGAAAATTCATCCTATACAGTAAAATCAAATAGGACGCCTTACATGTTCAAATCAACATAAATACATCGCGCGCGTGACGCAAGACCCACGCAGGCATTTCATCCAGCACATGTCGTGCAGTGGAGCTGGAGCGTCTGGGCGGAGAAAGTGCAGAGAGGGCGAGAAGAGCAGGAAGAGGGAGCGTACAGCTTCGTGATGTGGCAGACGGTGGACACGTTGATGGAGCAGTCGTCGTTGCACTTGATGGCCGGGTTGATGTTGGGGTCGTTGTCGACGTCGGTTTTGTCGATGGCGACGCCGCTGATGTTCCACGCCGGCGAGGCGCGCAGGCCCCATCTTCCAAGGATCGTGTTCAGCGCCGCCGCTGCGAGTCACAGTCATGCGTTCATGAACCAAGAAAAAAATTAGTTTTTTTCTGCATTCTCTTCCACACCAAGAGTTGAGCCACCGTATCATTGCGCTTTCTCCCCAGTGCGTGAAGCTGAACCGTGAATGGGATCTATTATGTAGAAGACCCGCAACCTTGAAATCATAATTTTGCAGTTATGTGTGTAAAAATTTAAATAGCCAACTTTGTTTTGCTCTCATTTAACAATTTGCTCACGTAGCCGCCACATTTTAAGTGATTTGAATATGTTTGGCAGTGAAAACATAACTGCAGTCAGAGGCATGGATTAACATTTCTCGATACAAGCTTCAGTATTCAAAAAAGGAGTATAGCAAATAAATTTAACCACCGGTCTTTGAAAATTTGAAACACTTTTTAGGAAACCTGAAATTGAAACACTTATCAATACCTTCTATTGGATCGGTTCTTGGTGCTTGCTGAGCCTGAGCAGTTGCAACCCACGAGCAAGCAAGGACCAGCACCCACACCAGCAGCCCATGGCCGTTGCTGCTTCTGCACCCCATCACTCTCTCTCTCTTTCCCTCACTCTCTCTTAGATGGACGCTATTTTAGAGCCTGTTTGGAACCCCTAAAACTAATAGTTAGCTGCTAAAATTAGCTCTAGAGGTTCCAAACCTCTCAGCTAATAGCAGGACTAAAAATTAGCAAACCACCCAGCTAATAGTTATTTCATTAGCTGCTCAACCCCAGCTAATCTCAGCTAATAGTTGATTAAAGTCCAAAATACCCCTCCCTTCCTCATCTGCTCCTCTCTCTCCATCTACTCCCGAAGGTTCCCGTACTAACTTGTTGCCCCGCTGACGCGCCGACTCCGTCGACCCGTCGCCCCGTCGGCCCTGTCACATCGTCGCCCCGTCGCCAGCTAGCTCCGTCGTCCGCCGGCCCCGTCGTCCGCCGGCCCCGCCGCCATGTCGCCCGCCGGCCCCGTCGCCCCGTCGCCCGCCGGCCCCGCCGGCCCCGCCGCCTCGTTGCCTGCCGGCCCCATCGCCCCGTAGCCCGCCGGCCCCGTCGCCCCGTCTCGCCCTGCCGCCCCAGCCGCGTAAGGTACTTCGTGCCTCTTCGATTCGACTTGGCTGGAGCCGAATGCCTGATGTGGAGCCGGGATCTGTGATGATAGTATTAGCAATGACTACGTTTCCATAATCACAACAGCAAGGTTTAGTTAAGGGGTACAACAATCTTTTAGTGTCCAGAACAAAATTAGTTTAGTGGTTCCAAACAACCAACAACTAATAATTAGCTAGCTAATAATTAGTTGGCCCAATTCAACTAATATATTATTAGCTAGCTAATAATTAGTTTTAGAGGTTACAAACAGACCCTTAAAGCATCGGTAGTATGCAAACTGCAGCCAGAAATACGATGAACTCCCTTTTGTCTTTCATATTTAACGTTGGATAGTTAGCTTTAACTCAAACATGTAGAAGAACATAGGGAGAAGGACGATATTAGGAGTAATCACTGTTACAAAGTTGACCACGTGCGAGCCAGTCTTGGTCATCTCTTCACCTGCCTCCTCTCCACACTATAGAATTCGTCAATAGGGCATCGGCCATACGAGCGCCGGTTGCTTAAAGAAACTGACACCTTTATCCTAAAAGCGTCGGTCAACTGACGCACTTAGCCGACGAAATAGTTCGGACGCCCTTAACCTGTAAATGCGTCGGGACCGACGCACTTAAGTGTTATGTGCGTCGGTTTCCAGGGGTCGACACTCTTAGAGTTAAATGCGCCGGTTAGAGGAACTGACACATTTAGTGCACTTAAGAGCGTCGGTTCCGTCACACCGACGCACTTAGAGAGACACGTGGCAAGCGTACCGAGCACCACTTTGAGCGTCGGTACAGCCAAAACTGACGCTCTTACTCCACTTAAGTGCATCGGTGGAGGGAGACCGATGCATTTACATCGCTGCGTGGGCAGCGTACAAAAGACGACTATGGGCGTTGGTTTACCCAAAACCGATGCACATAATATATGTTTTAAAAAAAACAGCCTATTTCCTCTCCCTCCCCAGCTGGAGAGCCTCCATTATACAGCCACAACAGTACACAATTATACAACCACAATAGATACATTCACAAACACGTTCATAAATAGTTCAAACATAACAATGCACACAAGTTTTCAAACGTTTCAAACACAAGCACAACAGTACGAAAATGAGTAAACGAAATTCAAATGCTGTCGTGGGAGCCTCCACTCGCATGTCCTGCGCTCCCATCTTCTCTACTCGCACCTCCATCGTTGATGCTAAGGAAAGCATCGCAACCTTTAGATGTTCCATGACAAGATCCATGCAATAAACAAATAAAAAAACTTAATAACGTAACATGTTAACTTCGACTAACTTAATAACATAACTTAATAAAAGAAAAGCATGTTAGTTTCGACTAAAACTTATCAAAGCTCTCTCATTTCCTCTCACTCTTCCTATCTCCCTCGCCCTCACTCGCTCTCCCACTCTCTCTATCTCTTCCCCTCTCCCTCTACTCTTTCTCTCTAGCTCTCTCTATCTATCTCTTCTTTTCTCTCTCTATCTCTCCCTCTCCCCCTCTATCTATCACTTCTTTTCTCTATCTATCTTTCCCTCTCTTTCTATGTCTTCCTCTTCCTCTCTATCCATCTCTTCCTCTCTCGCTCTCTCACTTGTTCCCTCTTTCACTTCATCTCTCCGCTAAGTCTTTTCCTTTTCTTTTTAATATTGTGCTAATTAATATGTGTGTTATAATGAAAATATTGTAACAAGTATACAAGTCATGCATACCGCTGCGTCTCCAATTTGTGATGGGTGAGTCTGCATCAGAGGGAAATATATCGGTGGGAAAACTGCTTCAAGTTATGAGATTATAATTAGTATCATTTTGAAATCGAATAAATTGGTCAAATGCGAAAATTACAGTTTACCTGGATTATTTTGTTGCAATCCAGAAGCCAACAGTGACATGAATCCGTAAGGTTGTGGAACACATGGTTGACCACTCTCAGAACCGTGCAACACAAATGGTTACGATATTGCATTATATAACCCGAGTCAATAAGATAAACAGTTTTAACTGTGAGGAGGAGCCAATCTATAGTGCTGGCTGCATTGATCGAGGCATCATGTCGAGGTAAGGTTGCTGCGACGGACCAAACTGAGAACTGGAGCTACCTTGACCCATAAATTGCATCAAGTAAATTAGTTGTGATATCTTAAGTAGAAAAATTTGTAAATCGAATAATATTTTCAAATAAGAAAACTACATGTTACCTGAGACGTATACAAATAATGCATCTGTTGTTGCAGCATCTGTGTCTGTTGCTGTTGTTGTTTTAGCAGCATATGTGTCTGTTGCTGTTGTTATTGCATATCCTCCTTGGTGCGTCTCAATTCTTCTTGTAATTCAACCTCTATAGAAGATTGAAATCGACTACCACTAACATTGGACGGCCGTCGTCTAGCATAAGCCTCAGCTCTACATATCATCGACCAACCCAAGTCTACAAAAAATACAAGTGTGAAGAATCGATATTCATTAACATACAAATCATCATTATTTTTACACATACCTCCCATGCGGTAGACTTCCGCTGGCATCGTACACCGCAGCGACATCCAACGGCTCTCTCAAATAGTCTGAATCAGGTCCATGTTTCTTCTTAAAACACTCAACATACTTTTGTTGTGATACATTTAGTTAATGGATTAATGTAATACAAGATAAATTGAGTTATGTATAAAAACAACAAAGAATCAACATACGTACCAATTTTTGCATTCATGCCTTGTCACACAACACCTCCGGGCGATTTGGGTCTGGACCTTTATGCCTCTTAAGATAAACCTCGAAAAACGTAGGAGGCGTAACAGTTTCAGCTGTCTGCAATATCAAAATTCAACAATTTAATAAATATAATTAATTGAAGCAATCTAAGTATGAATGTAAGAATTCATACCATCATTTGTTCCATACGAACATAACCATCCGACCAGAAGAAGTGCTTTCCTGGCTTGCTCTTCCAATTTTTCGGTGCCAATCTGAAATATTTCTGAACTCAACTGAACCCCAATACCCGTATAACCACTCCCAAGCCTCTATATTCGCACAAATCCAGTCCGCATGCCTCTGCAAGTATTCCTCCCTAGTGAGGTGAATTTTGGCTACTTTTTTATTTGTCATGGGCTGGAACATCATCGTCTTGTGGTAGACGGTCACAACTTTGATCCGTGCCTTAGAGAAGGAGTCATTGACACGTCTTTTTGCTGCATTATGAAAAACCGAACAAGCATATGCTTCACTCACACCCTCCTCCAAACGAAACATACCATGCATACAAGTAACAATTAATGTCAAAAAAAAGATGCAATGTAATGGAAACAATCAAAACAAACTTACCTAGAAGATCTCCCAAACTCTATCATGACATGTACCTAAATCGCCATACTCTTGAAGCGCATAGTGATCCCAATGATGCGTTGCAATCCTTTGACCATCCACTAAAACCATCCCAGAATAGCAAAACTGGACGGTGTTTCCTAACTCGGTGATAACAACTCGTCGATGCCCCTTTCCACTCCAACCAAGCTCGACCCAACACCTAGTACCCTTCGGCCTTATAATCGTCAGCTCATCCATGCTTTTACTTACACCACATAAAAGGTGCCTCCGCAGCGTGTACATAAAAAGTACATAAATTAATTAATTGAAAAGATATAATGAACTTATTAATTAATCAAAAATATTACCTAAAGGGGCATCGATCGGGGTGTCCTAAATCTTCTAGCTCTGCCCTTCTTGCAATCCTGGCATCTCGCTCGGGATCCCCAGGCTCTTCACCATCGTCCTCATCATCCCCCTCATTACCACCACTAGAAGAGGTCCACCGCCCAACAGTATCTGAGCCTCCTCCTGAACCTCTTCCTGAGCTACCTTCCTACTCCAACGCCTGCCTGACAGTCTCTGATTCCTCTCCGTACAACTCCTCGTACGTCGGGCAATGATCTGCCACCAGTGTTGGACTCTAACCTCGTGCAATCTCGCTCAACGTCGGCTCTGCCACACAACTCAAAAACCGCCTCTTCCTCTGCCCACTGTAAGTAATACCCTAAAAATATAAATAAAAAAATATGTAAAGAAGTAAAAAACAATAGACAGTTAATATTAATATTTAAATGTATATAAAAAACAAGTACCTGAAATGGGTCCAGATGGCTCGAAGTAGAACTGGGAGTGGAGGTCGAAGATCCACTATCCTTTTTGCTCTTCTTCTTCTCCAAACTTGGCAAAAGCTTAAACATCTGTGCACATTTTTATAGAAATGATTAATATACAACATTATATAATAAATAAAGAATGTATACAATAATAATAGAAATCTAAAAAATGCGTACAATATAAATAAAAAATCCTCAGCATCAGATTCTGCTCCTGTCACGCATGCATTAAGATATTCACGTATCTCTTCTTCCATCTTTTCCTCTTCACTCTCTTCCATCTCTTCTTTCTATTCATCATATCTCTCCTCTCCTTCAATAATCTTTTTCTTCTTTTCTATAATCCTTTGTGATTGCCGAACACGTTTTCTTGAAGGGCCAGCTTGTTATTCAGACATCAACTCTAGCGTATCACTAGCTATTTCTGAGAGTCCTATCCCACAAAATATCATAAAATCTTCTGCTTCCTCGACTTCATCTTGATAGATAATACCGTCATCTTCTTGAATCTCTATATACTCATCATAACGATGAGGGTGCGCTTCAGGGTTAACTGTATACACAACCCACCAATTTTTCAAACTTGGGTGAGGATAACTTAAATAGTACACTTGTACCACTTGATTTGCAAGTACAACATTGTTGTTATTAGCTGTGTATCGTGACCTGTGGTTGACCTCCACCATTCCAAAATCATCAACTCGTGTGCCCGATGTTGGATAAAACCATTCATAGTCGAAAATCACAAGTTGAAGTGTTTTTGGACCGCCAAATGTGTACTCTATTATTGTTTAAGGACACCTTAGTATTCTGTCACTTTTCCACTATCCTATGCGACAGTTATCATTACTCCACTGTTTATAGTGGCAGCAAGTGGACGACCTGCTTCTAAACTTGACGCCGGAAAACGATATGCGTTGATATTGTACCTGCTAAATTTTGTTGCTCTCAATTGCCCATGCAACATCTGTCGCAAGTCATTGGAGATGTTGACATCTTTCATACACTACATAAATAAACAAAGTTAGCATCTTATGATAAACATGTGAACTAATATTGAAAGAAAAAACAGATAGAAAATTACATGTTCACGGAACCAGTCCACAAAGCTTTTTCCACCGTTTATGCCATGCTGACGCATCTTATCAAATTGACTTTGTGTAGGTTTTCGTGAACATTTCCAATACAACTTGTCAAACATTCCAAAATATGGTAACACCTCCTCCATGTTGAAAAATATGTAACACATGGTGTAGTTCCTCTCTTGCGCCGAAATATAATGAGAATTAGCAGCCCTAACACCTTTACCCTTCCATTGAAAAATCTTAAGTAACTCATAGATTGCTCTTCTACATTATGATATCATGTGACAGATGCATTCACGTTGTTGGCACGTGAAAAATATTTGCTAGAGAAGTTAGTAATCTCTTTAGCTGCAAATGCTTCTGCAATACAACCGTCAACTCTTGCCTTGTTGTGCACTGTAGCTCTAAGTTTCTTCAATTCTCTTTCTTGGCTATACATCCACCTGAATTGTGCAGGACCTACTACCAATGCTTCATAAGGTAAATGTACCAGCAAATGTTGCATAACATTCATAAATCCAGGCGGGAACACTTTTTCCATCTTACGTACAAGAACAACAATTTCTTTATCCCACAACTGCATCATCTTTTTTGACACTTCCTTAGCACAAATATGTCTATAAAAGTAGCTAAGTTCAGCAAACATCTTCCACAAATTAGGTTTGAAATAGCCACGGAACATTACCGGTATAAGTCTCTCCATCATAATGTGATAATTATGGCTCTTCAACCCATTCAGTTTACCAGTGTTGAGATTAACACATCGTTTTATGTTTGCTGCATAGCGGTCTGGAAACTTCGGTGTTTTCAACCAACTAAGTTTTTGCTTTCTTTTTTTGGTCTAACACAGTATGAAGCTCATGGCCTACTTTCATTTCCGCTTGCATTTGTTATAACCTCAAGCACAGGATGATCGAAAATATCAGCTAAGTCTTTCCTCGCACTCAAATTATCTTTAGTTTGATCGATAAAATCAAAACAAATGCTTATGATGCTTTCAGCGGCATTACACTCCTGGTGCATCAAATCTATGTTGTGCGGTAAAAGCAACGCCTTTGCATATGGTAGCTCCCAAAGAAAAGAAATATGAGTTCAGTTGTGTTCTGTACCATACCCTTCGAAACCACATTCAATGGACTCTTTTAACTTTGCATGCTATGCTATTTTTTGTCCGCTTGTCAATCGACGAGGGGGTTCTTCTGTAACACTTTTGCCTTTTTGGAATGATCGTGTATCACTCCTGAAAGGGTGATTTGAAGGAAGGAATCGTTGATGGCAGTCAAAGAAGCTGACTTTTCTTCCATACTTTAACCTGAAGGCATCGATGTCAGCCATACATATTGGACAACACAATTTTCCATGGACACACCAAACAGTCCAAATGCCATATGCCAACAAATTATGTATAGACCATAGATATGCGACACATAACGTAAATTCACATTTCAGAAGACAGTCGTATGCCTTTACACCTTGCCATAACTCTTTCAACTCCTCAATCAGTGGTTGCATAAACACATTGATTTTCGTCCTAGGATGTTTAGGACCAGGAATGATGGCCACGAGGAATATGTATCCTTCTTTCATGCACATGTTGGGTGAGAGATTGTAAGGCATGATAAAAACAGTCCAACAAGAGTATGGACTGTTACTTGTGCTGAAAGGAGTGAAACCATCTGTTGACAACCCAAGACGAACATTTCTTGGATATTTACCAAACTCCGGATCGAAACAGTCTAGAGCTTGCCATGTCGCGCCATCCGAAGGATGCACCATAATATCTTTGTCACCGCTCTCATGTAACCCTTCTGAATGCCACCTCATCTGCTTCACAGTTTCATGAGAAAGGAACAACCGTTTAAGCCTGGACGTGATAGGCATGTACCGAAGATATTTGACCGGTACCTTTGTACTTATTTCCTATCCATCATTATTCAAAACCTTCACATGTCTAGATGCTTTGCAATGCATACAATGAGTATCGTTCTGGTGTTCTTTCCAAAACAACATGCAATTATTCTCACACGCATCAGTTTTCTCATAATTCATGGACAGACCTACCAAAATCTTCTTTGAGTGATATATGTCTTCCGACATCTTATGTTTTGACAAAAGGAGATTATTGATCAACTTCAGGATACCATTGTAGCAATTGATTGCAAACTGAAATTAGACTTCAACCCCATAAGTCGTGTGACCGCCTGCAGAACGGTCACATTGGTGCCCTCATACACTTTTTCATCTGCGGCAGCAAGAAGCCTGTAAAACTTCTTCACCTCCTCTGGCAGTGACTTCTCTTCGTACTCTCGACCAACATCTGCCATCATCTCATCCATCCGATTCTCATTCTTTTTTCCGTCCGACTCACTAGCATGATCCATCTCTCCATGCTCACGCCACACTAGATAGTCTGACATAAATACATGCTTACAAAGGTGCAACATCATTTCAAACCTCTCCAAATGTCGACGATTCTAGCACCTACTACACGTACACTTCACAAAAAGAGCACCACTAGGAAATGCTTGGTTCACGAACACATTTGCAATTTGTGCCCATTCTAAAGTGTACACACCATTTGAACTCCATCCATGATACATCACCTTACGGTTGTCACCTATTTTTTAGCTTATACCGATTCACACTAACAAGTCACACATATTTAGGGACTACTAAAACCTAAACATGGTCACATATACATACAAGTTAAAATACGTATTCATACAAGTTAAATTTAGAAACTATTAATCATGCTCACATATTTAGAAACTATTAATCATGCTCACATATATAAGTTAAACATGTAAATTTGTATGTAATTTGAGAATTAACTATTAATTAATCTTACATATCCACATTAGCTGTGAATTAAGCTCACACATAGTGTAGGATCGAAGAGCATGTGAAAAGCTACCTGAGGGGGGGGGGGGAATGGTAGATTCAACAATCATACGCAGCGGAAACAATTAAATCCCAACCCATTCGGTAGAAAATCAAACAATTGATAAACCGTGTGCGCAAATGATATTAAATGTGTTCAATCATGACAAAAATAGTATATATTAAATAAAATCAAGTCACGATGACAACACAATAAGAATCACTCAAATCTGTTGAGAAAAACTCAAATTACGATCCAAAGATTGAACTAAGATCAATCTGTTCTACCGAGCAAAAACAGTTTTGTTTTTCGTCAAAGAAACTTGTGTAGATTATAAACCACAAATCCAATGACCGTGAAATTTTAACAGATGATAGAAAATCAAGTTGCGAAGACAACCCAAAAAGAATCACATCAATCAGATCTGTAAAACTCAAGTTATGATAAAACTACCGAGGAAAGGTAGTGTTGTGCAGAACCTCGACGAGAAAGACTTGAAGAAAACAAGTCGGACGAACAAGGCACAAAAGTTCCTTCCAACTATGAATTTTATTGAATAGAACATAAGAGGAACATCCCAAAAGTCGTCTACACGAGCTCTGGCCTCCCTTGCTTATATAACCAGCCCGAAGGCCAACTCAACTCAAACGAGGACTCTAATCCTACTCAATTCACGAATCGAAACTTTCCATAACTGCTCAAGATCTTCCTATTCGCAGATAAAAACAATATCAAGACTTCCTAACAAACCAGAAACACGTCTCATATTACTAAACAGTTTGACTTTCGTGCGGCACATGAAAACTACCATAACCAACTCAATACGTTCCATATTGAGCCATAACCGACTATGCCAACAGCCGAAGTCAACATTCAATACGATCCGATCCTTCAGATCTTCTTTCCATAACCCGTCTTCAGAACCATGTTGCCAAGTCATGCACCGCATGCATACGTGCGAACACCTTCCTTCGACGTCCAGCAACCTTCATATGCAGTGCCCTTGATTCAATCATCCTGCATGACCTCCTGACCCGTTCAACCACAATTCCTCCTGAATTTGGTTGTTGGAACCTCATCTCCTCCCTGAGACTAGTCCAAAGGATCCTGTCACCAACAATGACTTGAACTCAAGCAACACCTGCACATGAACAAACAAACAATCCATACGAGCCCAAGTCCGTGACTTGACTCAAATTAGTTCCAGAACATAACACCTTACGTGAGCACTTCACATAAGCGTGTTGCAAACCACAGTAAAAATGATATCAGCCTTATCCAACCAAAACACACCGAAAACTTAGCAAATGAATATTAAGCAATCTTTCCAACAAAGTAAAGAAAGTTTGAAACATTTACAGGAAAATTAGGAACATTGCGATCAAGCTCCGAACGTTGCAAAAGCTAACCGAAGCTTGAACCGGAGCTTACCGAACCTTGCAGGACCTAGTGTCGAGGCTTACCATAGCTAGTCGGACCTAGCGCTGGAGCTTACCAAAGCTAGTCGGACCTAGTCAACCTAAAAGTCATAGCTAGAAAAAACATGTCGGAGCTTAACAAGGACATGTCGGAGCTATCAAAGACATGCTGGAGCTAAGGACAAAGCTCATCAGAGCTACCCAAAAACATGTCAAAGCTAACCAACATAAGTCAAACCTAGCAAAAGCTCGGACCTAGAGTCGAATCTTGCTAAGAAGGTGTTTCGGCAGAATTCAGAACTTTTTATTATCAAAGCCAATGTATTCAACACAAGCCAATGTATTCAGCACACATAGGTCTCACAATCTCCCAATTGATGAATGCATTGGCAACACCACTTAAAATCGGAGCATTGGATTATTCACATAAAAAGTTTTGAAAACAAAAAACAATTTCTCCCCCTTTTTGAAAATCAAATGAGATAGACATAACTTCTCCCCCTATACATATTTCTCCCCCTTGCATACTTACTTCTCCCCCTTTGACAATGTATTCAACAAGGTTTAAAAGAGAAATTTCAAATGTTATGAGCATATTATAACATATACATATAAAACAGAGCTCATCCAAAATCATAGTATCAAGTAACTTACACTATAACATCAATGAGATACATAAAGTAGTGTAAGCCATGCAAGAATCAAGTGTAATTTTCAATTTTAAGCAAGTCATGATCCCACAAACTTAACGATTTCAAAACCTGAAAGCATGATACTTGTTGCTCAATTTTATTTATCTTTTAAGCATAAATTTGATCATATAATATTTGCAAGAGGTTATATGCGCATCTGCCTTATTCTAACCAACCAAGTCAAGCCTATGTTATTTGACAATCAGAAGCTTAAGGACATGGTTTTAGTCATACACAACTTCTTCCAAGTTCATATCTAAATGCCATGATAAGCCATCTCAAAAGAAGAAGTGCGATGCATGCATATTCTCTTGATCTTTTCTCAATTTATATTCGTTCATAAATCTCAACATGTGAGTTGATTACTTGATTAATTCATTATGATTAAAAGCACTTATGATCATGCAACAAGTTTAAAACAACAAGAAAATTCGATCATGAACAGATTTAATGTAAGTAATTATTCCAATTACTAGTCATGGCAAAAATTACAAAATGTATAACATGAGTAATGTAGTAACAACTTTTAGCGCAAAAAGGAATCACAAAGTCATATATGTATGAAGTATTATGCTCATATTTTCATGTTCTGATTCATATATTCCAAATTTTAAAATCAACTCCCCCTCAAATTAACCCTTGTGGATGCATTACCCCAATTTCACTACGAATAAGGCAAAAACGTGTGAAATCCAAAGGTTTTGTAAAAATGTCAGCCAATTGATGTTCGGTATCTACATGGTGAAGCACAATGTTACATTTTTCAGCATTATCACGGAGAAAGTGATACCTAATGTCAATGTGCTTAGTTCTCGAGTGTTACACGGGGTTTTTAGCAATGCAAATAGCACTAGTGTTATAACAGAAAAGTGGAACACTATCTAGATTTACCCCAAAGTTCTTAAGTGTTTGAACAATCCAGAGTATTTGAGAGCAAGCACTAGCAGCAGCTACATATTCAAATTTAGCAGTGGATCGTGCAACTGAGTGTTGTTTTCTAGAAGACCAAGCAACAAGAGAGTTACCAAGAAAATGACAAGTACCAGAAGTACTTTTCCTATCAACCTACAACCTCCAAAATTAGCATCGGAAAAAGCTCTCAAAGAAACGGTTGAGGACGACAAAAGAAAAATGCCAAATTCTTGAGTTCCATGTAAGTACCTGAGAATATGTTTGACGGCTTGACGATGTGAAGCTTGTG
Source organism: Tuctoria greenei (assembly GCA_036927565.1). Taxonomy (NCBI): domain Eukaryota; kingdom Viridiplantae; phylum Streptophyta; class Magnoliopsida; order Poales; family Poaceae; genus Tuctoria; species Tuctoria greenei. The sequence goes on from JAYESD010000005.1 coordinate 181,230,915, forward strand.
GGGAGGCTTGAAATATTGCACAAAGACATACGTTGAATTGTATGTCCGGTCTTGATGTCGTGAGATACAAAAGTGATCCGATCATGCTTCAATATTCTTTTTGATCAACAGGTTCACCATCTTCATCAAGCTCAAGTGTTTTTGTTGTGCTCATTGGTGTACGAAGAGGTTTGATTTTGTCCATGTTGAAGCACTTGAGAAGATCTCTTGTATACTTTGTGTGATGCACAAAGGTACCGTCCTTGGTTTGCTTGATTTGCAGCCCCAAAAAGTACATGAGTTCTCCCATCATACCCATTTCAAATTTTGAACTCATCATAGCTGAAAACTTGGACACAAGATCATGAGAAGCACAATCAAAGATAATATCATCCACATACTTGAACGAATAATGAGTCATTTCCATGCCTAAGTACAAAAAGAGTTTTATCTACATTGCCCATGGTAAAACCTTTTTAAATTAAGAAAGTTTTTAGCCTATCGTACCATGCTCTAGGAGCTTGTTTTAGACCATACAGGGCTTTAGTCAGTTTAAAAACATAATTAGGAAATTCCGGATTCTCAAAATGAGGTGGTTGCTTAACATAAACCTCCTCATATATGTAGCCATTAAGAAAATCACTTTTTACATCCATTTGATATAACTTGAAACCTTTTAATGCGGCAAGGCTAATAAAATTCTTATGGCTTCTAATCTAGCAACAGGAGCATAAGTTTCATCAAAATCTAGACCTTCAATTTATGTGAAACCTTGAGCAACCAATCTAGCGTTATTCCTAATCACAACCTGTCGAAGTGTAGCAACGACACTTCCCCCGATACTACCAAATGTAGTCCGTGGAGGTTCTTGTTTCAGTTGGGGTGCTTAAAGATCGGGAACGAGATGGTGACACAAGAGATTTATGTGGTTCGGGCCGCCTGAGCGTAACACCCTACTCCACAGGGTTTGTGTTCTTGTATTGTATGAGTCTCTTCTCTAGTATGCGGGTTAGCCTGGATCAGATCAGATGTCCTTGGGTTCGTGCGCCACAACCCTTTTATAGTTCTAAGGGCTGACCGTTACAAATCTTGCCTGGCCCGACATGTGGCCCTGGCATATTTAATGGCCTAATACACGGTCTACACGGTATTAAGCATGATTAATAGTGTGGTAAAGTGCCTTAATGGCTGCATTACCCCTATTAACAGCACACTAATCGTGTATCATTAATATAGCATTAATGACATGTAATCAGGTCTTGTAACTCCCGCTTTGATTGTCACTTGAATGAACGTGCTGAAGGAGAACTGCCAGTGTATACATTGATGAAGGTCCGAAGGCTCCACACGTGGTAGTTCTGGAGCTTTCCCTTGCGGGAGGGTAGGTCCAGGGCTGCTGTACACGTGTCGGCACCGGAGCTCCTCTCTGCTGAGGGTTAGGTCCGGGGTCGTTGTACACGTGTTGTCACCGAAGCTTTCCTTCGTTGGGAGCTTAGTTCTGATTTTCCTTTACATGTGTTTACCCAGGAGCTACCCATATGAGGGGAGCGGGTCCAGTGCAATATGACATGTGGGACCTGAGGAGACCTTCAATTCTGATAGGTAGAACTCCCTTGTACTCTTCGCGATACTGAGGGGTACCCGATACGCAGGGTACTGACAGTGGCCCCCGGGCCCACCTATGGGAGAAACCCTTTGGGTTAAGTTATTCTACCGGAGGTGGGGCCATTCTCGATTCCCGTGCTTTGATTTCAAGAGTCTTCTAATGTGCTGTTGAGCAATGGTCCGGGAGTGAACCATCGACGCGTGGCTTGTTATGAATGTGGCAGATAAGATCCCTGAGTGAGGACCTCACGCAATTGAAGGTCGCTGATTCCCAATACGAAAACCGTATCAGTTCCACGGGCCCTGTCAGGGTGCCGCCATCAAGTTTCCTGCCGCTCATCATGACGACGGTTCGCCTAGGGTAAGAACCTCAATCTCTTCGTCGGGGTGGCCCCGGGCCCACTCATCATTGACGGGGTAGACTTTTGAAAAGTGCCTTCATTCTCACTGCGGTTTCCATCCAAGCATCGCGGAGGCTTACTTAAGAGGGAAAGTGCGCACTGTTTGAGGACTCTTTACGCCTTCGATCAAATTTGCGCTCAGAGCCTCCCAAAAATTCGCCTAAATTCTCTTCCTTTACTCCTCTTTGCCGCGATGGAGTTGGGTCTTCCCAAGAGTGGCCTCAAGAGTGACGATGATCTGAAGAAGGTCTGGACCTATATGGGGTGGTCCAGTGACTTCTTCAACCACTTGATTCGTGCCGGCGAGCTCCCGTTCAAGAAGGAGCGCAGTGGCGACATGGTGTACCTCTCGGTGTACGCCATGGTGGGATTCATTCCGCCTTTCTCTACTTCTCTTTTGATGCTGCTGGACTTTTACAATCTGCAGTTGTATCACCTTGGCCCCCATTCTCTTCTTCTTGTGGCGACGTTCGTCCACTTTTGTGATATGTGGGTGGGTATCCCCCCTGCGTTGAGCTGTTCCGCACTTTCTTCACCATCCACACCATCGGCAAGGGGACCGAGATTCTTGGCTTCTACTATTTTGTGAAGCGCAAGAACAGCCCCTTCAAATACTTGAAGTCTTTTCCTTCCGACAAATGGGATGACTGGAAGAAAGATTGGGTCATCATTGCAGTGGAGGAGCACGAGAAGTTGGAGCTACGCGAAGGCCTCGCCAATGTTGACACCAATGCTTGGAGTGTAGTTCCGGTGCTGTTAGATGCCTTCAACCCCGTCTTGACTAGGATCTGTGAATGCATGGAAGGTGAAGTGACTCCTCAGATGGTCTTCTGCAACTTCCGCTGAGGAAGAGGGAGAAGCTCGCGTGGGCCCTCAATAGTGTGATGGATGACGACCGGATTGAAATCAGTCTGAAATCCAACTTAGATGACGAAGCTTTGAGGCTTCATCTCAAGAAATTCCAGCATGGAATAAACGTCGACGGCGATGACCTAGTTCCGCCGGCCGCTTTCCTTCCTCTGAACATGGAGGCGCAGTTCAGTAGAGAGCTCCAGTGGAAGATGCCGGCGCTTGACGACCTTGGTGAGGTGGAAAGGCGTCCGACCACCAGGGTGGTGATCCCCGGAGCTTCTGAAGGAGGTCCTGCCTCCGCCCCAAGCCGGAGGGTTGAAGACACTGGAAAGGGCAAGGGCAAAGACCCAGCTGAGCCCTCCAGCCGGAAGAGGAAGTTGAAGCACGCTGACGGGAGGTCTGTCAGACCTGCTCCTTCTACCATGGCTCCTTCTCCCCGACGGGGGAGGTCTTCTGCAGCTACCCCTACTCCGGCGCAAGCGTCTTCAAGAGGCGTCAGTTCCGGGCAGTCAACCCCGGTCTCAGTGCCGGCTAAAAGTTCCAGGTCCGGGAGTTCTTCCCGGGCAAGAGAAGCTCCCGCCGGGAAGACTCCGGCTGCTGCATGTGGCCCTCAGCTGAGGTCCGAAGCCGTTGTCTCACCAGATGTAACACCCTCATTTTCATGCATCATGCCCTACATAAATTGATATACATGTTTAACATTAACCCACATAAAGAGGAATGAGTTTAAAATTGATTTCGAGCATTTAAAATTGATTTGGAGCAAAACCGCACTTGAAATGCTGAAAAGTGCGGACTAGTTCGATTTCGGTGAGGACTAGTCCGATTTCTCTCTGACTAAAAATGGACTTGTCCATTTTTGCTGCGGACTAGTCCGATTTTGCCTCCGGAAACTTTCAGACTTGTCCGATTTTGTGCTGACTAGTCCGATATTCCAAGAATCATTGAAAATTTGCTAAGTCCCTGGACTTTTCCAGACTAGTCCAGTGTTACAGCGGACTTGTTCGTTTTCCTCTTTGACTAAAGTCGGACTTGTCCGATTTTTGGCCAGACTTGTCCGATTTCTCTCTGGACAACTTCAGACTAGTCTGGTCCTTTTCGGACTTGTCTGATATTTCGCGACTTTGAGTTGATCTTTTGTTTTACAACTTGTTTCTTGGGGTTCACGTTAAGTGTGCCTAGGGACGTCGTGCCTAACTCTTTTAGAGCCCATGTGGGACTCTAAACCGGCCTCTACTCCTCTCAAACTTGAAATCCATCTAACCCTACCCTCCACCTCTATATAAACAACCCCACCCCTTGGCTTGACATCTATTTGCCACTTTTTCACCCCGCCCAAACCCTAGTTCGTGGAGAGCCACCATCAAAGAGGGAGGAGGAGATCCCAAGCAAGAAGATAAAGAGGAGGAAACGAAAGAGGATCAAGATCTCCACCATGCTTTCGTTCCTCATCACCAATTCATTTCCAAGTTCATCCCCAACCCTAGATCATCAAAATCCAAGTGTTACCTCCAAGTTTCTTGATTCATTGGAGTTCTAAACACCCGGTATACCTTCTATTCTCTTTTCCTTACGAGAATTCAACCCCTAATCTCCAAATTTACGTTGATCTAGAAAACCCTAGTTCGCTAGTTCTACGAAGTGCGTACTAGTCCGACCTTCTGCAGACTAGTCCGATTTTGCTGACTAAATGTGTTGAATTGATTCTAAAAGTAGACTAATAAAATCCAAACCTGTATAAACTTGTTAAAATCTATTAGAACTAGTTAGTGATCATTAAAAGCAATCTATTAACAAGTTCTACCTTGCATTTGCATCAATCATGCATGCCATGTCATATTGAGTAATATCTGTGCACTCTTTGATTGTGTTTCTTGTCTTGTATGTTTATTGTGTGGATTAGACGGATTTGCGCTAGAGAGTGCCGCAGAGGATCTACAACACAAAGAGTTTGAAGTCTTTGATCCTAATCAACCGCAAGAGCAAGGCAAGTGTCCTTGAAGCATATTGATCCTGTTTTGAAATAAATGTTTTGTTTGCAAATTGCATGCTTGTGTCAATTTGATGGGAAATCCTATGGTAGGAAGTTTACTAGTTTTGTTGACCACCCTTGTCACCTGGAATATATGGTAGAGGGTTGGGAAGGGTTTTTTACCTTTTTGCTTCGCTTAATCCACTAGGATGGGAAAACAACTATACCACTCAAGTTAATTATGCATGGATGAGATTATGGTTAACATGAACTGGTTAATATGATATGGTAATGGGTGATCTAAGCAAGCCTGGTATCTGGATGGGTTGGATGTTATGGTGTTTTTGCTTGCTTTAGATCTAAGGACCGGTTCGTGGAGCGACCATCCAGGATTTACAGTGCCACCACGAGGCCAAGTATGGGTGCGGTGTAGCTGATTAATTAGGGCTTTGCCAGTGCTATTTGGACCATTAAGGATGCTCGGGGAAGGGGTAGTCAGATTGGGTTTGTTGATGATTGGTGGGACTACCCTGGGATCTGAATGGCTCAAGAGGGGGCCCTTGGTTGAAGACGTGCTCAGTTGGAGACATCACCACTGGTGAAACCTCAATGGGGTCTAAATAGGCTAGTAATCTCTTTGTAAAGGCTACTTTGTGATCTCTTGGCCACACACCGACGGAAGTGTGAGACGGTATAATAGAGGTTCTAGTCATCGAAAGGTGATGAAATCACAAACACGTGGGTAAAGCAGTACAACCTCTGTAGAGTGTGTCTAAAAACTATCATGATAGCCGTGCTCCCAATTATGAGCAACATGGACCCTCACATGATTAGAGGAAAATTGGGATTTGGTATCGTTATGGATGGTTATGAATTGAATTCTAGTATTGAATATGGATATTGGTATTGATGATGGATATGGAATATGGACTGGTATTATGATAACTAAATGGCTTATGATGGGTTATTTCATATACATGTAATATATTGCTTTTCAAGTGTTTTAATGTACTTTTCAACACTCAGCCATTATTATTGTCGTCATTTGGATCAGCCACATGTTATACTTTCCACACTTGCTGAGTACGACATGTACTCACTCTTGCAATTCCCAACCCAATAGTTGCAGGTCAGGATTGGGAGTTTAATGGCGATAATGCGGAGTTCTAGGGCGTGTCTACTGTCAGCTTGCCTGTGGTGTTTTGGAGCTGCACTACCCTATTGCTTATGCTGCCTAGCTGTTCAGTTTGCTTATTTAGTTTATTTCTGCTGCATTAATTTGAACTTGTCATTAATATTCATTAGTGCTTGTATTCGAGGATAATATGGTTTATGCAGTAAAATTTGGTTAATTAATCTTGTTCTATGGTAATTTTTTGTATACTCTTTGTGAATGCACTTATGTATGTGTGTTGAACGTCTTGGGCACACATACACTGCACTTGGTTCATTTTTCGGAACCGGGTGTCACAGATTGGTATCAGAGCCACAGGTTGACCGTAGGAAGCAACCTAGATAGAATGGACACTTTAGAGCACATAGGAGCACTCAAGGACCGATGTGTTTTGTTTGGTGTGCTGTTGCTATATATTGTTTGCTTGTGTGCTTAATAGAGGATTTTGGGATTCTTTAGCATTGCCATGTCCATGTAGGCTAGTTAGTTGTCTAGTTTCATATCCCTTGATGCATATAGTTTGGGACGTTTTCTAATTCTTACCTATGGCTTTTCTCCAGATGGTGAGGACTCGCAACCAGATGGATGCTAATGATGAGGAGGAGAACCATGGAGTACCTCAGAACAACAATGGGCAAGGACCTGCTCATGGAACTATCAACATTGAGCAGCTTTTGGCTATGCAAAACTAGCTCATGCAGACCATGATACAGATAATGGGACAGCTGCAGGCTGGCAATATCAACAATCATCCCCACATGCCTCCACCGCCACCCCCGCGCCCTCATAACCGGTTGGGAGAGTTTATGAGGACTAGGCCATCCACCTTTGCTCAAGCTGCTGACCCTATGGATGCGGATGACTGGCTCAAGTCCGTGGATAAGAAGCTTACTATTGTCCAATGCAGTGACCGGGAGAAGGTCTTATTTGCTTCTCATCAACTAGTTGGAGCAGCTACAGATTGGTGGGATTCTTATTGCAATGCTCATGAGAATCAGGAGAGAATTACTTGGTTCGAATTCAAGGAGAGTTTTTGTTCTCATTATGTGCCCGAGGGTGTTATGAACTTGAAGAGGCAAGAATTTGAGAACTTGAGGCAAGGAAGATCGAGCGTGGGTGAATATCTCAACAAATTCACTCAACTCTCAAGATATGCGCCTGAGGATGTTAGTCGGGACAACCGGAAGGAATACTTGTTCATGAGAGGCTTGAACAATGAGATCCAAGTGCAATTGCTCAACTGTGATTATGCCAATTTTCAGAAGCTTGTGGACAAAGCAATTGTGGTTGAGAACAAGGTCCGTGAGATAGAGCAAGATAACAAGAGGAAAGCACCATATCAAGGATAGCCACAAGAAAGTAATGTCGCCCTCGCTTTGCTCCGCCCAATGTGCCTTATTTCAGCTCTTCTATTCCTGCTCAACACCCTGGATTTGGACCGCGCCGAACTCAGTTTGTGTAGCAGCGCCCTGTTATGCAAGCACCTAGGCCTCCAATGTCTTATGCACTTCGTGCCAACTATTCTGGTGCCAATGCTCAGAACCAAGCTCTCCCCAATAATTCTGGTGGAGTTAAGAAGTGCTATACTTGTGGAGAAGCTGGACACTTTGTGCATCAATGTCCTAAGTCAGGCCTTGGTCAAGGAAGCAATGCACCGAGGCAAAACCCAACACCCAATGGAGGACAGCCACAAGGGAACCATGGACAGCATAATTTTACTCATGGCAATGTGAACCATGTCTCTACGGAGGATGCTCAACAAGCGGATGACATGGTCATTAGTATGTTTCTCGCCAACTCCAACCCTGCAACTATGTTGTTTGATTCTGGAGCATCGCATTCATTCATTGCATTGAAGTATGTTGCCAAGTATAGTTTGCCTATCTCTCATATGAAGTTTACTCTATTGCTTAAGTCTCCTGGAGGAGACTTGAGGACAAATATAGTATGTCCAAAAGTAAGCCTTAGAATAAGGGGGGTAGACTTCTTCGCCAACCTCATTGTTTTGGACTCTCAAGGATTGAACATTATACTTGGTATGGACTGGTTGAGGAAGCACAATGGAGTTATCGAGTGTGCCATGAAGACGATGAAGTTGACTAATGAAGAAGGGATCACCGTAGAATTTGAAGCAACTCAACATGCACCGAAACAATTGGAGCTGAATCACATGGATGGTACTGCAATTGAGGAAATTCCGGTGGTGTGTGATTTTTTGGATGTTTTTCCGGACGAGTCGCCAGGTATGCCATCTGATAAAGACATTGAGTTTATTATTGAATTAATACCTGGAACTGCACCTATAGCTAAGAGGCCATATAGGATGTCTCCTATGGAATTAGCGGAGCTCAAGAAGCAAATTCAAGAGCAACTAGAGAAGGGTTTCATTCGACCCAGCTCTTCACCTTGGGGAGTGCCCGTTCTATTTGTGGACAAGAAGGTTGGGTCGCAAAGGATGTGTGTAGATTACCGAGCTCTCAACGAGGTGACCATCAAGAACAAGTACACCTTGCCATGCATAGAAGACTTGTTTGATCAGATGAAAGGTGCTTGTGTCTTCTCTAAGATTGATTTGAGGTCAGGATACTTTCAAACGAAGATTAGACCATCAGACATACCCAAAACAGCTTTTAGGACGCGGTATGGATCTTATGAATACACCGTGATGTCTTTTGGTTTGACAAATGCGCCTGCCTACTTTATGTACCTCATGAATAAGGTCTTCATGGAGTACTTGGATAGGTTCGTTGTGGTGTTTATTGATGACATTATGATTTACTCGAAGGATGAGAAGGAACATGAAGAACACTTGAGGCTTACGCTGCAGAAATTGAGGGAGCATCAATTGTATGCCAAGTTCAACAAGTGTCAGTTTTGGTTAAAAGAGGTGTTGTTTTTGGGTCATATCATCTCAGGAGGAGGAGTATCGGTTGACCCTGGAAAAGTGAGAGACGTGTTGAAGTGGGAACCACCGCAAAATGTAAAGGAAATAAGGAGTTTCCTTGGGATTGCTGGATATTAACGTCGGTTCATCAAGGACTTCTCCAAGATAGCCAAGCCAATGACGGAATTGCTAATTAAGGGAAAGACTTTCCAATGGACTCAAGCTTGTCAAAACAGTTTTGAGGAGTTGAAGAAGAGGTTGACAACAACCCCAGTTTTGGTATTGCCAGATGTAAGCAAGCGTTTTGACATATATTGCGACGCCTTGAGACAAGGACTTGGTTGTGTGCTCATGCAAGAAGGTCAAGTGGTCGCCTATGCGTCAAGACAATTGAAGAAACATGAGCAGAATTATCCAACACATGATTTGGAACTTGCAGCCGTGATACACGCATTGAAAATTTGGAGACACTACATCCTTGGACATAGGTGTGAAATTTATACGGATCACAAGAGTCTTAAGTATATTTTCACACAAACAGATCTGAATTTGAGGCAACGGAGATGGTTGGAGCTCATCAAAGATTATGATTTAGGGATCAACTATCATTCGGGGAAAGCCAACGTAGTGGTTGATGCTTCGAGTAGAAAAGGAGTAAGTAATCAGCTCACGGTTCGAGAGTTGCCATCCGAGTTATGTAAGGAGTTCAAACGGTTGAACCTTGGATTCGTAAATGAGATGGAGATGATGGAGTTAAACCCAACCTTGGAGCAAGAAATTCTAGAAGGCCAAACTAAGGATGAGGAAATTCAGGAAATCAAGAAAAGGACCCAAGAGGGGAGAGAATTCAGATTTGATGAGGATGAACATGGTACCCTATGGCTTGGTAAGAGGATTGTTGTGCATAATGTGAAGCATATTTGGGAGACAATAATAAAAGAGGCACATGACTCACCATACTCAATTCATCCCGGTTGTACAAAGATGTACAAAGACTTGAAGATGTGTTATTGGTGGGCTAGGATGAAGAAGGACATAGCTGAATACGTAGCATTGTGTGATGTGTGCCAACAAATCAAGGCGGAACATCAAAGGTCAGCTGGACTATTACAACCATTAAAGATTCTGGAATGGAAGTGGGAAGAAATCGGTATGGACTTCATAGTTGGTTTACCATGTACTCAGTCCGGTTACGACTCAATTTGGGTAATTGTGGATCGGTTAACTAAGTCAGCCCACTTTATTCCCGTCAAGACCACCTATAATGGAGAGAAATTGGAGGAACTGTATATGGGAAGAATATTACATTTGCATGGAGTTCCGAAGAAGATAGTCTCGGATAGAGGTTCATAATTCACTTCTAGGTTTTGGCAAAAGTTACATGAAGCATTAGGAACAAGGTTGAATTTTAGTTCAACATACCACCCTCAAACGGATGGACAAACCGAGAGGACCATCCATATTTTAGAGGACATGTTAAGAGCTTGTGCTTTAAAGCATGGGAAAAGTTGGGACAAAAGCTTGCCATATGCAGAATTTTCATACAACAATAGCTACCATGCAAGTTTGAAGATGTCACCTTATGAAGTGCTTTATGGAAGGAAGTGTAGGAGACATTTATTCTGGAATGAGGCAGGAGAAACTCAGGTATTTGGTCCGGATGTGTTGCAAGAAGCCGAAAAGCAAGTCCAAATAATTCATGAAAACTTGAGGGCTGCCCAATCAAGACAAAAGGGCTATGCGTACAATAGGAGAAGGAAATTAACCTTTGAAGCGGGAGATTTTGTTTACCTCAAGGTGTCATCGATGAGAGGTCATAAGAGGTTTAACATAAGAGGCAAGCTAGCACCTCGATACATTGGACCATTCAAGATTTTGGACAAAAGAGGAGAAGTAGCGTATAAGTTGGAGATGCACACTCATCTTTCATATGTCCATGATGTGTTTCATGTTTCCCAGCTCAAGAAATGCTTGAGAGTACCAAAAGAACAAGTGCCCATGGAAGGATTGGAACTAGAGGAAGATTTGACTTATGCCGAACAACCGATCAAAATCTTGGAAACCAAGGAGAGAGTCACAAGGAACAAGGTTATTAGATGGTGTAAAGTTCAATGGAAGCACCACACAGAAAAAGAAGCGACGTGGGAATTGGAGGATGATATCAAGAAGGAATTTCCCTATCTCTTCCCTTCCGTATCGAATCTCGAGGGCGAGATTCATTTTAAGGGGGTTAGGTTTGTAACACACTCATTTTCATGCATCATGCCCTACATACATTCATATACATGTTTAACATTAACCCACATAAAGAGGAATGAGTTTAAAATTTATTTCAAGCATTTAAAATTGATTTGGAGCAAAACCGCAGTTAAATGATGAAAAGTGCGGACTAGTCCGATTTTGGTGAGGACTAGTCCGATTTCTCTCTGACTAAAAACGGACTTGTCTGTTTTTGCTGCGTACTAGTCCGATTTTGCCTCTGTAAACTTTCGGACTTGTTAGATTTTGTGCGGACTAGTCCGATATTCCAATAATTCTTGAAAATTTGCTAAGTCCCTGGACTTTTCCGGACTAGTCCAGTGTTCCAGCGGACTTGTCCATTTTCCTCTCTGATTAAATTCGAACTTGTCCGATTTTTGGCCAGACTTTTCCTATTTCTCTCTGGACAACTTCGGACTAGTCCGGTCCTTTTTGGACTTGTCCGATATTTCGCGACTCCGAGTTGATCTTTTGTTTTACGACTTGTTTCTTGGGGTTCACATTATATGAGCCTAGGGACGTCGTGCCTAACACTTTTAGAGCCCATGTGGGACTCTAAACCGACCTCTACTCCTCTCAAACTCGAAGTCCATCTAACCCTAGCCTCCACCTCTATATAAACAACCCCACCCCTTGGCTTGACATCTATTTGCCACCTTTTCACCCAACCCAAACCCTAGTTCATGAAGAGCCACCATCAAGGAGGGAGGAGGAGATCCCAAGCAAGAAGAAGAAGAGGAGGAAACGAAAGAGGATCAAGATCTCCACCAAGCTTTCGTTCCTCATCACCAATTCATCTCCAAGTTCATCCCCAACCCTAGATCATCAAGATCCAAGTGTTACCTCCAAGTTTCTTGATTCATTGGAGTTCTAAACACCTGGTATACCTTCTATTCTCTTTTCCTTACGAGAATTCAACCCCTAATCTCCAAATTTATGTCGATCTAGAAAACCCTAGTTCGCTAGTTCTGCGAAGTGCGGACTAGTCCGACCTTCTGCAGACTAGTCCGATTTTGCTGACTAAATTGTGTTGAATTGATTCTAAAAGTAGATCTAATCAAATCCAAACCTGTATAAACTTGTTAAAATCTATTAGAACTAGTTAGTAATCATTAAAAGCAATCTATTAACAAGATCTACCTTGCATTTGCATCAATCATGCATGTCATGTCATATTGAGTAATATTTATGCACTCTTTGATTGTGTTTCTTGTCTTGTATGTTTATTGTGTGGATTAGACGGATTTGCGCTAAAGATTGCCGCGGAGGATCTACAACACCTAGAGTTTGAAGTCTTTGATCCTAATCAACCGGAAGAGCAAGGCAAGTGTCCTTGAAGCATATTGATCCTGTTTTGAAATAAATGTTTTGTTTGCAAATTTCATGCTTGTGTCAATTTGATGGGAAATCCTATGGTAGGAAGTTTACTAGTTTTGTTGACCACCCTTGTCACCTGGAATATACGGTAGAGAGCGGGAAGGGCTTTTTACCTTTTTGCTTCGCTTAATCCACTGGGATGGGAAAACAAACTATACCACTCAACTTAATTATGCATTGTTGAGGTTATGGTTAACATGAACTGGTTAATATGATATGGTAATGGGTGATCTAAGCAAGTCTGGTATGTGGATGGGTTGGATGTTATGGTGGTTTAGCTTGCTTTAGATCTAAGGACCTGTTCTTGGAGCGACCATTCAGGATTTACAGTGCCACCATGAGGCCAAGTATGGGTGCGGCGTAGCTGATTAATTAGGGCTTTGCCAGTGCTATTTGGACCATTAAGGATGCTCAGGGAAGGGGTAGTCGGATTGGGTTTGTTGATGATTGGTGGGACTACCCTGGGATCTGAATGGCTCAAGAGGGGGCCCTTGGTTGAAGATGTGCTCAGTTGGAGACATCGCCACTGGTGAAACCTCAGTGGGGTCTAAATAGGCTAGTAATCTCTTTGTAAAGGCTACTTTGTGATCTCTTGGCCACACACCGACGGAAGTGTGAGACGACATAATAGAGGTTCTATTTATCGAAAGGTGATGAAATCACAAATACGTGGGTAAAGCGGTACAACCTCTGCAGAGTGTGTCTAAAAACTATCATGATAGCCGTGATCCCAGTTATGAGCAACTTGGACCCTCACATGATTAGAGGAAAATTGGGATTTGGTATGGTTATGGATGGTTATGAATTGACTTCTAGTATTGAATATGGATATTGGTATTGATGATGGATATGGAATATGGACTGGTATTATGATAACTACATGGCTTATGATGGGTTATTTCATATACATGTAATATATTGCTTTTCAAGTGTTTTAATGTACTTTTTAGCACTCAGCCATTATTATTGTCGTCATTTGGATCAGCCACATGTCATACTTTCAACACTTGCTGAGTACGACATGTACTCACTCTTGCAATCCCCACCCCAACAGTTGCAAGTCAAGATTGGGAGTTTAATGGCGATAATGCGGAGTTCTAGGCCGTGTCTACCGCCAGCTTGCCTGTGGCGTTTTGGAGCTGCGCTACCCTATTGCTTATGCTGCCTAGCTGTTCAGTTTGCTTATTTAGTTTATTTCTGCTGCATTAATTTGAACTTGTCATAAATATTCATTAATGCTTGTATTCGAGGATAATATGGTTTGTGCAGTAAAATTTGGTTAATTAATCTTGTTCTGTGGTAATTTTCTATATACTCTTTGTGAATGCACTCGTGTATGTGTGTTGAACGTCCTGGGCACACATACGCTGCACTTGGTTCATTTTTCGGAACCGGGTGTCACACCAGACTTGGTGGGTTCTGGCTCCGGGCCTCAGAAGAAGAGGTTCCGAGGTGATTGGGGTGGTAGCATCCCTAGGTAAGCTTCAATTGCTCTCCTTAAAATGCTAGTCTTATTTTTGATGTATTTTTAATCTTCTCTTCCCTTTATTTCTAGGGTGTCGAAGAAGGGGTCAGGAACTTTGGTGCCTGTCGCAGCGGCCGGGGCTGCACCTTCCGAAGCTCCAGCTTCAAGCACCGAGCCTCCTCCTCAAGTGGTGGCAGAAGTTGCTACTGTTCCGGTGCCAGCTGTCGTGGAATTGGATTCAGAGTCCTCGACCGAAGCTCCTCTGGTAGCGCCAGACCACAGGGGGGAAGTCGAAGATGTACCCCTGGCGATGGTGGCGGGGGCTGATGCTCCATTACCGGCGATGCCAGAAGTTCCGGCCTTTGAGCCAGAAGTCGTTGAAGCCCTGGCCGCTGAGCCAGAGGTAACTGAAGCCCCATCCATTAAGCCGGAAATCACTGAAGCTCCGGCCCTTGTGCCAGAAGCGGTTGAATGTATGGCGGTTGAGCCGGAGACGCCTGAAGCTCTGGTCGTTGAACCGGAGGAAGCTGATGTGCCGGCGTTTGAGCCAGCGGCAGTAGAGGCCCCAGATGAAGCCCTTGACATTGCCCCGGAGGTAGCTGAACCAGAGCCGGAGCTGTTTGAAGAGGTGACAACAGGTCCTCCACCTTTGGAGCCAGCGACCGAAAATCCTGAAGCAGTGCCTTCAACTTCTGCTCCAGAGGTGGAAGTTCCCCCAGTGGGTTCTTCTACTGCTGCTGAAGGGCTCCCGGAGTGCGGTCCCAGTACCGCAGAAGCTCAAGGGTCCTCTCTCGTAGAGTGGCACCCTATTTTTGTAAGGGAGAACCCTCTGGAGCCTGCAGAGATGGTCCCAGTAGGTCCGGAGCCTATCCCTCTGGCGTTATCTATAGACAACGCCTGCTCCAGCCTCCGACAGGTCCAACTCTCCTTTGATCATGAGAGCAAAGCCTTGGAGGAGGAGCGCAACACCTTGAGATGTTGGCGCAACAGACTCCATTTTGAGATCAGGCTTGCCCAGACGAGGCTAGCTGACTAGAAGTCGTGGATAAAGAGGGAGAAGGCCCAGTTAGAGTACTGGGATAAGCTGCTTGAGGAGAAAGAAGCCGCCATCCGGGCGCTCGACGCTAACTCCAGGGAAATCCTTGAGCAAGCCAAGGAGAGGCGTGATGCTGCTGATGAGCATCACAAAAACCTCAATGAATTGAATGAGGTTCTCCTAAAGCGCCGGGTGGACCTAGAGGCGAGGGAGGAGAAGCTCCTTGAGCTGCAGGAGGATGTTGTGAAGAGAGAGGCGGAGGTCACCCAGAAGTTGACTCTGGGTGAATAGAATTTGGCGGATCGCTCAAAGAAATTTGAGCAGTGGAGTGAAGATGAAAGGAAGAAGTACTGGAAGATGGGGCAGAAGCTCTCAAAAAGAGAAGCTAATGTTGCCACCAGGGAAGGGAAGGTGAGAGGCAGGGAGAAGGACCTGGCCGAACGGCGGAACCGCATCCACCTTCGAGAGACAGAGCTAACCAACCGCGAGAAGCAGGTTGCTGAAAGTATTCAGCAACAT
Source organism: Tuctoria greenei (assembly GCA_036927565.1). Classification (NCBI taxonomy): domain Eukaryota; kingdom Viridiplantae; phylum Streptophyta; class Magnoliopsida; order Poales; family Poaceae; genus Tuctoria; species Tuctoria greenei. The sequence continues at coordinate 181,246,438 of JAYESD010000005.1, forward strand.
GCCAAAGTGGTGGAACGCCTTGCTTGGGAGAGTTCGGAGCTAGCGGCCGCCGAGAGGTCACTGGAAGAGCTGCAGAGCTCAAAGGCAACCGAGTCCCTGATTGTATGGGACTTACTAGGACGTGCGGACAGAGCCCTTGTGCCTCTTGGTTTCAGTCCAGTACGCCCGGAGGACCTAGTGCAGGAGCTGGACCAGACGCTAGTGGCACTTGGCTCTACTGGCAGCAAACTCGACGTGATGGGTAATGTCATCGCTGATTAGCTGGAGACAGAGGGTAAATCTTTGGCCAAGAACGTCGCCGAGTATGTCTTGGCGTGTTACAAAAGCCAAGACCCCCAGTTCTCTCTTGATCCGATCTTTGAATGAATCATTGCCGAAGAAGAGGACGCCACCAGAGCTAGTGTCCAAGAAGCTACTGAGAAGGTTACTTCATTTTTCCACGGGACTTAGATCCTCCAGTGGCTAGGACTTTCTTCCTTTTGCCCCTTGTAACCCCAATTATGTAATCCAGTACTTTTGGTTAATGAAATCCTCCTTTCTGCCATGAATTTCACTTTGTCTTTAATATACTGTGCTCTGTCTTGATGGCCCCCTGGTACATGTGTACAATTGAAGGTATACATGTACCAAATGTTTTGACAGTATATTGGTAACTTGAATGCTTCGCACTTGTATATTTTAGGTCCGAAGTCTTCAATTCTGAAGCATCAACGGCAGGCCCCCTGAGTTTGGCGGAGCTAGGTAGCTCCGACACTACCCAATACCAACATATAAACTTTGACAATCAGAGCTTGGTAGCTCCTGATGTCGCCACACAAATAGTTGAATTTAGGCCTCTCGGTTGTTGTCGGAGCTTAGAATTTCTGTTTTTCCTGCACATTAAATACAAGGAAAAAGTAAAATTCGTCCTCTTATCTATAAATCATTTGTGTCTTATTATTCTTACTACAGTTTTACCCCAAAGCAATTCGATATGGTAGAAAGTATATTGATGTAACTCTTCCGGACCCATATGCTTTTTTAGTACTCACCCTACTGAGGCATGCCGGAGTGTAGATAGAGTGGCGTACTTAGGGTACAGGACCATGCTAAGTCGATAGCACACTCCAGACCTTTGTTGGCTTAGCGTTCAGGCAAGTAGACTATTCAACATGTTAAGACTCAAAGAGATTAACAATATAACTTGCAACCCATATTAATTACTTGGGTAAAGACTAAAGAGAATTGCACAATTTCATTATAGACAAGAAGGTTAAAAGAAATAATTTGATAGCTCGAGCCTTGTAAAAAAATAAATGCACATGGAGCCTGTTTTTACACAACAATGTCTTTCATTATAGGTCCGGATTACAGGGGAGACAAGGACACACTTGGTGCGGGACCAAGCTAAGTGCGATATACATCTTGTACTAACCCAGGGTAGGTAGTTGCACTTTTAGTGCAGTGACTGTATGAAGTGTACCTGAACTTCCCGGACCCTCCTGGAGGGGTCCGGATGTTCTCTCAGAGGACCTACCCCTGTCTATTTATCGACTCTATAACATACATCATGTGTAATTACAGGCTCACCTACGTGATTCTAAGCATAAACTTACGAAGGTGCTCGATGTTCCAAAGATTAGGGAGTGGAATCCCATCCTCAGTTGCCAAGTGAACGCATCCGCATCGAGATACTTTGATCCCTCGGAATGGACCTTCCCAGCAGGGAGAAAGTTTGTTCATTCCTTCACGAGTTAGTATCTTCCAAAGCACCAGATTACCTTCCTCGAGCTATCGGTTGCACACATGCCTTTGATGATAGCGCCGGAGCGCTTGGCGATAACGTGCATTCCGAACAGCTGCTTGGCACCTTCCCTCATCGACGAGGTCAAGGTCTTCACGCCGGAGCTGGTCCTGCGTGGCTTCATCGAAGGTCCGGACCCGGAGGGACCCCAAGGTGATCTCCGGAGGAAGGACTGCTTCAGCTCCGTACACCAGGAAGAATGGAGTCTCCCCAGTTGACCGGTTAGGTGTTGTCCTGTTCGCCCATAGTGTGGATGGAAGCTCTTCAATCCAGTTGGATCGATGCTTTTTTAGGCGCTCGTACGTGCGCGTCTTGAGTCCCTTTAATATTTCTGCATTTGCTCTCTCGGCTTGTCCATTACTTGCTGGGTGAGCTACAGAGGCGTAGCTAAGTTGAATGCCGAGGTCTTCACAATATTCTTGAAATGCTGAACTTGTAAATTGAGTTCCGTTGTCGGTTATGACTTTGTTTGGAAATCCAAATGTGCATATAATGGACTTCAAGAACTTGATTACTGATTGCTTGTTGATTGTCACAACTGGAGTTGCTTCTAACCACTTAGTGAACTTGTCGATGGCGACATACAGGAACCTGTAATGTGCAACAAATTTTGGGAAAGGTCCCAAGATGTCCATGCCCTACACAACGAATGGCCATGTAGGAGGAATCATTTGTAGTGATTGAGCCGGTGTGCGAATCTGTTTTGCGTGGAACTGACATGCTTCACATTTTTTCACTAGATCAACCGCATCCTGAAGTGCTGTAGGCCAGTAAAAGCCATGCCGAAAGGCTTTACCAACCAGCGTGCGGGAAGAAGCATGGTTCCCACACTCGCCTCCATGGATTTCCGCGAGGAGCTCGCGGCCTTCTTCCCTTGCAATGCACCGCATTAGGATGCCGTTGGCACCACATCAGTAGAGATCCCCTTCTACCAATGTGTATCTTTCAGCCAATCTGACAATCCGGTCAGCGGTTACATCGTCTTCAGGAAGGATGTTGTCTTTCAAGTAGCTCCGGATCTCCGAGATCTATGCATTGGAGCTAACTTGAGCTTCTGAGTCTTGCGTGTTGGGTTGCTTGGAGCTCCCGACAGCACCTATGATCCTTGGTGGCCACCATGGAAACAGGGCCACTGGGACTGCCAGCTTCGAGGTTCTGGTCTCGCCCCCTTCGCTCAGTTTGGCAAGCTGAGCTATTGGTTTTGACAACCTCCGAACGAAGATTCCATCAGGAGCCGGAGCTCCGGTTGAGGCTTTCATCGAGAGTTCGTCGGCTTCAGCGTTATGAAGACGCCGAACATGATGGAGATCTAGGACTTCGAAGTCCTTCTGAAGCCTCTGGATTTCAAGGAGATAAGCAGCTAGTTGGGGATTGTTGTAGGAACATTCACCTTTGACTTGTTTGATGATGAGTTGTGAATCTCCCTTTACCAACAGCTGGTTGACACCATAAGATAGTGCCACCTTGAGTCCATAGATGAGAGCTTCGTACTCCGCCATGTCATTGGTTGCCTTGAAATCAAGGTGTACCATGTACTTGACCTTCTCCCCAGTCGGAGCCACGAGAAGGATTCCAGCTCCGGCCCCCTGCTTTTGCATAGAGCCATCAAAGTGGAGGATCCAGTGAGGCTCGGTGAATACTGCAACTTTGGGTTCTGGTTTCTGCTCACTGTGGCCCCCAGGGTTTGATGGAGAGGGGGTTCATTCCGCCACGAAGTCACCCAAGGCTTGACTTTTGATTGCTTGTCTTGAGATGAATTCTAGATTGAATTCGGTCAGTTCCGCTGCCCACTTTGCAATATTCCCAGTAGAATTAGGGTTATGCAAAATAGCACGCAGTGGAAAAGAAGTTACCACTGATATTTTGTGGGGTTGGAAGTAGTGACGAAGCTTCCTTGAGGCAATAAGAACTGCATAAAGCAGATTATGGACCTCAATGTATCTTGTCTTGGCGTCATGGAGGACTTCGCTGATGAAGTAGACGGGACGTTGGATGGTCCGGACCCTTTCAGAAGGACCCAAAGCTTCTTCTTCATCGACCCAGACCCTGTTGGGGGGGGGGGGTTTGGACCTTCAGGCTGTGCTTCTTGGACCCTCCTGGAGGGGTCCAAAACTCCTTCTTGTTCGACCCGGACCTCGCTGGAAGGATCCAGATCATCTTGGTTAGCCAGGTGAACCTCCTCAGACAAATGAGGTTGATGTCCTAGCATTTCGTTTTGAGGTTTCGTGTCTGGGAGCCAGGACCCAGTCACGCCTTCAAGTGATTCCGGACCCTCCCGGAGGGGTCTGGACTCCTAGACTGGATGTGGCTTCGATATTTCCGCAACCAGGACCATACTAACAACTTCGGTGGTTGCCGAAATATAAAGCGGTAAAGGCTCACCAGTATTAGGAGCTACCAATATTGGTAGTGTGGTGAGGAGTTTTCTCAGCTCTTGAAATTCCTTTTCTGCTTCTTTAGACCAATGAAATGGTCCGGACTTCCTCAAGAGTTTGAAGAAGGGTAGCGCCCGTTCTTCCAGTCTTGAGATCAATCGGCTGAGCGCAGCTAGGAATCCAGTTAGCTTCTGGACATCCTTAATGCGGGCTGGGGGCCGCATATCTTCTATGGCCTTGATCTTCGTCGGATTTGCTTCAATTCCTCGGTGAGTCACCAAGAACCCCAGAAGCTTGCCGGAGCTAACCCCGAAGACACACTTGTGTGGGTTCAACTTGGTGCACAGCTTGTCAAAGACGGCTTGTAAGTTGTCAAGGAGTGATTCCTTGTTTTTGATATTCACAACGATGTCATCGACATACACCTCCACCAAGTCTCTAATTAGCTCTCCAAATGTTTTGTACATAGCTCGCACAAATGTTGAAGCAGCATTTTTGAGACTGAATGGCATGGCAAAATAACATTACAATCCATCTACTGTTATGAAGGCAGTATGCTCTTCATCTTCCTTAGACATTTGGATTTGATGATATCCAGAATATGCATCTAAGAAACACAATAGCTCACACCCAGAGGTGGAGTCCACAATCTGATCTATTCTAGGTAGTGGAAATGGATCCTTTGGACATGCCTTATTCAAGGTGGTGTAGTCGATACACATCTGAAGCTCCCACTGGCTTTGTGTACAACAACTGGTTTTGCCATCCATTTTGGATGGAAGACTTCCCGGATGAATCCAGCTTCGAGCAACTTCTTGATTTCCTATCGGATGAAGTTTTGTCCCTCGATTGATTGCTTCTGGGGCTTCTGGTGTACAGGTCGTGCGTCTGGGTAAATCTTCAGATTGTGCTCAATCACCTCCCTAGGGATCCCAGGCATTTGTGATGGTTGCCAGGCAAACACGTCGACATTAGCCCGGGGGAAAGTGATGAGCACGAGTTCCCATTTGCTGTTCAGACCTCCCGATATACGGGTAGTCTGAGCAGCATCAGAATCAATTTGGATGACTTTGACGGGAACGTCAGTGTCGCTGCTTGGTTGCACACAGGGTGCAGATGTAGAGCCTTTATGACGACTGCTCAGAGGGTTCGGAGCTGGCTCCTTACCAGATACTTCCTCTTGCGCTGTGGTAAGCGCAAGAGTTCTTCTAGAGCAGTAACTCCTGCGGTGCGATCTCCGCGGATCCGGAGAACACCCTGGGTGTTGGCGTCTTCAACACTAAGTAACCATAATGAGCTGGGGCAATGAACTTGTACAAGGGTGGCCTGCCCAGAATGGCATTGAACGGCAGACTGATCTACGAGACGTCAAAAACCAATTTCACAGTTCTGTAGTTCTCCCGAGTCCCGAAGGTCACAGTGAGTTTGATGGAACCGAGAGGAGTAATGGTTCCCTTACCTACTCCAGAGAAAGGTCGGGATGGTCGAAGGTCTGAAGGCCAGAGCTGAAGCTTAACGAAAGCTTTGAAGCTTATGAGGTTTAGCCCGGAACCTCTGTCCACCATTACATGGTGAATTTGAATATTGTTAATGGTGGGTGACACCATAAAGGGAGTTGACCATCCCCGATAAGCATAAAAAATTATGGGAGTATCCATCCACTTCCGATGTGGCTCCGCCTTAGCAGTGGGAGCTGCCACGGCCATGTCCCACCACATTGTCTTGAGGATGCAGCGAGAGGTGATGTCCCAAGAACCACCAAAGATGGTGTTCAGGGTCTTCCGGCGCTCGTTATTAGAGATGTCGGAATCGTTGTCGACAGTGTTGTAGACGGCTTTCAAGACCTTTTTTGGGGTCCTGGAAACCTAGCTCATCTTCAGCCGGAGCTTCATCGACTTTTTGTTTTTCTTTCCGCTACAGAAAGGAGCTTCTTCCCGGTGCTTGTTATAGCGCTCGACAAGGTTCTGGACCTCCTGGCATTCCTCCAGGCTGTGTCTGTGCATTTTGTGAATCGGACACCATGCCTTTGAACTGTTGCCGTCTTCCGTGGAAGGACGAGGTCGTTTCTCAGGGCGTGATCCCCAACCACCAGGAGCTGCGGCAGCTGCAGCGGCTGGTGCGTCGATCGATAGCTTATTTTTGCCGTTGGGCTTCTTCTTCTTTTTGCCACTACTGGAGGTAGCATATTCAATTTTTGAGGACTTCTGGTTGGCCTCTGTAGCTGGCTTAGAGTGCATTTCACGGCCCTCCGCAGCTCTAGCACATTTATTGGCTAGGCTGAAGAGTTCTGTGATGCTGTTAACTTCTTTAACAGCCAGCTTCTCCAGCATCTTCTTATCTCGAACACCCTTTCTGAATGCAACGATAACAGAAGAGCTCGAGATTGAGGGAATAGTATTCCGTACCTAAGAAAACCGCTGGATGAAGGATCGCAACGATTCCCCCGATGTTTGCCTTACAGCAAACAGATCCAATTCAGTGCAAGGCCGTGTGTAAGAACTCCCAAGTTGGCAGTGAACTGCTGGCGTAGCTCCGCCCAACTACTAATGGAGTTGGGTGGAAGACTCATGAACCAGGACCTTGCAGTCCCAGTTAAAGCCACCGGGAAGTAATTGGCCATCACAGCCTCATCACCCCCTGCTGCCAGTATGGTAGTGGAGTAAATTTGAAGGAACTCAGCAGGGTTGACAGTCCTGTCGAATTTTTTCGGCAGGTGAGGCCGGAACTTCTGTGGTCATCTGACCATGCGCAAATGCATGGCCAGTGCAGAACAACCTCCTCCTACTCCCTGAGGAGCAGGGTTGTCCCGAGCCTCCCGCCTCTCACGAGCACGCTCAATATGGACATGACCGTCCTACTGCCGGTAACGGCGATCCAGTTCCGACCGCAGGTCATGGGTCGGAATCCTAGTAATGGTGTGGGTGCGTCGTGCTCCGGGAGGCAACAAAGTCACCTGCTGGGATGCAGCACATCTCCTTTGTTGCGAAACTTGTGGACCAAGTTGGCCGGACAAGGTCCGTCGTTGTGATGGTGCTCGCCCCGAGGGGGGAGGACCTTTATTGCTGATGTCTGCAGCTGCAGCCAGATGGTCAACATCAGACCTCCACTGCTCCATAGCACCCTGGGGTGCACCTGGAGGCGGTGGGTGTTGTAGGAGAGCTCGCGCAACAATGAGCGCGTGTTCAGGGTTGTTGTTTGTCGATGCAGTGATCGATGCAGATGCACCATCTTGTTGCCTAACATTGTTGGCCGGAACAGATGGTGGTTATGGTGCCATAGTGCCTGTTGGAACAATAGCACCTGCTGGCTCGTGAGCGTTGGAGGGATTGCCTCCAGTAGGTTGTTCAGCACGGTTGCCATTGGATGATCCTACGGCAGAATTCACCATCTTGAGATCTTGTGAAGCTCCCCCTTCCTAGCGCGCCAAATGTCGAAGTGTAGCAACAACACTTCCCCCGGTACTACCAAATGTAGTTCGCAAAGGTTCTTGTTTTGGTTGAGGTGCTTAAAGATCGGGAAGGAGATGGTGACACAGGAGATTTACGTGGTTCGGGCCGCCTGAGCGTAACACCCTACTCCATGGGGTTTGTGTCCTTGTATTGTATGAGTCTATTCTCTAGTATGCGGGTTAGCCTGGATCAGATCAGATGTCCTTGGGTTTGTGCGGCACAACCCTTTTATAGTTCTAAGGGCTGACCGTTATAAAGCTTGCCTGGCCCGACATGTGGCCCTGGCATATTTAATGGCCTAATACACTGTCTAAAGGGTATTAAGAATGATTGATAGTGTGATAACATGCCTTAATGGTTGCGTTACCCCTATTAGCACCACACTGATCGTGTATCATTAATATAACATTAATGACACGTAATCAGGTCTTGTAACTGTCGCTTTGATTGTCACTTGAATGAACGTGCTGAAGGAGATCTGCCAATGTATACATTGATGAAGGTCCGGAGGCTCCACACGTGGTAGCTTCGGAGCTTTCCCTTGCGGGAGGTAGGTCCGGGGCTGCTGTACACGTGTCGGCACCAGAGCTCACTCTGCTGGGGGTTAGGTCCGGGGTCATTGTACACGTGTTGTCACCAAAGCTTTCCTTTCTTGGGAGCTTTGTCCTGGTTTTCCTTTACACGTGTTTACCCAGGAGCTACCCATATGAGGGGAGCGGGTCTGGTGCAATGTGACATGTGGGACCTGAGGAGACCTTCAATGTTGATAGGTAGAACTCCCTTGTACTCTTCGCGGTACTGAGGGGTACCCGGTACGTAGGGTACCGACACAACCCCATCCTCACTTTGTTTATTTTTAAACACCCATTTAGTTCTAATTAAAGTGTGATTTTGAGGTGGAGGTACAAGTTTCCAAACATTATTTCTTTCAAAATTTTCTAACTCTTCTTGCATGGCAACAATCTAAGATTCATTAGTGAGTGCATGTGATATATATTTGGGTTCAAAAGAAGCAACAAAAGCAGAATGAGCATGAGAATTGGGATCGGAAAACGTGAATCTTGTAACTCGTTCATGCAGGCTTCCAATTATCTGTTGCGAGGGATAGTTCTTGTAAATCTGTAGGGGAACATATGTCTCACAACCTTCTTCTTCATCAGGTTCATCGCAAATTGATGAGCTTATGGCTTGTGCACGATCAGGACCAGCAGAGATGATAGTCAGAGCTTGTTTAAAGTTTGGAGCTAGACACGTGTCAGCTTCGGAACTATCAGGTAGTATCACCGACTCTTCTTCTTCTTCGAAAATAGCCTCCCCCTGAGGATATGGGTCTGGTCCTGCAATATCAAAGCTAGTACATGGGCTAGCTTCATCAAAAGAAACTTCACAAGTCTCCACAATTTTGTTAGTTCCAAGGAAAAACACACGGTATCCTCTAGTGTGAGATGTGTAACCAAGAAACAGGCCATCTTCGGATCTGGCTTCAAATTTATCAAGATTTCCATGTTTCTTAACAAAGCATTTGCAACCAAAAACCCTAAAGTGTGAAAAACAGGGCCTATGTCCAAACGGAAGTTCATCAGGTGTTTTACCAAGCTTACTGCGCAAGAAACTATGGTTTGAAACATAACAAGCTGTTGCAATTGCATCAGCCCAAAATTTTCTAGGAGTTTGATATTCATCAAGCATAGTCCTAGCCATCTCAACTAAGGTTCTATTTTTCCTTTCTACAACACTGTTTTGTTGAGGAACATAAGGTGAAGAAAATTGATGTTCTATTCTATGTTCAGTACAAAAGTGATTAAAAGTTTGATTTTTTAATTCGATTCAATTATCACTTCTAATTGCTTTTAAAGATCCTGGGTGATCAATTGTCTAAGAAATAAAGTTCTAAAGTGACTAAAAGCTTCATTCTTAGATGCCATAAAGTGAATCCAAGAGTATTTAGAATAATCATCAACAATCATAAGAATATATCATTTACCTCTAAAGGATTGTACACATGCCGGACCAATGGTGTCAAGGTGCAAAAGCTGACCAGGTTTAGTTGTCATTGTCATCGTGAGAGGGGCATGTGAACCTGCAACCATCTTAGCATGTCTACACGAATAGCATACAATATATATGCCCCCTTTGAGTTTAGGTAAACCACGTATGCGATCAAGAGCACTAACACGAGTGAGGTGAGCAAAGCCTACGTGACCAAGTCTACGATGCCAGAAGAATAAATCTTCTAAATCATTGGCAACTAGACACCTATGCTGAGAAGTTGACATATCAAAATCAGCTTTAAAAACTCTTCCAAAGCGAGACATGTTAAACAAAAGATCACTATTTGAATTCACAACTTCACAACAATTTTTGGAGAAAATTATTTCTAAATGTAGGATCGAAGAACACGTGAAAAGCTACCAGAGGGGGGTGAATGATAGATTTAAAAATCTTACGCAGCAGAAAAAATTAAACCCCAAACCCTTTCAGCAGAAAAACGATCTGTTAAAGAAATCGTGTATGAGACTAATCTAAACGTGTTTCACCGTGACAAAAGTGATAGATATCATATAGAATCAAGTCATGAAGACAACACAAAAAGAATCACTCAAATCCGTCGAGAAAAACTCAAGTTATGATTGAAAGATCAAACAATGGTCAATCTGCCCTACCCGAGAAAAAACAGTTCTGGAATGCTGCAAAGAAACTCGTGTAGATCCTAGACCACAAATCCAATGACCGTGAAATTTTTACAGATGATAGACAATCAAGTTGTGAAGACAACCCAAAAAGAATCACGTCAATTGGATCTGTAAAACTTGAGTTATGATAAAACCACTGACAAAAGGTAGTGCTGTCCAGAAACTCGACGAGTAACACTTGTCTGGAACAAGTCGGACGAACAAGGCACAAAAATTCCTTCAAACTACGAATTTTATTCAATATAACACAAGAGGAACAGCCCCAAAGTCGTGCACCACGAGCTCTGGGCTCCCTTGCTTATATAACCAGCTCGAAAGCCAACTCAACTCAGATCAGGAACCTAATCCTACTCTGTTCACGAATCGTAACTTTTCATAACTGCTTAGGATTCTTCTATATGCAGATAGAAGCAATCTTAAGACTTCAAAACACCTTAGTAACGTATCCCACATTCCTAAACAACTCAAATTCGTGAACCACACGAAATCCTATCATAACCAACTCAAATCTTTCCATATTTGAGTCAAACCCGACTCAGCCGCAGCCTGAGTACATAACCTAGTCGGTTGGACCTTTTCGACCAACTCTTTACGTCCACATCACGTCTCGGAACCATATATCCACGTCCATGCACTCCTTGCATACGTGCAAACATCTTCCAACGACGTCCACAATACCTTCACATGCATTGTTCTTGATTCAATCATGCTGCGCAACCTCCTGATCAGCTCAACCACAGTTCCTCCTGAATTTGGTTGTTGGAACCTCATCTCCTCCCTGAGACTAGTCCAATGGATCCCGTCACCAGCCATGTCTTGAACTCAAGCAACACCTGCACATGAATAAACAACCAATCCATACGAGCCCAAGTCCTCGACTTGACTCAAGTTAGTTCCGAACACAACACCTTACGTGAGCACCTCACATAAGCATGTTGCAAAGCATATCAAAACACTATATTATCCATATCAACCAAAACACACCAAAAACTTAGCAAATAAATACTAAGCAATCTTTCCAACAATGTAAATCAAGTACGAAACATTGCAAATGAAAAGCAGAAGCACTGCGGTCAAGTTCCATACCATCCCACAACAAGCCGAAGCTTGACCCGGAGCTTACCAAAACTAGTACAATGAAGCACCTGCCGGAGCTTACCAAAACTAGTAGATCCTAGCACCGGAGCTTACCAAAAACTAGTCAAAACTAGTCAACCCAAAACCGGAGCTAGACAAAGTACGTCGGAGCTTAGCAAAAGCATGCCGGAGCTATCAAATATATGCCGGAGCTAACAAAGACATGCCGGAGCTAAAGATAAAGCTCACCGGAGCTAACCAAAGCTAGTCGGACCTTACCAAGAAGTCGGACCTAGATTCGAACATAGCCGGAGCTACCCAAAACAAGCCGGACCTACCGTCGGACCTTGTTGTAGCTCAGAGCTAGAGTCGGACCTTGATAAAAAGGTGTTTTTGTGATATTCAAAACTTTTATCATCAAAGCAAGTATATTCACTACAAGCCAATGTATTCAGAACACATAGGTCTTACAATCTCTCCCTTGATGAATGCATTGGCAACACCACTTAAAATCCGAACATTGGCTTATTCACATAAAAGTTTTGAAGACAATTTCTCCCCCTTTGTAAATCAAAAGTAAATGAGAAGAAAAATTATCCCATATTATCTCTCCCCCTTTATTATCTCTCCTTATGCACATATTCTCTCTCTCTTCATGCTTATCTCTCCCCCTTTGACAATGTATTCAACAAGTCTTGAGATATAAACAAATGATCTCTCCCTTTAGTTGTTATGAGCATGTTATAACATATACATATAAACAAAGCTCATCCAAGTCATACTATCAAGTACCTTACATATCACATCAATGAAATACATAAAGTAGTGTAAGCCATGCTAGAGATCAAATGTAATTTTCAATTTAATCAAGTCATGATCTCACAAACTTAACTATTTCAAAACCTGAAAGCATGACACTAGTTGCTGCATTTTATTATTTTTCAAAGCATAAATTTGGATCATATGATATTTGCAAGAGATTATATGCGCATCTGCCTTATTCTAACCAACCAAGCCAAGCCTATGTCATTTGACAATCAGAAGCTTAAGGACATGGTTTTAGTCATACACAACTTCTTCTAAGTTCATATCTAAGTGCAATGATAGGCTATCTCAAAAGAAGAAGTGCGATGCATGCATATTCTCTTGATCTTTTCTCAATTTTTATTTGTTCATAAAAACTCAACATGTGAGTTGATTACTTGATTAATTCTTTATGATTAAAAGCACTTGTGAACATGTAACAAGTTCAAAACAGCAAGAAAGTTCGACCATGACTAGTTTTAGTGTAAGTAATTATTCCAATTACTAGACATGGCAAAAACTACAAAATGTATAACACGAGTAATGTAGTAAGAACTTTCAGCATGTAAAAGGAATCACAAAGTCATATATGTATGAAATACTATGCTCATATTATTTTAATTTCAGATTCACACATAGACTTCCCAAGTTTCAAAAACACCCCCTCAAATTAAGCCATGAGGATGCATAACCCCTATTTCACTACGAATGAAACAAAAACGAGTGAAATCCAAAGGTTTTGTAAAAATGTCAGCCAATTGATGTTCGGTATCTACATGGTGAAGCACAATGTTTCCTTTTTCAACATTATCTCGGAGAAAGTGATACCTAATATCAATGTGTTTATTTATAGAATGTTGCACGGGGTTTTTGGCAATGCAAATAGCACTAGTGTTATCACAAAACAGTGGAACACTATCTATATCAACCCCATAGACCTTAAGTGTTTGAACAATCCAAAGAATTTGTGAGCAAGCACTAGCAGCAGCTACATATTCAGATTCGACTGTGGATTGTGCAACTGAATTTTGTTTTCTAGAGGACCAAGGAACAAGAGAATTACCAAGAAAATGACAAGCACTGGAAGTACTTTTCCTATCAATCCTACAACCCCCAAAATCAGCATCCGAAAAAGCTTTCAAAGTAACGGTTGAGGAAGAAGGAAGAAAAATGCCAAATTCTTGGGTTCCATGTAAGTACCTGAGAATCCTTTTGACGGCTTGACGATGTGAAACACGTGGGGAAGCTTGAAACCGTGCACAAAGACATATGCTGAATTGTATGTCCGGTCTTGATGCCGTGAGGTACAAAAGTGATCTGATCATGCTTCTATATTCTTTTTTATCCACGGGTTCACCATCTTCATCAAGTTCAAGTGTTGTTGCTGTTCCCATTGGTGTCCGAAGAGGCTTGCTTTTGTCCATGTTGAAGCGCCTTAGGAGGTCTTTGGTATACTTCGTTTGATGCACAAAGGTACCCTCCTTGGTTTGCTTGATTTGCAGCCCCAAAAAGTAAGTGAGTTCACCCATCATACTCATTTCAAATTCGGAACTCATCATTGCTGAAAACATGGACACAAGATCATGAGAAGCACAACCAAAGATAATATCATCCACATACACTTGAACGAATAATGAGTCATTGCCATGCTTAAGCAAAAAAAGAGTTTTATCAACCTTGCCCATGGTAAACCCCTTTTCAAGTAAGAATGTTTTTAACCTATCATACCATGCTCTAGGGGCTTGTTTGAGACCGTATAAGGCTTTGGACAGTTTGTAAACATGATTAGGAAAATCTAGATTTTCAAAACCTGGTGGTTGTTTGATATAAACCTACTCATCTATGTAGCCATTAAGAAAAGCACTTTTAACATCCATTTGATATAGCTTAAAACCTTTAGATGCTGCAAAAGCTAACAAAATTCTTATGGCTTCTAATATAGCGACAGGAGAAAAAGTTTCATCAAAATCTAGACCTTCAACTTGAGCGAAACCTTGAGCAACCAACCTAGCCTTATTCCTAACCACAACCCCATCCTCACTTTGTTTATTTTTAAATACCCATTTAGTTCCAATTAAAGTGTGACCTTGAGGTGGAGGTACAAGTTTCCAAACATTATTTCTTCCAAAATTTTCTAACTCTTCTTGCATGGCAATAATCGAAGATTCATTAGTGAGTGTGTGTGATATATCTTTGGGTTCAAAAGAAGCAACAAAAGCAGAATGAGCATGAGAGTTTGGATCGCAAAACCTGGACTGTGTGACTCGTTCGTGCAAGCTTCCAATCATCTGTTGTGGGGGATGATCTTTGTAAAAACGTAGGAGAACAAATATCTCACAAGCTTCTTCTTCATTAGGTTCATCGTAGATTGATGAGCTTGTGACTTGTGGACAATCAGGACCAGCATAGGTGATAGCCGGAGCTTGTTCAATGTCCGGAGCTGGACACGTGTCAACTTCGGAACTACCAGGCAGTATCACCGGCTCTTCTTCATCTTCGAAAATACCCTCCCCCTGAGGATACGAATCTGGTCCTACAACACCGGAGCTAGTACCTGGGCTAGCTTCATCAAAAGACACTTCACAAGTCTCCACAATTTTTTTAGTGTCAAGTAAAAGCACACGGTAGCCTCTAGTATGAGATGGATAACCAAGAAACATGGCATCAATGGATCTAGGTTCAAATTTATCAAGATTACCATGTTTCTTAACAAAGCATTTGCAACCAAAGACCCGAAAGTGTGTAACACTAGGCCTATGTCCAAACCGAAGTTCATATGGTGTTTTACCTAGCTTAGCACGCAAGAAAACACGATTTGAGATATAACAAGCGGTTGCTAACGCATCAGCCCAAAATTTCCTAGGAGTTTGATATTCATCAAGCATAGTCCTAGCCATCTCAACTAAGGTTCTGTTCTTTCTTTCTACAACACCGTTTTGTTGAGGTACATATGGTGAAGAGAATTGATGATCTATTCTATTTTCAGCACAAAAGTGATCAAAAGATTGATTTTTAAATTCAGTTCCATTATCACTTCTAATTGCTTTTAATGACCCTGGATGATCAATTGATAATCTAAGAAATAAAGTTCTAAAGTGACTAAAAACTTCATTCTTAGACGCCATAAAGTAAACCCAAGAGTATCTAGAATAATCATCAACGATAACAAGAACATACCATTTACCTCCGAAGGATTGAACACGTGAAGGTCCTACGGTATCAAGATGCAAAAGTTGACATGGTTCAGTTGTCATGATCATTGTGATAGGAGTATGTGAACCTGCAACCATCTTAGCATGTCTACAAGAAGAGCACACAATTTCTTTGTCCCCTTTAAGCTTAGGCAGCCCATGTATGCGATCAAGAGCACTAACACGCGCTAGGTGATCAAAGCCTACGTGACCAAGTCTACGATGCCAAAAATATAAGTCCTTTGAATCATTAGCAACTAGACACCTATGCTTAGAGGAAGACATATCAAAATCAGCTTTAAAAACTCTTCCAAACCGAGACATGTTAAAAATAAGCTCACTATTTGAACCTACAACTTTGCAGCAGTTTTTATTGAAAATAATTTCTAGATTTTCATCTAGCAATTGTGCAACAGAAAGCAAGTTGTATTTCAATTTTTTGACAAGTGCCACATCCTTCAAAGTGTAGTGATCATTTACTCTAACCGAACCCTTAGCAATTATAAGAGTTGAAGAATTATCGGCAAAAGTAACATTCTCTACACGTGACACAAAAGAGAGGGAGGAGAACCAATCATTGTTACCGGTCATGTGGCGTGAGCAACCTGAATCCACAATCCAAACGTTCTCCTTCCTCAAACGTGTAACCTACATAAAAGCACAATACATCGTTGACTCAATACTGGGGTTAGTCAAAAGGCATTTAGGAATCCAGTACTGAGTCACGCGATGTGCAGCAGGAAAAACACGCGAAAGCTGAGACAAAACAACAGGTTTATGAGTCAAAGTTTGAGATTTTTTATTCTTGACTACTGACCTATAAGGTGTTACTTGTGTAGCACAAAAATCATTAGCTCCAGAGGCAAAAGCAGAAGGTCCGGAGGTAAACTTTGAATGTTTTTGACTCAAAACAGCAGGTTGTACATTCGGTTCAATGTGAGCAGCAAATTTTGCATGAAAGTTATGTGATCTAGCAACCATTCTTTCCGTTTTCTGTTGTTTAGCTAGTCTATAACAAAAATCTATGACATGACCATCTTTACCACAGAAGGTACAATGAAATTTAACTTTGTATTCATGTCTAGATGAGCAAGCAATATTTTTATTTGAAACCGAATGAGACAACACTCCTGCAGATTTGAAAACCACTCATTTTTGTTTAGGAACTGTTTGAATCAAACCACTTCCTAATGACTTTACAATTTTAGGTGCATGTGCCTTAGCATGAGCATGAGAATCAAAACCTAAACCAATTTTATCATTGCAAGACTTGGAAGAATTTAGCAGCAAGTTTAGGTTCTTATTCCCATTACAAAACCGATCTAATGTCCTATGCATGTCATCAAGTTTATTGGACAGATCAAGGCAATTTTCACATGAAGTTTTTCCTTTTAGTTTGCAATTGGAACAAATATTAACTTCATGAGAACGTAAAGCATTGTTCAATATAGAAATTTCATTCATAGCATCCTGTAGTTTCTTATCAAGATCATCACAAGTAGAACAATGCAAATCAATTGTAGAAGAGCTAGCATCTTTCAAGTTTTTATCATTAAGTGCAGCAAGCTCTTTGTTCTTTTCAATTTCTAACTCAAGTTTATCAAGTGTGGAGGTGTGCGCACTTCTTAATGAGGACAATTGTTCATATATTAAATCACATGAGGAACATGCATCATCACTAGGAATCAAAGTTTTTAAACGGTTAATTTCAGATTCTAGTGATTCAATTTTAGCAGCATAATCCCTAAGCTTTTTGTCCTTTTTCTTGACAATAATAGTTGCACGAGAAATAGCATCACACATTTCATTGCAGGTAGAACATACCTCATCGTCTTCACTGTTATGTTCTGCATCCTCCTGACTTGATCTTGATCTTGTTTTGCCCGCCATGAAGCATAAGTTGGCCAGATCGTCATCATCTTCATCACTTTCAAAGTCCACATCACTTGAACTAAGTTCTTGAAGTGCGGTGATGAAGCTGTTAATCATCTTGCGTCCTATGGTACCCTTCTTTTTCTTCGTATCTTTTGCAGAAGAGTGCTTCGTTCTTGTTTTCTTTTCATCCCGGGAAGTAGGACCTGAAAGGTTAGGGCAATCTGAACGAAAATGTCCTGTCTTACCACATTTGAAGCATCGTTGAGGTTCGGAGTTTCCTCTCCTTCTAGTTCTCACATTTTGCAATGCTTTTGAGAACTTCGTAGAGAGAAGTGCTAGCTCCTCCTCTGGAAACTCCTCAATCTGTTCAAGGGTTAGAGAGGACAACAAAGCAAGTGTACTACAAGATGAAGATTGGCTGGAGCTAGGCATATCACGTTGAGAAACAAAAGCAATAGACTTGTTGGGGTTCTTACGTGATATTATATCAATTTTATGAGTTTTTAGCTTGGAATATAGCACATCTAAAGTAAGTGTACTCATAACAGTAGATTCACGAATAGATGTAACTTTCATATCCCAAATTGACATGTCTAATGCACTTAACAATTGCCTAGCATTTTCAGCATCTGAAAAATTAACATTGACGCTACGCAAGTTGCTGAAAATTTTATTAAAGCGAGCAAAGAGATCATCAATTGACTCACCGGGTTGCATCTCGAAGCGCATGTATTCTTTCTTGAACATGTCTTGCCTTACCTCTTTGATCGTGTTGGATCCTTCGTGGTAGTCACAAAGTGCTTTCCACACATCGTATGCAGATCGGAGGTGTGCAACACAGTCAAAGTCGCTTTGTGTTAATCCTTGTATGATCAAGTTCCGAGCCTTGTTGTTGTTGTCGACATCTCTCAGATTTGTAGCTGTAACTTGATCGTTTGATGGCACTTCGTAAGGCTTGTATACCTTCTACCATATTGCAAAGCCTTGTGCCTGGATGAAAGCCTCCATGCGTGCCTTCCAAACCTGAAAATCAATACCAGCAAACACACACGGTTTGGCGGAGTACTTTTCCATGATGATTAGTCAAAAACACACGCAAATCACAAAGATTAGAGCACCGTGGCTCTGATACCAATTGTAGGATCGAAGAGCAAGTGAAAAGCTACCAGAGGGGGGGGGGGTGAATGGTAGATTTAAAAATCTTACGCAGCGGAAACAATTAAACCCCAAACCCTTTCAGCAGAAAAACAATCTGTTAAAGAAATCGTGTGTGAGACTAATCTAAACGTGTTTCACCGTTACAAAAGTGATAGATATTGGAGAGAATCAAGTCACGAAGACAACACAAAAAGAATCACTCAAATCCGTTGAGAAAAACTCAAGTTATGATTGAAAGATCAAACAATGGTCAATCTGCCCTACCCTAGAAAAAACAGTTCTGGAACGCTGCAAAGAAACTCGTGTAGATCCTAGACCACAAATCCAATGACCGTGAAATTTTTAAAGATTATAGATAATCAAGTTTTTAAGACAACCCAAAAGGAATCACGTCAATTGGATCTGTAAAACTCGAGTTATGATAAAACCACCGACGAAAGGTAGTGCTGTCCAGAAACTCGATGAGTAACACTTGTCTGGAACAAGTCGGACGAACAAGGCACAAAAATTCCTTCAAACTACGAATTTTATTCAATAGAACACAAGAGGAACAGACCCAAAGTCGTGCACCACGAGCTCTAGGCTCCCTTGCTTATATAACCAGCTCGAAAGCCAACTCAACTCAGATCAGGAACCTAATCCTACTCTGTTCACGAATCGTAACTTTCCATAACTGCTTAGGATTCTTCTATATGCATATAGAAGCAATCTTAAGACTTCAAAACACCTTAGGAACGTATCCCACTTTACTAAAAAACTCAAATTCATGAACCACACGAAATCCTATCATAACCAACTCAAATCTTTCCATATTTGAGTCAAACCCGACTCAGTCGCAGCCTGAGTACATAACCTAGTCGGTTGGACCTTTCCGACCAACTCTTTACGTCCACATCACGTCTCGGAACCATGTAGCCACGTCCATGCACTCCTTGCATACGTGCAAACATCTTCCAACAACGTCCACGATACCTTCACATGCATTGTTCTTGATTCAATCATGCTGCGCAACCTCCTGATCAGCTCAACTAC
Source organism: Tuctoria greenei (assembly GCA_036927565.1). NCBI lineage: Eukaryota > Viridiplantae > Streptophyta > Magnoliopsida > Poales > Poaceae > Tuctoria > Tuctoria greenei. The sequence continues at coordinate 181,265,875 of JAYESD010000005.1, forward strand.
AATTCCTCCTGAATTTGGTTGTTGGAACCTCATCTCCTCCCTGAGACTAGTCCAATGGATCCCGCCACCAGCCATGTCTTGAACTCAAGCAAAACCTGCACATGAATAAACAATCAATCCATACGAGCCCAAGTCCTCGACTTGACTCAAGTTAGTTCCGAACACAACACCTTACGGGAGCACCTCACATAAGCATGTTGCAAAGCATATCAAAACACTATATTATCCATATCAACCAAAACGCGCCAAAAACTTAGCAAATAAATACTAAGCAATCTTTCCAACAATGTAAAGCAAGTATGAAACATTGCAAATGAAAAGTAGAAGCACTGCGGTCAAGTTCCGGACCATCCCACAACAAGCCGGAGCTTGACCCGGAGCTTACCAAAACTAGTACAATGAAGCACCTGCCGGAGCTTACCAAAACTAGTAGATCCTAGCACCGGAGCTTACCAAAAACTAGTCAAAACTAGTCAACCCAAAACCGGAGCTAGACAAAGTACGTCGGAGCTTAGCAAAAGCATGCCGGAGCTATCAAATATATGCCGGAGCTAACAAAGACATGCCGGAGCTAAAGATAAAGCTCACCGGAGCTAACCAAAGCTAGTCGAACCTTACCAAGAAGTCGGACCAAGATTCGAACATAGTCGGAGCTACCCAAAACAAGCCGGACCTACCGTCGGACCTTGTTGTAGCTCAGAGCTAGAGTCGGACGTTGATAAAAAAGTGTTTTGGTGATATTCAAAACTTTTATCATCAAAGCAAGTATATTCACTACAAGCCAATGTATTCAGCACACATAGGTCTTACACTAAATTCATGTGTTCGTAAAGCATTGTTTAGAATGGAAATTTCATTCATTGCATCTTTTAGTTTTTTATCAAGATTATCACATGCAGAACAATGCAAATAGTGTGTAGAACAAGAAGGCCCCCTTCGGCAGAGCTCCACAGAGCTGATTCTCAGGCAGAATCAGGGAAGCTGTGCCAAACACTATTTTTCAGAAGAAGTGATTCTTGGCTGATTCTGTGAAGTGATTCTCTGAAATGAACTAAGAGGCTGGAAGCTGAAAAAAGTATCTTCTCCTGATTCTGTGAAGTGATTCTCTATCCTGATTCTAAGAGTTTATTCTAGATAATCATAGAGAATCATTTTCAGTCACAGAATCACTTCAAAAGAGAATCAGAAGTAAATCCAGAGAATCAGCTTTGTGGAGCTGTGCCAAAGGGGGGCGAAGTATCTTTTAAGTTTTTAACATTACAATCAGACAACTTTTTATTCTTTTCAACGTCTTCATGAAGTCTATCTAGAGTGGAGGAGTGTGCACTTCTTAATGTGGACAATTGTTCATAGATTAAGTCACAAGAGGGACATGCGTCATCACTAGTGTCGGTACCCTGCGTACCGGGTACCCCTCAGTACCGCGAAGAGTACAAGGGAGTTCTACTTGTCAGAATTGAAGGTCTCCTCAGGTCCCACATGTCACATTGCACCAGACGCGCTCCCCTCATATGGGTAGCTCCTGGGTAAACACGTGTAAAGGAAAACCGGAACTAAGCTCCCAATGAAGGAATGCTTTGGTGACAACACGTGTACAACAACCTCGGACCTAACTCCCAGCAGAGAGGAGCTCTAGTGCCGACACGTGTACAGCAGCCCCGGACCTACCCTCCTGCAAGGGAAAGCTCCAGAGGTACCACGTGTGGAGCCTCCGGACCTTCATCAACGTATACACTGGCAAATTTCCTTCAGCGCGTTCATTCAAGTGACAATCAAAGCCGCAGTTACAAGACCTGATTATGTGTCATTAATGCTATATTAATGGTACACAATCAGTGTGCTGTTAATAGGGGTAACGCAGCCATTAAGGCATATTATCACACTATTAATCATTCTTAATACCCTTTAGACAGTGTATCATGCCTCCCGGGGCACGACGCACCCACACCATTACTAGGATTCTGACCCATGACCTGCGGTCGGAACTGGATCGCCGTTACCTGTAGCAGGACGACCGTGTCCATATCGATTGTGCTCGTGAGAGACGGGAGCCTCGGGACAACCCTGCTCCTCTGGTAGTAGGAGGAGGTTGTTCTGCCTTGGCCATGCATTTGCGCATGGTCATATGGCCATAGAAGTTCCGGCCTCACCTGCCGAAAAAATTCGACAGGACTGTCAACCCCGCCAAGTTCCTTCAAATTTACTCCACTATGATACTGGCAACACGGGGTGATGAGGCTGTGATGGCCAATTACTTCCCGGTGGCTTTAACTGGGACTGCAAGGTCCTGGTTCATGAGTCTTCCACCCGACTCCATTAATAGTTGGGCGGAGCTATGCCAACAGTTCACTGCCAACTTCGGGAGTTCTTACACCCGACCTGGAACTGAATTGGATCTGTTTGCTGTAAATCAAACATCGGGGGAATCGCTGCGATCCTTCATCCATTGGTTTTCTTAGGTACAGAATACTATTCCTTCAATCTCGAGCTCTTCTGTTATTGTTGCATTTAGACAGGGCATTCAAGATAAGAAGATGCTGGAGAAGCTGGCCGTTAAAGAAGTTACCAGTGTCACGGATCACGGAACTCTTCAGCCTAGCCGACAAATGTGCTAGAGGTGCGGAGGGCCGTGAAATGCACTCTAAGCCAGCTCCTGAGGCTAAATAGAAGTCCTCCAAAACTGAAGTCGCTACCTCTGGTAGTGGCAAAAAGACAAGAATCCCAACGGCAAAAAGAAGCTGTCGGCTGGCGCACTAGCCGCTACAGCTGTCGCGGCTCCTGGTGGCCGGGGATCACGCCCCGAGAGATGACCTCGTCCTTCCATGGAAGATGGCAACAGTTCAAAGGCGTGGTGTTCGATTCAGAAAACAGAAAGACATAGCCTGGAAGAATGCCAGGAGGTCCAGAACCTTGCCGAGCACTATAACAAGCGCAGGGAAGAAGCTCCTTTCCGTCAGTGGGAAGAAAAACAAAAAGTCGACGAAGCTTCGGCTGAAGAGGAGCTAGGTTTACAGGACCCCAAAAATGTCTTGAAAGCCGTCTACAACACTGTCGATGACGATTCCGACATCTTTGACAACGAGCGTCGGAAGACCCTGAACACCATCTTTGGTGGTTCTTGGTACATCACCTCTCGCCGCATCCTCAAGACAATGCGGCGGGACATGGCCGTGGCAGCTCCCACTGCTAAGACGGAGCCACATCGGAAGTGGATGGATACTCCCATCATTTTCGATGCTTCAGACTGCCCCCAAAACATGATCGGGGCTGGTCAACTCTCGTTGATGGTGTCACCCACCATTAACAATATTCAAATTCATCATGTAATGGTGGACGGAGGTTCCGGGCTAAACCTCATAAGCTTCAGAGCCTTAGTTAAGCTTCAGCTCTGGCCTTCGGACCTTCGTCCATCCCGACCTTTCTCTGGGGTAGGTCTGTGAACCATTACTCCTCTCGGTTCCATCACACTCCCAATGACCTTCGGGACTCGGGAGAACTATAGAACTGAGAAATTGGTTTTCGACGTCGCGCAGATCAGTCTACCTTTCAATGCCATTCTGGGCAGGCCAACCTTGTACAAGTTCATGGCCGCAACTCATTATGGTTACTTAGTGTTGAAGATGCCAACACCCACGGGTGTTCTCTAGATCCACGAAGATCGCACCGCAGGAGTTACTGCTCTAGAAGAACTCTATGCACTTACCACAACGCAAGAGGAAGCATCCAGTAAGGAGCCAGCTCCGAACCCTCCGAGAATTCTTCATAAAGGCTCTACATCTACACCCCGTGTGCAACCAAGCGGTGACACCGACATTCCCGTCAAAGTCGTCCAAATTGGTTCCGATGCTGCTCAGACTACCTGTATATCGGGAGGTCTGAACAACAAATCAAGAAGTTGCTCAAAGCTGGATTTATCCGGGAAGTCTTCCATCCAAAATGGCTAGCAAACTCAGTTGTTGTACCCAAGGCCAGTGGTAAGCTTTAGATATGTATCGACTACACCACCTTAAATAAGGCATGTCCAAAGGATCCATTTCCACTACCTAGAATAGATCAGATAGTGGACTCCACCTCCGGGTGTGAGCTATTGTGTTTCTTAGATGCATATTATGGATATCATCAAATCCAAATGTCTAAGGAAGATAAAGAGCATACTACCTTCATAACAGTAGATGGATTGTACTGTTATACTGCCATGCCATTCGGTCTCAAAAATGCTGCTTCAATATTTGTGCGAGCTATGTACAAAACATTTGGAGAGCTAATTAGAGACTTAGTGGAGGTGTATGTCGATGACATCGTTGTGAAGATCAAAAACAAGGAGTCACTCCTTGATAACTTACAAGCCGTCTTTGACAAGTTGCGCACCACGCGCACCAAACTGAACCCGAACAAGTGTGTCTTCGGGGTTAGCTCCGAGAAGATTCTGGGGTTCTTGGTGACTCACCGAGGAATTGAAGCAAATCCGACAAAGATCAAGGCCATAGAAGATATGCGGCCCCCAACCCGCATTAAGGATGTCCAGAAGCTAACTAGATGGCTAGTTGCGCTCAGCCGATTTATCTTAGGACTGGCAGAACGGACGCTACCCTTCTTCAAACTCTTGAGGAAGTCCGGACTATTTCATTGGTCTGAAGAAGTAGAAAAGGTGTTTCAAGAGCTGAAACAACTCCTCACCACACTACCGATATTGGTAGCTCCTAATCCTGGTGAGCCTTTACTGCTTTACATTTTGGCAACCACCGAATTTATTAGTATGGTCCCGGTTGCAGAAAGACCGGAGCCACATCCAGTCCAGGAGTCCAGACCCCTCCGGGAGGGTCCGGAATCACCTGAAGGCATGACTGGGTTCCAGCTCCCAGACATGGTACCTCAAAACAAAATGCCAGGAGATCAACCTAATTCGTCTAAGGAGGTTCACCTGGCTAACCAAGATGATCTCGATCCTTCCAGCGAGATCCGGGTCGAACAAGAAGGAGTTTTTGACCTCTCTGGGAGGGTCCAAGAATCACAACCTGAAGGTCTGGAAACCCCCAATAGGGTCCAGGTCGATGAAGAAGAAGCTCTGGGTCCTTCTGAAAAGGTCTGAACCATCCAATGCCCCGTCTACTTCATCAGCGAAGTCCTCCACAATGCCAAGACAAGATACATTGAGGTGCATAAACTGCTTTACGCAGTTCTTATTGCCTCAAGAAAGCTTCGTAACTACTTCCAAGCCCACAAAATATCAGTGGTAACTTCTTTTCCACTGCGTGCTATTTTGCATAACCGTAATTCTACTGGGAACATTGCAAAGTGGGCAGTGAAACTGGCCGAATTCGATCTAGAATTCACCTCAAGACAAGCAATCAAAAGTCAAGCCTTGGCTGACTTCATGGCGGAATGGACCCCCTCTCCATCAAACCTTGGGGGCCACAGTGAGCAGAAACCAGAACCCAAAGTTCCGGTATTCACCGAGCCTCACTGCACCCTCCACTTTGATGGCTCCGTGCAAAAGCAGGGGGCCGGAGCTGGAATCCTTCTCCTAGCTCCGAGTAGGGAGAAGGTCAAGTACATGGTACACCTTGATTTCAAGGAAACCAACAACATGGAAGAGTATGAAGCTCTCATCTATGGACTCAAGGTGGCACTATCTTATGGTGTCAAACAACTTTTGGTAAAGGGAGATTCACAACTCATCATCAAACAAGTTAAAGGTGAATGTTCCTGCAACAATCCCCAACTAGCTGCTTATCTCCTAGAAGTCTAGAGGCTTCAGAAGGACTTCGAAGTCCTAGATCTCCATCATGTTCAGCGTCTTCATAACACTGAAGTCGACGAACTCTCGATGAAAGCTTCAACCGGAGCTCTGGCTCCTAACAGAATATTCGTCCGGAGGTTGTCAAAACCAACAACTCAGCCTGCCGAACTGAGCGAAGGGGGCAAGACCAACACCTCGAAGCTGGCAATCCCAGTGGCCTTGTTTCCATGGAGGCCACCATGGGTCGTAAGTGCTGTCGGGAGATCTGAGCAACCCAGCACGCAAGACTCAGAAGCTCAAGTTAGCTCCGATGCATGGACCTCGGAGATCCAGAGCTACTTGAAAGACAACATCCTTCCTGAAGACAATGTAACCGCTGGCCGGATTGTCAGATTGGCTAAAAGATACACGTTGGTAGAAGGGGATCTCTACCTTCGGCATGGCTTTTACTAGCCTACAACACTTCAGGATGCAGTTGAGCTAATGAAGAAATGTGAAGCGTGTCAGTTCCATGCAAAACAATTCACAAACCATCTCAATCACTACAAATGATACCTCCTACATGGCCATTCGCTGTGTGGGGCATGGATATCTTGGGACCTTTCCCAAAAGCCATCGGAGGCTACAGATTCCTATATGTCGCCATCGACAAGTTCACCAAGTGGTCGGAAGAAACTCCACTAGTAACAATCAATAAACAATCAGCAATCAAGTTCTTGAAGTCCATTATATGAAGATTTAAAGTTCAAAACAAAGTCATAACTGACAACAGAACTCAATTCACAAGTGCTGCATTCTAAGAATATTGCGAAGACCTCGACATTCAACTTAGCTACACTTAAGTAGCCCATTCAACAAGCAATGGCCAAGTCGAGAGAGCAAATGCAGAAATCTTGAAAGGACTCAAGACGCGCACATATGAGATCTTGAAAAAGCACGGAGCTAACTGGATTGAAGAGCTTCCATTCACATTATGGGCGAATAGGACAACACCTAATCAGTCAACTAGGGAGACTCCATTCTTCTTAGTGTACGGAGCTGAAGCGGTTCTTCCTCCGGAGATCACCTTGGGGTCCATCCGGGTCTGGACCTTCGACAAAGCCACGCAGGACCAGCTCCAGTGTGAAGACCTTGACCTCCTCAACGAGGGAAGGTGCCAAGCAGCTGTTCAAAATGCACGTTATCGCCAAGCGCTCCGGCGCTACAATCAAAGGCAAGTGTGTGATCGACGGCTCGAAGAAGGCGACCTAGTGCTCCGGAAGATACTAAGCCGTGAAGGGATGAACAAACTTTCCCCCAGCTGGGAAGGTCCCTCCCGAGTCATTAAAGTATCCCGACCAGGGTGCGTTCCCTTGGCAACTAAGGATGGGACCCCACTTCCCAATCCTTGGAACATCGAGCACCTTCGTAAGTTTTATGCTTAGAATCACGGAGGTGAGTCTGTAATTACACAAAATGCATGTTGTAGAGTCATTACACAGAGTCGAGCATGTCCTCCGGGAGAACATCCGGACCCCTCCGGGAGGGTATGGGAAGTTCAAGTAACACTTGACACAGTCACAACACTAAAAGTGTAACTACTTGCTTCGGGCTAGCACAAGATGTATAACACATTTAGCAGGGTCCAACACCCTAAGTTTGTCCTTGTCTCCCCTGTAATCTGGACCTATAATGAAAAGCATTGTTGTGTGAAAACAGACTCCACGTGCATTTACTTTTTGTACAAGGCTCAATATGTCAAATTATTTTTATCCCGCATGTCTATAATGAAGTTGTGCAAATCTTTTTGAGTTTTGTTCCAAGTAATTCACATGCATTACAAGCCTTATTGATAGTCTTTTTGGATCTTAACACCACCACATAGTCAACTTGCCTGAACGCCAAGCCAACATAGGTCCGGAGTGTGCTATCGACTTAGTCTGGTCCTGCATCTTAAGTACGCCACTCTACCTACACCCCGGCAGGCCTTAGTAGGGTGAGTACTAAAAAGGCATGTGGATCTAGGAAGATTCTATCAAAACGCTTGTTATCAAGTTGAGTTTCTTCGGATCTAAAGTTCAAATAAGAGCAATAAGCCACAACCAATTTATAGACGAGAGGACAAATTTTACTTTCTCTCTTGCCTTTAATGTGCAGGAAAAGCAAAAATTCATAGCGATGGTGGACGACGCCGGAGCTACTAAGCTCCGACATCTCCCAAGAGAGGTCCGCCATCAATATCTAATATGTTGACGCCGTAGCTACCAAGATCCGACCATTCCAGGGGGCCTGTCTTTGACGCTTCAAAATTGAAGACTTCAACATATTGTCATAACCTTTAGTACATGTACAAACCTCAACTGTACACATGTACAGGGGGCCAACAAGACACGACATAGTATATTGAAGACAAAGTGAAATTTAAGGCAAAAAAGAGGATTTCATTAATCAGAAGAACTGGATTACAACATTGAGATTACAAGGGACAAAGGGAGAAAAGTCCTTGCTATTGGAGGATCTAGGTCCAGTGGAAAAACGGAGCAACCTTCTCAGCAGCTTCTTGAACACTAGCCCTGGCGACATCTTCCTCCTCCACGATGATTCCTTCAAAAACCGGATCAAGGGAGATCTAGGGGTCTCAGCTCCGGTAACATGCCAAGACATACTCAGCGATGTTCTTGGCCACGGATTTACCCTCCGTCTATAGTTGATCGGCGATGATGTCACCCATCACGTCGAGTTTACTGCGAGCAGAGCTAAGTGCCGCCAGCATCTGGTCCAGCTCCTGCGCTGGGATCTCTGGGCGTACTGGACTGAACCCAAGGGGCAAGAGGGCCCTGTCGGCACGCCAGAAGAATTCCCATACCATCAAGGACTCAGTCGCCTTCGAGCTCCGCAGCTCCTCCAGTGACCTCTAGGCAGCCGCAAGCTCTGGACCTTCACAGGCAAGTCGCTCAGCCAACTTAGCATGCTGTTGCATCATCTCAGCATCCTGCTTCTCCTGGTCGGCCAACTCCGTCTTCCGGAGGTGGATGCAGTTCCGCCTTTGAGCTAGGTCGTTCTCCCTGCCCTTGACTCTTTCCTCCCTAGCGGCAATGTCAGACTCTCTTTTCAAGAGTTCTTGCCCCACCTTCCAGTTCTTCTTCCTCTCTTCCTCCTTCCATAGATCCAGCTTTTTGCTGCGATCCGCCAAATTTTTCTCACCCAGAGTAAATTTATGGGTGACCTCCGCCTCTATTCTCACCACATCTTCCTGCTGCCCCAGGAGTTTTTCCTCCCTCGCCTCCAGGTCCGCTCGACGCTTCAGCAGAGTTTCATTCAACACTGTGAGCTTTTCGTAATGCTCGTCAGCAGCATCACGTCTCTCCTTGGCTTGTTCCAGGATTTCCCTGGAGTTAGCATCGAGCGCCCGGATGGCGGCCTCCTTCTCCTCCACCAACTTATCTCATTATTCTAACCGGGCCTTCTCCCCCTTGATCCATTCCTTCTGGTCAGCTAGCCTTGTCTGAGCAAGCTTGGTTTCAAAATGGAGTTTGTTGCGCCAACGCCTCAAGGTGTTGTGCTCCTCCTCCAAAGCCTTGCTCTCATGATCGAAGGCTAGCTGGACTTGCCGAAGACTTGAGCAAGCGCTGTCTATGGACAACGCCAGAGGGATAGGTTTTGGGCCTGCCGAGATCATTTCCGCAGGCTCAAACGAGTTCTCCGTCACAAAAATTGGGTCCCACTCTACAATAGTGGTCCCCTGTACTCCTGCAGCGCTGGGGCCGCTCTCCTGGAGCCCTTTAGTGGGAGCAGAAGAAACCACGGGGGGGAACATCCGCCTCCGGAGTAGGTGAAGGCGCCACTTCTCAGTCTTTAGTCGATGGCTCTGACGTTGAAGGACCTATCGCCAGCTGCTCTGGCTTCGGCCCAGGTACCTCTGGGACCACCACTTCTGGAGCAGCAGCAGGAGCTTCAACTGAGGCTTCGACCGCCGCTGGCTTGGGCTCTGGTGCGGTGACCACCTCCGGCATAGTCGCCAGACCTTCAACCACCTCCGGCACAGCTGCTGGACCTCCAACCTCCAGCTCAGTAGCCGGACCTCTACCACTTCCGGCTCTGCCACCAGATCTTCAACCGTTTCTGGCACAAGGTCCGGAGCCTGGGTGATCTCCATCTCAATGGCCAGGGCTTCAACTACCTCTGGCTCAGCAGCCAGGGCTTCGACAATTTTTGGCTCAGAAGCTGGAACTTCTGGCATCGCCGGTGCTGGAGCATCAGCCTCTCCCGCCAAGGGCACATCTTCAACTTCCCTCCTGTGGTCCGGTGCTACCACAGGAGCTTCGGGTGAGGACTCTGAGTCCAAGCTCACGACAGCTGGCGTCGGAGCTGTCGCGACTTCCGCCTCCACATGACGAGGAGGCTCAGCGATCGAAGCCCGAGATTTGACAGGTGCAGCCCCAGCCGTTGCAATAGGCGTTGAAGCTCCGGATCCTTTCTTCGACACCCTGGAAGCAAAGGGAAAAGAAGATTAAGAACACATCAAAAACACGACTAGCATTTTAGGGTGAGCAATCAATGCTTACCTCGGGATGCTACCACCCCAGTCACCTCGGAACCTCTTCTTCTGAGGCCCGGAGCTAGAGCCCACCAAATCTGGTGAGACAACTGCTTCGGACCTCGGTTGAGGAACACTCGCAGCCGCCAGAGTTCTTTCGACCGGAGCTTCCCTTCATCGAGAAGAACTCCCGGACTTGGAGCTTCTAGCTGGCACTGATGCCGGGGTCGACTGCCTAGAGCTTACACCTCTTGAAGACGTTTTCACCGGAGTAGGGGAAGCCACAGAAGACCTCCCCCTCTGGGTAGAAGCAGCTATCATGGAAGGATCAGGCCTGACGGACCTCCCGTCAGCGTGCTTCAACTTCCTCTTCCGGTTGGAAGGCTCAGCTGGCTCTTTGCCCTTGCTTTTGCCGACGTCTTCTGTGCTTCGGCTCGGGGTGGGGACAGGTCCACCCTCGGAAGCTCTGGGGATCGCCAATCTGGTGGTCGGAAGCCTTTCCACCTCACCAAGATTGTCAAGCGCCGGCATATTCCTCTGGAGCTCCCTGCTGAACTGCGCCTCCATATTCAGAGGGAGGAAAGCCACCGGCGGAGTTAAGTCATCGCCTTCGACGTCAATTCCATGCTGGAACTACTTGAGGTGAAGCTCCAAAGCTGCTCCATCCAAGTTGGACCTCAGACCGGTTTCAATCCAGTCATCATCCATCACGCTATTGAGGGCCCATGCGAGCTTCTCCCTCTTCTTCAGCGGAGCCCACCTGTTGACTTGGAAGTTGCAGAAGACCATCTGGGGGGTCACTCCACCTTCCACGCATTCGCGGATCCTATTCAAGGCAGGGTTGAAGGCCTCTGACAGCACCGGAACCACACTCCATGCGTCAGTGTCAACATTGGGGAGACCTTCGGGCAGCTCCAATTTCTCAGTCGTCCCACTTGCCGAAAGGAAACGACCTCAAGTATTTGTAGGGGCATTTTTGCGCTTTACAAAATAGTAGAAGCCAAGAAACTCGGACCCCTTGCCGGTGGTGTGGATGGTGAAGATGGTGCAGAAAAGCTCGATGCAGGGGGGAATACCCACCCACATCTCGCATAGGTGGACGAATGTTGACACAAGAAGAAGAGAATGGGGGCCAAGGTGGTACAGCTGCAGACCATAGAAGTCCAACAGCATCAAAAGGAAAGTTGAGAAAGGTGGGATCAGCCCCACCATGGCATACGCTGAGAAGTACACCATGTCGCCGTCGTGCTCCTTCTTGAATGGGAGCTTGCCAGCGCAGACCAGATGGTTGAAGGAGTTGCTGGACCACCCCATGTAGGTCCGAACCTTCTTCAGATCATCATCGCTCTTGAGGCAGCTCTTGGGGAGACCCAACTCCATCGCGACAAACTGGAGCAAAGGATGGAAAGTTAGGCGGAGTTTGGGAGGCTCTGAGCGCAAAGATGATCAAAAGCACAAAGAGTCCTCAACCCGTGCACACTTTCCTTCTTAAGTAAGCCTCCATGACAGTTGGATGGAAACCGCAATGAGATCGAAGGAACTTTTCAAAAATCTACCCCGTCAATGACGAATGGGCCTGGGGCCACCCCGACGAAGAGATCGGGGTCCTTACCCAAGGACAACCGTTGCCATGATGAGCGGCGGGAAAACCAAAGTAGGCGCTCTGATAGGGCGCACGGAGCCGATACGGTTTTCATATTGTGAATCGACGACCTTCAATTGCGTGAGATCTGCACTTAAAGATCTCATCTGTCGTATTCATAGCAAGCCACATGTCGAAGGTTCACTCCCGGACTGTCACTCTATGTGACGCCCGGTTCCGAAAACTGAACCAAGCTGACGCATATGTGTGCCCAGGATGTTCATCACACATACACGAGTGCAATCACAAAAGAGTATACAGAAAATTACCACAAGACAAGATTAATTAACCAAATTTTATTACACAAACCAGATTATCCTCGAATACAAGCTCTAATGAATATTAATGACAAGTTCAACTAATGCAGTGGAAATAAACTAATTAAGGAAACTAAACAGCTAGGCAGCATAAGCAATAGGGTATAACGCAGCTCAAATAACACCACAGGCAAAGCTGACGGTAGACATGTCCTAGAACTCCACATTATCGCCATTAAACTCCCAATCCTGACCTGCAACTGTTGGGGGAATTGCAAGAGTGAGTACATGTCGTACTCAGCAAGTGCGGAAAGTATGACATGTGGCTGATTCAAATGACGACAATAATAACGACAAAGTGCTAAAAAGTACAGTAAAACATTTGAAAAGCAATATATCATATTATGTGAAGTAACCCCATCATAATCATAAATAATATCATAATACCAGTCCATAATTCACCATCCTCATCCATGATTCCAGATTTCATCATTTGCCAATAACCATATTCAATACTAGAAATTAATCCATAACCATCCATAATTTCCAATTTTCCTCTAATCATGGAAGTTGTCCAGGTGCTCATAACCGGGAGCACGACTATCATGATAGTTTTAATTAACTCTACAGAGTTTGTACCTCTTTACCCACGTGTTTGTGATTTCATCACCCGTCGGCGACTAAAGAACCTCCCTTATGCCAATTACACTTCCTTTGGTGTATGGCCAAGAGATCACAAAATAGCCTTTACAAAGGGATTACTAGTCTATTTAGACCCCACTGAGGTTTCACCGGTGGCGATGTCTCCAACTGAGCACATCCTCAACCAAGGGCCCCCTCTTGAGCCATTCGGATCCCAGGGTAGTCCCACCAATTATCAACAAACCCAATCCGACTACCCCTTCCCCGAGCATCCACAATGGTCCAAACAGCACTAGCAAAGCCCTAATTAATCAGCTATGCCGCACCCATACTTGGCCTCGTGGTGGCACTGTAGTCCCGGCTTATTCTCGCATGAACCGGTCCTTAGATCTAAAGCAAGCAAACCACCATAACATCCAACCCATCCACATACCAGGCTTGCTTAGATCATCCATTACCATACCATATTTAACCAGTTCACATTAACCAGAATATCATTGATGCATAATTAAAAGTGCAGTGTTGTTTGCCATCCCAATTAATTAAGTGAAGCAAAAAGGTAAAAACCCTTCCCGACTCCCTACCATATATTCCAAGTGACAAGGGTGGTTAAACAAATCTAGTAAACTTCCCTACCATAGGATTCCCATCAAATTGACACAAGCATGCAGTTTGCAAACAAAACATTTATTTTAAAATAGGATCAATATGCTTCAAGGACACTTGCCTTGCTCTTGCTGTTGATTAGGATCAAAGCCTTCAAACTCCTGGTGTTGTAGATCCTCCGCGGCACTTTCTAGCACAAATCCGTCTAATCGACACAATAAACATACAAGACAAGAAACACAATCAAAGAGTGCACAAATATTACTCAATATGACATGACATGCATGATTAATGCAAATGCAAGGTAGAACTTGTTACTAGATTGCTTTTAATGATCTCTAACTAGTTCTAATAGCTTTGAACAAGTTTATACAGGTTTGGAGTTGATTAGATCAAATTTTAGAGTTAATTCAATACAATTTAACCAGAAAGATCGGACTAGTCCGCTAGGGACCGGACAAGTCCGCACTTGACGAGATCAGCAGATTAGGGTTTTCTAGATCGACGTGAATTTGGAGATTAGGGGTTGAATTCACGTAAGTACAAGAGAATAGAAGGTATACCAGGTGTTTAGAACTCCAATGAATCAAGAAACTTGGAGGTAACACTTGGATCTTGATGATCTAGGGTTGGTGACGAACTTGGGGATAAATTGGTGATGAAGAACGAAAACTTGGTGGAGATCTTTATCCTCTTTCGTTTCCTCCTATTCTTCTCCTTGCTTGGGATCTTCTCCTCCCTCCTTGGTGGTGGCTCTCCACGAACTAGGGTTTGGGTGGGTGGAAAAGTGGCAAATAGATGTCAAACCAAGGGGTGGGGCTGTTTATATAGAGGTGGAGGCTAGGGTTAGATGGATTTTGAGTTTTGGGATGAGTAGAGGCCGGTTTAGAGTCCCACATGGGCTCTAAAAGAGTTAGGCATGACATCCCTAGGCCCACTTAATGTGAAACCCAAGAAACAAGTCGTAAAACAAAAGATAAATTCGGAGTCACGAAATATCGGACAAGTACGGAAAGGACCGGACTAGTCCGAAGTTGTCCAGAGAGAAAATCGGACAAGTCTGGCCTAAAATCGGACAAGTCCGAATTTGAACAGAGAGGAAAAACGGACAAGTCCGCTGGAACACCAGACTAGTCCGGAAAAGTCCAGGGACTTAGCAAATTTTCAAGGATTCATGGAATATCGGACTAGTCCGCACAAAATCGGACAAGTCCGAAAGTTTCCAGAGCCAAAATCGGACTAGTCCGCAGCAAAAATGGACAAGTTCGTTTTTAGTCAGAGAGAAATCGGACTAGTCGTCAGTAAAATCGGACTAGTCCGCACTTTTGTGCGTTTTAAGTGCGGTTTTGTTCCAAATCAATTTTAAACATATCTTGTCTCACCTCCTTGATCGTGTTGGACCCTTCGTGATAGTCACAAAGTGCTCTCCACACATCGTATGTCGATCGGAGGTGTGCAACGCGGTCGAAGTCGCTCTGAGTGAGTCCTTGGGTGATCAAGTTCCGGGCTTTGTTGTTGTTGTCGATGTACTGTAGGTTCGTAGCCATAACTAGATCATTTGGTGGCACTACATAAGGTTTGTATACATTTTCCCATACGGCGAAGCCTTGTGCTTGGATAAAAGCTTCCATGCATGCTTTCCAAACCTAAAAATCAATGCCAACAAACACACAAGATTTTGCGGAGTACTTCTCCATGAAGGTTAGTCAAAAACACGTGCAAATTACAAAGATTAGAGCACCAAAGCTCTGATACCAATTGTAGAATCGAAGAGCACATGAAAAGCTACCAGAGGGGGGGGTGAATGGTAGATTCAAAAATCTTATGCAGCGGAAACAATTAAATCCCAACCCCTTCTGTAGAAAATCAAACAATTGATAAACCGTGTGTGCAAATGATCTTAAACATGTTCAATCGTGACAAAAATTACAGATATTAGAGAAAATCAAGTCACGATGACAACACAATAAGAATCACTCAAATTCGTCGAGAAAAACTCAAGTTACGATCCAAAGATTGAACTAAGATCAATCTGTTCTACCGAGTAAAAACAGTTCTGTTTTTCGTCAAATAAACTTATGTAGATTATAAACCACAAACCCAATGACCGTGAAATTTTAACATATAATAGAAAATCAAGTTGTGAAGACAAACCAAAAAGAATCACGTCAATCGGATCTGTAAAACTCGAGTTATGATAAAATCACTGAAGAAAGGTAGTGTTGTGCAGAAACTTGACGAAAAAGGCTTGAAGAAAACAAGTCGGACGAACAAGACGCAAAAGTTCCTTCCAACTACGAATTTTATTCAATGGAACACAAGAGGAACAGCCCAAAAGTCGTCTACACGAGCTTTGGCCTCCCTTGCTTATATAACCAGCCCGAAGGCCAACTCAACTCAAACAAGGACTCTAATCCTACTCAATTCACGAATCGAAACTTTCCATAGCTGTTCAAGATCTTCCTATTCGCAGATAGAAACAATCTCGATACTTCCTAACAAACTAGGAACATGATCCGTATTGCTAAACAGTTTGACTTTCGTGTGGCACATGAAAACTACCATAACCAACTCAATACTTTCCATATTGAGCCATAATCGACTCAGCCAACAGTCGAAGTCAACATTTGATACGATCCGATCCTTCAGATCTTCCTTCCATAACCCATCTTTAGAACCATGTTGCCATGTCATGCACCGCATACATACGTGCGAACACCTTCCTTCGACGTCCAATAACCTTCATATGCACTACCCTTGATTCAATCATCATGTGCGACCTCCTGGCCGTTCAACCACAATTCCTCCTGAACTTGGTAGTTGGAATCTCATCTCCTCCCTGAGACTAGTCCAAAGGATCCTCTCACCAGCAATGACTTGAACTCAAGCAACACCTACACATGAACAAACAACCAATCCATACGAGCCCAAGTCCGCTACTTGACTCAAATTAGTTCCAGAACACAACACCTTACGTGAGCACTTCACATAAGCATGTTGCAAACCACAGTAAAAACGATGTCAACCTTATCCAACCAAAACGCACCAAAAACTTAGCAAATGAACACTAAGGAATCTTTCCAACAATGTAAAGCAAGTTCGTAACATTTTACATGAAAATTAGGAACATTGTGATCAAGCTCCCAACGTTGCAAAATCTAACCGGAGCTCACCAAAGCTCGAAGGACCTAGCATCGAAGCTTACCAAAGCTAGTCGGACCTAGCGCCAGAACTTACCAAAGCTTGTCGGACCTAGCGCTAAAGCTTACCAAAACTAGTCGGACCTAGCCAACCTAAAAGCCGGAGCTAGAAAAAACATGTCGGAGCTTAACAAGGACATGCCGGAGCTATCAAAGACATGCTGAAGCTAAGGACAAAGCTCACCGGAGCTACCCAAAAACTTGTCGAAGCTAACCAACATAAGTCGGACCTAGCAAAAGCTCGGACCTAGAGTCGGATCATGCTAAAAAGGTGTTTTGGCAGAATTCAGAACTTTTCATTATCAAAGCCAATGTATTCAACACAAGCCAATGTATTCAGCACACATAGGTCTCACACATAGAACATCACATATACAAAATCATGCACCAAACAAAGATTACACATAAAGCTCAAATATACGACTTCAACTGTAAAATTTTTACCTTATACGACTTCACACTCACGGACAGGAGGCGAAAGGGGCGCCGAGGAGGGGCCGACAGGGGCGCCGAGGGGGGCCGATCGAGGGGCGCCGGAGAGGGGGGGCGGACGAGGCGCTGAGGGGGGCCGAAAGGGCGCGCCAAAGGGAGCCAGACGGCCGAATCGGGGCGCCGACAGGGCACTGAGAAGGGGCAGACGGGGCACCAAGGGGGGCCAGATGGGGGGCGCCAGAGGGGGGCTGGATGGGGGCGCCAAGGGGGCCGGACAGCGGCGATGGAGGGGATGTCGATGGGAGGCGGACGGGCGCGCTAGCCAGACGGATGACGGCGGCGGGCTGGCGGCGCGCGCGGCTAGGGGCAGGCGGGCGATCAGGCAAGTGTGGAAGGCGGACGCACGGAGAGAAGTGTCGAGGGGTTAGGTTTACGTGTGGGGCCCGCTTAAGAGCGTCAGTTTTGGCTCGGCCGACGCTCTTAGAGACTGGGCAGGTCGGGCCCCTAATAGAAGCGTCGGTAGAACCGACGAATATAATAAAAGCGTCGATTTAGCCGACGCATTTAATATGTGCGTCGATTCCTTAAATTAAACCGACACATTTAAGTTATGGGTGTCGATTTCTCTAAACTGACACTCTTGGTCCCTTTATATGCCTAGGGGCCAACACCTCTAATTAAACCAACACCTTATTCCTCTTTTTCTGTAGTGCCAAGATCAGACTTTAGATTGCCTTGTTTGAGAAACAACCACTTTAACCGTTGAATGCTCCATCTGTTTTCATACTAATTTTAGCTTCAGCTTTGTCCTAACTCAGGCTTTTCTATTTTTGACCATTTATTTTTTTAGAAATTCTTATTGTTTAATTATGTGTTCTAGAAATCAATAGTAAACTAAAAGACAACATTTTTTTAATAAAAAGATCTTAGGATAAAACTAGAGCTACAATTAATGTGATATAGAGATTCGATAGTGATCATTAAATAGTTTTGCTATTTTTAAACCGCTTGGATTCTTTCCACACCTCAATTGCACAAATCCATGATTACCTACACGCCTCATAATTGCAAATAATTTGAGAGTCATTGGTGAATTGCGAATAAATACCGATGTAGTTTTGCAGAAGTATCATTTGAGGTTGTGGTTGTTAATAAGGTTTTGCATTCAAGATATGCCTATCTTTCCCCAAGCCAATGGTACGGTCTTATAGAACCACTTGGCCATTTTTGGAATTCGATATAATTCTAACATGATACCAACTGCATGAACTCACAATAGCATTTGTCTTAAATGTCCACACCACCTACATGCGCTAACATGAACAAGCAGGTCTTGGATAGTGATGTAAGTAGATATAAAATTCATTCACTTGACTATATTGATAACTGACAAGTACATTGTAGCAAATCCCATGGTCGTGGCTGCTTCTACACCCCATCTCTCTCCCTCTCTCTCTAAGATGGAAGCTATTAAAGCATCAGTAGTATGCGAACTGTAGCCAACAATACGATGTGCTCCCTTTGTTTTATATTTAACGTCGGATCGTTTCGTTCTCGACTCCAATATGTAAAAGAACATAGAGAGTACAACGACAGGAGTAATTACTGTTACAAAGCTGACCATGACCGAGCGACAGTCTTAGTCATCTCTTCATCATCTGCCATTTCTCCAAGTTCAGACTTTAGACAGAGTGCCACCTTGTATGAGTAGCAACCACTTTAACCATTGAATAGTTCCTCTATTTTCATACCAGTTGCAGCTTAAGCTTTGTCCTAAGTGACTTTTCATCTTTGACCATTTTTTGAAATCCTTATAGTTTATAATTATGAGTTCTGCAATTTGATAGTAAACTAAAAGAGGAATACTTTTTAATAAAAAGGTCTTGTATAAAACTAGAGGTACGATTAATGTGATATAGAGGGAGTCATCATTAAATAGTTTTGCTATAGTTCAATCGTTTGGTTCCTCACCTCCCAATCACAAACCCATCACTACATACACGCCCCACAAATCCACAATCGCAAATACTTTGAGACTCATCATTGAATTGCAAATAAATACCAGTGTGATTTTGCGGAAGTAACATCTTAGCTTGTCGTTGTTGAGGTTTTGCATTTAAGAGATGTCTATCTCTCCACCAACCAATGACACGGTCTTATACAGCCAGAAGTCAAGGTAAACGGAGTTGATATAATTGCAACGTGATATATCGTCACTACTAAAAAAATATTTTCACAAGCTCCTCGATTTTTCAAACACAGGTGATCTGAAAAAAAAATGCGACTGTGATGACGAATGATACAATAACCGTATGTGATGACTGAACATCACAAACGGATTTTAAGAAACAACCGCCTGAGTAAGTACATTATTTACCCAGGCGATTATTAATTACGAACCGCCTGTGATGTATCAAACATCACAGGCGGTTCTTAATTAATAACCGTCTAGGTAAATATATGATTTTCACGAGCGGTCATTGTTCAAGAACCGTATATACTGGTTCAATCATCACGAGCAGTTTTTATTGAAGAACTGCTTGGAGAAAGTCATTGTTTTCACAAGCTGCTTGTTAATTAAGAACTGCATATGATGCTAATAAGCTAATCCCTTCACAGCAAGCTCTTATATATGCAAGTAACACCAGTGGCTCATCATTTGGATTGTTGAAAGCATCAATTTGAAGCCTGACGATCCTTGGAAGGATTTTCCCATCCATTTGAAGAATTTCTTTCTCTCATGTCCATTTGAAAACTTAAGAAGATGTTCCTTACTAAGTTTTAATGCCTAAATATATTGACTAAAAATTAGTACCTACTCTCTTATTGCTTCACACAAGCGAGGAAGCGAACAACTTCAATCACAAATCTTGTCTTTACACTTTCATAGGAATTTAACCTTAATTTTTAATTCAAGCATAGATATCAAATAAGTGAAGCTTCCTTATCATACATGTTAATGGTAGTTATAAGTGAAGGATATGCCGAAGCTTACAAAATCTGAATCGGACTGAAGATAAAGAGATATGCATATGAGTGGCAATGCTCACGTTAGACAACGTGAAGCTATGATGACAACCTTCAACAACATAAAAAGTGATGTTAAGGTTATACTTGCATCAATCAAGGCATGTTGTGAGGGTATAACACTTGTTGGGGCAAGCATAACCGTTATGCTCCAACAAGTGTTATGCCCTCACAACATGCCTTGGTTGATGCAAGCCTAACCATGGCATCTCTTTCCATGTTGTTGAAGGTTGCCATCATAGATTCATGTTTTCTAACCTGGACATTGTCACTCATATGCAGCATCTCTTTTTCTTTAGTCCCGTTGAGATTTTGTAGCTTCGACATACCCTTCACTTGTAACTGCTATTAACATGTCTGATGAGGAAGCTTCAGTTATTGATAAATCCATGCTTGAAAGATTAAGGTCAAATTCCTATGAAAAGGGTAAAAACAAGATTTGTGATTGAAGTTGTTCGCTTCGTCGCTTGTGTGAAGAACTAAGAGAGATGGTACTGATTTGTAGTTAATATATTCAGCTATTAGAACTGATAGAGTAGCATCTTCGTAAGTTTTTAAAATGGAGAGAAGAAAAAAATCTTTCAGGGCTTGTTTGGGTGTACTCAATCTAATTGGATTGAAGTGAAGAATGAACTAATTTTCTCCTCAATCCACCTCAAACCACTTATATTGAAGTGAATCCACTTCTATCCAAACAAGCCCTCAAATGGATGGGAAGTATCGTCAGACTTCAATTGAAGCTTTTAACAATCCAAATGATGAGTCCCAAGTGTTAATTGCATCTACAAGAGCTTGCTGTGAAGAGATTAGCTTGACAGGAGCTTCAAGAGTTGTGCTTCTAGATGTTGTTTGGAACCAAGTCGTTGGAAGGCAAGCCTGATCATTATAGGTCAGAAGAAATTTTTTATACACATACAATTTGATAACTTGTGGAACAGCTGAAGGTGATAAATATCATAATGTAATAATGTTCGAGACAGAAGTTGAATTTAATAATATTCGTAATATGCTATCTAAAGCTGAAATAGAGCATTGTTCTAAGTTGATTTCAGAGGATACAAATATATACAATATATATCATACATTTTTTCCAGCATTGACATCTTCTCGCATATAGGGTTTCAAATCCTTTTTAATGTTTCTCTCTATGCGCTTGATATTTTCTGGTTAGATGAAAAGGTACATATCTTCATACTGATTATATTCCTCTTCATTATCTCCCACATTCTCAACTTCAACAATATTTTGCTTTCCAGAAACAACTGCGTGCATCTTCTCAGTTTCTGGATCTTGAACATAAAAAACTTGTGCAACACTATCGGCGAGAACCCACAGTTCATTTTCATAACCCACTTTATTCAAGTCTACCAATGTCAGCCCGTAATTGTCCACTTTCACACCATCAGGATGTTTGACCCATTGGCACTTAAATGCGAGCATTACCATTCTTTCGCCATGATCGAGTTCTCATATTTCCTCTATGAACCCGAAGTATGTGGTCTTTTTCCCTTGTGAATCATAAGCCTCAATACAAACACCACTATTTTGTGCAACACTCTTACCATCTTTTTCTTTAGTGTAAAATGTGTAACCATTGATGTCATATGCTGGCCATGATGTCACCGAAGCAGATGGGTCAGAAGCTAACTTCTTCATTGTTGCCTCTTCTATAGAGTTTCCGTATGGTATATTTTTGTCCATTAACCATTCCGTGAAACATCTTCTGTGCTCTTTCATGATCCAGTCCTCTGTGCGGTCTTGGTTTTTTCACAAAGCTCAATTTGGTGTTCCTCGATGTACGACTCAGCTATTGCAAGCTGTTGTAGTACACCAAAATGTGCACGGTGTATATTCTTGTAATATTGAACGATAAAAGTTTTCTTACCCACGTAGTATACCCTCATGTACTGGCATAGGCACACCTATCGGTTTTCCATCTTTGATGTAATCAGTGCAACCCTCAATTACTTCTTCAATGGTGTATCCTTCCATAATTGAACCCTCTTGGTGAGCGCGGTTCCGCACACAACCTTTTAATACTCCTAAATATCTCTCCGACGAAAACATATGATGTATATATAATGGCCCCAATTCTTTTATCTGATCAACTAGATGTATGATTAGGTGTGCTTGCATATCAAAAAAGGATGGTGGAAAACACATCTCAAGCTTGCACATAGTCTCGACGATGTATGTTTTCAGATAGTCTAAATCTTCACGTGCTATTAACTTTTGCAATACTACATTGAAGAAGTAACACAAACGTGTGATGACAACTTTTATATGCTCGGGTTTGATGGCCCTTATTGTAATGGAAAGGAACACTATCATCATCATGTGACAGTCATGAGAGTTATAACCGAATAAAGACAAGTTTTTCATCGAGACTAGTTTGCGGATATTGGATGAGAAACTCGTTGGCACTTTGATCCCACACAAGCATTTGCAAATTGCTTTTTTCTCTTCTAGAGTCAATTTGTAGCTGGCTAGGGGAAGGTAATGCTTCCCGTTCGCCTTTTCTACTGGATGAAGCTCTGGTCTCAAATCAAGATTTATTAGGTCCATACGTGAATTTAATCTGTCCTTTGTTTTCCTCGGCATGTCCAGCAAGGTCCCAATGATGCTGTCAAATACATTCTTTGTAACGTGCATCAAAACAATACTATGGCGAAATTCCAGATTCTTCCAATATGGAAGACACTTAAAAAAGTTGATTGTTTCTTGAAAGCCATGTCAGTTGTATCATCCGAAGATTTACTTTTCTTTCTGTTGATTTTTTACATTTTTTGCCCTTAACGAAAGGTTTTGGTGCAGTATCTTTCCACTGTAAGGTTTTGGTGCAGTATCTTTTTCGATTTTGTTATCAAATTGTTCTTTCATCTTCCTATACTTGTGTGTATCTGTCAAGAACCGTCAGTGTCTCATATACACCGTCTTTCTCGATGAAGTGAGGTATAGAAATCCAGTTCTATCCACGCACCTTACACAACCTTTCTTCCCTTTCATTTGTCCTGATAATGTAAACAGTCTGAGGTAATCATGCACAGTAACGAATATCATTGCTCTTAGCGTGAAATACTCCCGCTTGTACTCATCCCATGTACATACCCCTTCATTCCACAATTTCGCCATATCTTCCATTAAAGGTTCCAAGAACACATCAATTTCGATGCCGCGTTGTTTCAGATTTTGGATAAGAACAGATAACAAGATATATTTCCTTTTATGACACAACCACGTCGGTAGGTTGTACATCGTTAAGACCACGGGCCATGTGCTGTGTATGCTCCTTTTTTCACCAAATGGATTCATTCCGTCTGTACCCAAGGCAAACCTCACATTTCAGATTTCCTTTGCAAATTCTGGATACTGGATATCAAAATTTTTCCACTGCGTTGCATCACCACGGTGTCGAATATGTTTTTCATTCTTCTTGCATTGCTCGGAATGCCAACACATAAGTTTAGCCTCCCTAGGGTCTGAGAACAAATGCTTCAAGCGATCAATTACCGGAAGGTTCCACATCACCAAGGCAGGAATTTTTCTCTTATTCTTCCCGTCTACATCGCCAGAAGTATTGTCATCGTCACCTTCATAACCAATAATAAACTTCTTATTCTTTTGAGACTTTTTCATGTTGGTAACATACTGATGATTGTAGTCCTTCTTATATCTACTGACACCACAGATGGGGCATCTAGTTGCGAGCTCATGCTCTCTGCGATACAGAATACAATGGTTCACACAAGCGTGTATTTTTGTCGCACCTAGTGCCATCGGGCAAAGAAGTTTCTTCGCTTTATAAGTGCTTCTGGGCAGTTTATTTGGATTTGGAAGAATTTCTACCATAAGATTCAAAAGATCAGAGAAACTACAATCGGACCATCCGTGTGTGCTTTCAACTTTTGTAGTTCTAATACTGCACGGAATGTAGTAAACTCTTTATCACAACCATTTGATTCATCATATAAAAGCTCCGTCGCCGCATTCTGCAATGTCTCCATTTTACTTAAACCTTTGCTTGCTCCCATAGAAGTTAATACATATGGTTCAATGTGATGCAACATCTCCTCACTATCGAACTCATCATCATCATCACCATCTTGATTGTCACTACCATCATCGATATGAACATTATCGTCATCTGAACCTCTCTCATCATATTTATCCACATCATGTGTATCTAACTCACCATGCTCTGTCCATATTGTGTAGTTTTTTCTGAAACCTCTTTTCACCAAATGAGATTGGATTACTATAGTATCCATCCAAGCAATCTTATTTTCGCAGTCGATACATGTACATAATATGTCATTTATCTTTTGCAACTTCGCATGTCTCTTGGATGCTTCAATAAAGTTTGTGACATTATGAATGTACATAGGATTGTGTCTTGGCATTTTATATATCCACGCTTGACGGTCCATGCTTCAATAATTGATTTTTTGTAAGATTTACAAAATTTGGCCACAAATATTCCCTAAAGGTCTTCTATAAAATGAATTTACAAACACATAACAAGCCTGTATCATATGAGTGAATATTGGTATCATGTAGGTCTGTTCATAAGGTTTCCAAGCAATGTTTTCAAGTAACTTAGTCGACCCTAGTCGCCTAAGGGGCGATAAGGATGACTAGGTCGATTAGTCATCGACTAAGGCGACTAATCGCCCTCTAGTCGTCCTCTAGTCGTCCTCTAGTCGTCCACTATTTTTCTATGGAAAGCAACTAGTCGACAGTATATATATGTACATATATAGCTAGTATATAACTATATATTAATTGTTATATGCTCCTAGATTGAATTAAACAGGTGAAAAATAGCACTACATACTTCATATTGGTGAAAACCAGAGCAAGGAGAGAGCATCATTGGAGGAACAGAGACTTATCATCAGAGCCGGAGTGGCCATAATGGATTTTTGAAGTTAGTCTTATTCATTGAAACATTTCATCAAACACGTGATGTGCTTGTATTCATCTTCAACCTTTAATCCTTCAAATCTATTTCTTGTTCTGTAAAATTCATGGGTGAGCTCAAGGGAAGACTAAAATACACATTTCATCCTTTAATCATTCAAATCTACTACAAATCTCAAGTGGATGGGGGTGAGGGGGAGTGGGGAGGGGGGAGGGGCTTGTCGGTACCCTGCGTACCGTATACCCCTTGGGACTACAAAAAGACCAAAGGAACTTCACCTGTCTGAGTTGAAGATCTCCAAAGGCCCCACGTGTCATATGGGACCGGACCTGCCTCCCTTCTATGGTTAGTCCCGGTGCTGACACGTGTATACTGCAACCGGAGCTACATCCCACACACGGGAAAGATCCGGGCTAAACACCTGCGCGGCACCCCCGGACCTAACCCCCGACAGAGGGAAGCTCTGGTACCGACACGTGTACAACTGCACCGGACCTACCCGTCCCAGATGGTAAGCTCCGGAGCTGCCACATGTCCAACCACCGAACCTTCGACTTCAACAAGCAGACTGGTGGACCCCAAACAGCTCGGACCTTCAAGGGACAATCAAAGACTTCAAGACCCGATTAAGTGTCATTAATACCATATTAATGACACACAATCGGAGGGCCCTTAATACCAGTAACAGCATTGTCAAGGCCCATTACCACACTATTAGGGGTAATTAACCTCATTAATTGTGAATTAAGCATTAGTAACTGCCAGGGCCACATGTCGGGCCAGGCCAGCGATGTAAGGACCAGTCCTTGTGCTATAAAAGGACTGGTCGAGCGATACACAGGGCTCCCTCGCTCTCTCGCTCGCCCTCTCTCTCGACTCTTGGACACTCTCATACTCAGCTCTAACACACACTCACAAGTGCTTAGACGCTCAATACAACAACCACACACCCCGTGGAGTAGGGTATTACGCTTAGGCGGCCTGAACCATATAAATCCTCGTGTCAACTTGCCATCGTATTCTGAATCTCTGCGCGCCCATTACCGAACTACAAACTCCGCGGGCTACCAACGGTAGTACCAGGAGAATTGCCAGAACCAGACTCCGACAGTTGGCGCGCCAGGTAGGGGTGCCCGAAATTCAAACATGGTGAACTATGCTGCTGGATCGTCCAATGGCAACCCTGCTGCACAACCTGCTGGAGGAAATCCCTCCAACATGCAGCAGCCAGCAGGTGTCGTGGCAAATCAAGCTGGACAACGAGATGGGGCATCTGCATCAGTCACGGCATCGGCGAACAACAATCCTGAAATGTGCTCCATGCCGCGCGTTCTCTTCTCCAACGTCCACCGCCTCCAGGAGCATCCCAGGGTGCAATGGAACAGTGGAGGGCTGGTGTGGAACACTTGGTTGCAGCAGTAGTTGATCGCATCAGCAACCAAGGTCCTCCCCCCTCGGTGCACCCATACGGTAACCAGGCTTTCAACTCACGACCTCCGGGCGGAGCTTGATCGCCGTTACTACCAACAGGACGACCGTGCCCACATCGAGCATGCTCGCGAGAGGCGAGAGGCTCGGGACAGTCCTGCTCCCGAGGGAGTAGGAGGAGGTTGTTCAGCCCTGGCCATGCACCTACGCATGGTCAGATGGCCGTAGAAGTTCCGGCCTCACCTGCCAGAGAAATTTGATGGGAATGTCAATCCCGTTGAGTTTCTCCAAATCTACTCCACCGCAATCCTTGCGGCCGAAGGCAATGAGGTCGTGATGGCCAATTATTTCCCCGTGGCTTTGACTGGGACTGCCAGGTCCTGGTTCATGAGCCTTCCGCCCGACTCCATCAACAGTTGGGCAGAACTGTGCCAACAGTTCACTGCCAATTTCGGGAGTTCATACACTAGACCAGGCACCGAACTGGACCTTTTTGCTGTCAAGCAGAAGGGGGGAGAGTCCCTGCGTTCCTTCATCCAGAGGTTCTCCCAGGTACGAAACACTATTCCTTCTATCTCAAGCGCCTCTGTTATTGTGGCATTTAGACAGGGCGTACGAGACAAGAAGATGCTGGAGAAGCTGGCGACCAAGGAAGTCACCAGCATCACATAACTCTTCATCTTGGCAGACAAGTGTGCCAAAGCTACGAAGGGCCGTGAAATGCACTCCCAACGTCCTCTGGAGGACAACAAAAAGTCCTCCAAGGGAGAAGCCACTACCTCCGGAAGTGGTAAAAAGAAGAAAAAGTCCAACGACAAGAAAAAATCCGTCGGCCGGCACACCTACAGCCGCTGCTGCAGCTCCGGGTGGTCGGGGGCCATGCCCCGAGAGACAACCTCGGCCGTCGTTTGAAGACAGAGGCAGCTCCAAGATGTGGTGTCCTATACACAAGACGAACAGCCACAACCTGGAAGACTGCCGAGAGGTCCAGAACCTTGTCGAGCGCTACAACAAGCGCTGGGAAGAAGTTCCTTTCCGTCAAAGGGAAGGAAAACAGAAAGTCGACGAAGCTCTGTCTGAAGAGGAGTTAGGCTTTCAGGACTCTAAAAAGGTCCTGAAGGCTGTTTACACCTCCGTCGATGACGACTCCGACATCTCCGACAACGAGCATCGGAAGACCATGAACACCATCATTGGTGGTTCGTGGGACATCACCTCCCGTCGTGTCCTCAAGACCATGCGGCGGGACATGGCCTTAGTAGCTCCCACCGCCAGGGCGGAGCCACACCAGAAGTGGATGGACACTACCATCACCTTTGATGCTTCGGACTGCCCTCAGAACATGATCGGAGCTGGCCAACTTCCACTGATGGTATCTCCTACAATCAACAACATCCAACTCCACCATGTGATGGTGGACGAAGGTTCAGGGCTGAACCTTATAAGTTTAGAAGCTTTTGTCAAGCTTCAGTTCCGACCTTCGGATCTTCGCCCCTCCCGACCTTTCTCCGGAGTAGATCCGGGAGCCATAACCCCACTCGATGCCATTACTCTACCGGTGACCTTCGGGACTTGGGAGAATTACCGCACCGAGAAGTTGGTCTTCGACGTGGCGTAGATCAACTTACCATTCAATGCCATCTTGGATAGGCCAGTCTTATACAAGTTCATGGCTGCTGCTCATTATGGTTACTTGGTGTTGAAGATGCCAACACCAGCAGGTGTTCTCCGGATCCGCGGGGATCGCACCGCTGGAGTGACTGCTTTAGAAGAACTCCATGCGCTTGCTACAGCGCAGGACGAAGAATCCGGAAAGGAGCAAGCTCCGAAACCCCCGAGCATTTGTCATAGAGGCTCAACCTTCGCACCTCGCGTGCAACCAAGCGGCGACACCGTTATTCCCGTCAAAGTCATCCAAATCGGTTCCGATGCTGCTCAGACCACCCGTATATCGGGAGGTCTGAATGACAAATAGGAACTCGCACTTGTCACTTTCCTCTGGGCTAATGTCAATGTGTTTGCTTGGAAACCATCACAAATGCCTAGGATCCCTAGGGAAGTTATCAAGCACAATCGGAAGATCTATCAAGACGCTCGGCCTGTACATCAGAAGCCTCAGAAGCAATCTGTAGAGCGACAGAACTTCATACGTCAAGAAGTGAAGAAGGTTCTTGAAGCTGGATTCATCCGAGAAGTCTTCCACCCAAAATGGCTGGCAAACCCAATCGTTGTACCCAAGGCCGGCGGGAAACTTCGGATGTGTATCGACTACACTACACTGAATAAGGCATGTCCAAAAGATCCATTCCCACTACCTAGAATTGATCAGATAGTGGATTCCACCTCCGGGTGTGAATTACTGTGTTTCCTAGGCGCATATTCTGGGTATCATCAAATCAGAATGTCTAGGGAAGATGAAGAGCATACTTCCTTCATCACAGTAGATGGATTATATTGTTACACTGCCATGCCATTCGGTCTCAAAAATGTTGCTTCAACATTTGTACGAGCTATGTACAAAACTTTTGAAGAGATTATCAGAGACATAGTGGAAGTGTACGTCGATGACATCGTCGTCAAGATCAAGAACAAGGAGTCATTCCTTGACACCTTGCAAGCTGTCTTTGATAAGTTGCGGGTCACACGCACGAAGCTGAACCCGGACAAGTGTGTCTTTGGGGTTAGCTCCGAAAAGCTTCTTGGATTCCTGGTGAACCACCGAGGAATAGAAGCAAATCCAGCGAAGATTAAAGCTATTGAAGACATGTGACCACCAGCTCGCATCAAGGACGTCCAGAAGCTGTCTGGATGTCGAGCTGCCCTCAACCGGTTCATCTCAAGACAGGCGGAATGGGCACTACCCTTCTTCATGTTATTGAGGAAGTCCGGACCATTCCAATGGTCTGAAGAAGCAGAAAAGGCATTCCAGAAGCTGAAGCAGCTCCTCACCACTCTACCAACCTTGGTAGCTCCGAATTCTGTTGATCCACTTCTGCTTTACATTTCGGCAACTGACGAAGTTGTCGGCATGGTACTGGTTGCGGAAAGACCAGAACCATCTCTAGTTCAGGAATCCAGACCCCTTCAGGAGGGTCCGGAGTTACCTGAAGAAGAGTCTGGGTCCGAGCTCCCAGACCCTGATCCTCAAGGCGGGATACCAAAGGATCAACCTCCCTCAAATGAAGAAATTGTTGTTGCTGAGCAACAAGATTCGGACCCCTCCGCGAAGGTCCGGATCACTTAAGAAGAAGATCCGGGTTCCTCCAGTAGGAACCCAGATGTCCCCAAACAAGGTCCGGACCCCTCCGAGAGGGTCCGGGTTGATTAGGAGGAAGCTCCGGGCCCTTTCGGGAGGGTCCGGACAGTCCAACGCCCAGTGTACTTCATCAGCGAAGTACTCCATGATGCCAAGACTCAGTACCTGGAGGTGCATAAGCTGCTCTATGCAGTTCTTATTGCTTCTAGGAAGCTCCGACACTACTTCCAAGCTCACAAGATTTCAGTGGTAACTGCTTATCCACTGCGTGCAATCTTGCATAACCCTAATTCTACTAGGAACATTGCAAAGTGGGTAGCGGAATTGGCTAAGTTCGACCTTAAATTCGTCCCAAGACAAGCAATCAAGAGTCAAGCACTGGCGGACTTCGTGGCAGAATGGACCCCCTCTCCATCGAATCCTGGGGGCCCCAGTGAGTAGAAGATAGAACCCAAGGTTCCGGTCTTCACCGAGCCTTACTGGACTCTCTACTTCAACGGCTCCGTGCAAAAGCAGGGAGCCGGAGCTGGAGTCCTTCTCCTCGCTCCGACGTGGGAGAGGTCAAATACATGGATCACCTTGACTTCAAGGCGACCAACAACATGGCGGAGTATGAAGCACAAATCTATGGGCTCAAGGTGGCGCTATCGTATGGTGTCAAGCAGCTGTTGGTAAAGGGTGATTCACAGCTTGTTGTAAAACAAGTCAATGGTGAATGTTGCTGTAATAACCCTCAACTAGCCGCATACCTACTTGAAGTCCAGAAGCTTCAGAAGGACTTTGACGTCCTGGATCTTTGCCATGTCCAGCGTCTCAACAAGGCTAAAGCCGACAAACTCTCGACAAAAGCTTCAACCGGAGCTCTGGCTCCCAACAGAACCTTCGTCCAGAGATTGTCAAGACCAATAGCTCAGCCTGCCGAACTGAGCAAAGGGGGCAAGACCAGCACCTCGAAGCTGGCGGTCCCGATGACCCTGTTACCATGGTGACCATCAAGGGTCGTAGGTGCTGCAGGAAGCTCCGAGCAACCCAGCACGCAAGACTCAAATCCTCAATTTAGCTTTGACGCATGGATCTCGGAGATCCGGAGCTACTTGAAAGACAATTTCCTTCCTGAAGATAATGTATCTGCTGACCGGATAGTCAGAATGGCTAAAAGATACACACTGGTAGAAGGGGATCTCTACCGGCGTGGTGCCAACAGTGTCCTAATGCGGTGCATTACAAGGGAAGAAGGCTGCGAGCTCCTCGCAAAAATCCATGGAGGCGAGTGTGGGAACCACGCGTCTTCCCGCATGCTGGTCGGTAAAGCCTTCCGGCATGGATTTTACTGGCCTACAGCACTCCAGGATGCAACTGAGCTTGTGAAGAAATGTGAAGCATGTCAGTTCCATGCAAAGCAAATTCACACACTAGCTCAGCCTCTACAAATGATACCTCCTACATGGCCATTCGTTGTGTGGGGGTTGGATATCTTGGGACCTTTCCCTAGAGCCGTCGGAGGTTACAAGTTCTTGTGCGTTGCCATTGACAAGTTCACCAAATGGCCGAAAGCAACTTCAATTGTGACAATAAACAAGCAATCATTTATCAACTTCTTACAGTCCATCGTATGCCGATTTGGAGTCCCAAACAAGATCATAACTGATAACGGGACCCAATTCACAAGCTCTGCATTCCAAGGATATTGCAAAGACCTCGACATTCAGGTCAGCTACGCTCCAGTAGCTCACCCGGCAAGCAATGGCCAAGCTGAGAGAGCAAATGCAGAAATCCTAAAAGGACTCAAGACGCGCACATATGAGCGTCTGAAAAAACATGGATCCAACTGGATCGAAGTGCTTCCGCCCACACTGTGGGCCAACAGGACAACACCAAATTAAACAACTGGAGAGACACCCTTCTTCCTGGTGTACGGAGCTGAAGCAGTCTTTCCTCCAGAAATTACCTTGGGGTCGCTCCGGATCTGGACCTTCGATGATGCCATGCAGGACCAGCTCCGGCGTGAAGACCTTGACCTCCTTGAAGAGGGAAGGTGCCGAGTAGCTGTTCGGAATGCCCGATACCGCCAAGCTCTTCGGCTCTATCACCAATGGCATATTCACAGCCGACAACTCGAGGAAGGCGATCTGGTGCTACAGAGAATACAAACTCGAGAAGGGTTAAACAAAATATCCCCCAGCTGGGAAGAACCCTTCCGAGTGATCAAAGTATCCCATCCCGGATGCGTTCGCTTGGCAACCGAGGATGGGACACCACTCCCTAATCCTTGGAACATTGAGCACCTCTGTAAGTTCTATGCTTAATATCACGGAGGTGAGTCTGTAGTTATGTGTGATGTATGTTATAGAGTCATTGTACAGAGTCGGGTAGCTCCTTCGGGAGAACAGCCGGACCTTCCCCGGAAGGTCTGCAAAGTTCAGGCAACACTTGTCACAGTCTCAGAACTAAAAGTGTAGCTAGCTACCTTGGGTCAAACGAGAAATGAAACACACTTAGCCTAGTTCCGTACCCTAAGAGTGTACTTGTTTCCCTTGTACCCCGAACCTATAATGAAAGACATCATTGTGTGAAAACAGACTCCACGTGCATTTATTTTGTACAAGCTCAATATTTTTTATTTTTCTCTTTCTTGTCTATAACAAAGTTGTGCAATTCTTAAGAAACTTTAGTTTGTCCAATTCATATATAATTCAAGTTGCATTATCAATTCCTCCAGTTCTAAACATTGTTAATGGTCGACTCGTCTGAATGTCGCTAAGCCAATCTAGGTCCGGAGTGTGCTATCGACTTAGCCTGGTCCTGCACCCTAAGTACGCCACTCTACCTACACCCCGACAGGCCGAACTAAGGCGAGTCCAGAAACGATCGGACCTGGAGAAAACAAGCCAGTGCACTTGATTGTATTTAGAATTGCATTCGACCTAAAAATTTCTTTCGGGAATAGTAAGCCGTAAACGAGTTATAAATAGGAAATGGATTTTACTGATTTTATTGACTTCAGTGTGCAGGAAAAATAAAGATCTCATGATGATGGTGGATGAAGCCAGAGC
Source organism: Tuctoria greenei (assembly GCA_036927565.1). Taxonomy (NCBI): domain Eukaryota; kingdom Viridiplantae; phylum Streptophyta; class Magnoliopsida; order Poales; family Poaceae; genus Tuctoria; species Tuctoria greenei. The sequence continues at coordinate 181,298,595 of JAYESD010000005.1, forward strand.
TACCAAAGCTCTAGAAACCCCTAAGGTGGTCTACTGTCGATGTTTCAAACATTGATAATAGACATCGCCGAAGCTACAAATTTCTAGTAAATCCAGGGGGCCAGCCGTCAATGTGAAGAAAAGATGGTGGGAAGACTTCCCAGTGGGGCCTGCTGTCGACACACCGCGTGTTGACAGTGGTTGCTTGTAACACCCCTATTTTCATGCATCATGCCCTACATACACTCATATACATGTTTAACATTAACCCACAACAAGAGGAACGAGTTTAAAATTGATTCGGAGCATTTAAAATTGATTTGGAACAAAACCGCACTTAAAATGCAGGAAAGTGCAGACTAGTCCGATTTTCCTGAGGACTAGTCTGATTTCTCTTTGACTAAAAACGGACTTGTCTGTTTTTGCTGCGGACTAGTCTGATTTTGGCTCTGGAAACTTTTGGACTTGTCCGATTTTGTGCGGACTAGTCCGATATTCCAAGAATCCTTGAAAAAATTGCTAAGTCCTTGGACTTTTCTGGACTAGTCCGGTGTTCTAGCGGACTTGTTCGTTTTCCTCTCTGTTTAAAGTCGAACGTGTCCGATTTTTGGTCAGACTTGTCCGATTTTCTCTCTGGACGACTTTGGACTAGTCCGGTCCTTTCCGGACTTGTCCGATATTTCGCGACTCTGAGTTGATCTTTTGTTTTATGACTTGTTCTTGGGTTTCACGTTATGTGGGCCTAGGGAAGTCGTGCCTAACTCTTTTAGAACCCATGTGGGACTCTAAACCGGCCTCTACTCATCCCAAAACTCGAAATCCATCTAACCCTATCCTCCACCTCTATATAAACAACCCCACCCCTTGGATTGACATCTATTTGCCACTTTTCTACCCACCCAAACCCTAGTTTGTGGGGAACCACCATCAAGGAGCGAGGAGAAGATCCCAAGCAAGAAGAAGAAGAGGAGGAAACGAAGGAGGATCAATATCTCCACCAAGTTTCGTTCTTCACCACCAATTCATCCCCAAGTTCATCACCAGCCCTGGATAATCAAGATCCAAGGGTTACCTCCAAGTTTCTTGATTCATTGGAGTTCTAAACACCTGGTATACCTTCTATTCTATTTTTCTTACGTGAATTCAACCCCTAATCTCCGAATTTAAGTGCGGACTTGTCTGGTCCCTAGCGGACTAGTTCAGTCTTCCTGGTTAAATTACATCAAATTGATTCTAAAATTTGATCTAATCGAATCCAAACCTGCATAAACTTGTTAAAAGCTATTAGAACTAGTTAGTTGTCATTAAAAGCAATCAATTAACAAGTTCTAACTTGCATTTGCATCAATCATGCATGTCATGTCATATTGAGTAATATTTGTGCACTCTTTGATTGTGTTTCTTGTCTTGTATGTTTATTGTGTGGATTAGACGGATTTGCGCTAGAAAGTGCCGCGGAGGATCTACAGCACCAAGAGTTTGAAGGCTTTGATCTTAATCAACAGCAAGAGCAAGGCAAGTGTCCTTGAAGCATATTGATCCTTTTTTTTAAATAAAATATTTTGTTTGTAAATTGCATGCTTGTGTCAATTTGATGGGAATCCTGTGATAGGAAGTTTACTAGAATTGTTTAACCACCCTTGTCACCTGGAATATATGGTAGAGAGTCGGGAAGGGCTTTTTACCTTTTTGCTTCGCTTAATCAACTGGGATGGGAAACAACTATACCACTCAACTTAATTATGCATGGATGAGATTATGGTTAACATGAACTTGTTAAATATGATATGGTAATGGGCGATCTAAGCAAGCCTGGTATGTGGATGGGTTGGATGTCATGGTGGTTTGCTTGCTTTAGATCTAAGGACTGGTTCATGCGAGAATAAGCCAGGACTACAGTGCCACCACGAGGCCAAGTATGGGTGCGGCGTAGCTGATTAATTAGGGCTTTGCTAGTGCTGTTTGGACCATTGTGGATGCTCGGGGAAGGGGTAGTCGGATTGGGTTTGTTGATGATTGGTGGGACTACCCTGGGATCCGAATGGCTCAAGAGGGGGCCCTTGGTTGAAGATGTGCTCTGCGGGAGACATCGCAACCGGTGAAACCTCAGTGGGGTCTAAATAGGCTAGTAATCCCTTTGTAAAGGCTATTTTGTGATCTCTTGGCCACACACCTACGGAAGTGTGAGACGCCATAATGGAGGTTCCTTAGTCACTGAAAGGTGATGAAATCACGAACACATGGGTAAAGAGGTACAAACTCTACAGAGTTAAAATAAAACTATCATGATAGCCATGCTCCCGGTTATGAGCACCTGGACAACTTCCATGATTAGAGGGAACTCGGTATTGGGATGGTATTTGGGATGGTTATGGTTTGGTAATGGTTATGGCTGGTTATGGATTTATTTCTGGTATTGAATATGATTATTGGCAAATGGTGAAATCTAGAATTATTGATGAAGATGGTGAATTGTGGACTGGTATTATGGTATTACTTATGATTATGATGGGTTTATTTCACATACATGTAATATATTGCTTTTCAAATGGTTTTAATGTACTTTTCAGCACTTAACCATTGTTATTGTCGACATTTGAATAAGCCACATTGCATACTTTCCACACTTGCTGAGTACGACATGTACTGACTCTTGCAATCCCCCCAACAGTTGCAGGTCAGGATTGGGAGTTTAATGGTGATAATGCAGAGTTCTAGGCCGTGTCTACCGTCAGCTTTGCCTGTGGTGTTGATTGGAACTGCGCTATCCCTTATGCTTAGTTTGCTTAGTTGCTTAATTAGTTTATTTCCGTTGCATTAGTTGAACTTGTCATAAATATTCATTAGAGCTTGTATTCAAGGATAATCTGGTTTGTGTAATAAAATTTGGTTAATAAATCTTGTTCTGTGGTAATTTTCTGTATACTCTTTTGTGATTGCACTCGTGTATGTGTGATGAATATCCTGGGCACACATATGCGTTAGCTTGGTTCATTTTTCGGAACTGGGCATCACAGATTGGTATCAGAGCCATAGGTTGACCGTAGGACGCAGCCTAGATAGAATGGACACTCTAGAGCACATAGGAGCACTCAGGAATCAATGTGTTTTTGCTTGGTGTGTTGTTGCTATATATATTGTTTGCTTGTGTGCTTAATAGAGGATTTTGGGGTGCTTTAGCATTGCCATGTCCACCTAGGCTAGTGTAGCTAGCTGTTTAGTTTCATATCCCTTGATGCATATAGTTGGGGACATTCTCTAATTCTTACCTATTGCTTTTCTTCAGATGGTGAGGACTCGCAACCAGAGGGATGGCAATGATGAGGAGGAGAACCATGGAGTACCTCAGAACAACAATGGGCAAGGACCTGCTCATGGAGCTATCAACATTGAGTAGCTATTGGCTATGCAAAACCAGCTCATGCAGACCATGATACAAACAATGGGACAACTGCAGGCTGGCAATATCAACAATCAGCCCCACATGCCTCCACCTCCACCCCCGCCTCCTCATAACCGATTGAGAGAGTTTATGAGGACTAGGCCGCCGACCATTGCTCAAGCTGCTGGCCTTATGGATGCGGATGATTGGCTCAAGTCCGTGGAGAAGAAGCTAGCTATTGTCCAATGCAGTGACCGGGAGAAGGTCTTGTTTGCTTCTCATCAACTAGTTGGAGCAGCTGCAGATTGGTGGGATGCTTATTGCAATGCTCATGAGAACAGAGAGAGAATTACTTGGACCGAATTCAAGGAGAATTTTCGTTCTCATTATGTGCCCGAGGGTGTTATGATCTTGAAGAGGCAAGAATTTGAGAATTTAAGGCAAGGAAGATCAAGTGTGAGTGAATATCTCAATAAGTTCACTCAACTCTCAAGGTATGCGCCTGAGGATGTTAGTCGGGACAGCCGGAAGCAATACTTGTTCATGAGGGGCTTGAACAATGAGATCCAAGTGCAACTACTCAGCTGCGATTACGCCAATTTTCAGAAGCTTGTGGACAAAGCAATTGTGGTTGAGAACAAGATCCATGAGATGGAGCAAGAAATCAAGAGGAAGGCACCATATCAAGGACAACAACAAGGAAGTAATGTGCGCCCTCGCTTTGCGCTGCCCAATGCGCCTTACTTCAGCCCTTCTATTCCTGCTCAGCGCCCTGGTTATGCACTACGCCCAACTCAGTTTGTGCAGCAACGCCCTATCATGCAAGCACCTAGGCCTCCAATGCCTTATGCGCCTCGTGCTAATTTTCCCGCTGCAAGTGCTCAAAACCAAGCTCGTCCCAATAATTCTGGTGGAGTTAAGAAGTGTTATACTTGTGGAGAAGCTGGACACTTTGCGCATCAATGTCCTAAGTCAGGCCTTGGTCAAGGAAGCAATGCTCCGAGGAAAAACCCAAGACCCAATGGAGGACAACCACAAGGGAACCGTGGACAGCAGAATTTTGCTCGTGGCAATGTGAACCATGTCTCTACGGAGGATGCTCAACAAGCGGATGACATGGTCATCGGTATGTTTCTCGCCAACTCCAACCCCACGACTATGTTATTTGATTCTGGAGCATCGCATTCATTTATTGCATCGAAGTATGTTGCCAAGTACAGTTTGCCTATCTCTCATATGAAGGTTACTCTATTGGTTAAGTCTACTGGAGGAGAGATGAGGACAAATATAGTATGTCCAAAAGTAAGCCTTAGAATAAGGGGGTAGACTTCTCCGCCAACCTCATTGTTTTGGATTCTCAAGGGTTGGATATTATACTTGGTATGGACTGGTTGAGGAAGCACAATGGAGTTATTGAGTGTGCCATGAAGACGGTGAAGTTGACCAACGAAGAAGGGATCACCGTAGAATTTGAAGCATCTCAAATCGCACCGAAGCAATTGGAGTTGAATCATATGGACGGTGCCGCAATTGAGGAGATTTCGGTGGTGTGTGAATTTTTGGATGTTTTTCCGGACGAGTTGCCAGGTATGTCACCCGATTGAGACATTAAGTTTGATATTGATTTAATACCTGGAACTACACCTATAGCTAAGAGGCCATATAGGATGCCTCCTATGGAATTAGCAGAGCTCAAGAAGCAAATTCAAGAGCAATTAAAGAAGGGTTTTATTTGCCCTAGCTCTTCGCCTTGGGGAGCGCCCGTTCTATTTGTGGACAAGAAGGATGGATCCCAAAGGATGTGTGTGGATTACCGAGCTCTCAACGAGGTAACAATCAAGAGCAAGTACACCTTGCCGCGCATAGAAGACTTGTTTGATCAGATGAAGGGTGCTTGTGTCTTCTCTAAGATTGATTTGAGGTCGGGATACATTCAAATGAAGATTAGATCATCGGACATACCCAAGACAGCTTTTAGAACACGGTATGGATCTTATGAGTACACCGTGATGTCATTTGGATTGACAAATACGCCTGCCTACTTTATGTACCTCATGAATAAGGTCTTCATGGAGTACTTGGATAAGTTTGTTGTGGTGTTTATTGATGACATTATGATCTACTCGAAGGATGAGAAAGAACATGAGGAACACTTGAGGCTTACATTGCAGAAATTGAGGGAGCATCAATTGTATGCCAAGTTCAACAAGTGTCAGTTTTGGTTGATAGAGGTGTCGTTTTTGGGTCACATCATCTCAGGAGAAGGAGTGTCAGTTGACCCAAGAAAAGTGAGAGACGTGTTGAAGTGGGAACCGCCGCAAAACGTCAAGGAAATAAGAAGTTTTCTTGGGATGGCCGGATATTACCGTCAGTTTATCAAGGACTTCTCCAAGATAGCCAAGCCTATGATGGAGTTGCTAATGAAGGGAAAGGCTTTCCAATGGACTCAAGCTTGTCAAAATAGCTTTGAGGAGTTGAAGAAGAGGTTGACAACAGCCCCAGTTTTGGTATTGCCGGATGTGAGCAAGAGTTTTGCTATTTATCGCGACGCATCGAGACAAGGGCTTGGATGTGTTTTGATGCAAGAAGGTCAAGTGGTCGCCTACGCATCAAGATAACTAAAGAAACATGAGCAGAATTACCCCACGCACGATTTGGAACTCGCGGCTGTGGTACACGCATTGAAGATTTGGAGACACTATATCCTTGGACATAGGTGTGAAATTTATACGGATCATAAGAGTTTGAAGTATATTTTCACACAAACGGATCTGAACTTGAGGCAACGACAATGGTTGGAGCTCATCAGAGATTATGATTTGGGGATCAACTATCATCCGGGAAAGGCCAATGTAGTGGCCGATGCTTTGAGTAGAAAGGGAGTAAGTCACCAACTCACAGTTCGAGAGTTACCATTCGAGTTATGTAAGGAGTTTGAAAGGTTGAACCTCGGATTTGTAAATGAGACGGGGATGATGGAGTTAAACCCAACCTTGGAGCAAGAAATTCGAGAAGCACAAACCACGGATGAGGAGATCAAGGAAATCAAGGACAGGAACAAAGTAGGGAGAGAATTCAGATTTGATGAGGATGAACATGGTACCCTATGGCTTGGTAAGAGGATTGTTGTGCCTAATGTGAAGCACATACGGGAGACAATATTAAAAGAGGCACATGACTCACCTTACTCAATTCACCCTGGTTGTACAAAGATGTACAAAGACTTGAAGGCTTGCTATTGGTGGGATAGCATGAAGAAGGACATAGCCGAATATGCGGCATTGTGTGATGTGTGTCAATGAGTCAAGGCGGAACATCAAAGGCCAGCGGGATTATTGCAGCCATTGAAGATCCTAGAATGTAAGTGGGAAGAAATTGGTATGGACTTCATAGTTGGGTTACCACGTACTCAGTCCGGGTATGACTCAATTTGGGTAATTGTGGATCGCTTAACCAAGTCGGCTCATTTTGTCCCTGTGAAGACCAAATATACAGCTGCACGATTGTCCGAAACATACATGGAGCATATTGTGTGTCGACACGGAGTCCCGAAGAAGATCGTGTCGGATAGAGGTTCTCAATTTACCTCCAGATTTTGGAAAAAATTGCATGAAGCTTTGGGAACGAGGTTGAATTTTAGTTGAGCGTATCATCCTCAAACGGATGGGCAAACCGAGAGGACCAATCAGATTTTGGAGGACATGTTAAGAGCTTGTGCTTTAAAGCGTGGGAAAAGTTGGGACAAAAGCTTGCCATACGCGGAATTTTCATTCAATAATAGTTACCAAGCAAGTTTGAAAATGTCACCGTATGAAGCGCTTTATGGGAGGAAGTGTAGGACACCTTTATTCCGGAACGAGGCAGGAGAAACTCAAGTATTTGGTCCGGATGTGTTGCAAGAAGCCGAAAAGCAAGTCCGAATAATTCATGAAAACTTGAGGGCTGCCCAATCAAGGCAAAAAGGCTATGCGGACAATAGGAGAAGGAAATTAGTCTTTGGAATAGGAGATTTTGTTTACCTCAAGGTGTCGCCAATGAGGGGTCATAAGAGGTTTAACATAAGAGGAAAGCTAGCACCTCGCTATATTGGACCGTTCAAGATTTTGGACAAAAGAGGAGAAGTGGCGTATAAGTTGGAGATGCCAGCTCATCTTTCGGACGTACATGATGTATTTCATGTTTCCCAGCTCAAGAAGTGTTTGAGAGTACCGGAAGAACAAGTGCCAATGGAAGGATTGGAACTAGAGGAAGATTTGACTTATGCCGAGCAACCGGTCAAAATCTTGGAAACTAAGGAGAGGGTCACAAGGAACAAGGTCATTAGATGGTGTAAAGTTCAATGGAAGCACCACACCGAAAAAGAAGCAACGTGGGAATTGGAAGATGATCTCAAGAAGGAATTTCCCTATCTCTTCTCTTCCGCGTCGAATCTCGAGGGCGAGATTCATTTTAAGGGGGGTAGGTTTCTAACACCCTAATTTTCATGCATCATGCCCTACATACACTCATATACATGTTTAACATTAACCCACAACAAGAGGAATGAGTTTAAAATTTATTCGGATCATTTAAAATTGATTTGGAACAAAACCGCACTTAAAATGCAGGAAAGTGCGGACTAGTCCGATTTTGCTGAGGACTAGTCCAATTTCTCTCTGACTAAAAACGGACTTGTCCATTTTTTGCTGCGGACTAGTCCGATTTTGGCTCTGGAAACTTTCAGACTTGTCCGATTTTGTGCGGACTAGTCCGATATTCCAAGAATCCTTGAAAAATTGCTAAGTCCATGGACTTTTCAGGACTAGTCCGGTGTTCCAACGAACTTGTCCATTTTCCTCTCTGTTTAAAGTCGGACTTGTCCGATTTTTGGCCAGACTTGTCCGATTTTCTCTCTGAACAACTTCGGACTAGTTCGGTCCTTTCTGGACTTGCCCGATATTTCGCGACTCTGAGTTGATCTTTTGTTTTACGACTTGTTCTTGGGTTTCATGTTATGTGGGCCTAGGGATGTCGTGCCTAACTCTTTTAGAGCCCATGTGGGACTCTAAACCGGCCTCTACTCATCCCAAAACTCGAAATCTATCTAACCCTAGCCTCCACCTCTATATAAACAACCCCACCCCTTGGATTGACATCTATTTGCCACTTTTCCACCCACCCAAACCCTAGTTCGTGGGGAGCCACCATCAAGGAGGGAGGAGAAGATCCCAAGCAAGAAGAAGAAGAGGAGTAAACGAAGGAGGATCAAGATCTCCACCAAGTTTTGTTCTTCACCACCAATTCATCCCCAAGTTCATCACCAACCCTGGATAATCAAGATCCAAGTGTTACCTCCAAGTTTCTTGATTCATTGGAGTTCTAAACACCTGGTATACCTTCTATTCTCTTTTCCTTACGTGAATTCAACCCCTAATCTCCGAATTTACGTCGATCTAGAAAACCCTAATCTGCTGATCTCGCAAAGTGCGGACTTGTCCAGTCCCTAGCGGACTAGTCCGGTCTTCTTGGTTAAATTACATCAAATTGATTCTAAAATTTGATCTAATCGAATCCAAACATGTATAAACTTGTTAAAAGCTATTAGAACTAGTTAGTTATCATTAAAAGCAATCAATTAACAAGTTCTACCTTGCATTTGCATCAATCATGCATGTCATGTCATATTGAGTAATATTTGTGCACTCTTTGATTTTGTTTCTTGTCTTGTATGTTTATTATGTGGATTAGACGGATTTGCGCTAGAAAGTGCCGCGAAGGATCTACATCACCAAGAGTTTGAAGGCTTTGATCTTAATCAACAGCAAGAGCAAGGCAAGTGTCCTTGAAGCATATTGATCCATTTTTTTAATAAAATGTTTTGTTTGTAAATTGCATGCTTGTGTCAATTTGATGGGAATCCTGTGATAGGAAGTTTACTAGAATTGTTTAACCACCCTTGTCACCTGGAATATATGGTAGAGAGTCGGGAAGGGCTTTTTAACTTTTTGCTTCACTTAATCAACTGGGATGGGAAACAACTATACCACTCAACTTAATTATGCATGGATGAGATTATGGTTAACATGAACTGGTTAAATATGATATGGTAATGGGCGATCTAAGCAAGCCTGGTATGTGGATGGGTTGGATGTCATGGTGGTTTGCTTGCTTTAGATCTAAGGACCGGTTCATGCAAGAATAAGACAGGACTACAGTGCTACCACGAGGCCAAGTATGGGTGCGGCGTAGCTGATTAATTAGAGCTTTGCCAGTGCTGTTTGGACCATTGTGGATGCTCGGGGAAGGGGTAGTCGGATTGGGTTTGTTGATGATTGGTGGGACTACCGTGGGATCCGAATGGCTCAAGAGGGGGCCCTTGGTCGAAGATGTGCTCTGCGGGAGACATCGCCACCAGTGAAACCTCAGTGGGGTCTAAATAGGCTAGTAATCCCTTTGTAAAGGCTATTTTGTGATCTCTTGGCCACACACCTACGGAAGTGTGAGACGGCATAATGGAGGTTCCTTAGTCACTGAAAGGTGATGAAATCACGAACACGTGGGTAAAGAGGTACAAACTCTGCAGAGTTAAAATAAAACTATCATGATAGCCGTGCTCCCGGTTATGAGCACCTGGACAACTTCCATGATTAGAGGGAACTCGGTATTGGGATGGTATTTGGGATGGTTATGGTTTGGTAATGGTTATGGCTGGTTATGGATTTATTTCTGGTATTGAATATGGTTATTGGCAAATGGTGAAATCTGGAATTATTGATGAAGATGGTGAATTGTGGACTGGTATTATGGTATTACTTATGATTATGATGGGTTTATTTCACATACATGTAATATATTGCTTTTCAAATGGTTTTAATGTACTTTTCAGCACTTAACCATTATTATTGTCGACATTTGAATAGGCCACATGTCATACTTTCCACACTTGCTGAGTACGACATGTACTCACTCTTGCAATCCCCCCAACAGTTGCAGGTCAGGATTGGGAGTTTAATGGTGATAATGCGGAGTTCTAGGCCGTGTCTACCGTCAGCTTTGCCTGTGGTGTTGATTGGAGCTGCGTTATCCCTTATGCTTAGTTTGCTTAGTTGCTTAATTAGTTTATTTCCGCTTCATTAGTTGAACTTGTCATAAATATTCATTAGAGCTTGTATTCAAGGATAATCTGGTTTGTGTAATAAAATTTGGTTAATAAATCTTGTTCTGTGGTAATTTCCTGTATACTCTTTTGTGATTGCACTCGTGTATGTGTGATGAACATCCTGGGCACACATATGCGTTAGCTTGGTTCATTTTTTCAGAACTGGACGTCACATTGCTGCCAGAGCTACCAAGCTCCGACATCCCCAGAGGACCAACCGTCAATGCCCTACGTATTGACAAGGGTCACTGCCGGAGCTACTAAGCTTTGACAACCTCAGGGGGCCCCTACTATAGGTGACTTTGGACCTACAAACTACAAGTTCGAAGTGCGCAAGTCTTCAACAAAGTGCTACATCCTCTTGGCACATGTCCACAATCAAATTTTGTACATCTACCAGGGGGCCAAGTGGGACAAAGGTGTTGAAGACAAAAAATGAAATTCATAAAAAAACATGGATTTCATTCATCTGGAGAAAATATATTACAAAATTGGAGAAAAATAAGAGACAATACAAGCGGGAGCTACAAAGAGAGAATCCTAGACCCTATGGAAGAACGAGGCGACCTTCTGGGCAACCTCTGACACGCTGGCTTTGGCGGCTTCTCCCTCTCCATCGATGAGGCCTTCAAGCACTAGGTCCAGTGGGAAGTGAGGGTCCCGGCTTGTGTAGCACGTCAGCATGAACCCAGCGACGTTCTTCGCCAGGGATTGTCCTTCAGTTTCCAGCTGGTCCGCGATGACATCGCCCATCTTAGTGAGCTTGTTGCCCTCTGAGTTTAACGCTTGCAACGCCTGGTCCAGCTCCGGCTCCGGGTCATCCGAACGCACAGGACTAAAACCCATCGGCGTTAGTGCGTCGTTGGCTTTGCCCAAGAAGTCCCAAACTTGTTGGGACTCCGCAACCCTCGAGCCTCGCATCTCTTCCAGGGATCTTCTAGTCGCCGCAAGCTCTGAATTCTCCCACGCAAGGCGCTCGACCTCTTTGGCGTGCTGCTGAATCTTTTCACCAACCTGCCTTTTGAGCTTACTAAGCTCCTCCTTCCGGAGGTGGATCTTGTTATGGCGGTCGACCAGGTCCTTCTCCCGGCCCCGCACCTTCTTCTCCCTGGCAGCAATTTCATCCTCCCTCTTGTGGAGGTCCTGTCCTCGCTGCCAGGCCTTCTTCTTCTCCTTCTCGCAGTGCTCCTCCAGCTTCTTGGTGCGCTCCGCGAGACTCTTGTCACCCAGAGTTAGCCTCTGAGTGAGCTCCTCCTCCCTCTTCATGAGGTCATCCCACAGCTGCAGGAGTTTTTGCTCTTCATCTTCGAGCTTTTTCTCCCGCTCCTCAAGAGCCTCCCGAAGCTTGACGAGACTGTCGTTGATGGCATCGAGCTTCTATGCGATCATTTGCTGCGTCATTAGCAGCTACAACCTGTTCATAAATGGCCCGAGACTGGTTGTCAAGGGATCGCGTCATGCTTTCCCTCTCATCCAGCAGCTGACCCCAGTACTCCATTCGGGCCTTCTCCTTCTTCACCAACTCCCTGTCGTCAGCCAGCCGGATTTGTGCCAGCTTGGTCTCGAATTGGAGCCTGTTGCGCCACCTCCTAAGGGTTTGGTGCTCCTCCTTGAGGGACTTGCTGTCGTGGTAGAAGGTCAGCTGCACTTGACAAAGGCTGGAGCAGGCGTTGTCAATACACAACGACAGAGGGATCGGCTCTAGACCTGTCGGGGTCCTCTCCGCTGGCTCCAACGGGTTCTCTACAACAAAAATCGGGTCTCACTCTACAAGAGTGGTCCCATGAGCTTCCACGGCACTAGGGCCGCCCTCCGGGATAGCCTCGGCCGCCGCTGAGGAAGGTCCTACAACAAAAGTTTCAACCTCCGGAGTTGGCTCCGAAGGTCCCGTCGTCGGGTCATCAACAACTGGTCCCTCAGGCGGGGGGCCAGCAGCTTCATCTTGGCACCCTGGCTCAGGCGCGGGCACCTACGGGACCACCACCTCTAGGGCAGGCGTTGAAGGTTCGACCAAAGCTAAAGCCACTTCCAGCTCCGACGCTGGCGCCTCCTCCACCGCCGGCTCAGGCACTGGCACTTCGACCGTCATGGGCTCGGGCGATGGCACTTCTGCAGCAACCGTCTCAGGCGCCAAAACTTCTTTGACGACCGGCACAGGCGCCGAAACTTCATCAACCACCGGCTCTACCGCCGGGGTTTCATCAACCACCGGCTCCGCTGCCGGGGCTTCAACAACCGACTCTAGGGCCGGGACTGCTGCTACCTCCAGCCTTGAGGCCGGAGCGTCCATCATCTCAGCATCCAAACCCGGAGCTTCAACCTCCAAGGCTGGTGCCACTGGTACATCTTCGTTCCTGTGGTCCGGCGCTACCACAGGAGCTTAAGGGGATGTGTCAAGGTCCAGGACCATGATAGTCGGTGCCGGGGCTGCCGCGACCTCAGCCACGACCTGGGGCGGCGCTAGGATTGGAGCCGGAGCCTCCACCTGCACAGCCTCAGCTGCTACTGCAGGAACCGAAGCTTCAGCCCCTTTCTTGGGAACTTTGTGGATGAAGGATGGAGAAACTCAAAACATAGTTACAACAAAAAACAATCAACTGAGGTAAAAAATCAAATTTACCTTGGAAGGCTTCCGCTCGAGCTAGCGCGAAACCTTTTCACCGGACGCTCAGGACTGGACCCTGTCGCCACTGGCGTGGTAGCTCCAGAAGCTTCCCCAGAGCTTGCACCCGCCATCAGCGACGTCTTGGTTGAGGCCCCCCCCCTCGACCGGGAAGGACCTCCGGACCCAGAGCCTTCAGCTGGCCCTGGTACCGGAGCCACATGGCCGGAGCTAGCGTCCCTAGGAGATGTCGATGCTAGATTGGTCGCCGCCGTCGAAGACCTCCTCCGCCGGGGAGAAGGAGCCATCGTTGAAGGACCAGGTCTGATGGACCTCCTGTCAGCATGCTTGAATTTCCTCTTGCGGCTCGAGGGCTCGGCCAACTCCTTGCCCTTGCCTACGACTTTGGTTCTTGGCTTCGGGGCGGGAACAGAGCCATCCTCCAAAGCTCCAGCAATCGCCACCCCAGAGGTTGATCGTCTCTCCACCAGGCCAAAGTCGTCCAACAGCGGCATCTTCCTCCAGAGCTCTCTGCACTCCTGTGGTACCATATTTAGAGGCAGGAAGGTCGCCGGTGGAGACACGTCAGCAGGGCTGATGTTCCCAGGCTAGAACTTCTTGAGATGGGTCTTCAAGGCTTCACCGGTCAAGTTGGTGTCCAAGCCGACCTCAATGCGGTTGGTGTCCATCTCACTGTTGAAGGCCCAGGCAGGCCGGCTCCTAGCCCTCAGCGGGGCCCACCTGCTCGTCAAGAAGTTGCCAAAGACCATCTGCGGGGTCACCCCACCTTCGACCCATTCCTGGATTCTGTCCGGGATGGGCCTGTACTCACTCGACAGCTCCGGCACATCACTCCAAGTGTCGATGTCGACACGAGGGAGGCCTTCAGGCAGCTCCAGCCTCTCGTGTCCTTCGACAACGATGACCACCCAATCTTTGTTCTAGTCGTCCCACTTGCCGAAAGGAAAAGAGCTCAAGTACTTGAGGGGGAGTTTTTCCGCTTCACAAAGTAGTAGAAGCCGATGAACTCATCACTCTTCCCGGTGGGGTGGACAGTGAAGAAAGTCCGGAACAACTCCACACAAGGGCGCACTCCCACCCACATATCGCAAAAGTGGACGAAAGTCGCCACCAGCAAGATTGAGTGGGGGCCAAGATGGTGGAGCTGCAGACCATAGAAATCTAGCAGCATCAGAAAGAAAGTGGAGAAAGGCGGGATCAAACCCGCCATGGCGTACCCAAGAAAGTACACCATATATCCGGCTCGCTCCTTCTCGAAGGGAAGCTTGCCGCAGCGAATGTCGTTGTCGAAGGAGTCACTAGACCATCCCATGTAGGTCCGGACCCTAGGCAACTCCTTCTTGCTCCCAATGCGGCTCTTGGGGAGTCCCAACTTCATCGAAACATAGCGTGGCGAGAGAGGAAAAGCAAGCAAAAGTTTGGAGGATTTGAGCGCAAGTTCAAATGAAGGCGTAAAGAATCCCCAAACGGTACGCGCTTTCCTTCTTAAGTATGCCCCCGCAACGCTTGGATGGAAACCGCAGAGGAGCCGACGACACAGTTCAAAAACTTCACCCTGCAAATGACAAGGGGGCCCAGGGCCACCCCTGACGATCACGTCGAGGTCCTTACCCCAGGCGAACGATTGTCATCATGAAAGGCGGGAAGCCCAAGGGTGGTGGCCTGACAGGGCGCGCGGAACCGATACGGTTTTTGTATCGGGAACCGGCAACCTTCAATTGCGTGAGATCCACACGCTCAGATCCCACCTGCCGCATCCTGGATATGCCACGCGACGATGGTTTAACTGCAAACTACTGCCAATAGCACATCAGAAGACCCTTGAAGACACGGCTCAAAAACCGAAATATGGACCCACCTCCTGCAGAACGACTTCATCCAAAAGGTCTCTCCCAGAGGTGGTCCTAGGGGGCCACTGTCGGTACCCTATGTACCGTATACCCCTTGGGACTGCAAAAAGACCAAAGGAACTTCACCTGTCTGAGTTGAAGATCTCCGAAGGCCCCATGTGTCATACGGGACCAGACCTTCCTCCCTTCTATGGTTAGTCCTGGTGCTTCCATGTGTATACTGCAACCGGAGCTACGTCCCACACATGGGAAAGCTCCAGGCTAAACACCTGCGCAGCACCCCCGGACCTAACCCCCGACAGAGGAAAGCTCCAGTACCGACACGTGTACAACTTCACCGGACCTAAGCGACCCAGACGGTAAGCTCCGGAGCTGCCACATGTCCAACCATCGAACCTTCGACTTCAACAAGCAGACTGGTGGACCCCAAACAGCTCGGACCATCAAGGGACAATCAAAGACTTCAAGACCCGATTAAGTGTCATTGATACCATATTAATGACACACAATCGGAGGGCCCTTAATACCAGTAACAGCATTGTCAAGGCCCATTACCACACTATTAGGGGTAATTAACCTCATTAATTATGTATTAAGCATCAGTAACCACCAGGGCCACATGTCGGGCAAGGCTAGCGATGTAACGACCAGTCCTTGTACTATAAAAGGACTGGTCGAGCGATACACAGGACTCCCTCGCTCTCTCGCTCGCTCTCTCTCTCTCTCGACTCTTGGACACTCTCATACTCAGCTCTCACACACACTCACAAGTGCTCAAACGCTCAATACAACAACCACACACCCCGTGGAGCAGGGTATTACGCTTAGGCAGTCCGAACCACGTAAATCCTTGTTTCAACTTGCCATCATGTCTGAATCTCTGCGCGCCCATTACCAAACTACAAACTCCGCGGGCTACCAACAGTAGTACCGGGACAATTGTTGGAACCAAACTCCGACAAGGCTGGGCACATATGCAAACACAACAAAACGAAACTGTGAAAAAAGAACAAATTAAAAACATGACAGTGAAGAAGTATCTTCTAACCTTTTCTTTGTTCGAAATCAACTCATGAATGCCCAACGCACAATGGAAATTTTTGGTAGCCTAGCGGCGTTGTTGGAAAATCTCCAGGGTTAGGTTTTCTTTAGTGCCCGAGGGGTACCTTTATATAGGCGTCGGTTTTCACAATTGGTTTTTAACGAAACAAACGCCTATGATAAAAATTAATAAAGTTCAGGTGGTTTTTTCCAGGCGGTTTTTAACTGTTTCACAAGCGGTTGGTACTTACCGACCGCCTGAGATAATTGCCCGAGCCTATTCTTCAGTTTTCTTTTCCCTTGCTTCTTTTTTATTTGGATTCCAATATAAATACTCAAACATGTATAGATTCTGCAAATTGAGTCCAAATTTGATGATTTTTTCTTCTATATTTTTCAAAAATTAACATCTACCACCACCTGAACCAAATATTTTAAAACTTGTATAGCTAACATTGTAATGTTTTGGTAAATATCAAATTAATTTATACTTACATATTATTCAGATTTGTGTATCTCCTAAAAAAGGATCCTTTACTCAAATTGGTTTGTATGAACATATTTATATTACTTATACATTTATGAATTTTTAAATTTTTTTAAAGCATTCCAACATGTCAAAATTCAAATTATCCATCATTCTAACTAAATGCTCATATACATATAAGTCATTCATCAAATTTTGAACACACATTGATTAAAAAAATTTAAAAAAATCTAAAAAAATTCATAGAGGTTGGTATGGTAACTAAAAATGTCCACTTAAAAATAAATGAAAAAATCATTATATTCATCAAGATAGAAAAATGACAAATAGCAATTGTTATATGTTTTTTATGTTCTGACCAATTTCAAAGGCTTATGAAGTGAAATTTAATAGTAAGCTCTAATAATCAATTATATTACAAGAAAGTGGAATTTGGGCTTTTGAAAGGCCCCACATTTAATCAAGAATATTTATTAAAAAGAAGAAAAGATCTTCTCAGGCGGTTGGTACTGAATAACTGCATGAGAAAAAGCTTATCTCAGGCGGGTATTACTCACTGACCGCCTGAGATAATTTCCCGAGCCTGTTCTTCTGTTTTCTTTTCCCTTGCTTCTTTTTTATTTAGATTCCAATATAAATATTCAAACATATATAGATTATGCAAATTGAGTCCAAATTCGATGATTCTTTCTTCTATATTTTTCAAAAATTAACATCTACCATCACCTGAACCAAATATTTTAAGACTTGTATAGCTGACATTGTAATGTTTTGGTAAATATCAAATTAATTTATACTTACATATTATTAAGATTTGTATATCCCCTAAAAAAGGATCCATTACTGAAATTGGTTTGTATGAACATATTTGTATTATTTATACATTTCTGAAATTTTTTTAAATTTTTTAAAGCATTTTAACGTGTCAAAATTTAAATTATCCATCATTCTAACTAAATGCTCATATATATATGAGGCATTCATCAAATTTTGAACACACATTGATTCAAAAAAATTCAAAAAAATCTGAAAAAAAATCATAGAGGTTGGTATGATGATTTAAAATGTCCAGTGAAAAAATAAATGAAAAATCATTATATTCATCAAGATAGAAAAATGACAAATAGCAATTGTTATATGTTTTTTATGTTTTGACAAATTTCAAAGGCTTTATGAGGTGAAATTTAATGGTAACCTTTAATAATCAATCATATTACAAGAAAGTGGAATTTGGGCTTTTGAAAGGCCCAACATTTAATCAAGAATATTAATTAAGAAGACTTCTCAAGTGGTTGGTACTGAATAACTGCCTGAGAAAATGCTTATCTCAAGCGTGTATTACTCACCGACCGCCTGAGATAATTGCCCGAGCCTGTTCTCCAGTTTTCTTTTCCCTTGTTTCTCTTTATTTAGATTCAAATATAAATACTCTAACATATATAGATTCTGCAAATTGAGTCCAAATTTGATGATTCTTTCTTCAATATTTTTCAAAAAATAACATCTACCACCACCTGAACCAAATATTTTAAAACTTGTATAGTGTGACACCCGGTTCCGAGTATGAACCAAGCGTAACGCATATGTGTGCCCAGGAAGTTCATCACACATATACGATTGCATCACAAACGATATACAGAATTTAACCACGTCTTAACTAATAAATAAGTACTTTATTACAATAATCCAATAGTTCACGAATAATAAAACTCTAAATAATTGCAGCGGAAAATAAACTAAACAGCACGACTCCAATCCACAGGCAATTGACGGCGGTACGCAACCTAGTACTCCACGTGATCCTCAGGGTACTCCCAATTGTCTCCAGTAGCTGTTGGGGGGGATTGCAAGAGTGAGTACATGTCGTACTCAGCAAGTGTGGAAAGTATGACATGTGGCTTATTCAAATGACGACAATAATAATGGCTAAGTGCTGAAAAGTACAGTAAAACATTTGAAAAGCATTATACTATGTCTATGTGAAACAATCCCATCATAACCATCATATTAACATAATATAAACCATATCCAATTATTGCCAACATCACCATTATCCATGTCCAATTACCATAATTCATATCCATAACCCTAAACTATAGACCATCCATAACCATAATCCAATCATAACCATTACCAGACCATAAACATCCCAAATCCCAATTCCAACTCTAATCTT
Organism: Tuctoria greenei; assembly: GCA_036927565.1. NCBI lineage: Eukaryota > Viridiplantae > Streptophyta > Magnoliopsida > Poales > Poaceae > Tuctoria > Tuctoria greenei. The sequence goes on from JAYESD010000005.1 coordinate 181,317,271, forward strand.
GTAGGTCATACAGGCGCTCATAACCGGGAGCACGGCTATCATGATAGTTTTTAACACTCTACAGAGGTTGTACCACTTTACCCACATGTTTGTGATTTCATCACCTTTCGATGACTAAGAAACCTCCATTGTGCCATCTCACACTTCCGTAGGTGTGTGGCCAAGAGATCACAAAATAGCCTTTCAAAAGGGACTACTAGTATGTACGGGCCCACTAAGGTTTCACCGGCAGGCTTGAATCTCTATTCTCCCACCCACGGGCCCCCTCGTGTGCCATGCGGATCCCAGGGCAGTCCTCCTCGACTCCCATTCCCCGCGCCATCCAATGGTCCATACAATACTAGCAGCGCTCCTAATTATTCAGCTACGCCGCACCGATACTTGGCCTTGTGGTGGCACTGTTGACCTGGCATATTCTCGCATGAACCGGTCCTTAGATCTAAGGCAAGCAAACCACCATAACAACCAACCCATCCACATAACCATGCTTGCTTAGATCACCCATCATATTGACCAGTTCACATTGACCAGAATATCATTGATGCATAATTAAATGTGTAGTGTTGTTTGCCATCCCAATTAATTAAGCAAAGCAAAAAGGTAAAAACCCTTCCCGACTTTCTACCATAAATTCCAGGTGACAAGGGTGGTCAAACAAAACTAGTAAACTTCCTACCATAGGATTCCCATCAATTTGACACAAGCATGCAAGTTTGCAAACAAAACATTTATTTTAAAATAGGATCAATATGCTTCAAGGACACTTGCCTTGCTCCGACGGATGGGGTTGCTCAAGCGCTTCAAAGCCTTGGTTTTGGAAATCCTCGTATGCGGCCTCTTGAGCACGATCCTCTACGCGTGATCATACATACAAGAAAACATATTCAATCAACATGATGCACACAAAATAATCAACATGCAATGTCATATATGCATGCACAATTCAATAATTAATTAACTACGGTTGTTTATAAATTAGATGCGAGTAGTTCATACGTGTTCATATGAGTTTACGGGGGTTTTAGGGTGCATTAATGCTGCTGAAAATAAAATCATGGTGCAACTAAAATCAATTTACGCCTATTAGATTCAATATGATCGCTAAAATTTCGCATCGGGAACATGGCCTACCGTAGATGCGATGGCTTCGATGATCGCGGGATGGGGACAATGCGTAGACGAAGTAGATGCGTCCTCCGGCAGCACGATGACGGCGGCGCGATGTCGACGTCGATCTCCGGCGAACGGTGGGGCCCTCCTCTTTTTCTTCCTCTTCTTCCCCTTATTTTCCTCCTTTTTCTTCCCTGGGCGCAGCTCTCTGGACTCCCTGGTATTTTCTCGGCGGCTAGGTTCTTCCTGGAGCGCTTCTGGCGTCGGAGTCGTGGGGCTTCGGTTCCTTTTTATAGGGGCGGCGGAACGGTACCGACTCGGTATGGGGGCAGTCGCGGGATTCGCGGCATTCGAGGCGAGGCGCGTTACGGGATCGGGGGGGGGGGGGGGGGGGCGTCGGGGCCAGCGGGGAGGCCGAGCCGGGCGCGTACGGCGGCGGGGCCCAGCGCGGGACTCGGGGCGGCCGAGGCGGGTCGCGCGCGGAATCGCGCGCGCGCGGGCGCGCGTCGGCGTTGGGGCGAGTGGCCAGCGGGGCTGGCGCGAGGCCGCTCGGTCGGCTGGGCCGCTTGGCCTGGCCACCGGGTTGGCCTTTTTTTTTTCTTTTTTCTTTTTTTTTTCTTTTTTTTTCTTCTTTTTTTATTTAGTATTATTATTATTTTATAATTTATATTTATTTATTTTACCCTTTTTTTATACTTTTTTATTATATAACTTATTATATATATATTATATATATATATATATATTATTCATGTTATATATTTATTATTCATTATTATTATAATGTATATTATTAATATTAATATTTTATTTATTTTCATATATTGTTATATATATTATTTATATATATACTTATATATATATTTTTATTATTATTTTTATACTTATTCCTTATTACAAGTTTTAGGCTATAACTATTATTTTTTTTCTTCTTTTTGCTACACATATTTGTAGATGCATGTTTTATTATTTTTCTTTTATCCTACTAATGGTTAATGCATGATTATGTATGCAATGCAAGATGCGAAAATTTAGGGTGTTACAAACCTACCCCCCTTAAAGTGAATCTCGCCCTCGAGATTCGATAGTGTGGAGAAAAGATGAGGGAATTCTGCCTTCAGGTCTTCTTCACGTTCCCATGTAGCTTCGGCTTCTGTATGGTGTTTCCATTGCACTTTGCACCAACGGATCCTCTTATTTCTCGTGACCCTTTCCTTCATATCCAAAATCTTGATAGGTCGTTCGACATGGGACAAATCCTCTTGAAGTTCTAACTCGTCCGTCGGCACTTGTTCTTCCGGTACCCTGAGACACTTCTTGAGTTGAGAGACGTGAAACACGTCGTGTACATCGGAGAGATACGTCGGCAGCTCAAGTCGATAAGCTACCTCTCCTCGCTTGTCCAGAATCTTGAATGGTCCGATGTAACGTGGTGCCAGTTTTCCTTTGACGTTAAACCGTCGATGACCTCTGATAGGTGACACTTTGAGGTATACAAAATCTCCAACTTTAAAAGTCAGACTCCTTCGCCTATTATCAGCATAACCTTTCTGTCGAGACTGGGCATCCTTTAAGTTTTCCCGTATTATTTGGACTTGCCTTTCAGCTTCTTGTAACACGTCGGGACCAAACACTTGATTCTCTCCGGTTTCATTCCAAAACAAGGGAGTCCTACACTTCCTTCCGTACAATGCTTCGTAGGGTGACATTCTCAAACTTGCTTGGTAACTATTGTTGTACGAGAATTCAGCGTACGGAAAACTTTTATCCCAACTTTTCCCATGCTTTAAAGCGCAAGCTCTTAACATGTCTTCCAAAATTTGGTTGGTCCTCTCGGTTTGTCCATCTGTTTGAGGGTGATACGCCGAACTGAAGTTCAACCTTGTTCCCATTGCTTCATGCAATTTCTGCCAAAATCTGGAGGTAAATTGAGAACCTCTATCTGAGACTATCTTCTTCGGTACTCCATGTCGACACACAATATGCACCATATACAATTCTGCTAGCTTCGCGGTGGTATATGTGGTCTTGACAGGGATGAAATGAGCTGATTTTGTCAATCGATCCACAATAACCCATATTGAATCATAGCCAGACATAGTTCGCGGTAAACCAACTATAAAGTCCATACCAATCTCTTCCCACTTCCATTCCGGGACCTTTAATGGTTGTAACAATCCGGCTGGCTTTTGATGTTCAGCTTTAACTCGTTGGCACACATCACAAAGTGCAACATATTCGGCTATGTCCTTTTTCATGCTGGCCCACCAGTAGCATGTCTTTAAGTCCTTGTACATCTTCGTACAGCCAGGATGAATTGAGTAAGGCGAGTCATGTGCCTCCTTCAATATTGTTTCACGAATATGCCTGACATTAGGTACCACAATCCTCTTTCCAAGCCATAAGGTACCCTGTTCGTCCTCATCAAATCTGAATTCCTTTCCTTCTTGGGTCCTTTCCTTGATTTCCTGTATTTCCTTGTCCTTTGTCTGTCCTTCCCATATTTCCTGCTCTAATGTTGGGTTGACTTCCATCATTCCCATCTCATTTATGAATCCAAGGTTCAACCGTTCAAACTCCTTACATAACTCGGATGGTAGCTCTCGTACTGTGAGTTGATGACTTACTCCTTTTCGGCTCAAAGCATCGGCCACTACATTGGCCTTCCCTGGGTGATAGTTGATTCCCACGTCATAATCCTTGATGAGCTCTAACCATCGGCGTTGCCTCAGATTCAGATCTGTTTGCGTAAATATGTACTTGAGACTCTCGTGATTCGTATAAATCTCACATCGGTGACCAAAATCATAGTGTCTCCATATCTTCAAGGCGTGCACTACGGCTGCGAGTTCAAGGTCGTGTGTAGGATAATTCGATTCATGTTTCTTTAGTTGCCTCGATGCATAAGCTACCACTTGGCCTTCTTGCATGAGCACACATCCTAATCCTTGTCTTGATGCATCACAATATATATCAAAACTCTTACTCACGTCCGGTAATACTAACACCGGCGTGGTTGTCAACCTTTTCTTTAACTCCTCAAAGCTATCCTGAAAAGCTTGAGTCCATCGGAATGCCTTCCCTTTCATGAGTAATTCGTTCATAGGCTTGGCTATCTTGGAAAAATCCTTTATGAATCGGCGGTAATATCCCGCCATTCCAAGGAAACTCCGAATTTCCTTGACATTCTGTGGCGGTTCCCATTTAAGCACGTCTCTCACCTTCCCTGGGTCAACTGATACTCCTCCTCCGGAAATAATATGGCCTAGGAAAGAAACTTCCCGTAACCAAAATTGGCATTTCCTGAACTTGGCATACAATTGATGCTCCCTCAATTTTTGCAGCGTAAGCCTCAAGTGTTCCTCATGTTCCTTCTCATCCTTCGAGTAGATCATAATATCATCGATGAACACTACAACGAACTTATCCAGATATTCCATGAAGACCTTATTCATGAGATACATAAAGTACGCAGGTGCGTTCGTCAATCCAAATGACATGACGGTGTACTCATAAGATCCATATCGTGTCCGAAATGTTGTCTTGGGTATATATGATGGTCTAATCTTCATTTGGAAGTATCCTGACCGCAAGTCGATCTTGGAGAAGATACAGGCGCCCTTCATTTGGTCGAACAAATCCTCTATACGGGGCAGTGAGTACTTGTTCTTAATTGTCACTTCGTTGAGAGACCTATAGTCCACGCACATCCTCTGGGTTCCATCCTTCTTATCTACGAAGAGCACTGGGGCTCCCCATGGGGATGAACTTGGGCGTATAAAACCCTTCTCTAGCTGCTCTTGAATTTGCTTCTTGAGCTCTGCTAATTCCTTAGGAGGCATCCTATACGGCCTCTTAGCTATAGGTGCAGTTCCGGGTATCAACTCAATAGCGAATTCTAAGTCACGATCAGGTGGCATACCTGGCAACTCATCTGGAAACACATCCGGGTACTCGCGAACGATCGGGATGCTTTCCAATGTCACTTCTTCCACGTGATTCAACCTCGCTTTCTCTCTTGCAGGTTGGGCTGCCTCAACTTTGATGCGTGTACCATGTTCACTCGTCAACTGCACAATCCTCTCGGCACATTGAATGACTCCATTATACTTGCTCAACCAGTCCATTCCAAGTATTATGTGTATTCCTTGGGAGTCCAATACTATGAGGTTTGCGAGAAAGTCTACCCCCCCTTATTTTAATGCTTACTTTCGGACATACTATATTTGTCCTCATCTCTCCGCCAGGAGAACTTACTAGCATAGTTTGCTTCATATGAGATATAGGCAAATTGTACTTGGCAACATACTTTGACGAGATGAAAGAATGAGATGCTCCTGAATCAAATAAAACAGTCGCGGGGTTGGAGTTGGTGAGAAACATACCAATCACGACGTCATCAGCTTGCTGGGCATCCTTAGTAGAGACATGATTCACATTGCCACGAGCAAAATTCTGCTGTCCATGGTTGCCTTGTGGTGCTCCTCCATTTGGTCGCGGGTTATTTGGCCTTGGTGCATTGTTCATAGGTCCATAGTTTCTCTTGGGGCATTGACTTGCAAAGTGTCCGGGTTCTCCACACACATAGCATGTCTTACCACCCGTAGCATTAGGGAAGTTTGGGCGCAACTGGTTTTGAGCATTTGCCGCCATGTTAGGACGCAGCGCAGGTGGCACAGGATAGCGAGGCGCTTGCATGGTAGGGCGTTGCTGCGGTGGCTGGTTTGGGCGGGGCGGATAAGCAGCGCGGTATGCAGGAGCAGATGGGTTGTATTGTGGTGCAGTAGGTGTTGCATAACGGGGGCGAACATTGCCTCCTTGTTGTGGTCCATGATGTGGCATCTTCCTCTTGTTGTCCTGCTCCATCTCACGAATCTTGTTCTCAACCACAATAGCCTTGTCAACAAGCTTTTGAAAGTTCGGATAATCAGTATTGAGTAACTGGACTTGAATTTCTTTGTTGAGACCCCTCATAAATAGATACTGCTTCCTACTATCAGTTTTGATGTCTTCTGGAGCATATCTTGATAATTGAGTGAATTTGTTGAGATACTGACTCACGCTCATCCTTCCTTGCCTGAGATTTTCAAAATCTTGTCTTCTCAGTATCATAACTCCTTCAGGTACATAGTGGGAACGGAAACTCTGCTTAAACTCAGCCCAGGTGATTGCCTCCTGATTATCATGAGCGTTGCAAAGAGCTTCCCACCAGTCAGCGGCTGCTCCAACTAGTTGATGTGATGCAAAGAGAACCTTCTCCCTATCAGTGCACTGGACAATAGCAAGTTTCTTCTCAACGGACTTCAGCCAATCATCAGCTTCCATTGGGTCTGCAGCTTGTGCAAAGGTAGGCGGTCTGGTCCTCATGAACTCTCCCAAACGGTTATGGTGTGGCGGGGGTGGCGGTGGAGGCGGTATATGAGGCTGATTGTTGTTGCCAGCTTGCAGCTGTCCCATGGTCTGTATTATGGTCTGCATGAGCTGGTTCTGCATAGCTAACAGTTGTTTAATGTTGATAGCTCCATGAGCATGTCCCTAGTTGTTCTGAGGTACTCCATTGCGCTCCTCCTCATCGTTGGCATCCCTCTGGTTACGAGTTCTCACCATCTGTTGGCGAAAGAAAGGTGGGGACAGAAGGATTTAGAATTTGGAAAGAAACGTCCCAACTATATGCATCAAGGGATGTGACACTAAATAATCCTTTATTAATATAGACCTATATTATGAGGATGTGGACAATTGATGAAGCATTCCACAACTCTCTACTAAGCAAACAAGCACTCAAACAAGCACCAAACAGAATTGACAAAGATCCTAAAAGAAGTAACACAACTCAAGGTCACACAAGTATGTCTACGTCGCTCTTATTTAACTAATGGGGGTGTGCCTATCCTTGAGTCGTGGCATAGGTCGAGGACTACTCGTCATCAAGCGAGAACCCATCCGGGTCCTCGTCGTCGTCGTCGTCGTCGGGGTCCTCGGGGTCCTCGGGGTTCTGTGGTGGTGAGGCAGCAGGCGGCAGTGGTGCGGTAGACGCCACACTGGAAGGCTCCTCGTTAGAGGACTCCTCAGAAGACGACTCACGTTGACCGTTGCGACGGTCTGGAGAGTCTGGGGTCCACGTCGGGGTGTCGGACGCGTAGTCGTCCGGGTCCTCGTCGGTGATCCGACGATACCTCCTGATTATTGCCTCGTGGCGCTTGGCGAGGTCACGTCCATCCTGAATCTCCTGCTGCGCCCTCTGAAGTCGGGCACTGAGCTGGGCCACGTCGTCAACAGTCTGACGAGACTGCGGGAGGTCCAGGGGTCCCTCCACGTGCCTGGAGACGAAGCGCGCAGTGCCACTGGGACGCTGCGGAACGAAGGCGTGCACCGTGTCCTCCAGACGGAAACGTCGGGCGTGGCACCAAAAGGTGGCTACTTCCCAGCTAGCATCCTGCTCCGCAGATCGGCGGGAGCTCCTCCAAGCAGGACTGCTATGGGTCTTCACCAACTCATCACTATAGTAGATATAGATCTTGCAGCTCCACTCCTTCCTGCCGGGGCGCTGCACTCCAGTGGTGTGGTAGGAGAGCGAGAGGTTGTGGTGACGGTAGCCAGCCTCACGGAGTAGGGCACGGAGACGGTGTCGCAGTTGTCCTGCGGCCCTGCCGTCAGAACGGATCACCACGGGGTGACGGGGGTCGACGGCCGGAGAGCGACTGGCCAACCTACGCGGGGGCACAAGTCCACCGGTCGACTTATGGCGGGTTGTCTTGGTGCGGGCCATCAACAGAAAACAAGAATACATTAGAGGAAAAAGAAATAACCAAATACAAATCTGAAAATTTCAGCAGCTAAAACAGCGGAAAAAGAGCGGTGCAGCGGTTCCAAAAGAACGAAAAATAAAGAGAAAAATACAGCAACCAACACAATAATTTTACCCACACATAACAGCGGCAAAACACACTTTTTCCGCGAAAATTTACACAGCAAAACAGCAGCACTTAATATTTCTCACTTCTGAAAATTTTTATCAAAAATGCAGCAGCGATCAGTACTTTTTGTGGCTGAAGATAAAGGAACAAAACAGCAGCAAAATTTTTTGAAAATAGCAGATTAGAAGAGTGTTCCTAAGTGCTCTAGAGTGTCCATTCTACCTAGGCTTGCGTCCTACGGTCAACGCGGCTCTGATACCAATTTGTGACACCCGGTTCCGAGTATGAACCAAGCGTAACGCATATGTGTGCCCAGGAAGTTCATCACACATATACGGTTGCATCACAAACGATATACAGAATTTAACCACGTCTTAACTAATAAATAAGTACTTTATTACAATAATCCAATAGTTCACGAATAATAAAACTCTAAATGATTGCAGCGGAAAATAAACTAAACAGCACGACTCCAATCCACAGGCAATTGACGGCAGTACACAACCTAGTACTCCACGTGATCCTCTGAGTACTCCCAATTGTCTCCAGTAGCTGTTGGGGGGGGGGGGGGGATTGCAAGAGTGAGTACATGTCGTACTCAGCAAGTGTGGAAAGTATGACATGTGGCTTATTCAAATGACGACAATAATAATAGCTAAGTGCTGAAAAGTACAGTAAAACATTTGAAAAACATTATACTATGTCTATATGAAACAATCCCATCATAACCATCATATTAACATAATATAAACCATATCCAATTATTGCCAACATCACCATTATCCATGTCCAATTACCATAATTCATATCCATAACCCTAAACTATAGACCATCCATAACCATAATCCAATCATAACCATTACCAAACCATAAACATCCCAAATCCCAATTCCAACTCTAATCATGTAGGTCATCCAGGCGCTCATAACCGAGAGCACGGCTATCATGATAGTTTTTAACACTCTGCAGAGGTTGTACCACTTTACCCACATGTTTGTGATTTCATCACCTTTCGATGACTAAGAAACCTCCATTGTGCCATCTCACACTTTCGTAGGTGTGTGGCCAAGAGATCACAAAATAGCCTTTCAAAAGCGACTACTAGTATGTACGGGCCCACTAAGGTTTCACCGGCAGGCTTGAATCTCTATTCTCCCACCCACGGGCCCCCTCGTGTGCCATGCGGATCCCAGGGCAGTCCTCCTCGACTCCCATTCCCCGCGCCATCCAATGGTCCATACAATACTAGCAGCGCTCCTAATTATTCAGCTACACCGCACCCATACTTGGCCTTGTGGTGGCACTGTTGACCTGACATATTCTCGCATGAACCGGTCCTTAGATCTAAGGCAAGCAAACCACCATAACAACCAACCCATCCACATAACCATGCTTGCTTAGATCACCCATCATATTGACCAGTTCACATTGACCAGAATATCATTGATGCACAATTAAATGTGTAGTGTTGTTTGCCATCCCAATTAATTAAGCGAAGCAAAAAGGTAAAAACCCTTCCCGACTTTCTACCATAAATTCCAGGTGACAAGGGTGGTCAAACAAAACTAGTAAACTTCCTACCATAGGATTCCCATCAATTTGACACAAGCATGCAAGTTTGCAAACAAAACATTCACACAAGCATGCAAGTTTGCACAATTCAATAATTAATTAACTACGGTTGTTTATTAATTAGATGCGAGTAGTTCATACGTGTTCATATGAGTTTACGGGGGTTTTAGGGTGGATTAATGCTGCTGAAAATAAAATCATGGTGCAACTAAAATCAATTTACGCCTATTAGATTCAATATGATCGCTAAAATTTCGCATCGGGAACATGTCCTACCGTAGATGCGATGGCTTAGATGATCGCGGGATGGGGACAATGCGTAGACGAAGTAGATGCGTCCTCCGGCGGCACGACGACGGCGGCGCGATGTCGACGTCGATCTCCGGCGAACGGTGGGGCCCTCCTCTTTTTCTTCCTCTTCTTCCCCTTCTTTTCCTCCTTTTTCTTCCCTGGGCGCAGCTCTCTGGACTCCCTGGTATTTTCCCGGCGGCTAGGTTCTTCCTGGAGCGCTTCTGGCGTCGGGGTCGTGGGGCTTCGGTTCCTTTTTATAGGGGCGGCGGAATGGTACCGACTCGTACGGGGGCGGTCGCGGGATTCGCGGCATTGGAGGCGGGGCGCGTTACGGGATCGGGGGGGGCGTCGGGGCCAGCGGGGAGGCCGAGCCGGGCGCGTACGGCGGCGGGGCCCAGCGCGGGACTCGGGGCGGCAGAGGCGGGTCGCGCGCGGAATCGCGCCCGCGCGGGCGCTCGTCGGCGTCGGGGCGCGTGGCCAGCGGGGCTGGCGCGAGGCCGCTCGGTCGGCTGGGCCGCTTGGCCTGGCCGCCGGGTTGGCCTTTTTTTTCTTTTTTCTTTTTTCTTCTTTTTTTTATTTAGTATTATTATTATTATTTTATAATTTATATTTATTTATTTTACCCTTTTTTATACTTTTTTTTATTATATAACTTATTATATATATATTATATATATATATATATATATATTATTCATGTTGTATATTTATTATTCATTATTATGATAATGTATATTATTAATATTAATATTTTATTTATTTTCATATATTGTTATATATATTATTTATATATATACTTATATATATATTTTTATTATTATTTTTATACACTGTTCCCGCAGTGGGGTCCTCCCGGGGTGTTAGCTCCGGGCATGCGACTACAGCACCTGGGCCGGTGGAGGCCTCCAGGTCCGGGGGTTCCTCCTGATCGAGGGGGGCCTCGACTCGGGAAACACCCGTGGCCGCGACGAGTTCTGGGGGGCCTTCCGGAGCTTCCACGCCGGCTATGACCAGCCCAGAGCGCCCGGGAAAAAGGTTCCGCGCAAGCTGGTGCGGAAGCCTCCCAAGGTAATTTTTAATCTTTACCTTGGATAGTTTTTTTAATTGTAGTAACTATTTTTTAAGTTTCTTCGTTCATCATCTGCAGCGTCCCCAAGAAGGGGAGTGAGGCTCCACCCTCAGCCACAGCGGCTGAAGTCGTGAGGGTGGAAGCTTCTGCTCCTATCCCGGTGCCGCCCCAAGTGGTGGATGAAGCTGCGACAGCTCCAGCGCCGGCTGTCGTGGTCATGGACCTCGACTCCTCCCCAGAGGCTCCCGTGGTAGCACCGGACCGCGGGAGTGAAGATGCGCCAGCGGCACCTGTCCCGGAGGTTGAAGCTCCGGGTCCTGGTGCTGAGATGATGGAAGCTTCGCCCTTTGAGCCGGAAGAAGCTGTGATTCCGACCCTAGAGCCGGAAAGTGTCGAAGCTCCGGCGGTCGAGCCAGAGGTGATTGAAGTCCCGGCGTGCGCGCCGGATGTTGAGGAAGTCCCAGCGGTTGGGCCGGCTACCTCAGAAGCACCGGCCGCAGAGCCGGTAGTTGTTGGAGCTCCGGCTGGAGGGCCGATTGAAGATGAAGATCTTCCAGCTCCCGAGGCGGTTGATACAGAAGTGTCGGGGCTCGAGCCCCCATCGGAGGAGGTGCCAAGGCCAGAGCCAGAAGCGGCCCCTGCTCCGGAAGTGATGACGTCGGAGGTACCCACAGCTGAGCCAGAGTACCCTGGTGAAGTCGCTGGCCCCCTGTCTGAGGGGGTGAATGAAGACCTGGCGGCGGGGCCCTCCTCGATGGCGACTGAGGCCATCCTGGAGGACGGCCCTAGTGCCATGGAGACACAGGGGACCACTCTTGTTGAGTGGGACCCAATTTTTGTATCTGAAAACCCGCTGGAACCAGTGGAGGAGACCCCCAGCAGGTCCGGAACCTATCCCGTTGTCACTGTCCATTGACAACGCATGTTCCAGTCTGCGTCAAGTTCAGCTGGCTTTCTTCCACGACAGCAAGGCTCTTGAAGAGGAGCGCCAAACCCTTAGGAGGTGGCATAACCGGCTCTACTTAGAGACCAAGCTGGCGCAGTCAAGGCTAGCGGATGACACTGAGTGGATCAAACGGGAGAAAGTCTGCCTGGAGTATTGGGGTAAATTATTGGATGACAGGGAGAGTATGACTCGCGCCCTCGACGCCCAATCCCGGGAGATCTACGATCAGGCCAAATCAGCCAATAGTGCGGCCGATGAACGCCACGAAAGGCTTGAGGCCATTAACACTACACTCATCAAGCGCCGAGAGGCACTTGAAGAGAGGGAGAAACGGCTCAAAGATGAAGAGCAGAAACTCCTAGAGCTGTGGGATGAAGTCCTGAGGAGGGAGGAGGATCTCTCCGAGAAGGTGGCTCTGGCTGACAAGGGCCTTGAGGAGCGCGCCAAGAAATTGGAAGAGCACTGCGTAGAGGAGGAGAAGAAGGCCTGGGTGCGAGGGCAGGAGCTTCATGAACGGGAGTGTGACCTCGTTGCCAGGGAAAAGAAAGTGAGGGGCAGGGAGAAGGACTTGGTCAACCGTCGGAACAAGATCCACCTCCGGGAGGAGGAGCTCGGAAAACTCGAGAAGCGGGTTGCTGAGAAGATTCAGCAAAACGCCAAAGAAGTTGAGCGCCTCGCCCGTGAGAATTCCGAACTGGTGGCGGCCAGAAGATCTTTGGAAGAATTGAAAGGCTTGAGGACTGCAGACTCCCTACAAATTTGGGAGTTCTTGGGAAAGTCCAACGACACGTTGACACCAATGGGCTTCAGTCCCGTGCGCTCGGATGATCCGGAGCCAGAGTCGGACCTAGCGCTGCAGGCATTGAGCTCGGCAGGTAGCAAGCTCTCCAAGGTGGGCGATGTCATCGCGGACCAATTGGAGGTTGAGGGGCAATCCCTGGCGAAGAACGTCGCAGAGTACGTGCTGACGTGCTACAACAGCCGGAACTCCCAATTTCCTCTGGACCCGGTGCTTGAAGGTCCCGTCGAAGGAGAAGGGGAAGCTGCCCGAGCCAACGTGTCGAAGATTGCCCAGAAAGTTGCTCAATTCTTCCATAGGGTCTAGGACCATTTCCGTAGTTCCCACTTGTATCCTCTCTTCTTCTTCCTCAATTTTGTAATCCCTTGTCTCCAGATGAATGAAATCCCCAAATTTTTGCGAATTTCACTTTTTGTCTTCAACACTTTTGTCTTCACTTGGCCCCCTGGTAGATGTACACAATTTGATTGTGAACATGTACCAAGAGGATATTATGTTTTGTTGAAGACTCATTTTCTTCGAACTTGTAGAGCGTAGGTCTGAAGTCTTTGATGGTGAAGGCCCCCTGAGGTCAAACTGACTACCGCCGGAGCTTAGTAGCTCCGGTAATAGTCCCTATCAACGCATAGGGCATCAATAGTTAGTCCTCCGGGGTGTCGGAGCTTAGTAGCTCTGGCACTGACCTTTGCCAACACGTAACTTGTCGACAGCAGACTCCACTTGTGGGGTCTTCTCACCATCTTTTATGTCGACGGCTGGCCCCCCTAGCTTTACCAGGGCTTGATTGCTCCGGTGATGCTTGTTAAGATCGATTACAAGCCATCTAGAGGAGTCGGAGCTTTGTTAGCTCCGGCTTTTCTCCATCAACGTGTATTTTATTTTTCCTGCACACTGAAGTCAAGAAAATAGTAAAATTCGTTTCTTGCCTATAACTTAGTCGCGGCTTACGATTCTCGAAAAAGTTTTAGGTCAAACGCGATTCTAAACACAATCGAATGCGTTGCCTTTTCTTCCGGATTCAATTGTACTTGGACTCGCCTTACTTCGGCCTGCCGGGGTGTAGGTAGAGTGGCGTACATAGGGTGCTTGACCAGGCTAAGTCGATAGCACACTTCAGCCCTAGATTGGCTTGGCGGCATTTAGGCGAGTGAGCCCTGAACAATATTTGAATTCAAAAGAATAGACAATACAACTCGAATCATATATGAACCGGTCGAACTAAATTTTTTTTAAGAATTGCGCGTCTTTGTTATAGACAAGAAAGAGAAAAATAAAAAATGTTGAGCCTGTACAAAATGAATGCACGTGGAGTCCGTTTCACCTGAAGATGTCTTTCATTATAGATCCGGGGTACAGGGGAAACAAGTACACTCTTAGGGTACAAAACCAAGCTAAGTGTGTTTAATTTCTTGTTTGTCCCAGGGTAGTTAGCCACACTTTTAGTTTTGAGACTGTGACAAGTGTTGCATGAACTTTGTGGACCTTCCGGGGAAGGTCCGGCCGTTCTCCCGGAGGAACTACCCGACTTTGTACAATGACTCTATAACATACACCTCAAGTTACTCGAGACTCACCTCCGTGGTATTAAGTGTAGAACTTACGGAGGTGCTCGATGTTCCAAGGATTTGGGAGAGGTGTCCCATCCTCGGTAGCCAAGCGAACGCTTCCGGGACGGATACTTTAATCACTCGGAAGGGTCCCTCCCAGCCGGGGGAGAGTTTGTTTAACCCTTCTCTGGATTGTATTCTCCGTAGCACCAGATCGCCTTCCTCGAGCTGTCGGTTGTGTACATGCCGCTGATGATAACGCCGTAGGGCTTGGCGATATCGGGCATTCCAAACAGTTGCTTGGCACCTTCCCTCCTCAAGGAGGTCTAGGTATTCACGCCGGAGCTGATCCTGCGTGGCTTCGTCGAAGGTCCGGACTCGGAGTGAACCCAAGGTGATTTCCGGAGGAAGGATTGCTTCAGCTCCGTACACCAGAAAGAAGGGTGTCTCTCCAGCTGACCGGTTTAGAGATGTCCTGTTGGCCCATAAAGTGGGCGGAAGCTCTTCAATCTAGTTAGCTCCATGTTTTTTTAAGCGCTCATATGTGCGCGTCTTGAGTCCTTTAAGGATTTCAGCATTTGCTCTCTCGGCTTGGCCATTGCTTGCTGGGTGAGCTACGAAGGCATAGCAAACTTGTATGCCAAGGTCTTTGCAATATCCTTGGAATGCAGAGCTTGTGAATTGGGTCCCATTATCAGTGATGATTTTGTTTGGCACTCCATATCTGCATACAATGGACTGCAAAAAGTTGATAGCAGATTGCATGTTGATTGTCACAACTGGAGTTGCTTCCGGCCACTTGGTGAACTTATCAATGGTGACGTACAGGAACTTGTAACCTCCAACGGCTCTTGGGAAAGGTCCCAAGATGTCCATGCCCCACACAGCGAAGGGCCATGTAGGAGGTATCATTTGTAGGGTCTAAGCTGGCGTGTGAATTTGCTTTGCATGGAATTGACATGCTTCACATTTCTTCACGAGCTCAGTTGCATCCTGGAGTGCTGTAGACCAGTAGAAACCATGCCAAAAGGCTTTACCAACCAGCGTGCGGGAAGACGCATGGTTCCCACACTCGCCTCCATGGATTTCTGCGAGGAGTTCGCATCCTTCTTCCCTTGTGATGCACCGCATTAGGATGCCATTGGCACCACGCCGGTAGAGATCCCCTTCTACCAGCGTGTATCTTTTAGCCAATCTGACTACCCGGTCGGCGGATACATCATCGTCAGGAAGGATGTTGTCTTTCAAGTAGCTCCAGATCTCCGAGATCCATGCATCGGAACTAGCTTGAGCTTTTGAGTCTTGCGTGCTGGGTTGCTCGGAGCTCCTAGCAGCACCTATGACCCTTGATGGCTGCCATGGTAACAGGGCCATCGGGACCGTCAGCTTCGGGATGCTGATCTCGCCCACTTCGCTCAGTTCGGCAGGCTGAGCTGTTGGTTTTGACAACCTCCGGACAAAAATTCCGTCGGGAGCCGGAGCTCCGGTTGACGCTTTCGTTGAGAGTTCGTCAGCTTCAGCATTATGGGCACGCTGAACATGGTGGAGATCTAGGACTCTGAAGTCCTTTTGAAGCCTCTGGACTTCACGGAGGTAAGCAGCTAGCTGGAGATTATTGCAGGAACATTCACCCTTCACTTGCTTAATGATGAGCTGCGAATCTCCCTTGACCAGCAGTTGCTTGACACCATATGATAGTGCCACCTTTAGTCCGTAGATGAGCGCTTCGTACTCTGCCATGTTGTTGGTCGCCTTGAAGTCAAGGTGTACCATGTATTTCACCTTCTCCCCGGTCGGTGCAAGGAGAAGGATTCCAGCTTCGGCCCCCTGCTTCTGCATGGAGCCGTCGAAGTAGAGGGTCCAGTGAGGCTCGGTGAAGGCTGGAGCTTGATGCTCCATCTTCTACTCACTGGGGCCCCCAGGGTTTGATGGAGAGGGAGTCCATTCCGCCACAAAATCTGCCAATGCTTGACTCTTGACTGCTTTCCTTGAAATGAATTCAAGATCAAATTCAGCCAATTCCGCTGCCCACTTTGCAATATTCCCAGTTGAATTGGGATTATGCAAGATTGCTCGAAGTGGGTAAGAGGTCACCACTGAGACTTTGTGAGCTTGGAAGTAATGGCGAAGCTTCCTGGAGGCAATAAGGACTGCATAGAGCAGCTTATGCACCTCTAGGTACTGAGTCTTGGCATCATGTAGTACTTCACTAATGAAGTACACCGGGCGCTGAATGGTCTGGACCCTCCCGGAGGGGTCCGGAGCTTCCTCTTCACTGACCCGGATCCTCCCGGAGGAATCCGGATTTTCTTCGGGGACCTCCGGGTCCTGGCTGGAGGAACCCGGGGCTTCTTCAGAAACGACCTGGACCCTCCCGGAGGGGTCTGGGTCTCCTGAAGTGACTTCTTGTGGATTCGAGTCTGGGAGCTGGGACCCAGACTCGCTTTCAGGTACCTTCGGACCCTCCCGAAGGGGTCTGGATTCCTGAGTATGAGGTAGCTCTGGTCTCTCCGCAACCAGAACCATACTGACGACTTCGTCAGTTGCTGAAATGTAAAGCAACAAAGGCTCACCAGGGTTCGGAGCTATCAGAATTGGTAGGGTGGTGAGGAACTGTTTTAGCTCCTGGAATGCCTTCTCTGCTTCTTCAGACCATTGGAATGGTCCAGACTTCCTCAATAACTTGAAGAAGGGGAGTGCCCGTTCCGCCAGTCTTGAAATGAACCGGCTAAGGGCTGCTAGACATCCGGTTAACTTTTGGACGTCTTTGATGCGGGTTGATGGCCGCATGTCTTCAATGGCCTTAATCTTCGCTGGATTAGCTTCTATGCCCCGATGACTTACCAGGAAACCGAGAAGTTTTCCGGAGCTAACCCCGAAGACACACTTGTCTGGGTTTAGCTTTGTGCGGGTGGCCCGCAGCTTGTCGAAGACAGCCTGCAAGGTGTCAAGGAGTGACTCCTTGTTCCTGACCTTGACCACGATGTCATCGACGTACACTTCCACTATGTCTCTAATGAGTTCTTCAAAAGTTTTGTACATAGCTCGTACAAAAGTTGAGGCTGCATTCTTGAGACCAAAGGGCATGGCTGTATAACAGTACAATCCATCTACCGTGATGAATGAGGTATGCTCTTCATCTTCCCTAGACATCCTGATTTGATGATACCCGGAATATGCGTCTAGGAAACACAGTAATTCACACCCGGAGGTGGAATCCACTATCTGATCTATTCTAGGCAGTGGGAATGGATCTTTTGGACATGCCTTATTTAGTGTGGTGTAGTCGATGCACATCCGAAGCTTCCCGCCGGCCTTGGGCACAACGATTGGGTTTGCCAGCCATTTTGGATGGAAGACTTCTCGAATGAATCCAGCTTCGAGTAACTTCTTCACTTCTTGTCGGATGAAGTTCTGTCGCTCTACGGATTGCTTCCGAGGCTTCTGATGCACAGGCCGGGTGTCGGGGTAGATCTTTAGATTGTGCTCAATCACTTCCCTGGGGATCCCAAGCATTTGTGACGGTTGCCAAGCAAACACGTCGATGTTAGCCCGGAGGAAAGTGATGAGCGCGAGTTCCTATTTGTCGGTCAATCCCCCTGATATACGGGTGGTCTGAGCAGCATCGGAACCAATTTGGACGACTTTGACGGGAATGTCGGTGTCGCCGCTTGGCTGCACACGAGGTGCAGAAGTCGAGCCTCGTTGACGAATGCTCGGGGGTTTTGGAGCTTGCTCCTGCCTGGAGTCCTCCTATTGCGCCGTGGTGAGTGCATGGAGTTCTTCCAGAGCAGTCACTCGGGCAGTACGATCTCCGCGGATCCGGAGAACGCCTACTGGTGTTGGCATCTTCAACACCAGATAACCATAATGAGCAGCTGCCATGAATTTGTACAGGGCAGGCCTACCCAATATGGCATTGAAGGGTAAGTTGATCTGAGCGACATCGAAGACCAACTTCTCGGTGCCGTACTTCTCCCGTGTCCCGAAGGTAACGGGGAGAGTAATAGGTCCGGGTGGGGTAATGCCCCCCGGACCTACTCCGGAGAAAGGTCAAGAGGGGTGGAGATCCGAAGGTCGGAGTTGAAGCTTAGTAAAAGCTTCGAAGCTTATGAGGTTAAGCCCCGAACCTCCGTCTACCATGACGTGGTGGAGCTGGATGTTGTTGATGGTAGGAGATACCATCAAAGGTAGCTGACCTGCTCCAACCATGCTCCGAGGGCAGTCCGAAGCATCAAAAGTGATGGTTGTGTCCATCCACTTCCGATGAGGTTCCGGCCTGACTGTAGGAGCTACAACAGCCATATCCCGACGCATAGTCTTGATGACGCGGCGAGAGGTGATGTCCCATGATCCACCAAAAATGGTGTTCATGGTCTTCCAACGCTCGTTGTCAGAGACGTCAGAATCATCGTCGACGGAGGTGTAAACGGCCTTCAGGACCTTTTTGGGATCCTGAAAACCTAACTCCTCTTCAGCCGGAGCTTCGTCGACTTTTTGCTTTCCTTCCCTCTGTCGGAAAGGAGATTCTTCCCGGCGCTTGTTGTAGCGCTCGGCAAGGTTTTGGACCTCCCGGCAGTCTTCCAAACTATGGCTGCCCGTTTTGTGAATTGGGCACCACACCTTGGGCTTGCTACCGTCTTCAGAAGATGGTCGAGGTCGCTTTTCGGGGCGTGGTCCCCGGCCACCCGGAGCTGCAGCAGCTGCAACATTGGATGTACCGGCCGACGGCTTCTTCTTGCCGTTGGTCTTTTTCTTCTTCTTGCCGTTCCTGGAGGTAGCGGCTTCTTCTTTGGAGGATTTCTTGTGAACCTCCGGGGTTGGTTTGGAGTGCATCTCACGGCCCTCCGCAGCTCTGGCACATTTGTCAGCCAAGCTGAAGAGTTCCGTGACGCTGGTGATCTCCTTGATCGCTAGTTTCTCCAGCATCTTCTTGTCCCGTACACCCTGTCTAAATGCCACAATGACAGAGGCGCTAGAGATAGAAGGGATAGTGTTTCGTACCTGAGAGAACCTATGGATGAATGATCGTAGGGATTCTCCCCCTTTTTGCACGACTGCAAAAAGGTCCAGTTCAGTGCCTGGTCGGGTGTATGAACTCCCGAAGTTGGCGGTGAACTGCCGGCACAGCTCCTCCCAACTGTTGATAGAGTTGGGTGGAAGGCTCATAAACCAGGACCTGGTGGTCCCTGTTAAGGCCACTGGAAAATAATTGGCCATCACGGCCTCGTTTCCTCCAGCTGCCAAGATTGCAGTGGAGTAGATCTGAAGAAATTCGGCAAGATTGACAGTCCCGTCGAATTTTTCCAGCAGGTGAGGCCGAAACTAATATGGCCACCTGACCATACGCAGATGTATGGCCAGAGCTGAACAGCCTCCTCCTACTCCTTCTGGAGCAGAAAGGTCCTGAGCTTCCCGTCTTTCACGAGCACGCTCAATATGGACTCGGCCGTCTTGTTGGCGGTATCGGCGATCAAGCTCCGCCTGGAGGTCATGAGTTGAGAGCCTGGATACCGTGTGAGTGCGTCGTGCCCCGGAGGGCAATGACGTCACTTGTTGTGATGCATCACGTCTCCTGCTATTGGAAATGTGCGGACCAAGTCTACCAGACAAAGTACGCCGCTGAGTCGGGGCTCGTCCCAAAGGAGGAGGACCCTGTTTGCTGAGGCGTTCGGCTGCTGCTGTAACAAAATGTTCCACATCGGCTCTCCACTATTCCAGTGCATCCCGGGATGCATCCGGAGGTGGTGGGCGTTGGAGAAGAGCACGCGCTGCATGAAGCGCGTGTTCCGGGTTGTCATGATTTGCCGACGCAGTGATTGACGTCGGCGCACCATCGCGTTGCCCAGCTTGATTTGCTGGTGGAGGCGGTGGTGGTGGGAGTGTGACTCCTGCTGGTGCTGAGGCTCCTGCTGGTGGCTGCATATTGGAGGGATTGCCCCCAACAGCCTGAGCAGCAGGTTGACCGTTGGATGATCCAGCAGTTGAGTTCACCATTCTCAAAATCTCAGGCGCCCTTACCTGGCGCGCCAACTGTCGGTGGTTTGGAACCTGCAGATCTCCCGACACTACTAAAGTGTTAGAGGAGTTTGATGTTCGGTGTGGGCGCGGGTAGATTCAAGAAGGTGAATTGTAAATGACGCAGGAGACACGGAGGTTTACGTGGTTCGGGCCGCCTGAGCATAATACCCTACTCCACGGGTGTGTTGGTGTTGTATTAGCTGTATGAGCTTGTACCGAGCATCTATGGAACGTCCGTGTAGATGTCGTTGGCCTGTCCTTTTATAGTATAACGGCAGGCCGTTACAAATTAGCCTGGCCCGACATGTGGCCCTGACGTTTACTAGTGTTGATACCTCTTTAACACGTTTAATTGCCCTTAATGACCGTGTAATGGGTTTGACAGCACCGTTACTGGTATTAAGGTCGCCCGATTAAGTATCATTAATATGGTATTAATTACACTTAATCGGGTCTTGAAGTCCTCGATTCCCCTTTGAAGATCCGGAGCCGTTGCGGGGTCTTCTGGAGGTTAGAGGATGAAGATCCCACGGTTGGACACGTGGCAGCACAACAGCACGCTGTGGAGGACAGATAGTTCCAGGGTTAGCTGACACGTGTCAGCACTGGAGCTTCCCTCGGTCTGGGGTCCGGGGATGCCACTTCGGTACATAGTTTGGAGCTTCCTCCCTTGCGGGCGGTAGCTCCGGTTTGATAGTACACGTGGCGACCCTGGGGCTAACCATGTTGGAGAAGCGGGTCCGGACATGTCTGACATGTGGGCCTCCGAAGGTCTTCAAATCAAGTGGGTGACTTTCCCTTGATATCTTTGCAATCCCAAGGGATATATGGTACCCAGGGTACCGACAGTGTATCCCCTAAAAAAGGATCCATTACTGAAATTGGTTTGTATGAACATATTTGTATTATTTATACATTTATGAAATTTTTTAAATTTTTTTAAAGCATTCCAACATGTCAAAATTTAAATTATCCATCATTCTAACTAAATGCTCATATACATATGAGGAATTCATCAAATTTTGAACACACATTGATTCAAAAAATCTGAAAAAAATCATAGAGGTTGGTATGATGACTAAAAATGTCCACTGAAAAAATAAATGAAAAAACCATTATATTCATCAAGATAGAAATATGACAAATAGCAATTGTTATATGTTTTTTATGTTTTGACCAATTTCAAAGGTTTTATGAGGTGAAATTTAATGGTAACCTTTAATAACCAATCATATTACAAGAAAGTGGAATTTGGGCTTTTGAAAGGCCCAACATTTAATCAAGAATATTAATTAAGAAGAAGAAAAAGATCTTCTCAGGCGGTTGGTACTGAATAACCGCCTGAGAAAATGCTTATCTCAGGCGGGTATTACTCACCGACTGCCTGATATAATTGCCCGAGCCTGTTCTTCAGTTTTCTTTTCCCTTGTTTCTCATTATTTAAATTCCAATATAAATACTCAAACATGTATAGATTCTGCAAATTGAGTCCAAATTCGATGATTCTTTCTTCTATATTTTTCAAACAATAACATCTACCACCACCTGAACCAAATATTTTAAAACTTGTATAGCTAACATTGTATTGTTTTGGTAAATATCAAAATAATTTATACTAACATATTATTCAGATTTGTGTATCTCCTAAAAAAAGGATCCTTTACTCAAATAGGTTTGTATGAACATATTTGTATTATTTATACATTTATGAATTTTTAAACCATTCCAACATGTCAAAATTGAAATTATCCATCATTCTAACTAAATGCTCATATACATATAAGGCATTCATCAAATTTTGAACACACATTGATTAAAAAAATCAAAAAAATCTGAAAAAATTCATAGAGGTTGGTAAGACGACTAAAAATGTCCACTAAAAAAATAAATGAAAAAATCATTATATTCATCGAGATAGAAAAATGACAAATATTAGTTGTTATATGTTTTTTATGTTCTGACCAATTTCAAAGGCTTTATGAAGTGAAATTTAATAGTAACCTCTAATAATCAATTATATTACAAGAAAGTGGAATTTGGGGTTTTGAAAGGCCCCACATTAAATCAAGAATATTTACTAAGAACAAGACAAGATCTTCTCAGGCGGTTGGTATTGAATAACCACCTGAAAAAAAGCTTATCTCAGGCGGGTATTACTCGCCGACTGCCTGAGATAATTGCCCGAGCCTGTTCTTCAGTTTTCTTTTCCCTTGCTTCTTTTTTATTTAGATTCCAATATAAATACACAAACATGTATAGATTCTGCAAATTGAGTCCAAATTTGATGATTCTTTCTTCTATATTTTTCAAAAATTAACATCTACCACCACCTGAACCAAATATTTTAAAACTTGTATAGCTGACATTGTAATGTTTTGGTAAATATCAAATTAATTTATACTTACATATTATTCAGATTTGTGTATCCCCTAAGAAAAGGATCCATTACTGAAATTGGTTTGTTTGAACATATTTGTATTATTTATACATTTATGATTTTTTTAATTTTTTTAAAGCATTCCAACATGTAAAAATTTAAATTATCCATCATTCTAACTAAATTCTCATATACATATGAGGCATTCATCAAATTTTGAACACACACTGATTAAAAAAATCTGAAAAAAATCATAGAGGTTGGTATGATGACTAAAAATGTCCACTGAAAAATAAATGAAAAATCATTATATTCATCAAGATAGAAAAATGACAAATAGCAATTGTTTTATGTTTTTTTATGTTTTGACCAATTTCAAAGGCTTTATGAGATGAAATTTAATGTTAACCTTTAATAATCAATCATATTACAAGAAAGTTGAATTTGGGCTTTTGAAAGGCACAACATTTAATCAAGAATATTAATTAAAAAGAAGAAAAGATCTTCTCAGGCGGTTGGTACTGTATAACCGCCTGAGAAAATGCTTATCTCAGGCGGGTATTACTCACCTAACGCCTGAGATAATTGCCCGAGCCTGTTCTTCAGTTTTCTTTTCCCTTGCTTATTTTTATTTAGATTCCAATATAAATACTCAAACATGTATGGATTCTGCAAATTGAGTCCAAATTCGATGATTATTTCTTCTATATTTTTCAAAAAAGAACATCTACCACCACATGAACCAAATATTTTAAAACTTGTATAGCTAACATTGTAATGTTTTGGTAAATATCAAATTAATTTATACTTACATATTATTCAGATTTGTGTATCTTTTAAAAAAAGGATCCTTTACTCAAATTGGTTTGTATGAACATATTTGTATTATTTATACATTAATGAATTTATTTAAAGCATTCCAACATGTCAAAATTCAAATTATCCTTCATTATAACTAAATGCTCATATACATATAAGGCATTCATCAAATTTTGAACACACATTGATTCAAAAAATCAAAAAAAATCTGAAAATATTCATAGAGGTTGGTATGATG